>JBBWSL010000004.1:0-600000 GCA_038088545.1 Diaporthe humulicola | reverse complement strand
GCGGATTGGCGAGAGTTCTTGGGGAATTCAGCATTTGGTGAGCGTGTGAAAGTCGCTGCCCCAGTAGAGAGTCCGCAGGTACCTCTGAGGCCAGTGCCTCTATGCCCACAGTGATCTCCGAGAGACCATCTTCTCCTCGGCGGTTGTCAAGGGCGCTGATCAGGTTGACGGCATTTTGTGACGAGTTCTGAGGCAGCAGTGACAAGGCAAATTCCAAGAGTGCGTCGTGAAGCTCGTCAAGACTGGCGTGGAGCTCTCTCAGGGGGTCCGCCTGCTCAAATCCTCCAACCAGATCCATAGCATCGACGTCCGCATTGAGAGGGAAGACGACCAATTCCGTCCCGGCCGAGGCAGCTACATGATCAAGGAGCGATGACTTTCCGCTTCCTGAAGGACCGACGAGAATGCACGGAAGATTTTGTTTGACGCAGATCAGCAGAGACTCGACTTCCGCAAGACGTGGCACGATGTCCATATTGGGGAAGCGGCTGGGCTGGAGCAGAGGGTTGCGATCCAGCATGGCGAGTCCGACCTGGCAGATGGCTGAGGTGAGGTTGTGATACAGACTATGCGGTTTGGGCGGCATCCCGAAAGCTTCTGTGAACAGCTGTGAAATGTAATTCCTGTCGATCTTGGAGCGGAAACGCTGTGTAATAATTATGTCCAAGAAGTCCGATGCTTGAGCTGAGGCAAGTAATTTGTCCTCTGAAGCTAGGAGTTCCAGCCATCGGAGCGAGTCTCGCAGATTGAACTCCCAAGGAGAGCCGTGAGCACCGAAAGATTTGCGAATAGAAGTCTCGTAGTCCAGAGCTGACACGAATCTGATCATCTTTTGGATAGTATCCTGAGGCACGTTCGCGTATCTCTTCCCAGCGATGAGCATCAAATCCTGCTCAGTGAATACATCGGCATAGACCACGATGAAACGGTTGACGAATGAGCTGGGCAGACCCTTTCGGCCACCACCCTGCGAATGTGGGTTCTGGGCGGCGAAGAGCTTGAAGTCTGGGTGGCACTTGAAGACTTGATCAAGTTCCGAGACGTACACCTCTCCTCGGTGGTCAAGACAGGCGTTCAGGCCCTCGAGGACAGATTGGGAGGCGAGGTTCATCTCATCCAACAGTACCCACTCGCCCTTCTGCATAGCTTGGAGGAAAGGCGCGTCCCTCCATGCGAAGTTGCCAGCCTCAGCACCCTCGACGGGAACATCGGTACCGAAGAGGTCCATCAGGTCCGTCTGGTCTGAAAGGTTGATTCGGGTGAGCGGTCTTCCGCAAGCCAGAGCCAGTGCGCTGACGAGTGTCGTCTTGCCCACGCCTGGGTTTCCCTCGAGCAGAACTGGCTTGTTGACTGCGAGGGCACGGATGACTCGCATCAGGTTCATCTTGGTCGTTGGGGCGTCGAAAGCAAAAGCAGAGTCATCTACGCCGCTGGGCATCCGAGCGACTGAGAACTCCCCGATTTGGACAAATCCTTCGGCGATTGCCAGCTGTGGCTCGTTCCTGTAAATGGCAGTGACGTCGATTCCATCTCCCAGGAGCTCATTCAGCTTGTCTAGGCACTTTTGCCTCTGCTCATCCATGGTCTTCGGGTCCAGTGAGAGCAGGGCTGAGGGGTTGGCACCAAGGGTGTCGATGAACACTGTGGCTGCTCCGTGCAACACGGCCATGGCTGGCTGCATGCTCTCGGCGTGGTTGACAAAGTTCACCCAGACCAGAATGTCACGGATGGAGAAGGCAGTAGCTGTTGACGAGCGGCACGTCTTGCCGAACCAGTACGAGAAGTCCACAATGACGGGTGCAAGAGGCTTGAACTGGGGCATCAGTTTGTCGACCACAATGTCTAGGATGTCTTGCCTATTAGACAAAGGCGGCACCCAGATCTCCGTGAACCTGTTCCTCAGCGCGGGCGAGAGTTCCTTCTTGCCAAAGTCACCTCCGGGATTCATCGTTGCGAAGAATTGGAAGCCATCTGCGGCGCGCACGAATGAGTCGTCCGTGCCTTTCTCAGCCAGCAACAGGCTTCGCCCTGGTTCGAGCACAGAGTTGAGTCTTTCAAGCACGGAATCGTCGGCCAGGGAGATTTCGTCGAGCAGGAAGAAATGCGCTTCCTTCATGGCGTGCACGAGGCTGCCGTCGGACCATTCAAATAGCGCCTTGCTCCTGATCTCATTGGCAAGGACCTTCTCTCGCACAAGATCAGGGACCTGACTCCTTTCATCTGCAGAAAGAGCATTATACCGTGCCAGAAGATCATCGATGCTGCCGTGAGAAGATTGTCCCAAAGACTCGAAAGCTTCCACAAGGCTTTGCTTCAAGGTCTCAGCAATGCCCCCCCGGTTCCGGACTGGTCTCTGCGAGCCGATCAAATCGCCCGTCTCGGTGTTCTGATGCGCATTGACGATGTGAAGTTCTCTGCCAAGAGACTCGGCAAGCAACTGACAGATTGTCGTCTTTCCACATCCAGTCTCACCAACCAGAAGAATTGGTTCGTTGTTCCGTAGAGCTTGCGAGACCAGAGTATACAGTCTACGCATGGCATTGGTCCACACAACGCCCTGCTTGTTGTCTTTCAGGCCGGCTCGCCGCATTGCTCGGGTGAATCTCTCATTATACAGCTGGTCTGGGTCAATCTTCACCTTGAAGACCGTCTCGATGACCTGCCTCACCGCGTCGCGTTCCTCATCATCCCGGACACGCTCCGCCAAGAGCATGAAGCCGTTATTCGCAATATCCTCGCGTGTTTCCGCATCCCGAAGAGCCCACCTGAAGAGATCTCTCAGTGTTGCAAAGCTGTCTTTCTGCTCAAAGACTCGGCTAGTCTGCCGTAGTCGGGAAAGCTCCTTGTAGACGGAGACAATTCTCTTGCAGTCGGAGGGGGCGGTGGTGATGCTCCGCTTCTGCAGAATGTGTTCCAACTCGTCTTCAGGGATGTCGTCGTAGTGGAGTTCGAGGAAACGGTTGCGGAAAGCTCTTGAGAGGACTTTACGGCCGCCGTAGAGTCCTGGCGGATTTTGGGTTGCGAAGAGCATGAAGTTCTCGTGGGGGCGGACGATCTCTTGAGTCTCTGGGATCAACAGTTCGCGATTGTCGTCGAGAAGACGATTGAGCGCTTCCAGGATGTCGGTGGGTGCCAAATTCAGCTCGTCAAGGACAATCCAGTGTCCCTGGCGCATGGCCTGTACGAGCAGACCCTCCTGGAACTTCAACTTTCCATCTGAGCCGGATATGTAGGTGCCCAAATACTCTTGCAGATCAGTGTGTTCGTGGTTGTTGATTCGTACGAATTTGTTGCCGCTGTACTCAGCGAGGAACTCGATCATACTCGTCTTTCCTGCCGAAGTCGGTCCCTGGATGAGGATAGGGAATCGCCTTGTCGAGGTGGCCCGTACCAAGTTCAGCAAGTTCCGCTCAACGTATGGCGTTCTGATGTAGTCCGCCCGTTCCTGCGGGACTTCGGCTCCCTTGAGCAGCCAGTAGACTCGGCTGTTGTCTGTGTCCGTGAATTTGACATACTCGCGCCCGTCCGCCGGATACTTGGGCGGCCTTGATAGAAGACGGTGAGGATCCTTGCCGAGCAAGTGCTGCACAATAAGAGGCATGACCTGCATCTCGGACGCTCGACTCAACAGTGTCAGGAAGCCCATACAGAAACCCTCGTATAAGGATCTCTCCAGCCCATAGTACGGAGCAACATCATTCACATACGTCAACACTCGGGTCAAGGTACGCAAGCTGAAGTGAGGAACTTCGTTCGCACCATCGACGAGTGCTTTGGCCTCAGCAAGCTCTTTGATACGCATGTAGAGGTTGGCAACTTTGTCCGCAGCCTGGTCGATCTGAGAGTTTTGGCCGTTGAGATATGACTTGATGATCGTAACAAGATCCTTGAAGTCCTTGTCTGGGCTAGAGACGTACAACTCTGTGAATCTTGACCTGAGTCCCTGGGGCAAGTCCCGCTTGCCGACGTCGGTTGCTGGGTTCATCGCTCCGAATATCCTGAAGCTGGGGTGAGCTTGGATCCTCTCGATCTCGCCTGTCTCTGACAGAAGTATCGATGGCGTCGCGTCCGGCCCTGACTGGAGTAGATCTGCTATGCTTTCCAGCGTGTCTGGTGACGCTAGATTGATCTCGTCCAGAAGCACCCAGTCTCCGTTCCTGACGGCTTTGACGATGTTACCCTCAATGAAGGCAAACGCGAATGCTCCTGAGCCTCCGGAAAGCTGAATAGCGAACTGCTCTAGGTTCTTCAGGAACTTGTCCCAACGAGGCTTGAGCTCCAGCAGCGTCTCTAGTCTTGTCGAGCCAGTCTTCCGCCTCTTCGCCGGTTGACCATCGGCGTCACGGCTCTTTTCCCGGCTCTTTTCTTCCTTAATCTTCATCTTGAGGATCTCTTCGAAAATCTTCGGCGCCTGAGACCAGAGTTTCGCAACATCAGACCATTTGCCCTTCGCGATGCCCTTGTTGATGGACTTCAAATATTTCTGGTTCTTTTCCTCTGAGATGCCGGTTGACGCAAAAAGATCCTCGAATGCCTCCTTGAGAGGGACGGCCAGGTTGCGCACGTTGATGGGCTTGAAGCCGCCCAGCAAATCACCAACCTCGCTCTGCTGGGAAAGATTCACAGCAATCAGCCTCTGACCCAGGCTTTCAGCGAGCTGCTGCACCACAGTGGTCTTCCCTATACCGGTCTCTCCCACTAGTAATACCGGCTCCTTCAAGCTCACTGCCACCGAGATCTGCTCCAACAACCGTCTGGCGTGTGTGGTCGGCGCAAATGGCCTCCTCGATTTCGTGATGCGATCCGGTCGTCTCGTTTTCCGCAGCGTTGACCGTCCGACTGTGAGGTGTGTCTCGGTCTCCGCCAGGCGGGGGATGTGCGAGCTGAGATGGTGCTCCACGCGCTGGCTCGACCTTCCCATCAACTCGCCAATGTGAATGATCAGCTTGTCTCGCACTCGGTGGTCCTTGATTCCACTTGCGAAGCAGTCGATCGCCTCCATGAACATGCCGTCGTATGCAGTCTCACTGAGCGGTTCCCCGCCTGTTGTCGCCCCTGTTGAAGCGATGATCTTCTCCAGCCGCCGGCACCACTTGAACAGATCTCTCGAGCTGATCGGCCGTTCTGACGCTACTGATACGCCCGGGATAAGTCCTGAGTTGCTCAGGAGGAGACATACTCGTTCAAAAACCTTGAGGATCGGGTCTGCAACGAATTTGCTTAGGAGTGGATACTTCTCGTGCATCACTGTCTGGAGCTCATCTTGCACCATGTTTTGCACTGGCAACAAGGTCCAAAAACGCAGTCCGAGCAAGGCAGGGATGTTCTCCTGACCATCCATTCCCTTGTGTGTCCTCACCGTAGCCAGAATACGGAAGCTGCTAGGAGCCTTTATCGTCTCACCACGGTTTGGAATGAGGAGCTCGCCCCGTTCAATGAGAGGAAGCAGTGTGCTCATGACCTCGGTCGGCGCACGGTCGAGATCTTCTATCAGAACCCATCTTCCTTCCCTGACTGCGGTGGTAAGAATACCCGGCCTCCACTCGAAAGAGCCGGGCTTCGTGCCGGTAGTGTACAGGCCGATCAGCATTTTTGCGTCAGTCTGCTCGTTCAGGTGCAGAGTGACGAGGCTCTCGTCCATTCCGAGCTCTCGTGCTAGCTCCAAAGCCGAGGCTGTTTTACCAGCACCAGAAGGTCCATGGAGAAGGATAGGTCCTGCCTGCTGAAGAAGCTTTGCAAGACTCTCGAGATTTCGGAGGGTTGTAGGAGTGGCAACGAGAGAAGAGCCCTGCTTTGGCGCACCACGCGGCCGGGGGAGTACGGTGTCCCCATAATGAACGACCAAGCTGGTGAGATTTTGGGGTGGGATGCTTGAGGGGGCAGGTTCTTGCGCTTGCTCTTTCACGATGGCGATCTGCTTCTGTATCGACTCGGCACGAGCGTGCTCAAACAATGACAAGAACGCGTAGTCTATAGGCGACCCGTCAAAGTCACCAGTCAGAGACTCATTCTCGGGGATATGATGCCGTATGAGAGCTTCAAGTCTGTTATCGGACGCCCTTAAAAGGAGGCAGAAGATTCGTATTGCTAGATATCTGACAGGGGCGTATGAGTGTGAGAAGAGGGCTTGGACATCAGACGGCAGCACCAAAGACATGAAGGCCTTGCGATCGAAGTTGACCAGGCGCCATACTGCCAAAAGCCTCTGTAAGAATGCATCTGGACCCAATGATCTCGAAGACTCGGCAAGGTCGAGGCGAGGAGTCTCGGAGCCCGGTGAAGGTTGGCCCCTGGATGAAATGGTCTTCAGATAATCTCCTAGGAAGACAGAAAGATGTTGGGAAAAAGGTAAGACTCTAGCAAAGGATGCGAGTATGTCGTCGTCGCAGCTCCCGTGCGGAGCGTTGAGGACCCATCGGGCGCAGACGTCTGCAAAGACGGGCTCGAAATGGGCGAATATGCGACCTGTAAGTCTGGGTATGAGCGCGGCCTGTGAGACAGCGTCCAGAAAGTTTGTCGGGTTCTGGTCGCGAATGACGAGCAGCAACTCGGGCGGTAAATGCGCCAATGTGGTCGCGTCGCTGAGCAGAGAGGCCCTCTGCGAGCTCACGTCGAACTTCGCCATGGTTGGCGAGATATCCTGAAGTTTGTCGTTTGGGGCGACATTGATGATCTTTTTTTCGTCGGTCCCGTCTGCGTTGACTGCAGGAACTTTTTTACAGGGATCATTCCTACCCTTGGAGGGACGCGGTCCACTCAAGCGCGGGACCCACACCGCTTGCTTAGCTAAGTAAACGCAGCTTCAAGCCTGTGCGAAATCTTTGGACATCATCACTGCGACGCGCATCGAAGCTACAGGACTCGACTGATTGATCCCTCCCTCGCCACCCAGAGGCTCTCACACACCCAATCTGCCCGCCATGTCTCTCTCCTGCAGGTACGCAGCTCAGTGCTGCGCTCGTCAGCTCCGCTCAACCTCCACCATCCGAAGTACCGGCGCCATCGCTCAGCAAAGAATATCGCGACGGTACCAATCCACCGACGCCGCGGCCGCACCTACGAACCCCAAGATCGCCGGTATTGTGGACCAGATCAGTCAATTGACTCTCCTGGAGACCGCAGACCTGGTCACAAGCCTGAAGGTAAGAGGACAGCACTAAAATAGCATGAGATCGTGGGTAAGGAGCTGACTATCCGTCTCTACAGTCGCGACTCAACATCCCAGATCTGCCCGTCGGTGGCTTCGCCGCCGCGCCCGCCGCAGCCGCACCGGCGGCAGCTGCAGAACCCGAGGAGGAGGCCCCAGCGGCCCAGGAGAAGACTCTGTTCAGCGTGAAGCTGGTCAAGTTCGAGCCGACCGCGAAGCCCAAGGTCATCAAGGAGATCAAGAACCTGCTGGGGCTGAGTCTGGTGGACTCCAAGAAGTTCGTCGAGAGCGCGCCCAAGATGATGAAGGACTCCGTACCAAAGGACGAGGCCGAGAAGATCATGGCGACGCTCAAGGAGCTGGGCGCCACCGTCGAGATGGAGTAGAGGGGCGGGCACAGTGGGAGAGCAGAGGCAGGCAGGATGGATATATGTGGCCAATGAGGTCCATTTTGGATTGGACCATACATTCACATGTAAAAATGTACGTGTAACAACATGCACAGGTAGACGGACTCAATATGGCATCCCTCTCCTGTCTCATCTCTCGTTGAGGTGGAAGTACTGCTACCAACATGGTTATGCAGTCCAGGTTCGATAAGTAGACGACACTTGGGCCAGACGGCGTATTCTGCACGAGGTCTTGCTTCCGGTGATCTTACCATATGAACCTGCACAGGAACCACCACGAGCATATTGAGTGCGAGATGGTCACAGCATGGCGAGCTTGGTGTGACGTGGCTGGGGGGTCGGGTTGCTCACATGGGCTGTCAGGGAGTGGAACAGAGCAGGAAACCCTGTATGCGGTTCTAAAGTGAAAGCATGAGAAATAGAGTGTGATTACTATTCAAGCTCGGTCATCGATCTTGACGCTATTCTTCTTAAGCATGCCCGCCCGTAATCAACGCACGAGACCGATCACGCATGCTTGCCGTTCGTCTGCCCATTCCTCTCCCGGGCAGCCTCCTCCCTCCGGTGGGGGCAGCTGTCCCTGGCGCACCTCTGCCGCTCCTCCTCCTCCTCCTTGGCCATGATCAGGTCGTCCTCGCCGAGGTCGCTCGTCTCCTCCCACATCTTCCACATCTCGGCGTCCTCGGGCTCGGTGGGGACAGCCCATATGCTCTCGCGCAGCCGCTTATGCCGCTCGCGGTCCTCCTCGATGCGCTGCTCGATCTGCTTCTTGTCGGGCCGCGGGGGGCGGGGCGTGCTTCCCGGCTTGGGGATCGTCTGCGAGGGCGGCATGTCGCCTAGTCCCGGGTTCGTGCTGTTAACAGGGCTGGACATGACGACGTCCATGTTGGAGGTCTCGCGTTCCTTGAGCACCTCGTTGATCTCTGTGACGGTCTGCGTCTGGAGGAAGGCTTTGGACTGGAGGCCTTGGAGGACCTGCGAGGCTTGTTTAGTATGGATGACCAGCCAGAGGAGATGCACACTGTCGCGGCGGGTATGGCTGCTGCGCGTGATGGGTTGCATACCCTTCTGACGACCTTGACATTGGCCGCACCAGAGCCATCGTCTGGGGCGACAGCGTCGACAACCCTGATGATGTCTCTCTGTATCATGCGGATGTAGTCGACATGCCCGTCCTTCTGGGCCATCTCGAGGAAGTGCTCAATAAAGTACATGATATTGGCTCGGGTGTTCATGTTAGTCTGTGTCATGTGTCAGTAAGGTGTGCCTTGCTCGTGGTCTCTGGGGGAGAAAGACGAACACGCTCTATCTGTTCCAGTATGCATGAGTGCAAATCCTCGTCCATGTCTCTGTGCCTAAGAGCATACTGGGCGGCCTTCTGCGCTGATGTGACCGAAGCGTTGAGATGTTGTAATTGATGTGAGAATTTCATGCGAACCTCAAATGGGTCCGCCATTTTAAGAGGTTCAGCCTCCTTCCTGGAGTGCCTGTGATATGGTTTGTGTTGCCGATCCTGTGGTGGTTGAAGACATTGAACCAAAGCTGTTTCTATCTCTGCTTGTAATGTAGCTGGCACAGGCACATGGGCTTGCTCGAGCAGTGAAGTTGCTTGAGCCCCGGTTGGCCCTGCCGGTGGAGTAAAGTGGCAGTCACAACGCTAACATAGAGGCAGGCGCTTCAGAGTAAGGCTTGGCTAGGTAGGTAGGGCGGCTCAGCGCCCAGCAGGCAAAAAGTTGGATTTTATCTCAGTCGTACAGACTACCTTTCTTACACCTAGGGATAACCCACTGTACGGAGCAGGATAACCTCATTCCTACACAAGGGCAACTCAACTTGCTTTCAAGTTTTGTAGGCCTCCTGGGACATATTCCACATTTGACGTTTCAGCCAGTGGACGCTCTGGACCTCCGTACTTGGCCATCGGAACGCTCACCCAAAACTTCCTCACCAAACCTCGCTGTTCCGAGATGCCTACCGACCGCGAATGGCATTTTGGGTGTCCCTGCGGGCGCTCCACAGGGGCTAGGCACCTCGGGCCAGGCGGTGTGGGTGCACCCGTCGGGCCCCTGCTCCCTCGCCCAAGTCCCGCTATCGGGATTTTCAGTGAGCCCAAAAGGCCATGCTCACCCGAGTTAATATCTTTAGAAACCGCATAAAAGGGGATGGCAATGAAAGTCGTAATGAGCATTTGCCGGGTTGCAGAAAGGAGTCGCCTGGCGAGGCAGGCTCGGATCCGACGAGGGCGGTCCAGATAAATTTCTCAGTCGGCCAGAGTCAGTCGTCGGCTCGACCTGTCAGTCACATTCACATCTTGTGATCTTCCTTGCGGGACCCATCGTCACCTTGGCAGATCCGACTCTATTCAAGTAAACATTTCTCAACACATCAGAACCATCTTTCCCTTTCATTCTGTCAAGTGGCCCTGTCAAGTGTTGCCCATCATGAGCCTGCTCACTTTAGCTTCTCGTAATTCCTCGTATACGTCCGTGAGGACCATTGGACATCATGATGATCTTACTCTCTGCGTCCTCGGTTGTGGTGAGTCTGTCCATCCACCTCAACAAGCACATCTCATGCTCACACTTTACCAGGAAACATGGGAATTGCCATCCTGTCAGGCGTTCTCAACTCTCTCGTAGAGCTGGAGGCCCCTAAACCCCTCCAGACCCCTTCAGGCCACTCAACACCAGCAGAACAGCTCCCGCAGCGCCTCCCGAGCCGCTTCATCGCCTGTGTCAGCCGCCCGGAGACAGCAAAGAAGGTCAAGGCCGCCCTGTGGGAGCACACGTCCGCGGTGAAGGTGGTCTGGGGCCACAACGTGATCAGCGCCCAGCAGTCCGAGGTCGTGCTGCTGGCCTGCAAGCCGTCCAAGGTCAAGATGATCCTGACGGAGCCGGGCATGGCCAAGGCCCTGCACGGAAAGCTGCTCATCAGCATCTGCGCCGGCGTGACGGTCGAGCAGATCGAGAAGCACCTCCACGGCGCCGTGCCCGACCGCGACCCGGACGAGGACGGCCGCTGCCGCATCGTCCGCGCCCTCCCCAACACGGCCAGCCTCATTCGCGAGTCAATGACCGTCGTCGCCAACGACGAGGACGCCCCCATCCCGCCCGCGACCATGCAGCTCGTCACCTGGATCTTCCGCCGCATCGGCGAGGTCGTCTACCTGCCCTCCTCCAACATGGACGCCTCCACGGCGTTGTGCGGCTCCGGACCTGCGTTCTTTGCCTTGATGCTGGAGGCGGCTATCGACGGCGCCGTGGCCATGGGCCTGCCGCGGGCGGATGCGCAGCGCATGGCCGCGCAGTCGATGAAGGGCGCCGCGGGCCTGGTGCTCAACGGCGAGCACCCTGCCCTGCTGCGTGACAAGGTCGGCACGCCGGGCGGGTGCTCTATCGGTGGGCTGTTGGTGCTGGAGGAGGGCGGCGTCCGGGGGACAGTCTCGAGGGCTGTGAGGGAGGCTGCCACTGTTGCGAGCAGGTTGGGCAACGGGGCGCAGGGCGTCAATGGGACGAGGTTGAATGGGTACGAGCATTGAGCATTTCAGCGTGGCGTTGTCGGTCAAGGTTTACATCGCAGAGTCACTGCTGCAAAACAACAGAACGGCCCATGCGTGGTCATAGAGTATAGATCGAGCAGGTCGTAGTGAATCATGATTGGTATTATCGTCGTGGATCTCATCCTACCAAAGAGTGCAAAATCCTCAAAACTGGAGAATGCGAGACGTGAGACCCATCATAGACGATTATCTGCACCCTGTTCCAGGTCGTGCTATCTGTACAGTACCGCCCAAGACGGTATCGAGGGAAAAGGCCGGAGGCCACTGAGATTGCTCATCCCACTCAAAATACCCAGCCCCGATTTTCAGTGCCACTCAGGCAATCGCTATCCTCGACTTCTTGCCACTCGGCGACTCGTCATTGTCACTCAACTTTCTCTTCTTGCCGCCCGACTTCTCCTCCGCCTGCAACGCCTGCCTCGTCTTGTACCGGGCCAGCAACAGGGCGTACTCGAGCTCCACGGCGAAGACGGTCTCGTCCAGCTTGGCTATGCGCTCGTCTGGCTCCAGCTGGCTGAGGATCTCCCGGTTCTGTGCGTAGATCCGAGACTTTGTCAACAGCTTCCACAGGCTGTACTGATGGTCCTCCGCCTTGGTTGACTTGTTGTTCTTGGAGCCCGCCGCGTCTATGTCCAGAGTCGGACGCACCGAGTCCGGCAGCTTGAAGAAGCAGGTCAACTCTATGAGTCGATTAAACTGTCGAGAGGCAATCTTGTACTTGGTTCGCAGTGCCTCGAGAGCCTTCTTGTCCACGATGTCTTTTGGCAGGGCACCCTTCTTCGGAATCTCTACGCCGGTATTGATTTGGACCGCCTCTTTGAAGTCTGACTGTTCTCGTAGGAACAAAAGGTCTGCCATGTCTCTCACAACGTCGAAGTCTTCGTTGGGGTCTTCAACGGTGATCTCGAACGTCTTCGGATCGTCCAGCAGCGTCTCGTAGATCTTTTTGTACAACCGCATGCCGTTGCCCTTCTTGCCGAAAGGCGGCAGGATGATGAATTGAGATATCCTTGACCGACAAGGGAAGTCTGTGAACTCGTTCTGAGCAGGGAGCTCAAAGTCGCCCGTGCTGAGGGTGCCGGTAACATCTTGTGGCTGCAAAGCGTAGAGTCGGTAGACGGTCGAGTATCCGGCGAAGACATACAAGAACTGGCCCGGTTTGCTTTGTACCGGTCGCTTCTGGTACAGGAAGAAGACAGTCCAGCGTCCAAGAGGATCCTGCTCGTATTCGTCGGTGCTCTCGGTATGTATTGGCGTTCCTCCCTCGATGAATAAGGAGACCAGTATTTGGATCCTCTTCACCAATTGCAAGACAGCCGGGTCGGCAAGGCTACCCTTCCAGATCTCGTAAGTCTCGTCCTTGCCCTCAGTTGTCGAGATGAGAGTTCCTGGTGGCTTCCAATCATCCGGTGTGCTCTGGACGTATTGCTCAAAGTCTGCCTTCTTCGCAAAGGCAACTATTCATCATTAGTACCTCAGTAACACCCTAAGGACAGCAGCCAGCTTACCCTCTGGTAGAAACCCCTCGACCGACTCCTTGATTTCAGTTGGTTCCTTGTCGGCCACGCCTGCCGGGATCTCCTTGCCCTTCGTGTGCGAGAAGTGCGGGCGCATGTCAGATGCATTGAATCGAAGGTTGATCTTCAGCCCCTTGTAGCCATAAATCTCCTCCTCCTCGTAGATTGGATAAGTCCATTTTGGTTGGAAGCTGTCGATGGTCTTTGGAGGGCCCTGGTCTGACTTGGTGACGAGAGAAATGTTGAAGACGTCGTTCGCCTTGGTGGTCCCTGTAAACGGAGAGTCAGTGGGGAGCCTAGGTAGACGCAAACCGGTGCGAAATGTCTAATGCGACGCGACGCGACTTACACTCGTCGTCCTCAGCCATCGTGTTGGTAGAAGTTGCGATTGTGAAGAAGAGGCTGGCGTTATCGAAGATTTGGTCTCTCGGTTTTGTGCAAAAGGCGACTGAATGCGAGCCGAATTCAGCCGATAGATCTTTGAGGATTCAAAGTTCCTCCTCAGCTACGAGTTGCGCGTGGAAAGTAAGGTCGCGTTGCGCCGAGTTGAGACGCGCAGCTTAAAGTGGTGGGGCCTGCCGTCAAGTCTAAGCAGTCGCAGGCGACAGACAAGGCGCTAAATTGAGGGCGGGCAGGGATTGTGACAGGGGGAGCTTGGATCGCCAGGTTTACGAAGCAAGTGTCTTGGGATCATTCCAAGTCCAATGGAGGGCCCAGTAAATATTGCGCGTCTTTCTAGCATTTCTAACAGCTTTCTTTACTCAAACATAATCATCTTCATCCGGAGAGCTGGGATCTGTCCGCACTTCAGTCAGTGAGCTCAATATTCCTGGCCAACCCGACATCTGAAGGCCAACTCTGAAGCAAGGGAGCCACGAGTTCCAGAGAGGGGACCGGGCAGACTAGGGACCTGTGTGAAACCCATCTCAACAACTTTTTGCCCAGGTGGAAGACAACCCTTCCATGATCCTCGCCGAAGGCCCCTTCAATCGAATCCCCCACCGATGAACCGTGCAATTGGATAGCTACAGAAAGCAAAGATGGGCGGGCTATTCCTTCTCCTTGTCCTGAGTGTGAGCCGGCGCAACCCCTGATGTGCAGTGCTCTGGAACATGACAGCTGATAGCCCTCGTCCAGGTGGTGATGGCGCTCGCGTCCTTCCTCGCCGGCGCACTCCCTCTCTCGATGACGTTAAGCCAGTCGCAACTACGCCTGATATCGAGCATAGGAGTAGGGATACTGGTTGGCACCTCTCTGATTGTCATAATACCGGAAGGCGTCGAGGCCATTGCGTCCGCGAACAAACCTGCACCCGCGCCGCACGGCACGCGGTCTACGGGTTTCAGCCAACGAAGTGTACCCGAGCTCGCGATACCACGAGGAATACCCACGGTAGATGTCCGAGAGGCTTCACCGGTCGATTTTGCGCCGCTGCTGCGCAGGGCCATTGGAGAACGGGATGACGAGCCGCCGCCTCCAGAGGGCGCCCCAGTCGAGGCCCCGAAAGAAGAAGTGCACACAGACAATGACGAGTTTCCGACGTTCTACATCGGGCTCTCCCTAATGCTGGGCTTCATCCTCATGTTCCTCATCGACAGGATACCACAGCACGCGACGGACGCGAGCGCAGCCCCGGCGACAAGACACATCAGCCTGGACAACCTGGGCGCGGCCAGCGTGAACGGCGACGCCGATGAGGAGGCCGAAGGGTTCCTGGGCTCGTTCGCGCCGACGCCCAGGCAGTCCAGGAGCCTGGCCACCACCACGGGCCTGGTGATACACGCCGCGGCGGACGGGATCGCGATGGGGGCGTCGGCGACGACGAGCGACATGAAGCTGGGCCTCATAATCTTCTTCGCCATCATGATCCACAAGGCCCCCGCGGCGTTCGGCCTGACGTCCATCCTGCTCAAGCAGGGGCTGTCGAAGCGGGCGGCCAGGGGCCACCTCGTCGCCTTCAGCCTGGCGGCGCCTGTCGGGGCCCTGGGCACGTACATCCTCGTGTCGCTGCTCGGCGGCGGGGACATGGAGGGCCCGGCAGGGCAGTGGTGGACGGGCATGCTACTCCTCTTCTCTGCCGGCACTTTCTTGTAAGTTGGACTATGGAACACTGTGAGCCCTGAACAAGACTAATCAGGCCTTCACCAGGTATGTTGCTATGCACGCGATGCAAGAAGATCCCGCGGCCCAAGGCCATGAACATCACTCGGCAATGAATGGCTACGCGGACAGCAGCACGCAGAGGAAACCGACCCGGCCGCAGATGCGGGACACATTGGCGACCGTCGGCGGCATGCTACTGCCTCTGTTGACCCAGTTCGGCCACCACCATTAAAGGAGGGGTCAAGACTGTGTGTTTGAACTGTACTACGTGGCTGGCGTATGGATTCTTCTAGTTCTAGATAATGTGATGGGGACCGAGATGGGCATGGCGTAGCATATTGAGGAGTCCAAGGCACGATTCCCTATACCCGTACAATGTGGTGACCGCTTCAACAAGCCGTGATATGCAAGCGTGGCCACGGCGAGAGAGGCAGCGAGCGGGAGGGACCAGCTCGCGTACCTCCCAGTTGCCACCGCAGCACCGGATTTACAACGCATCGACAGACGAGCCGTTGCGGGCAACCTGAGTCGTACGAGTCGGCTGCGCACACACGTTTCGGTGTTGGCCATCGCCGTCTAGATCTCGGTCAATTCCACGGAGGCGTCCCATGTTTCGATCCCGCAGTCGTGCGACTTGGGGAGTTTTTCTCTTCGGGGAAAGGGGGGGCTGGTGGGGAGGGGGGGTGTTTCTCCGTGGAGAGAGATAGAAGAAAACAGTTGTGCATCCTCTTCTTTTCCCGTTTCAGCTAGAGAGGGCAGAAGATCGCCAACGCCACAACGAGGCAACGCAACGTCGGTGCGCGGACCGAGGCGGTGGGTTTGCGGGCTGGCCTGTCTTCCCCTCCTGCCCTCGGGGCCAAAAGTAGGTTGGCTCTGCCTGGAGGTTGCAGACCAGACTAGCTGCTCGTGGTTATGTCTACGTTCCCATTTTGGCCACACCAACTACTTGGGCTTTGCATTTGGTCGGTGTGTGTTTGTTTGTCAGTTGTATGGCTGCCCTCGACTCGACAAATGCGGCAGCCGCATGTGTCTAAGTGCTGACGGGCGAGGCCGTGGCCTACCCTCGTTTCGGGTCGGTCCTCTCGAGACCCCGCGGTTTGTGACTGTTTGGTGTTGGTGGGCTCTCAAGTCTTGGCCGTTTCCCTTGGGTAGCATAGCTTTCGCCTTCTCCCTTTTTCTTTTCTTTTGTTTTGTCATTTCCCCTCACTTGTCCTCGCACGCGAGAATGCCGGCCTCAAAGTACTGGCCCGTGCTGCTTACGGTGAGATGAGCTTTTTGTCTTTACATGTGCAGTGGTTGGCCGGCTGCGGCAGGTTGATGCAATAAGCTGCCCGCTGCACACACCACATAGACGTGAGGATTCACAGGGTGTGTTGCGTTGGATGAGGCTGAACTTTTTTTTTCTTCATGCCGCAGCCTGCCTGCCTCCGTCGCTTCCTGCTCATCCCTGCGCCCATTCCTTCCCGCTGCTAATAAAAGGGGCCCGTTGGCAGCGTCTCGTCTGACAAGGGCGATCATTCCAAAATGACGAGATGCGATGGAATTTCATGCATGCCGTCCAAGTGTTCTCGGGCCTGGCCTAACTTTTCAGGCGGTCGAATAAGCTTCTGCCTCGTCCGGACGGTCGGAGGCATTGACTGTGGTCGATTGAGCGCAGATTTGGTTGCCTCAGGATTGCGTATTCCACGACATTGCGGTGTAGACCGAGAACTACTGCACACACAAGTACTTTGTGCACGGGTATTCTCCTGGCCCCATCCGGCCATTGCTGACTGCATGCATTTAATGAGTGAGACGAGACCCCAGACGGTCCGGCACTTCTACTTGGACGTCAACGGACAAAGATAGAAGCAAGAATGCGTGGCCCGGGTGCGTCCGCTTCGTCCACGCTATCCCGAACAGCGCCTCCTCGGAGGTACTGGGCGAGGCGGGAGAGAGACGGGAAAAGGGGGGGCTTGTTATTTCATCCGACGTCTGAAGATTATAATGGTGCCGCCCAGCCGCAGCATATGTCATAAAGTCTGCGGGGTTTCTCGAGGAAACATCGGACGTGAAGTTCGGAACGTTACATGTATAGTGATGTGGCCTCGATTCGCAGCCAGCGTGACAGGTGTATTCCACAGTAGGCGACGGCTTATGCGTGTGCTGTGTGTGTTATGAGTGTGTTCGCGTATTTGTGCGAGTGGCCTTGGCCAACGGTTCATGTCATTGTCAGACTTGACATGAGCTGCTGTTGGCCCGAGAGGGTGGACCGTCAGCCCGTGGCACCAGTGAGCAACAGAAAAAAGCAGCTGAACATATGAGCAGCTGAGATGGAGACGGGCGCGTGTGCGTGTGTGCGTGTGCGCGTGTGTGTGCATGGACGATTCCCGGTACAGAGGTGCAGAGGTGCAGACGATCAGCAAATGACGATCACTGAAATAAGAGAAAACCTTGGAAGGCTGGGGGCCATCGCTCTCGCAAATCTGAAAGACTGCACAGGCTGAACCAGCTTTGCAGGACTGCGCAGGCACGGCAGGGCAGGGCAGGGCCCGTTTGAAGTTGCCCCTGACCGCCCGGGCGTGCTAAGGAGGGTCCGTGGGCAGATGACAACCGCGTGCATTCAATTTTGCTCCCTGCGCGCTGCAGATCACCAGCGGAAACAGAGGCGGGTGGTGTTGGTGTGCTGATGTGGTGCCCGAGTGCTCGCTCGATGTGGCATCGAAAAACGAGGACCTGCCGCAGCCTGCCCAGCCTGTGCAGTGTCCACTGTCCAGGTGGTGTTGCAGTTGATTCCAATCCTCTTGTTTCGATTCGGCAGTGTACGGCATCTCGCTGTACTGGAGCATTTGCTTTCCCTCCTCAGCACTCAGGTCCTGCCGTCCTTGGCTACCCTGCCGGCCCTTGTCCGCGATGCTGACAGAACCCTAAGCCTAGAGACTAGAAACGGGAGAACCTTGCAAGTTGCATCGGCTGAGCACTGGGGACGGGGCATCATCGTGGCAGGGTGGACACTGGATTGACTGACGATGGGACCAGCAGTACGCAGCAGCGAACTAGACGGCGGCTGCCAGTCAACCTCGTCACCTCATTTGTTCCACGTCCCTTTCGGCCCAGTAGTGAAGTCAGGTCCCACGCCATCTGAGGTTCTGCTCGTTTGAATCTTGCCCACGTTTCGCCTCGCCCTGCAGTCCCCAAAAAAGCCTGACGTTGTGCTCGGGTGGTGCCGAGTGCGGCAAGACCGTACAATAATTGTTGTTCGACAGGTAGACTAGCTATGTATGTACCTACCCAGGCACAAGTAAATTTGGAACGCACCTAAGTGCTGCTCAATGCTGCGCCGTGCTCCTACGCCGGGTCCTGGAGGAAGGAGGTCTTGGCCGTGGCCGATGGCTTCTTCCCTCTCCCCAGAATGCACCTGGCAGCCCAGCACGGTACATAACGGTAGTGCGTCCGTGTACCTGGGTAGAGTAGTCCAGCAGGTAGGTACATATCCCAGGTACCCCCTACAGCCAGCCTTCCTTGGAAACAGGAAACGAGGAGTCGCCGGAAAGACCCACCGCATCTCTTTCTGTTCCTGCAAGTTCAAGTCCAACGTCCCAGTCCCCCCAGGCCCAGTCCAGTCTCCCCCAGGGCAAGGTCCAGGTCCAGGTCCATCGCCTTGACATGCCGCCGTCCCCTTCAATTTGCGTAACCTCATGACAACAACATTTTGAACAGGGCGAGAATCCGGGTCACATCACCACCCCCAAAGCATTTCCGTCTCACCCTCACTACTGACCATCAAATACAACCACATCCCGGTATTGACTCGGTCTCCTCCATCCACACACGTCGCCACTCTGCGGTCATCCAGTCTTTTTCCCTCCTGCAGACTCGTCGCCTCTTGGTGCGATTCTGCACGTCTGATGTGCTGCGTACGACTCGTTCCCTCCGACACATTACTTATTACTCCGCAGCGCTTCCGACTCTGCCTCGCCGCCGGCCTGGCCCTCACGCTTTAAGCCTCGCGCCTCCTCACCCTCTCCTCCGCACCAGCAGCCGCCCGCCTAACCCACCCACCCCTTGATTTGGCTCTCCCTCTCTCCGTCCCCCGGGTTCAAAGCGTCAGCACCATTCTATCTGGTCCCTCCTCCAGCCTTCCGCGTGTTTGGTTTCGGCTTCCGTGTCGACGTACAGTACCTACATTTGCGGACTCAGACCCATTCTGCCGTCATATTTGGGGCACCCCTTCGACAACACACGCCAGGCCTGTACTGTTAGTTACTGGTTCCACTAGACGGAGGAACCACCGCTCACCATCCTGGTTAGCGCTGCCGCCATTCCCCTTGTTCCACATCATTAAAGCGTCCTGGCCTCCCAAGTCCCCATCCCCTTCCAGTGTTCCAACAGCCTCTAAGGACCCGCCATTCCGATCGAGACCCGAGTCAACTTCGACACCATCCCGCCTGCTGGAACCTCGACCCCGAGATCGTGGTCTGCACCTGACAAAGACGAGGCCACTCCTCGCCACGCGTCTCCTTGATTATTCCTCGGCCGCCGAGTCCTAGAGATAGGGTCCCTACAATATTATTGCGTTCAGGGACTCTCGTCACCATGGATGGCTATGGCCACCGACCGCTCAGCTTTTCGGACAGAAGAGCGAGTCTGTACTCGAGTGACGATGTCGTCATGGGTAACGGAAACCACACGATCAAGATCCCTCAGCCTAGACCGCCCAGGGGACCGCCGACTCCCAGCATGAGCACACCTGCTGCCGACTTCGACCAGACGCTGACCGGATCGCCGCCGCCGCCCCCTACGCCTGCGGCATCGCCTGGCCCGACCAACGCACAGCCTGACTGGAGCGACGCCGCGGACGATGAGGACATCTTCCTGGCCCAGTGTCGCCAACACTTTCAGACCTGCAACGGCCCTCAACGAACACGCATCCTGGCCGACTTGTTGAACCTGTGCACAAGCCAGCAGCTGTCATTCGTTCATCAATTCGTCAGCCCATTGCTCAAAAAGGACCCCTTTACCAGTCTTCCTGATGAGTTATGTCTTAGGGTGAGTTTCGATCGCAGTCTTTGCCCGAAGATCTCTCCGTCTGATGTCAGCTGACCAATCCAGATTCTGTCATTCATCGACGACCCTAAAGTCCTGGCGAGAGCATCCCAAGTATCGCGAAGATGGCGAGACCTCCTCAGCGATGACATGACCTGGAAAAACCTCTGCGTCAAGCACGATTACGGACGTCGTCTATCCGAGGTGGGCACTACGGTACCCCTCTACGCATCTCGACCTGGAGCGCAGCCTCTTATTACGCTGGACACCCCCTTCTCAAATCACATGCACAGTTTTCCAGGAGCCTTGCCAACTGCGACTGGCATGTCGGCTTCCAGGAGCCTGGATGGCTCGGATGCGAGCTCTCGTCCCAAGCTGAGGACATACAAGTCGCATTTCAAACAGCGGTACTTGGTGGACGCTGCATGGCGGACTGGCGGCAAGGCTACCACGCGAGCTATCACCCAGGATGGTGGCGTCGTGACCAGCCTGCACCTGACGCCCCGATACATTATCGTGGCTCTGGATAATGCCAAGATTCACGTCTTCGACACTGAAGGCAATGCGTTGCGAGTGCTGCAGGGCCATGTCATGGGCGTATGGGCTATGGTCCCATGGGAGGATATCCTGGTCAGTGGCGGTTGTGATCGAGACGTCCGTGTGTGGGACTTGAGCACTGGGTAAGAATATCATGCCTCCGTGAAATTTGGATTATGCAGCTGCTGACGACTTCATCAGAAACTGCGTTCACACCCTTAGGGGTCACACGTCCACTGTGCGTTGTCTTAAGATGTCTGACGCCAAGACCGCAATCTCCGGCTCGAGAGATACCACCCTTCGCGTCTGGAATATCGAGACTGGTGTCTGCCGCAACGTCCTTGTAGGTCATCAAGCTAGTGTTCGATGCTTGGAGATCAAGGGAGATATAGTGGTTTCAGGCAGTTACGATACCACCGCGAAAGTCTGGAGCATTTCGGAGGGCAGATGTCTACACACGCTTCAAGGCCACTACAGCCAGATTTATGCTATTGCCTTTGACGGCGCAAGAGTGGCAACGGGCAGCCTGGACACAAGTGTGCGGATTTGGAACGCAAACACAGGGTGAGTTGATGCACATGTTCTGGCTTCGCCGCATATACGCTGACACGAGACATAGTGAATGCCAGGCAGTCCTGCAAGGGCACACGTCGCTGGTGGGCCAGCTCCAAATGCGCGGAGACACTCTTGTCACCGGCGGCTCTGACGGTTCCGTCAGAGTCTGGTCTCTCTCGAAGTTCGTCCCCATTCACCGGCTGGCTGCGCACGATAACAGCGTGACAAGCTTGCAATTCGATGATACTCGTGTTGTCAGCGGTGGCAGTGACGGCCGTGTTAAGGTCTGGGATCTGAAAACAGGCCACCTCGTCCGCGAGTTGATTGCTCAAGGTGAGGCTGTGTGGCGCGTGGCTTTTGAGGATGAGAAATGCGTGGCCATGGCTCTCCGGAACAATCGAACCATTATGGAGGTTAGTAAAGATTCCACAACCGCCGTCCCATGAGTATACACTGATTTGTATCGACTAGGTCTGGTCCTTTTCTCCACCACCAGAAGACGACAGGCCGTTCGCGGTGAGGTCGCTTGAGGAACCTGACCGGCCGAAAAGTGCCTTACCTTTGGACTACCGACCGCCGCAGTCAGCACTCCTCCACAGTTTGGGTCCCCGTGAGGGTGGAACCGAAGACGTCGACATGAGAGACGCCGGCCCCTCAACAGCTCCCCTTCGACAAGGCACCACGTTTTTCCACGACTAAATTTGGATTTGGACCCGATGATCAGGCTTCAACAACGCTGATACAGCCCTTGTCAGCATCGGCTGTTCGGAAGCGTTTCTCACACTCCAGCTAGGTGGCATTCCGATGCCTTATGTTAGCCGAGCAGGGACGGTTAGAAACATCATTTATTACGGCATACATCGCATGGCCAGGTGGGCTGAAACTTATTCGCGGACACCATTGTTTGCATATGCGGTAGACATTGCATTTTCTGGCTACAAAACTATTATCGCTTCTATCCCCTGGCGCAGTGCCAGGGTCTCATAGTCTTTTTATTCGCATGGCTGGGGCGTTCACACTGAGGCTGGCTGGGCGTTGCCTTGGTTGGTTCCAACATAATGGAAATTTGGGAACGGGATGCGAGCAGAGACGCGAGGTATTGTTTGTGTTTCGTCATGGAGTCAGTCGAGGAATAGATGAGCTCATCTGCAGTAGCTTTTGAATGAGACAGAAATACCAGATAGCTCAGAACGCCCCTTGTGCAAAGGCCGAAGTGATATGCGGCCTTGAAGATGATGCATCACCGAGGAATGTACATGTGATGTGGGCTGACTGGTGGTTTGACCAAGCTGCGGTGCTCCCGGCTTCAGCTCCCCCAACGTTGAGCGCCAAGCCAGCAGGTTTGGAGGTCCGGTTCAGGAGCTCTGACCAACGGCCCAATCTTCGGCGTCCGCAGCTGGCGCTAAACCCAAAAGGAGTGAGCTGTTTCCCGACAATGTTGAGAGAGAATAATTCTCGGCCTTGGCCCATCTCGCGACAGCTCATCCTGCGACCACATCCCCTCCCTTCCTCCCCCGAAACCTGTCACGACTCCCCATCGTCGCCGACAAGATGTTCTCCAGAGCTGCCAGGATACCACGTGCGGTGCCTCTGCGCACCGCCCGGCCTTCGCTGCCCATCGCCGCAGCTCGCCGGTCCGTCACCACCAACGCTGCATCCGCCAGCGTTGACAAGAGCGCCGTCCCGAAGGCAAGTCAATCCGCCAGCCCAGCCCCCGCTCGGCACACCTCAGCTGGCCTCGACGGATGCGAGGGGATTTGTTGCATCGACACCCGGATAATTGAAGCTAACAAACATCCCTTATCAGTCCGACGACGAGCCCTTCTCAGTAAGCCTCAGCGATGAGAGCTTCGAGACGTACGAGCTGGACCCACCTCCGTACACCATCGAGACGACGAAGAAGGAGCTCAAGCAGATGTACTACGACATGGTTGTCACCCGGTATGCCACGCCTCTCGAGAAAGCTATTCGATACATATTTCCCCGAATCAGAAAGCGTCGTGTAGCAGGCATTGACGGACTTAATCCTACAGACAGATGGAGATGGCCGCCGACCGATTGTACAAGGAGAAGAAGATCCGAGGTTTCTGCCACTTGTCGACAGGCCAGGAGGCCGTGGCCACCGGTATCGAGCACGCTATCACTAAGGAGGACGACGTCATCACCGCGTACCGTTGCCACGGCTATGCCCTGATGCGAGGCGCCACCGTGCGATCCATCATCGGTGAGCTCTTGGGCAGACGTCAAGGTATTGCTTACGGAAAGGGCGGTTCCATGCACATGTTCGCCAAGAACTTCTACGGCGGAAACGGCATTGTCGGTGCCCAGGTTCCTGTTGGTGCCGGTCTGGCCTTTGCCCACAAGTACACTGGCCGCAAGAAGTCCTCTATCATCCTCTACGGTGATGGTGCTAGCAACCAGGGTCAGGTCTTTGAGGCTTTCAACATGGCCAAGCTGTGGAACCTGCCGGCGCTGTTCGGCTGCGAGAGTAAGCCTGCTTCGGAGTGGATGTCCCTAGACAAAGGCTAACCTGGATGCAACAGACAACAAGTACGGTATGGGCACGGCGGCAGCTCGTTCCTCTGCTCTGACGGACTACTACAAGCGTGGACAGTACATCCCCGGTCTTAAGGTCAACGGCATGGACGTTCTTGCCGTCAAGGCTGCCGTCAAGTACGGCAAGCAATGGACCGACGCTGACAACGGCCCTCTCGTCCTGGAGTACGTCACCTACCGATACGGAGGTCACTCCATGTCCGACCCCGGCACCACCTACCGAACCCGCGAGGAGATCCAGCGCATGCGCAGCACCAACGACCCCATCCAAGGCCTTAAGAAGCACATCCTCGAGTGGAGCGTCGCGTCCGAGGACGAGCTGAAGGCCATCGACAAGGATGCCCGGAACCACGTCAACGAGGAGGTCGCTATCGCTGAGGCGATGCCCGTGCCAGAGGCTACCCCTCAGATCCTGTACGAGGACATCTACGTCAGGGGATCCGAGCCCCCATTCATCAGGGGTCGGGTTCCGGAGGAGAACTACTACTTCGCCTAAGCCTAGAAGATGGGATGTGTGGAGGTTACAGGAAGTTGATTATGGGAGTATCATGATTACTGATGGAAGTGCACCAGCCTATGTGGTCGTCGCGCATGTACAATATCCAAATAACAACTTAGAGCATGGCGCGGCCTTTGACAGGAGAGCTTGCGTTATTGATGACTTTGGTTGAGAATCCCTAGGAAAATTTTAGAGGAGGCCCCAGAGTGAATTCATTCGCCTTCCATACTCATGGTGACCGCTACAACTAACTTGTGGGATGAATTGTTCGCCGTTGGTAAACTCGTAGGGCATCGCATGCGACTTGCTCTTTTCACTACCACTATTACGCTGCTGAAATTTTGACTACCCTTGAGGACGTCGTCATCCTCAATTCAGAGGGATGTACAAATTGAGTCAGTGATCAATTCCAGAATATGATGTATGGTGATATGAGTGAGTCGAGAGGACATTGTTGTCATGAATAGAGTGTACAATGAATGAGACGGAAACAAAGGGAAACGGACGGGTCGGCACGTGAGGATCGCGTTCCGTTAAGATCTCGGCGCGTTCTCGAGCCAAAAAGGCGCGTCATTCTCACTAACACCAGAGAGCTGCCGCCTGGCTCTGACCCCTCCCCTTCTGCCTAGAAGCCCCTTCCTCCCGCAGATGCACTGCCTTCGCGACCCTCGACGACTCTCTCCAGCTGGAAAATTGAGATACTTAATCAATTTCTCACAGGCACGAAACTTGTCTTGCCTGCCTTCCAAGCAACTCCTCCGCCTCACAACGCGACCAACGCTCCGGCCGCTTCTCGCAATGGCGCCCAAGCAAGCGACCCTGGGGTATGTCAAGTCGTCGCAATTAACCTTGGGGTGTGTGCACCATAACCTCTTGGTTGCGACGCGATCCATTATACTTTACATCGAGTAGTTCTGGGTCCAATGGCTGACCGTGTGCCTGTTGCATTATAGCAAGTTCTTCGGCAAGCCTGACGGCTCCAAGCCAGCTCCCACACAACAGACCAAGTTATCATTCGCAACAAAAGCGGCAGACAAGCCAAAAAAAGCAGCTGCCGCCAAGCGAGAGGATGACAGTTCCGAGGAGGTCACGGAAGACAAGACAGAGGTGGTGAACCAGGGCAGTCCGAGCAGCAGCAGTGCAAAAGAGAATTCAGAGCCTGCGCAAGGTTAGTGACGTTTGCAACAATGACCGGATCTCAGCTGAAAACGTGTGCATAGATTCAAAAAAGCGTACTCGAACATCGAAGTCCTCCAAAACGGCAGCGAAATCACCCAATGAGAACATCAAAGACGAAGACGAAGCAGAGGATCTCGAAGAGGAGGATGCTCCAGCTGTGAAGCGGTCGCGCAAGGGCCGAAAAGTGGTTCAGGATGATGAAGAGGACGAGGTCATGCAGGATGCGCCGTCGCCAAAACCCAAAGCAAAAAAGGCTACAAAACCGGCCAAGGCAACAGCTCCGGCTCCTCGAAAGAAGAAAGAGCCGAGTCCGAAGCCTGAGCCAGCTGAGGAAGATGACGATGCAGCTTCTGCAAGCGAGTCCGTGTCAGAAGCAGAGCACGAGGCCGAAGAAAGCGCAGAGGAGGAGAAGCCTGAGGTCGTCGCGAAAGCCCGCAAGACCGTGCAAACCAAACTGACGAGCAAGGCCAAAGACCCATACCCTGATTGGAAGCCGGGCGAGCCAGTACCGTATGCCGCGCTATGTCAGACCTTCTCCCTCGTCGAGCTCACCACCAAGAGGTTAGAGATTATGGCTCACTGCTCACTGTTCTTGCGTCAAGTATTACGGCTCACCCCGGACGACATGCTACCGACAGTACTTTTGATGATCAACAAGCTGGCTCCTGATTATGCAGGCATAGAACTGGGCATTGGCGAGTCCCTGATCATGAAAGCCATCGGAGAGTCGACGGGGCGCAGCCTGCAGGTGATCAAGAACGACCAAAAGGAGATTGGTGATCTGGGGCTGGTCGCGGTCAAGTCAAGGTCCACCCAGCCAACCATGTTCAAGCCCAAGCCTCTGACGGTTCGCGGTGTCCACAAGGGCTTGATGGGCATCGCCACTGTCACCGGAAATGGTGCACAGGGCAGAAAGGTCGACGGAATCAAGAAGCTCCTGTCTGCGGCTGATTCTCAAGGCACCGGCAAGGTTGACATCACCAAGGATAAGGGCGGTCCAAGCGAGGCCAAGTACATTATCCGCTTCTTGGAAGGCAAGCTGCGTCTTGGTCTTGCCGAGAGGACCGTACTGGTCTCACTTGCTCAGGCGATGATCTGCCACGAGGCTGGGCTGAAGGACCAGGTCCCCAGCACGACGGAGATGGAAAAGGCGGAGGCCACGCTCAAGACTGTCTACAGCGAGCTGCCGAGCTACGACGTTATCATCCCCGCGATGCTGGAGCATGGCATCCTGAAGCTCCGCGATAACTGCAAGCTGCGGCCCGGCGTGCCACTCAAGCCTATGTTGGCGAAGCCGACCAAGGCCATCACCGAAGTACTGGACCGGTTCGAAGGGCAGAACTTCACCTGCGAGTACAAATACGACGGTGAGCGTGCTCAGATCCACTATGTCGCGAAAGACGCAGACCAGGAGCTCAGCCAGGCCACGTCCGGCTCGGTCCAGGCGGTCGGCGAAGGCGTGGCGTCTATCTTCTCGAGGAATTCGGAGGACCTGTCCAAGAAGTACCCAGACATTCTCGCCAAGCTGCACACATGGGTCAAGGAGGACACCAAGAGCTTCGTACTCGACTGCGAGACCGTAGCCTGGGATCTCGTCGAGAAGAAGGTCCTCCCGTTCCAGCAGCTGATGACGCGGAAGAAGAAGGACGTCAAGGTCGAGGACGTCAAGGTCAAGGTCTGCGTCTTCGCCTTCGATCTACTGTACCTCAACGGCGAGGCCATCGTGGAGAAGCCGCTGCGAGAACGCCGAGAGCTGCTGAGCACGGCGTTCGCCCCCGTCGAGGGCGAGTTCTCGTTCGCAGTGCACATGAACGGCAAGGAGCTCGATGAGATCCAGCAGTTCCTGGACGAGAGTGTCAAGGCGTCCTGCGAGGGCCTGATGGTAAAGATGCTCGACGGCGAGGAGAGCGGATACGAGCCCAGCAAGCGCAGTCGCAACTGGCTCAAGGTAGGCAACCCAACCGCCCCCCTATTTCCCGACCCACATGCTAACATTGCACCCACAACCCAGATCAAGAAAGACTACCTCTCCGGCGTGGGCGACTCGCTCGACCTCGTCGTGCTGGGCGCCTACTACGGCAAGGGCAAGCGCACGTCCGTGTACGGGGCGTTCCTGCTGGCGTGCTACAACCCGGCGTCGGACACGTACGAGACGGTGTGCAACATCGGGACGGGGTTCAGCGAGGCCGTCCTCGAGGAGCTGCACAAGGCCCTCTCCGCGATGGTCATCGACCGGCCCAAGCCCTTCTACTCGCACTCGTCGGGGGGCCAGCACCAGCCCGACGTGTGGCTCGAGCCCCGCCACGTCTGGGAGGTGCGCACCGCCGACCTGACGCTCAGCCCGCGCTACAAGGCGGGAATCAGGGAGGGCGTCGACCCGGCCGGCGACAAGGGCATCTCGCTCCGCTTCCCCCGCTTCATCAAGGTCCGCGACGACAAGAAGCCCGACGAGGCTACCACCTCGCGCCAGGTCGCCGAGATGTACCGCAAGCAGGAGAGCGTTACCAAGAACAAGGGCCCGGCGGTGGATGATGACTTTGAGTATTAGAATGGAGGGAAATGAAGGGTTTCTTGAGAGGTCCATGGAGGCACTGTCTGAAATTTTTGGTAGTTGCATGGCTGGCTGTACACCAATTTGCTTTGCTGCCTGTTACAGAAGCCGAGCATGTTCTCCGCAAGAGGAGGGTAATATTATTCCGTCATGACTCCATCCATAGCATACCCAATAACGCTCACATGCGCTGTTGTCGAACCGCACTTGAAATCGTGTCATCAGACCTGCCCTTCATCTTCATAATGTGCATGTCTACATTCGTTGCATTTGATAAGCGTTCTATATCGACAATCGCTAAAACAACCCATCTCTAAGACCTATGTGCGCCTGTCCCTGTGCCAATAATTCTACAAGATAGAGTCGACCTCAGCCCCAGGACTCGGCGCCTCGTCGACAAGACCACCCCTCTCAAGGAGCCCACGCTGCTCGCCCTCACCCTCCTCACGAGTAATCCCCGTCTCAACGGCGGCGTTGCCCGAGAGCCCTCCCCCGCCACCGGCCGCGCCGCCGGTGCGCCGCGTCTCCTCGGCGCCGTTGAGGACCTGCCAGACGTCCTTCTTGGTCAGCAGGCCCTGCAGGACGCCCCTGTCGCTGAAGAGCACGTAGCGCAGGCCGATCTTCTGGAAGTAGCTGACGGCGAGGTGGAGGCTGGCGCGCGAGGGCAGCGTGATCGGGGTCTGGTCGACCCAGGGCCGGAGGTCGAGCGTCGTGCGCGGGTCGGCGAGCGGCTGGTGGCTGAAGAAGGCCTCCGCGCCGGGGGGCAGCGAGCGGGGCGGCCGCGATGCCCCCGCCAGGTTGTACTGCAGCTCCGCGCGCGAGATGTAGCCCAGGAGCACGGCGTCGCGCGGGTCCGAGACGACGGGGAACCCGCGGTACGGCTGGGTCTCGAGGATGGAGCGCAGCGAGGCGATGGTGTGGCCCGTAGCGGTGAGGACGACGAGGTCCTCGATGCGCGTCATGACCTGTCCCGCGGGTATGTCCGGGATCGAGGCGACGTTCTCGTCGCTGTTCTCCAGGAACGGGTACTCGTTGAAGTGGATCCACGACTCGTAGATGCCCCTCCGGCCGAAGGCGTCGCCGACCCACTTGGAGATCATGACGGCGATCATGATCGGGAGCACGTACGTCAGGGCGCCCGTGAGCTCGAACATGATGACCACGATGGAGACGGTCATGCGCGTGACGCCGGCGAGCGTCGACGCCGCGCCGATGATGGCGTAGGTGCCCGGGTTGATGCAGGGTATGTCGGGCTCGCACTGCTGGAAGGCGATGAAGCTCGGGTGGTTGTGCACCCAGATCTCCATGATGATGCCGACGGCGCGGCCCGTCAGTGCGCCGATGGCCATGGACGGGAGGATGATGCCTGCGGGTATTTGCAGGCCGAAGGTGATGGCTGCGAGGAAGAAGCCCAGGACGGCGGCGAAGAGGAGCAGGACAATGGTGCCTGCCGTGGCTGCTCCTGTCTTGCACAGGCCGAACTGGTCGTCCAGCAGCTTGGAGCATTCGGAGAAGAGGTTCGCGACGAGCTCTGATGATTGTGCCCGCATGTAGAGGTTGGGGTAGTTGATCAGGGCGGTGAGCAGCGAGACGATGGCGACCTGCACGACGGGCCCGGGTAGCCATTCGTTTGAGATGGCTCGCGCCTTTTTCCAGGAGGCGACCTTCATGTTGAGTTTGATGAAAAGACCACCATAAATGCCCTATTTTGCCATTAGTGACTTTGGAGCTCTATATAGAAATCATAGTTGACTCACCCCTATGATGCCGAGGACAAGAAAGGGGCCAACTGCCTCAAAGTTGTGCCATTCGGTGCTGTACTTGACATGATACAGGGCAGTTTCCCCGGTACGGAAAGGGTCCAGAGCTTTCAAGACAACAGCAGCAGTCATGGCGCAGACGAAACTTTTCCACATCGTCTTGTCAGGGAAATAGTACGAGATTTGCTACAGAAGTCAGTGTCTCTCTTCTTGAGATTACAAGTGATTGGCATAGTCATACCTCGAGACTGAAGAGCACTCCGCCGATGGGGGCACCAAAGGCTACGGATATGCCTGACGCCGCCGCGGCAGAGAGCACCTCTCTCTTTCGAGCTGGAAAATGGTCAGACAGCTTCTTCAATCGATGCAGCAGGGGCGTACAATACCTTCATTCTCGTTTATGGCAGGGGAGAGTTTGATGAATAGATTCGAGCAGCAGCACGCAACGTGGACCAAGGGACCCTCCTTGCCCAACCACATGCCGGAAGCCACAGCTAAACACTAAGCTGCCGTCAGTTGCAGACCGCGTATGCGAGAGGAAGGACAGCCTACCAGTCCAAGGGATTTCGTAACCAACGTCCATGTACCGAGAAACCGACGAATGACAAAACCTCCTAACACAGTCTTGATCTCGGGTATACCACTGTGCCTCGCATAGACCGAGTACTCCTTTACCAAAATGCTGGCGCAAAGAGCAGAAAGAACCTGTTCGCTGTCAGAAACGCTTTATTAAGAAGGCGGGACTTGGGCGTCAAGCAGCATACCGACAAGGAGATGAAAAAGAAATATTCTATAATCCACTTTCCCGCAGCTGATGATATGTGCAACGCTGTGGCCCACGGACGCCAGCCCATGCACTGCGCCCCTTCATCGTAGCCCATACAGCAAAAATTCTTGTTCAGGTAGAAAGCACCGCCATCTGTCGTGGAACAGTAGCCGGCCTTCAGGTCGCCCAGCCAGTCCGAGACGATGTCGATGCCGGCGGCGAGAGCCCCGACGAGCAGGCCCGTCAGGACGAGGATGACCCACTCCTGGCTCGCGTCGAGCAGCCTCTGGGCGTAGCCCACGAGCCCCACGGCGCTCGAGTTCAGCACCCTGAGCCGGGCCCTCTCCTTTGTGTACTCGAAAATCCAGTCGATGGCAGTCAGGTTCTCGTACCCTACGCGCTGGCCTGGGCCCTCGACATGCCAGTCGAGAGGAGCCCCGTCCTTTGGGGTCGAGCCAGTGGTGTTGGTGTTGCCCCCGCCCCTCCTCCTGGGCGAGGAGTGGTAGGTCTCTGGGTACGGGGCCTCCTCAGGCTCCTCACTCTGCAACCTGCCCGCAACAGCACGTGGACCGTCGTTCCCCCTTCTCTGGTCCAGCAAGGAGCCCGTCAGGCTCGTGAGCAAGCCCAGGCCGACGCCGGGGCGCTTCTGCTTGCGCTTGAAGGAGATCGGCTCGGCGAGGTCCTGGCTGAGGGGGTCGTCGATGAGGAGGTCGCTGTCCGCCGTGTCGGGGCGCCGGCTGTCGTCGTCCTCATCTCGTGGCAGCGCGTGCGAGGCGTGCTGGGGCGACTGGGAGGAGGATGACGATGAGGCCTCCCCGTTGGCGAGGCCGTCGTTCATGGTCGGAGGCGGCGTCTGCTTGTTTCGCGGTGGGGCGCGGGTGGGAATGCACTCATCTTCCGGTGCGGCGACTCGTCGAGCTAAGTCGCATTGGGCTTGTCGAGGACGCTGGCGACGCAAACTGTAGACAACCGACGGCGGAGGCGGGCGAGTGTGAGGTCGGACAGGCGGCTGAGTCGTTGCCGGCTGGCACGGTATGGGACCCTGGCTTGTTCGGCCGTCGCCAAGAAAAGACCTCAGGGGTCCGCATGCGTCTGGATCAGCCGGTACATCAGTGGGTACTGACCGGGGTTAGTGCCGAGTGGTTTACTTGGTAGAGGAAGGCTTGTGTTACTAAGCATGTCACATTAACAACGGAAGCCCTATGTTTCTTTGTACTCGATGGAATGACTTTAATAGTTCCCTAATTCAAGAAGAGGAAAAGGAAAACAAAACTAAATAATTGTGGGCAGTAAAACTGAAACGTTGGACCGGAGTACTCCAAGAGGATGAAATATCAAAACAATAGAGAGCAACCTAGTATCCTGTTCAGAAAATAAGTAGGGACCCGAGCTTTCGCTGATAATCAGCCGTGAGGCGCCATCGTGGTTCAGTACCAAAATCATTGGGGCTTCCCCCCTGCATTTCTGGCACTTGTTCAAAGGGCTTTGGATTTGATTTCGCACGACGGAGCCCACTGCGAATGTATTTGTTGAGCTTCGAGCTCCGAATTGGCTCTGCATACCATGGCCACCTTCTCTTAATGTAGCTGTTGATTTCTGAAATGGACAAATGCGCATCAGGGGCGCTCAAGATTGCTTGTGTGATGGCCTGTCTCATCACAACTGGGGCAACTGGGCGCCTGGTCTTTGTCTTGGGTACTGGGGGCCTGACCGTGTGCGCTTCCTTGGGCTCATAGAGAACGACCTCTATGAGAGGATTTAGAGGGGACCACCTTGTGGGTGCATGCTCGTCCATCAGTCCATCTTCTCCTGATCGTTTGGGTGGCCTCGAGTCGGCCAGAGGCGTGCGCTTGCACATCACTGTTTCCCAAAAATCACTGTGGTCCTCAATGCGGTTCTCTGACGGGTGAGTAGACGATGTCTCCTGAGGCTGCGTAGGGCGTGGAGGAAGGGCGCGAGTGGACTCGCCCCGTATGTCCGTCGCTGCCTTTGCTCCAAGATTGTGATCACGGGGTTTACGGACTTCGAAAGCGGCGCTCCCCGGCCCACCTGGGTCGTGCCCCAATTTGATATGATTCCGGAGGTATTGGTGCTTTGTGAATGTCTTGCGGCAAATCCGGCCTGTGTCGTCGCGCCTCGCTGTGCAGCGGAAGCTTCTGCGTAATTTCCGAGCATTGCTAGCCACTGGCTTGGAAGGCTGGGGTTGACGAGGTGTCGCCAGCTCGGGATCCTTTTGGGTCTTGAGTTCCAAGAGCCGGGTAGCAGCCAGGGCGTATGTTGCGAGCTGAGAGTTCGTTTGGGTATGTTCTCCACTGCCAAGGGTTAGGGAGGCTTGTGAGGCCATCTCGGAGGACTTACCGTGATATTCCTGGCTGTCCATGCTGGTCCACTTACCTGTTCCCTACAAGAAATTCAGTTCACTGTCGTTCGCTGAGGTCTTGAGCAAGTGATGTGCAAGTTGTTGCAAGACCGATGCAGATCAATGACGAGGACCCATCTCGGACTGAACCTGAGAGATACCAATCGTTTTATAGCAATCACGGATCATTCTTGTGTTTTTGAGGTAGTCTCTAAGGCCATCCTCTGGTTTGAACAAACGCTTTGTAACTTTCACAACGCAAACCCCCAGGCCTCGGCTGAAAGACTATCAAAGACGTCTACCCGTACCTGAATCGACTCAATAAGCCTCTTTGTGTGGGAAGAGTATCACAAACCAATTGAGAATTGTACTATAATACCATTGTAAAGACCACCAGCCGCATAATCTTGTAAACCCTTGTTCCCAGCCGCTTTGGTGTTGCATTGGAGCGACACTTCCAAGGTTCATTTCTATCAGTACGCAGAAGTGGTGCTTGCTAAACTCCAATTCAATCGCAACTAAAAGTAATCAAGAGATAAACGAGATGGTCAAATATTTCCACTCTAGACCGGTACAGCGTCCGATACTCATCAACTGTAGAGCGGGCCCGTAACAGGCATACATTGTCACCACCGGCAACTCGGTCAATCTTCATCACCAATACTTATTTGCAAGTCATTCATCATCATATAATCAACTCGCCACAGAATCGCTCTGAAAAAAGCTTTGTGGAGAGCATTTCGCTGTAGCGTAGACCGAGGCTACCCTTTCCGAACACCATTTACTAACTATTCAACGGGGCGGGGGGGGGGGGACAGAATGTGACCAAGGTGGAGACGATGAGGCGGGGGAAGAAGCAGACACCTGGGGTTCGAGAATAATAGCAACGTGACGCTCGTAGCTTCAACCTCTTTGGTTCAATTTCCAATGGATCGCACTATCGAGGGTCTCCATTGCTTCTAAACATGAGCTAACCACGCCCACCACAAGCAGTGTCGACATCTTATCAATTTAGTCTATTCAATACACCAGGTACTTATACTCGCCATAGTAACAGATTTACATGTTTTTGGTCATAACCAGCACAGGCTATTTGAGCATGTAGGCCTGGAAGCCTGGTTCAAAGAAATCATAGCACTCGGGACGCAGGCGCTTGATCGTAGTCCGATGGGATCAAGTATAAGTTATACAACAGCGCTTCAATGTTCGTGCACTGGTCACTCAAGTATTCACAGATCGTCTGTGTCGGAAATTATCTCAACCTCCCTCACAAAGAACGACCTAACCTAGTTTGGAAATAAAACGTATTACAATTACGACAAGAGATCCTTCCCCATATATACAGCCTTCGCATAATGCGGGCTAGGAAGCCGGGTATTTGCTCGCGTATTTGATGGCAGGTCTGCATTGGAGGATCGAATGCCTTATTGGTCTTTGAGAAACTCAAATTAAGGCTTGAAATGCAATTTGTTTTATGGGAATTCACAGAAAAATGGCCATAAGATCCCAACGTTCCACTCGTTGGTGTCACAGCTTGATCTATGGTTCAACTAGTTAAGTTAAGTTAATGACTATGGCAAACCCCTACTTGGTCAAAGAAGAAAAAAGAAATCCTGTCACGATTGGTCTCAACTCTTCCTTTTCAAGCTTTCTCCGGAAAATTTCCGTCACTCTCCATTGACCGTGATGTTCTTCGAAGGGTTTCGTCTTCGCCTTCTTCGATTTGAGTGAGCGACGGATAGATCCACGCAGATCACGTTCCCGAACACCACTTGCAGCATACCAGGGGTAGTTGGTACGAAAGAATTGGACGATGTCCATAAAGGGCATCTGCTCGTTGGCAGCGCTAGAAATGGCCTCTACGATCAGGTCCCTGAACCTCTTTGCGGGCTTTATGTGCTGGTCCTCCTCCTGAGGCGTTTTCTTGGGCAGCAGATCTACACGACGCCGCTTGGGTACATGGTCATCCACAGCGTCGTCCTCGACCGGTCGTTTATTGGGCCTCGAGCCTGGCAGACTTGTGCGCTTGCCCATCACTACTGTCCAAAAATCTCTGCTGCCCCCTGACAGGTGCATACCTTCGTCAGTGGCGGTGTCTCCATTTTCTTCGGTAGCCACAGCCTCCTGTGCCTCGCGGGCCTGGTCTGGCGTGAACGAGTCAACCTTTCCTTCGACGTAGAAGATGGCAGCCGCGCCGGAGGCCTGGTGGTAATTCTTCATGTGGCGTGTGAGGGTCTGGCGCCATCCTGCCGTCAGCCCGCATACTCCACAACGGTAATTTACGCGTGCCCTGTAGGGGTAAAACTTTAGCTGAGGCCTGAATTGGTCTTGTAACGTGGCCCCTGTGTCGACTGTGGACTGACAATTTTGTTGCTGATGTTCGTCAATATCGGCGGCTGAAGGGGCTTGTGAAGTCATTTCGGACTGACCTTGGACTTCTTTGATTATTTTATGCTTATCCACTGGCTAGTCCCCGAACTATTGAAATATCAGATTTCTGCTGTTCTTTGGGTTCTTGTGCAAGTGTTGCAAGATCGTTGCAGATGAGGAATGATTTCAGCCCGGACCTGGGAACCACCGATCATTTATAGCACTAATACTTGATTACTGGACTCTGAAAGTAGGTTCTCGTTATCAAGGCAATTTTTGTTTCAAACAAATACTTTGAATCTTTTCCATGTAAACCTTTGACCTCGGCTAAGAGACTATGCAGCCGTCCGTTTTCTTGTAGGCCGTTCTAATCAAAGCCTTTGTATCGGACAACACAACGAGCAAGTTAGCATTATACTACAATACCATTGTAAAGACCACTGGCCGCGTAACTCTGCAGCCGGCCGCTCTTAGCCGCTCCAGTGTTACTTTATAGCAATACTTTATTTTGTCGGAATGCAGACGCGGATACTTACTATACTCTTGCGTCACTACAACCCCTGAAGCCCTGTGTACTCCGACTCGCTACAGAATCGCTCTCAATAAAGCTTCGCTGCAGGAGATACGCTGTAGCATAGATCTAGGCTACCCTTTTTTGAATGGAGCTCAAATCCCCGAAGGTTCGGGTGGATTGAAGATGCGATCAAGCAACGGACGATATTAGACAGAGTCTAAAACATCCGCTGACCGAGAAGAACGGCCGCGCAATTGTCGTGATCTCGACATCTACCGTACTCGTTATGTCGCAAACACGGGTTTGACCATAGGACTCCAACAATTTCACGTCAACATTCGAGTCTTGATCTAGTTCTGCTGACTGGTTGCCACAATACCATCCGTCATGATAGTCTCGCACATCTTTTTGAGCACCTTAGCTCCCCATATAAAGTCACTCTCATCCAAATATATTTGTGCCGAGAACCTAGCCCACAACCTTCCTTTGTACCATACCATAGCCATGAAAGTATTGTGTTTCTTCACCAGAGTCTCGCAAATCCAGGCCTGCACAACTGGCGCCTGTTCAGGAGCCACGCCCGCTGTCCCCTTCTTAGCATCGCGTATCTCGATAGGCAGCCTCACCATTACCATAGAACACTGCCTCGTCAGAGTCCCATCTCCGTTGTCCATGACCTCGGTGCCGAGGACCTTGGCGGCCGCGAGCCCGCCCTTCCTGGCTAGCTCCCAGCAATAATTCATGATAGCGGCCTCGCCCCCACAGACTGTACGGCGGAACTCGAGGGCCGCGGGGATGCACAGGAGAGATGCATTGTCCACGGTGCCCACGAACTCAAACTGCTGCACGAAGTTGCTCTTGTCAGACGGCGGCAGCGGGTTCGGCGCGCGCACGGCACCGGGACGCAGCCGCGGCTCGAAGGCGTGAGACGTCGGCAGGGACGTGCGAATCAGCGGCTGGTTGCGCAGGGGCACGTAGAGGACTGCGCTCCCCCGCGGCGTGTACAGCCACTTGTGGCAGTTGGAGGTGAAGAAGTCCGGGTCCAGGGCCTTGATGTCCAGGGGTAGGTGGCCGATCCCATGGGCGGCGTCGACAAGAGTCATGACGCCGTGCTCCCTTGCGATGGAGGCCATCTCCTCGAAGGGGAGGCGCACGCTGGGGAGGCTGGCGATGGTGTCGAATATGGCGAGCTTGGCGCGGCCGCGCTGGGCGAGGATGGTGTTGCGGAAGGCTGTGAGGATCTCGGCGTCTGTGCAGGGGAGAGTGAAATCGACCCTTGCTGACTCTGCTGGCGTTGTTTCGAGTATGTACTCGATTGTGTTCACGTTGGAACGGTAACCGATGTCGAGGTAGACGATCACGTCTCCTTCCTCGAATTTCAGGTTGCGCAGGATGGTGTTGACGGCTGTTGATACGTTGGGGACAATAACGAGCTCATCGACTGGGACATTGAGGTAGGATGCTGCTGCTGCGCGGGACTCATCAAGGAGATGCGGATACTCGTATCGTATGTAGCGATCCGGCGCTGCCTCTGAGGCATCCTGGAAGCGGCGCAAGGCATCTCGGACGGGCTTAACTGTGCAGCCAAAGGAGCCTGAGGTCTTGTGAGAATCCAATTATCTCTACTTTACTGTATCAACGTTGTATTGACTCACCGTGGTTAAGATTGACTAATTTCTTGTCCAAAAGGAAATGCTGAAGCATCTCATGCCCAAATTGTGTATGCGCTGCTTCGGCCATCTTGAATGATTTCCGTGCTATGTTGTCAGACCGAACCAGAATTTCGGGGCTCCAAAGTTTGTATGTGAGATTTTCTTGAGCCTTTAATTTCTTTCGTGCGGCCAATGTCCTCTCCTGAATGGATTAAGACACATTCAGATTTGGCAACAGTTCGTGCTCATATGCGCATTGGCATTATCGGCTTCCAATGTTGTATTGGGCCTAGCCGCTGGGTGCAAGGTGGTGCAGAATGAGATCACATCTTGCGGGACCAACAATCATGACTGGAGAGCCGGCCGAGGTCGGCCCCAAGACGGAAATGATTTTGGTTCACATTCATGGATGGCCAAGGCACTACCTGCTGGATATTGCCGGACTCCTCTTCGCTGCAGGAGCTCGTTAAATGCTGCATGTTCAAGGCCTGAAAGTTGTGTCGTTGTGAGCTGTGAGTCACCGCATTTCTTGTGCTTATGACTGGTCGATGGTGTAAGTTATACAGTGTCTGAATATAAGGTAGGTAACATTTCAGATTTCTTGAGGTCTGCCACAGCTGGGAAGCCTACTCCATATACAGTATTACAATTACACAGCCATATTCTGAATCAGCTGCGAAAACGCCAATACGAAGCTCCTGTGACTTGCGTCCTACCCGATCATCCCACATGAGGTTATCCTACAGCACGTTGGGTAGCAACTACTGCCCAATTAGTCCACTACATAGATATTATGGCCGTGTAGCGGACAAACCAGTTGACAAGCAAGGTACTTTCCATTATGCCTCAGGCATTTCTGTGACCGTATAGATTGTAGGAACAGCTCCACTGTCAGTGATGGGATAATTGTACTGGCTGGCCTCCATCGCTTCCAAGGCTGCTCTGTGGACTGCGACAGCAGTGAAGTTCACCATTTGTAATGTGAAAACAGTTCTTCATTTTCGATACTTACTGTCACGGCGCCCCCACTGCTTCGCTTTTGTGGTGTCTGGGTCCAACCAAGTCTTAATGTAATGGCTGTCGAGCAAGACAGACTTTCAGAGTAGAAAATCATAAGTAGGATTCAAATGAAAAATCCTATTCGCTTCCACACGGCGGCATTCCCAGCATTTCGTTTTTTTGGCCTTGTTCAAAGACAGCTTGACACATGGATGTCGAGCCTTGACAACAACACCGGAATTCCAAGACCCTGGAGCTTGCCTTGAGAATCCCAACAGGCCATTGTTCTCTTACTTGGAGAAGGGGATTGCGAGTTTTCAAAGCAGACAGGCAAGAAACTTTTAATTCATGGAATAGGTCGCAGGTGCCAGTCTCGAGGAACGGGCTACAGGCGCCTGCATGCGAGACGTCGGGGCGCTGAACCCTGAGAAAACGGTCCCCTGACGTCACTAAAATTTTCACAGGCCCCGTCAACGCCTCAACTGGAACTGCAAACGCTACGTGAGTTCATAGAAGTTTGGTCTGCCATCCCCTTGCCTGGCCCATCATTGGCAGCACTGAACGCGCTGAGCTGAGGACAGGGACTTAGCTCATCCATCGCCATGGCCGCAGAAGCCTCATCCCAAACAGTTGAGGTGCAGGATGCGAACACCAGCGACACCACCAGCAATAACCCCGAGGCAGCCGTGACAATACAGAGGATCCAGGAACTCCTCAAGACCAAGAACGACACGTCAAGGTTCGTCGGCCTCGCACTTCTAAAATCTGTCCTCGACAACTCACCACAACTCCGAGAAGATGAGGAAGCCGTCACGACATTGTGGCACTGCGTGTCGCCCAAGTTCCTGGACCGCCTCCTGAGGAGCGGTGCCAAGGAGGGCACATCGCCCAAGGATGCTAGGGACATGATCGATATCGCAGTCGGTGTCGTCCACATCTTCTCCGTGCTCCTCCCAGACGAATCCAAGAAGGACCCGAGCCTTGTGGGTCGGATACCAGCGCTGGTGTCGGTGATACTGCACAGGTTAGTGATATTCTCCCTAGACCTTGAGCCTACGCTGACACGTCGTTACAGCTCCAACGAGACAAGTGAGCTCGTGTTACAGACTCTCCTGACCCTCGTCAGCCGGGTAGAAGGAGCCAAGGAGTTCTTTACAGTAGACGATGTCAGCGCTCTCGTCGAGATTGCTCCCTCGCAGCCTCTTGCGTTGGACGTCTTCCTATATGCCTACTCGCAGTCCGCTGCCTTTACCGAAAACACGGCTTCTACGCAGTCCAAGGTTGACAATATCATTCGAAGCCTGGTTGCAACCTTCAAGGGCACAGATGCTGTCACCCTGCTGGCCTTTCTCGCCGAGCTTCTGCGGAGACTCGACCCTGAGGTGAGCCGCCCTGGTCGGAACCTCGTGTCGATGCTTGCAACTGACCCTTCCACAGTGCCTGCCTCAAGATCCAGTCTGGTTGAAGACTATCACGGGTTTCGTCCGGAATCTTGTGACTAGCAAACCAACAGCAGCCGGCCGCGCAGCTTACACAAACCTCGCCGCCACATTGCTCCAGCTTTATCCTGCCGCGGCATCGAGGCTACTCTTCACAGATGAGGGGAAGTCTGAAAAGCCATTTCCATACCTCCTGGTTAACTTAATTCTCGTTGACCTCCGCTCATCCTTCCCAAATCTACTCGAGCAACTCAACAACCCCGACTACGAGAGCATATCCAAACGGATTGCATCAGCCTTTGACGTCGTCTCAGCCTTCATCGGCTTCCTCGTCCGCTTCTTAGAGGATGAGAGCACCGAAAACTCAATATCGTCGCTGATGATGGCACCGGATTTCCTCTTCAAACTACGCCAGTCAATTGCTGAAACCCTGTCCCTCGCGATTGAGTACCTGCGCGATCGATGGGACGGCGCAGAGGCAGGTGCCATGGGCCTACACCCTGACGCAAGGCAAGGCGCGGCCAACACATCACGGGGCTCCCACTTCACCCTGTCGTGGGACTCGAAGATCGACCGCGCCAACCAGGACCCTCTCATCCTCGCCGCCGTCAGGACGCTGGCCCTCTGGCTGCGCGAGGACGACAACGATATGCTGAGGAAGGAGGCTACCGGACTCACCGACATGTTCATGGACCTCTACAAGTCCAGCGCCGAGGCAGGGGCGCGCCTCGACTTCAGGCGCCCCGTCCTTGTGGCCCTGGAAGGTACCACGACTCTGGAGGATGGCGCCGCGTCGCTGCTGGACCACAACGGCTGGGAGGTTCTCACGCAGGACCTGCTCGCCATCCTGCGGTCCACCTCGTCTGCGAGCAGCGATGACGAGGCGGCCAGGGGAATCGAGATCGTGCGTGTGTTGATCCCCGCGGTGGAGGCAGAGAGCCCCGGCAACCGCGAGGCGTGGATGGCAGTCGTCACGGCGGTTGCGGGTTGGGATGTTCCGGACGCCGAGCAGTCGCCGGTCGTGTACGAGTTCCAGGTCGCCGTGCTGCAGCTCGTCGCGGCGCTGATGGGGGGCATGCACCCTGGGATGCAGAAGCGATATGTCCACTCAACCAGTGCCGTGCTTGGAATCGTGGAGCAGCTCATGGGGAAGATTGTTAAGATCCACGACGAGGCGCTGGAGGATAGCCTCAGGGATGTGGAGAGTACACTGAGTGAGCTGAGATAGATCACTGGCCCCCGTTTCAGCTTCCATCTGCCATGATGCTGTGGCTGTGGACATCTTTGTGTTCAACATGAATCAGCTGTTTGCACTTCATACCTACTTTCAAGCCCCTGGGCGTCGATTGCTCACCAGCGGGCGGACAATATTCCAATACTCAATGCTTACTTAAGCCCAGGCCACGCGGCTGGCTGTGGGTGGAGCTCTTCATGATCCTTCGCGCGAGCCTGATCATTGGCAATTACCTAGTGTTGGCTTACCAAGCTGCTTATTTTGTCATCACAGGCCGCCTCGAAGAAGGCCAAAACTTCAATTAGTTCTATCACGGCACTAGATGTGAAGGAATGTAAACCACGATGTGAAAGTGCGGTGGAGGTGCTTTGAAATGTGGTATGATTCTAGAATCGTAGGAATGGCCCCGGCCTGGGATCTTCTGGGGCTTCGTAGCTATGCAGACACCCGAGGGCATGATCTTGTAGAGTATAAAGTAAGTCCCCAAGGACCACCGCAAGAGCTAAGAAGCCGGCTTATACTTAGCTTCATCCGGAGTCATCTTACCCCATCAAACAAACCCGTGAACAACAAAGAGCAGCAGTACTCGGAAACAACATGGCATCCTCGCTCCCCAACCCCCGAAGGCTCCTGGTGTCCAACCAGGCAGGCGGCAGGGCAGAAGACCAGGCAGAGCCCGGGGTCGAGGTGCTCGTGGACACCCTCGAGCCCGTCGCCGTGATGCCTCAGATCAACAGGGCGCGGGTCGCGAATCACACGGCCGTTCCCACCTCGAACACAGGAGAGTACGTTTTCACTTAAAATCACTGCGGAGAGGAAAGTGCATGTAACAGACCACACACTTACACATCTCACATCTCACAGCGGCCGACCCCAACTAGACACCGTCCCCGGCTCGGGCATCGTCATGCCGGGCGGCGCAAACATCTACTACCTGGACCTCGCGCCACATTCTGAAAGCCCCATGGTAAGTGTGTTTTACAGCATTTCCTCGAGGACAATGGAGAAGAAAGATGAGAGAGAAAAACGACAAGCTGACCGGTGCATGGGCGTTACCCCCTCCAGCACCGCACGCCCTCGACAGACTACGTGGTCGTCCTACGCGGCGAGGTCACGGTCGTGACCCCGCCGGCGGCCTTTGACGTCGTCGACGGTAAGGGCTCGTACGAAAAGGTGGAGGAGACGGTCGCGCACGCTGGGGATGTGGTGGTCCAGAGGGGGGCTATGCACGCGTGAGTAGTGTATCTACCTATCTGCCTCGCCCAAACCCAAATGATTTGCTGACTGAGTTCTGCTCTGGCTTTGGTAGACTGGCGAACCGTACTGGGGATTGGATCCGCCTCATTGGTATTGTCCTTGGGGCTGAGCCGGTCAAGGTCGAGGTAGCTGGTGAGACGAAGGAGCTTGGGGAGGTCTGGCTGCAGTGAGGTTGTGATGAATGGATGTGGCTAAGGGGGTTTGGGTGTGGGTTTGAATTTTAAAGTGGCATATGAGGACGTATGATAAACAATAAGCCATAACCGAATTCATGTCCAGGTCCCGTGCGCTCTTCTCAATGTCCCATACGAAATGTGATGGAGGTTGAGAAATGGAACACTGGCATCGTCTTGCATAATGACTGGTGACCTGTATATCTGTAGTGAAGGTTTCCTGAGAGGATCGTATAAGTCTTATAATAACAACGTTGCCATTTCACAACTGGGCAAGACGAATAATGTGGATCGAGAGATGCGTTGTTGGTGGGCGGACCCGGGTGTAACTACAGGGGTTGAGCCGCCTGGGCCCCTCTGGTGTCAACCCTGCCAGCGTGATGTCACATGCTAAGAACAGCCTAAGGTCCCAAACCATGTTACGCTGAGAGGCTATGATTCAGCGCCCATTTTACTGCTAAGGATCCATCAACTTTTTTCATTTTCAAGAAGGCATTGGACCACTTAGGTAAACAACGCGACAACGACGCGCCACACCACGCATCAACCCTCGACAACAGGCGCATACAAGTCACATTGCGTAGTGATTCGCAGTGTTCCACGATGATACAATAGACAAAGACCCGATTCTTCATTCATTATTCGAACCCCACCAGCCTGTGATGGGCGCACGACGAACACGATGGCAACGGACCCCGAAGACCAGCCCTCCCCCGTCCCAGAGCCCTTGAGCGACGCCGACAGCAATGCCACCGGCAGCGACTCCGACAGCGACTCGGGCGACTCGCCCGCGCCGCAGGTGGAATGGCTAGCCACAGCACGCGAGAAGCGGTCCACCGCCGGCAACCGCATGAAGTCGATGCTCGCGAACGAGGACCCCGCCGACGAGGACTCGGACCTCGAGCTGCTGTTCCAGGAGGACGAGGACGACGCCGGCTTCAGCGACAAGGGCCAGGACGACGGCTCCGACGCGCAGATGGACTCGTCCGACGACGACGACGAGAACGAGGCCGAGGCCGAGGACGAGGGCGAGAAGGAGCTGCAGCGCAAGGAGCGCGACAAGAAGCTCGCCGCGCGCAAGCGCAAGGCCCAGGAGGCCATCCCCGCGAGGTTCAGGAAGAAGGTCCGCATCAGCCAGCCCGCCACCCCGACCAGCACCACCGCGGAGCCGCCCAAGCCCCGCCCTAAGAAGAAGTCGGAGCGCGCGAGCTGGCTGCCCTCGGCCGCCGACATGCCCACGCGCTCATCGGACCGGAGGACGACAAAGCTGAGCAAGGAGCAGCTGCACAACCAGATGGTCGAGCGCGAGGAGAGGCGAAAGAGGCAGATGGAGCTCATGGAGAAGAAGGCCAAGAGGTTGGAGGCATTGAAGAAGCCGCCCATGACACAGGAGGAGAGGCTGGCCGAGGCCGCCATCGTGGAGAAGAGGAACGCAAAGAGTTTGAACCGCTGGGAGGAGGCCGAAAAGGTGCGCGAGGAGGAGCGCCGGGCAAAGCTCGCGGCGCTGAACAACCGCAGGCTCGAGGGCCCAGTTGTCACGATGTGGAGCGGCATAGTCGACCTCAGCGAGACGCAGCTGAAGAACGTGGGCAAGATGGTGTCCATTGAGGAGAAGCCAAAGCGGAAGAGGCCATCCACCGCCGCGTCTGCCGCTGCAAACACGGCCGCGCCGAGCCCCAAGCCAGAACGGCCGTCCACGGCCGTCTCGACTGCCGGCACCGCCGCTACGGCAAGCCCTAAGGCGGAAACAGCAGCATCGGAGACGGTCCCGCCTACGCCCACGGCACAGGGAGCCCCCAGCCTCCCGACTGTGTCAGAGACACCAGGAGAGCCAGCACGTCCGAAGGAAGAGTCGACTGAGCCGTCCGAGCGCGTAATTGAGCAGGCGGCCACCGAGAAACCAACAAGTGAGCACCTGGCGACTGGGCAAATTACGACTGGACAATCCACAACTGGACAAACTACGACTATAACTGGACAGCCTACGACTGAGCAACCTACAACTGTCCCATCTCCGACTGGACAGAAGACCACTGAGCAGATGATCAGTGAGCAACTTACGGCTGGACAGTCTACGACTGAGCAGACCGCCACTGAGCAGCCGCCACCGTCATTGCCAACAGCCACCGCACCCATAGCCACACCCCTTTCTGCGCCTGCGCCGACAACAATGCCGGTAGAAATCCCAGTGCCAGCACCAATAGCACCAGTCAACATCCCACCGCGTCCCCAATCTGCCCCAAGGCCCAAATCCAGCTCACCTGGAATCCCCGGCCCGAGCATATTCGCCCCCTTGGCCCCAGCTCGTGGGACACCTCCCCCAAGGCCTCTGTCTGCGTCCCCAGCAGCATCAGGCCCAGCTGCCTTAGCCCAGATGTCAGCTCCTTCTCCTCTTTCCGTGCCTTCACAATCGACAAGTATGGCCCCGTCAATGCCCTCACCCCCCGTCAAAACGGAGCCGCAAAGCGCCTCACAGCTGCCCTTGGCCCTTAGGCCGGACATAGGACCGCGTTTCATGCCACCTCCAAACCCTCATCTCGCCCAGTCGCCTCAGCCGAGCGTCCTTGCCCCTCCAGTTGGCATGCCCAGCATGTTCAATGGACCAATGCCGGTCTTGGGATATTCAGCTCAGCATTCTCCTCGCCCCGCTGGCCTGGCTGCACCAAATGCTTCTCACTCACCTTCGCCCCTGAACCCGTCCTCACCTGCTCCGATTCCTCCCATTCCGATCCCAGTATCAAACCAAAATCACAACTCACCTGCCGCTTTCCCGAGTCCGTATCAACAACCTCCACAACCTCCCGCACCGCAGCCGTCACCAATCCACACCACGGCTAGCTTCCAGCCGATAATGCCGACCGAGGTTCCGGTCCCGGTCCCGGCCCCGGCCCCGGCTTCAGCTCCAGCTCCAGCTCCGCCTGCGATACCGACCCCGACTCCTGTAAAGTTGACCAAGAAGCAACAAAAGGCTGCAGAAACAAGCGCTAAGAAGGCCGCTGCCAAAGCTGCTGCTCCTAAGAAGCCCCCTCCCCCGCCCGAGCCCCCAGAGCCCGAGCCGCCTCTGGAGGGCAAAGTCACCCGCAGTTGCATCATTCTCCAGGACTTTGACGAAGAAGCCATCAAGAAGCCAGATGTCCAGACCCAGATCCTGTTCGGCCGGAAGATGACCAAGCTCGCGAGTAAGTTCACTATGCTGGCACGTCCCGATCTAATTGATATCGTGTGCTAACCGATCCCGCCTCACAGAGCCCCCTCACGCCGCCCTCTGCGTCATCACCAACCACCCGGCCCGCTACAGGGACCCCAAGACGGGCCTGCCCTTCTACAACACGTACGCGTTCAAGGAGATCCAGAAGCTCGTGGCGGGCGAGTTCAGGTGGAGCCAGCTGACGGGCACCTGGGTCGGCCGCGGCGACGACGCGGCGGCAGGCGTGCCCGCGCGCTTCACCCGCCCCGAGACGGAGGACGAGAGGAAGGAGAGGCTCGAGCGCAAGGAGAGGGAGAAGAAGGAGGCCGAGGAGCGCAAGGAGCTGGAGGAGAGGCTCGCCGCTGAGGAGAAGGCCAGGCTGGAGGCTGCTGGACCACCGCCCGTTGCCGAGGGGGCAGGGGCGGTCCCGACGGCGACGGAAACTGGTTCGGCCCCGATGGCTCCCATGGGACAGAGCACTGATGCGCAGCCTCTTGCTTCCGGATCGGCGCCTGCACCGGTGCCGGATGTGGTCGCAATGCCTGCGGGTGGAGCTGGAGCTGGGCCACCTCCCGCGCCAGCGGGGGTGACACCGTTGATACCGCCGCCTGGTGATACAAAGTCAGTAGGACCGGCTCCAGCAGTACCTCAACAGACCGCCGCAACCGGTGAAACAGCCATTTCTGCTGGCGCTGCCGCTGCGGCAGACACCGACACTGTGATGACGCCAGCACCGCCTTTGGGGACTGGTATGGATCAGGCAGGGCAGACCGCCCCGTCCATTTAGACGACGCACGAGGAAGTCTCTGGATAGAAAGGTTATAGCAGATTAGATTCAAGCTTTAGATGTCCAACCCTGCACCCGCTCTTTGTCCACTATGGTCTCTTCCCGTGATATCGCAGGCCATCTGGCCTTACATAGCAAAAGCAGGGAACACGCGCCAGTCTAGGAGACTATCACGTCAAAGTCTCAGTGATGGATGGCGTCATGGTGGTGGTTAGAGTCCTTGGAAAGTCTCTCCTACCGACGTGATTCAAGTTGCATCACGGCCTCCAACTTCTGACAAGGACAGGCACGTCCGTCTCATTCGGCGTGGCTACATGCAAGCCAATCGGCACGTACAGAGATCCGTTGACCAAACCTTAAGTGTCATTGTTCGATTTTCACATGAGAGCAGGAAGATGAGGAAACAAAATCCTTGTGCAGTAGTGCGCCAAAACAAAAGCAAGTGGCTAAAGTGGTATCTCAACTCCAATACAACCATCGAAAATCATCCACATCATGGACAGTCGTGCGCGCGATGACATGAAATCGGAGCGCCTGCTCAATGCCAACCAGGCTCCAAAAATCAAATGCTGCGCAAAGCAGCCGAGGTCTCCGCCTGCTCAAGGGGTGTATGGGTCCTCCGACACGGGCGTCTCCTCCTCCCAGCACTTCTCCAGCCACTGCTCGGTCACCACATAGGGGCGCTTGAGGCTCTCCCTCTCGCTGACCCGGGTATTGATGTCGCGAGCAACCTTCTTGGCGCCCTCCTCATCGCCCTCGCTGACAACAACGACGTGCGTGACCTCGCCATCATCAAGGTCGTCCGCGACCTGGCCGCCGCCGAAACGGACCCAAGTCTCCATGCGCGCCGTCGTGAGCGGGTGCTCCTGGCCCCCCACCTGCGCGAGGTAGACGCGGCACCGCCGGAAGACATAGCCCCTCGAGCGGGGCAGCTCGTGGCCGCGGGCCTCGAGCTGGTCGTAGAAGGCGTCGTTGTCGAAGGCTGTCGACACGCTGACGTCGTCGTCGTCGGATGACGAGCTCATTTCCCTCATGTGGACGAAGAGGCTCTCCATCTCGTCCGCGTCCAGGTCGCGCTGGTAGCTGTCGCCGAACCTATCGGTGTTCTCGGCAGCGAGGGCGCGCGTCTCGTCCGGGGCGAGGAAGAGGTGGTCGTCCTCGTAGGGGAGGAGGCACTCCTGCTTGATGCAGTCGATGATCCACTTGGGGCTGACGATCAAGTCCGTCCCCTGCGTCCTCCTCAGGGACTGGATATATGCGTTCTGTCTGTCCGCGATTGCGACCGCGCTGCCGTCGCCCACCCTGGCTGGGTTCTGGACGAGGGTGCCGCCGTGCTCTTTCACCAGGGTCTCGAGCTCCTTGACCGACTTGTCCAGTGCCTCGGATCTGGCCTGGACGTAGAACGACTTGCCCTCGAAGAGCTTGGACTTCTCGACCGTGACGGCGTCGTTGCTGCCGGGAAGCTGTAGATCGCGCTTCTGCCTCTTGTTCGGGGCTCTCTGCCTCTTGTCCTCGATTTCCAACTTCCTCTTGTCCTGGTTTTGTTTTATCTTCCACCGGACCTCGTCCAATTGGTCAATATCAAGAGCATCAATCCAGTCTTTTTCAATACGGATGCTTCGGAAGCGGGGGAAACGCAGTGTCTTGCCAACACCGAAAGATTGCGACTCCTCGACGCTGGCGGCTTTGACCTCGATCACGATGGATTGACTGGGTCGGATCCATCGATCTGGTTTCTCAGTATACCTCTCTCCGTTAGCCAACTCGACGTAGTTTCGAGCGCGCTTGGGGTTCCAGTCCTCCCACTTTTCTTCCGGTAGGAGGCGTTGGATCTCCGCATAGTCTTCTGCTTTGATCCCGCCTCCGACCTTGAAAAAGCTGTAGAACTTTTCCGGGTGAGCAGTTCCGTCGTCAATCTCTGTCTTGCTCGCCCTCAACCCGCAGAGGAAACTCGAGAGCATCCCGCCACGCCTTCCAGTGCCATAGTATCCCCCTATGATGACACAATCAAAGGTCTCGCCGCCTTCTGTCATGTAGTCAGGCTTGATCTTGAGCCAATGAAAGGGGCGAGAATTCAGCTCATAACCCGAAGTTGGATTCTTGAGCATGATTCCCTCGGCAGAGCTCTGAATGATCTTGCGCAAGTAAGGCTCGATTTCTGATGGAGAAGTGCAGATTTGGCGAGGGTGGATTTCAAATCGCCCGGGGACATCCTTGATGATTCCTTCAAGTAATTTGTGGCGGGCCAGAAGTGGCTGGTCGGTCAAATCCCGGTCGTTGAAGAGCAGGAGGTCGAAGATCCGGAACAGAGGTCTTGGGCTCTCTTCATCGTATGGGTTCGCTTGCGCGTGAAGGGCGTGAGTCTTCAGAGTCCCAAACGTCACCATCTCACCCTTCTTGGGGTCGAATCCGATCATCTCGCCGTCCAAGATACAGTTTGGCGTACCGCGGAAAGCGCTTCCCAGATGCCGAGTAAGGGCGGAATTGTGGTCATCCAGAGAGTCCCCGTACAAATATGTGTAGTCCTTGCCCTTGCGAGACCAGAACCTGAAATGGTATTCGCCATTATCATCCATCAGCACATGCATTTGCATGCGCTCGCCGTCGACCTTCTCCTCCATCCAAAAGGTTGGGTCATCTGCTGGGAGGCCGAGTTTGTCAACGACCTTGTCCCATGTGAGGGCGTTGCTGGCGGTCGGTGCCAGCTGCGGCATGAAGTTCTGCATGATGCGAAGCTTCTGGTCGTTTTCTTCGAGACGGATTTTCGGGTTCGAGAGGTGCCAACAGACTTCCCGCAGGCTGGACTTGACGTTGAACAGGTCCATACCGTCCCGGTGCCATGCTGTCAAGACGGATCTCTCAGAAGCGCCTATCTTCATTTGTTTCAGGATGATGCGTATGAGCCATTGCAGCTCCATGGCGCCCATGGCCGTGTAGAACTCATCGAGGATTGGGAGCTGCTCGGCCTCCCTACTGGCAGCTGCCAAGTTGTCGAGAAGTTCGTTCACCTCTGATACGCGCATAGTTCCATAACCCTTCACCGTCGCCCGGTTCTTAATGACCTCATAGCAGCGTCCTGCGAAGTCGCCAGCCATCCGGCTTGCAGCGGTTTTGCCCGGGTTCTTCCAGTCGATGAGACTCTTAGCGTCCGCAGCATCGGCCTTGATGTAGAGCATCTTCACCATTCGCTTTGCAATCGTTTGCTCTTTGAGTCCGTACACGGTGCGCTCGTTGTCGATTTGCGGGCAGATGAGGCGCATCGCCGGGTAGACGTCGTTGCCGACCTCTCGGCGCCATTTCGAAAAGAAGTCGTCGAGGAGCTCATCTCTGTGAGCTCTCTGCGACTTTGGCTTCGATTTGACGAGTCCTAAGCCCGGGACTATGTGAGAGACAGCTTCGGCGGGCCCCTGTTTCAAGGGTTCAAAGAGGAGCTTGACAAGGTCCGCGAACGGTAGCGTGGGGGAATGGTTGAGAGGAGGTTGACTCATGGCGGGCGAGAGTCTTGTCCAGTCAAAATGGGATGTTGTTGTGATTGATTCGGAGGAGGTGATGGGGTCAAACCATGCTGAGGCTGGGATTAAATAGTGGCGGTGGGAAATGGTTGATGGCAAACGCGACGCGACGGGCGTGTACTTGAAGGTGAAGTGCTGCCTGGGTGACCGACACGCCTGCCTCGCCAGATCATGTGAAGCTTACATCAGCCCAGCCCAAGCTCCAACGGTGGGCTTGATCAGGCAGGCAGGCAAGCAAGCAAACATGCAAGCAAACATGACATGACAGCTTCCATTCACTGATTTGGGTGGGGTATGTGCTTATCATTCATATCACGGCCTTTGTTTGCCATTGATGAGTAGCAAAGTGAATGGCCTGATGCCTGCAAATTCAATTGCAGCAGCAGTGACCGGCCAGACAGCGTTTCCTCGTCCTCATCTAACCAGAAACTCAAATGACCCATCTCAGCATGAGTGCGTCTGAAGACTCACAAAGTCAATTGCGCTAGTGTTGAATCATATTATCAGACCGTCAAGTAAGAACATCACCACGTTGCCCATCCCAGACATCTGCCAAAATGTATCCACGTATCCACAGTGGGGCATTATTAGTCGCCCGGAGCAAGATCTCCATATCGGAAAATATCCAAGACGACCCTCGCCTATGAGTAGCAAACGCTTAACACTTTGACATTGTAACACTACGAGCATGGGCCAGAAAGACAGAAAAGGTGCGCAGTAAGCACGGCTGCACGGTAGGGAGGCAAAAGGCACGAGCAGAATGGCCCCTTGCGGCGATCACAGCGCCGGGAGTTGGAGTGGTTGGTTGCATCATTACCCTGTAATGGCTGTCACACTAACCTGCGGCTTCCCGTCGTGGTGGGACCTGCAAAGGGGGCCTGGGGGGTCGCGTGCCGTTGACGGGTGGGACTGGGGGGAGCTTTGATGCGCGGACAGGCTGACAGGGAGGGAGTGAGGGAAGGAAGGAGGCGAACAGGAGAAAATGTCACGACACGGAGCAGACTGGCCGATTTGGAATACAATGGCCCTGGTAGAGACCGCATCATGGACACCAAGCCACGCCGTCTTCAGTCCTTTTTTTGCAGTGCGGAAGCCACCAGGACCGGCTGGACGGGCTGGGCAGGGCAGGACACATGGGCCGTCAAATTGACATTAAACAGGCTTGACGTCATACATCGACGCCGCCTCGGCAGCTACCTCCAAGGTCCAGGCCCAGCTCCGACTTGCCTTGCAGTCTTGCCAGTCCCGATCATATGATTTTCTTGGCGTGCCGATTCCAACATCTCAGCTCAACTCAAAACCCCATCACAGGCCAATTTCGTATTGACTGCGTGCATGTACAGGCGCCGTACAGGTCTCCAACGGGCCCCTCATTTGCAATGCAAGGTGGCAGCTGGGCATTGGTGAGTGATTCTTGCTCTCGCGCAGACATGTTGTCTGTCTCATTTTGAGTTGGGGATCAATGGCAGGGCAAAGCAAGGCATGGGCATGGCTGAGCCTGGCTGAGCCTGTTAGCGAGAGAGGGAGCATCCGCTCGAGAGCTCACGTCGAACGACGCGACCCACCTGGCCGCCCAGCAACAGGGCTACGGCACCAAACCCCATAGTACGGATGTGATGTACACCATGTAGAATTGAATTGATACGAGTGTAACCCTGTTCCCGGCTTTCCACCCCTGCTCCTCCCCTCCTCTGATGAATCTCAAACTCGTCTGTTTCTGCGACGCCGAACCACGAGGCCTCTCTTCATCTTTGTCAATCTGATCGTCACCATCCCTCGCAGGCCTCGCAGGCCTCAGGTCCGCAGCCGGGCAGCTGTTAGGTGGGCTGGCCACCTGCATTGGGGGACATGCATGCGGTGGCTGGATGGGATTGAGGCAAGCTTCTGTGTTACACCAACAGCTCTAGCTGTAACTGTGGGACAGTCTCTTGGATACCGGGCCACTCGCCTCTGGCCTCCGCGACATGCAGCCACATAGAAAGGAAATTCGAGGGCAGACAAAAACACACATGACGGGACACGTCTAGGTCGTCTCGTCCCACTGCGGTTTAGCATCTAGGGGCTGAGCCGCACAGACGGTCATGATCGACAGACACACCGAGCGTCATGGTTCTCGATTGGGCCCAGACCATTGCGCATGTTGACTGCCCATTCTTGCTGGAGCAGCATTTGGGCGGCTGGAGACAGCCAGCCAGGCTTGCCAGGCCAGCACGACGACGTTGCTCTGCCAGTCCTGCCTGTCTGGTCGTCCAGGCCGGTAACCCGGCACGCCACTAGCTGCAACGGGAGGTAGTTCGAAGCTGCAACTCGGTCCATTGGCATTGTTCAATTTCCACACCCCGATCTCGCCCTTCCCTCTTTGCGCAGGTTACCCCTTGACACGCAGGCAGTCTTTTTTTTTGACGTCGGTGCTGCTGTGCATATGACGTATTGGTTCACGTCACAACCACAGCAGCAAACGTAGGTACCACCCTCAACCGCGCCAACGAACGCACGCACGCACGTCTGGACCAGACTACCACAGTACCTGCCTACCAAGCAGCAGGTAGACTACCGCGACGTCCAACCATTCTTGTCCCATGCTTGCATCTTGGTGACTGGCGCCGAGTCAAAGCTCTATAAACCAACTTTGGCCATCCGCCCACCTGTCCCTCGTCTCCTACTCCTCCTCTTCTCTCTCTGCCATTTCTTGTTGACGCTTGTCCATCAACAAACACACCCCTTTCCCAACGACGTGATACCCCACCCCCCAACGCCCCTTTTTGATACCCAGGCAGTTTTTGTCCAAGCTGCACTTTACCTCCCATTAATCGACTCTCTACTATCCAAGTAGTTAATTTCAACACCAGCTACAAAGTAATCATGACATCCAATGTCAACAAACCCGTCGACGTCAAGGTCAAGGAGGCCGACGTGAACAGGAAGCTCCAGCTCTATGGCATTGCAACTGCATTCCAGGACGGCAAGGTTCCATCGGTATGTCGCAATTCGTGTCGCAAGGCCAACTGGCTGTTCTAACCGTCCTCCGCCAGAATGCCCAAATCGATGTTGCCCTGAACAGCTTCTTGGCATCCAAGGCCCTCTCGTCGCCCGCAGACAAGCTCTCCACCGAGGGCAAGGCTCTCGTAAAAGACTTCCGCGAAGTTGTCACCCAGGCCAAGAACCTCCTGCTGTCCAAGAACGAGGGCAATCTGCTCCAGGATTTCATCTGGCAGACTACACAGTTCGATCCCAAGGCTGTCGGCACACCCAACGCCCCGGTGAACAAGGAGACCGCACAGCAGCATGGCGACAAGGCGCTCCAAGGGTTGCGCACTCTCGGTACCTTGATCATCACCAATGGCCAATTCCGGAAGCTTCGTACGTGCACCCATTGCGATTCTCATCTGTGAATGGACCACCACTAACAATTTGGCAGTCAACGATGCCAGCATCCTGTTGCGCGATATTGCCGGTGACGCCGCTACTAACGCCGCGGGCAAGGTTCGGCCATCTGATGATCGATTGGCACAAATCGACCGGCCCGCCGACGACAACACCTGGCATGATAAGCCCGACTTTTCTAAGGAGAACATTAGGAGCCAAGTCCAGAAGAACTACAAGGGCAACGACCCCCAGCAGGACGCACAGAAGGTGGCTGAGAACGCGGCCACTGCTGCCCAGGATCCCAGCACAGACAGTGGGGTCAATGTCGCAGCCGGCGTTGATGCTGCGAAGCAAAGCGCACAGGAGAAGACAGGCATAACCGACGAAGATGCTACCGCCGCGAAGGAGGCCGCCAACAAGCGGGCTGCGGAGTACCGTGCCAAGACTCTGGACTACCTCAAGAAGAAGGTCCCCCAGGAGCGCCGCGAGCAGACTATCTGGCGACTGAAGAAGATGATACTTGAGTGCCAACAGCATCCTGACTACCAGGAGGCGATCACCACTCTGCTGGATCTGGCCGAGCAGTACGGTGGCCACGCGAGCACCCTGGCTCAGGGTGGCTCCGGAACCGTCAAGGGCACTCGCTCGTCCCTTGCCCAGGCTGAGGCTGATCTCAAGACGCTGATCGAGAGATTCGCAAACGGCACTTCCAGCGACGATTTGTGGTCTGCCGTCAACCAGATCTACGAAGATGCACAAAAGGACCCAGAGCTCAAAGACTGGTTCAAGTCTTTGGACAAGTACATCCGCCGATCTCTTCAAGAGCAGGGTTACATCCTCGAGGAGGCGTCCACCCAGGAATGGAACAGGCTGTACGACCATGGCAACTACCTACTTCGCCAGAAGTACAAGACGCACACTGACCGTGTCATTGACGAGGTCAAATTCCTTGCTGGCCAGTTTGACGAGGACACCCAGAACAAGCAGTTTGCCACCACGATCAACAAGCTCTTCACTGACCTCGGCAACGACGAAAATGGCAAGCCAACCTTCAAGCCTCACTTGGTCAAGGATCTCTCCGAAGTCATCCTCCCCGCTGTGTTCGAGAATGTGGCTTACATTCCCGTCCCTCGAATCGAGTACTCTGACCCACAGGTCGACGCTGTCATTGAGAACCTCGTCCTCGAGAGTGACAACTTCATGCCTAATCTGTTGGAGATCAACAGCGAGAACCACATGCGGTGGGGCCGCAAGAAGGTCACCAGCAAGCACCAGCACGCCTTCGAGATCAAGGTCTCAGGCGTCCAGATGGACCTCCGTGATGTCAGCTTCTACGTCAAGAAGAAGCAGGGATTCCCCTCCATCACTGACCAGGGTGTGATGGACATTATTTTGGCTGGTGAAGGCTTCGGTTTCACGCTGAAGATGTCTTCGGCGGATAAGAAGGACTCGCAGAACTTCTTCAAGGTCGACAAGGTTGATGTTAACATCAACAACATGAAGCTAAAGGTGAAGAAGTCTAAGCATAAGCTGCTGTTTGCTATCGCCAAGCCAATTGCCTTGAAGGCTATGCGGCCTGCCATTCAGAAGGCTGCCGAGAAGGCGATCAAGGACAACTTCAACCAGGCGGACGCCTTCCTGAAGCAGGTCCAGGTCGAGGCCGACCGCGCCCTGGAGGAGGCTCGCGAGGATCCCACGAACGCACCCAACGTCTACAAGCGTTATGTCGACGCGTTCCAGAAGCAGCTTCTCCAGGGGAAGAAGAAGGCTGTGGAGGCTGTGGCTGATAAGAAGGTCAACTACGCCATCACCCAGGAGGACAGCATCTTCAAGGATATCAAGCTGCCCGGCGGTATCAGCTCCAAGGCTACCGAGTACAAGGAGCTGGCCCGCAAGGGCGAGAAGTGGGAGTCGCCCGTCTTCTCCATCGGGTCTGCCAAGAGTAAGTAATTCACGAAGCCATCATCCGCGCTCCCTCTTCCGTTCACTTTTACTCGAATGGCTCGCTACAGTGATACATTCACACTGCAAGTCTTCTTCAGCCATCAGAATACTGACAGGCAAACAGCAAGCACCGACATCCCGGCTGCTCCCAAGGTGGCCCGAAAGCCTCACACCACCGGTGCTGCCACTAACGGTCCCAACACCAACGGCAGCACCACGCTCGCCGACAGCGGCAACATCAAGAGCGACTTGAACACCGCTGCTCATAATCAGTTCAACTCATCTACCACAACAACCACTGTTGTTTAAGCCGACAAGTACTCAAAGTCGGGAAGCGCTGAGGTTGATGATGACGATATACCCATGAAGACGGAGGCGTAATACCCACAGAACATCCCTCATACGAATGATTGTTCCGTGTGCGCGGGGGCCAATGAAAACATGGTTTTTCTCCTTTGTCGAACAGTTTTTACCAGACATGCCAGGCTTGGTCCTGTTTTTTCTTTTTTCTTATACCCGGACGGTCATGGACTTTCATACGTTGATACCCGGTTTGGGCAAACCAGTCTTTTTCTTTATTCGGGGATGGGCGAGCTCGAGTGTAATGAAGGAGACGTGGAAAAAAAGAAGGTTCTCGGTCTCACGGTTGTCTTAGTTGTCTTGATTTTTCAATCGCGCAGTCATCAGTCACTCTTCTCCTAACATTCCGTAGTACGTAGAAAGAAAGGAAAGCAATTAAGAGTCTTGACTTGCTTGTTCAATTGCACGTGGAAGTGTCATGTGCTACTGCTTCCAGCCACAATACCGCAACACTGACGCCATCCAGCTTGCAAGCAGAATATGAACATATTTAATTTTTTCGAATGGGTGACGGTCACATACTGGTCTTGTTGGTTCCACGTCGGGTGTAACTAGGGTCTTGGCTGCTTGGATTTCCTCAAAGGACATGCACAGAGAATTGCCATTAATACTTGGTGAGAGAGATTGGTCAGCACCAGGTCAATTCAGAGTTTGGATACTTCCTGATTCATAGGCAGAGTTGGCTCACAGTCGGTCACTTCATCAGCCGAACGCTGACGGTTGATCCGCTTGGTCACAGAAGATATATAAATTCAGTCCAATTTTAAAAAAGAAAAGAAGTTTTAAAATACTTAGATGAATGTGATTCTAGTGTATTATTTTCAGGAAAGTGTATTCTATGTCTGTTAAATGGGAGCTAGGTTTGTACTGGATATCTGGTTTTAGAGGATAACAAAATGGTATCACACACAGCTGAGAAAGCGGTTACATTAGGTACTATGTTAGTTGTAATGAGGCCTTGGCACATTGTCATGGTATGGTGCAACTATGACATTCTTGTCATCCGTGTTCCTAACAATTGCAATCGTACCAGGGTGGATAGGGTGAGAGCTCGTGATGATTTTCAAAAGAGCCGTCCGTAACAGTACCTCAGAATTACGCGCTCAAGTGTTTGTCCTTACTAAGGAGCTTCACGCCTCGCAAATGCATCATTGCTGTCTAGGGAATCAATAAACAATATTATAGCGCCGCGATCGAATAAGGACGACGAGACGAAATTGCCTCATTCATTTCAAATTTAATGCCTCAGTCACACGTTGAATTGGACTTCTGATCCCACCTCGTGTCTACTATCATTCCAATTTCTATTTCCAGGCCATCAGACAAGCTAGCCCGGGAACTCGCACCGTTTCTGATTCCAGTCGCATCAACCATGCTGTCTGGACGTTACGGTGATTGTAAAACGGTGTGTTAGTAATGAGGCTGCGGAATACTTTGAGGAATAACTGATTCAATCTTATGTGAACAAATGTTATGCTAGAAGCCACCAATTTATTGTACTAACTAGTCTTAGAAACACATACTCTAACGAGAGCGCATAAAAACTCGAAATAGGTAGCTCTTGCTTGAGCTTCCTCGAGGAAGTCGTGGAACCCAGTGCATTGCTATGTGAAAAGGCTTTGCCATTTACTTGGCTTGTAGCAGAGCCCATGGGGTACTTCTAACACTACTCCTTTCTCTTCGTGTGATCTCTTTAATCCCCTAGCACTGATTACAAACCTGGGGCACCGTAATGCAGCAGCAGGTCTGGATTCGGTCGTGTTAGCTTGGTCGCCAAAGAAAAAGAAATGAGTACGACCGTTGAAGGAGGAAAGAGATAGATCATAAACTTACACTCCGAGACCAGCAGAAACGGCTAGTGCCAGCTGCCACGCAGCTTGCTTGACATGCGGCCCCTCCCTGTATAAATTCACTGCGGTTAGAAACACGGCCGACTCGGTCACTCATCGTTAGGATTAACAGCACCGCCAAAGGCACTTCAACTTCACGAAGACCCGGACCGGGATTGAGGAGAAGATTTCTATCAGGTTATACGTACATCTCCAGGCTGTGCCACAACCGACACTGCCGACAATACAGCGACGATGGTCGTAAGGAGGAAATTCATTGCGAGCTGCTAGTCTGGGATACCGTAACAAAGGCGTATTCTCAACGGTGAGTGCAGAAAGGTTTTATTTGTCGTGGTGCTCAGGGACTGTTCTGCTCTTGAAATTTACTGAAGAATGGCTGGATGGTGATGAGAACAATTTCTTGTGACAGATCTTAGACAAGAACGAGCATTCAACAGGTAATTTATAGATTTCAACCGTCCCGGATAAAGGTTTCACCAACCAGATTTCATTTACCGAATACGCGGGAGCGGATATCGGTCCTGCGTCTTACTTGCATTTTGACGGAAAATGTTCGATTTAAGCTTTCAGGCGGTGCAGTATTTCCCTAGTCTACGAGTATTTATTTATGTTTAAACGAGCGACGACTAGCCGATCCGCATCATGCGAATTCACGGCCGGGGCTTGCTTGTACATGGGCAGGCGCCCATGGCCTCTCGAAATAGTCTGGCCAAGGTCTACTTTAGCAGGGAGGCACCTACAGGTCTCAGGGGGATCGACTCAGCGAAAAGCTAATCATTCTACGGGTGAACTATAGGTACTGATCAGCCTGTGCTATACCGGTCAGCCCGTGCCTAGAAGCTCGAGACGACCCCTGCGAGCTGAGAATTATACCTTACCGCCTTCGGCCGACGAACCCCTTTCGGTTTACTGAAGCACAATCAGCTCTGGCTTTCATTACTTTGACTCTAGCTTTTACTTTCTCGCTTAATAGGGAACAATAATTACCCAGTCTCGCAGTATTCTTGCTTTTAATGAGAACTGCCGCAAGCCTAGAGGTAATAGGTAGATGGCCGGCAGCCGACGGCTTCGTGGCATGAATTTCGGTACAGTGCAATAAACCTAGAAACTATTTGTAGTTCAATTTTTACCATGCATTCCGCCAAAACTCTCAAACTCTCCGGATGTTTCTCTTGTGAGAATTGTTTTGCATGGAACACGTACACTAGCAGATGATGGCATCTTTTACGGTCTTCTTTCCCGTAACTTACACCCTCCTCATGCAATTGTGAACACTGATTTCGTGATGTGAAATCTTGTGGAAGATCGCCTAGTAGGCCGATCCACATCCGCCGTAATAAATGGCCAGACATATCAAGCTAGCAAAACTGTACACGGAGGAGCGTTCGTCCAGATTATGATACTGGCGTTCCAAGGACTTTTGTACCAATTCATATCTTTCCACTTGCAAGGAAGTTTCGTAATGCGGTGAAAGGTTGCTTAGACCTTTTGCGCGTACACACGCTCTCTATATGATCTCAGTGGAAATTAGTGTGCTTATCTATCTTTGGAGGTTGCTCATCCTGTGTGCAAGACACGCATACCATACCGTCAGCAACCCAGTCATCAGGAGGTGACAGGAGAATTCTCGAGTATTACTAATGTTTAGAGTGTATAATCAGATAGATACCTCTAGGGCTCGATTAAGAACCTTCTTAACTACTAGCATGTAAGTTTCGAAATTACAATGTGTGCCGTAGTCATTCCGCATAACATCTACGACTATATTATGCTAGCTATATATTGTCTTTATAGTAGACTTTGTATAGCGATGGGCGAAGTCGGGTACGCCAATGTCACGCTGCACGACATCACAATCGAGCACCAGAAGATTAACCTTGCCGGTGGCACCGACGACCTCGACGACGTCCTCGGAAATAGCGTTCTGATCTTCGGGTCCCTTTCCTTAGCTTCGAAGCCAACCCTGTGTTCTTGGGCTTTTGTAGCAACTAGGACCCAACTTGAGGCTGTCAGCCAATTTGTCCATATCGCTGACTATGCCGTCTATTTCTTGGCCAAAGAAAGTCTCAAGAGATAATGCTAGGAAATCCTTTGTACAGAGTTTAAAGGTCTTAGGCCTTGCCTGCTATCTTACTACTCAAAATTAATAAATAATCTCTGCCATGCTCCTAAATTCATATAAACCAAGAACCACCGAGTTGATTGCTGCAGCCACACGGGCCACGTTGATTGAGTTCACTAAAGAGTTCGGGTTAGCCACCCAGGTACAGGTGGAAGAGCTCGTGTCTGTCCATAGGGGATGTATTACTTACGACCAGAAATCGATGCTCTTCCGTTGGAGAACAGGTAAATGTGGTGTTTTTGTCGCAGTTCCTGTACTTGTTGTGCAGTCAAGCCCGTATAAGAGAACATCCCGATCTGAGGTACATCAGCGGTACATCCTTTTCAAAGCTCAGATGCTACTGAAAGAATATAGAGAGGTACTCGAGAAAACGAAAGGGGCGTACCTGGTTCGTAATGTGGCTCCAGTCTCCAGGAGTACCCAGCCGCTCGAGCTCCGCGACAAGCGCTGCTCGCATAGTCTTTATACGGGAGCTCATTTTCTCGTTCTCTTCAAGGAATCGAGTTTTCAACTCCGAGTCATCCAGCACCATCGCAGCAACTCTGGAGCCGAAAGCAGTGCCGGAAGAAATCTCGGATCTCAAGACACGTACGAGTTGAGACTGCACGGCGGGCTTGATACCGGGCTCGCTGGCCAGTATATGGAGTGCGCCGACACGCTCGCCGTATAAACCAAAGTTCTTAGAGAATGACTGCGCCACAGCCATCTCCATGGAGGGCCGGCTTGCGAAGTAGCGGATGGCCCAGGCGTCGTCGTCGAAATTGCCAGAAGCGAACCCTTGGCTGTAAGCAAATACATCCCGAGGTCAGCAAGGACGGACTACGGACTACATGGCTTAGAGAAGGACCCACTAAGCAGAATCAAAGAAAGGGAAAAGCTTCTTCCTTTCACAGATGCCTGCAATGGCGACCCATTGCTCCTTGTTCGGGTCGAGGCCTGTTGGATTGTGAGCACAAGCCTGCAGGATGACAACGTCTCCCGGCTGCGAGTCTCTTTCCAGTGAGGCGATCATGCCCTCAAAGTCGAGAGACCGGGTAGCCGCATGGTAATAGGGATATAATTTCTGGGTGACGGTTGAGTCTGCGCATTCCCAGATGAGTGCGTGGTTCATCCATGATGGATTCGAGATGAAGACGTTGTTGGGTTTCAGGCCGTTCTTGATGAGAAATGCGGCACCGACATGGCAGGCATGGGATCCAGAAGCTGTCTGAATAGAGCTCAAGCGCGCGTCTTGGTCATTGGAGAGATCTCCAAACATGAGGGACCGGGCGCCTGTCAAGAAAGGGGGAAATCCGCTTTGCGGAAGATAAGTGTGATCATCGGGGAGCCGAGAAATTGCCTGTACACACATAGAACGCCGTGGTTAGTGAATGTTCTAGCACACTTTCAAAGACACATGACCTACTTCTTTCACAGATTGCAAGGTCCACGGTAGTCCATTCTCATCTTTGTACACGCCTGCGCCCAAGTCCACCTTCGTCGGGGTCTTGTCCGCCGCAAAGGCTGCGGCAACTTGATAAGCCTCGTCGTACGGGATCGCCTTGATGGACGAAAATACCGAAGTGGAATGGCCGAGACCACCCATCTCGACTGGAATTAAGGTAATAAGATCTAAACTAAATATGTTGGGTTCCCGAGACAATGCCTATCTTCATCTACACTAGATTCCATGAGAAGAATGTCATGGGTATTTAGTGTCTTTTGTGTCTGGTAAACACATCACACGCCGGTCTCGGGACCGGCTCAAATGTTATTGTGGCCGGTTATCTCAGAAGCCATTCGGCAGAAATGCCGATAATTAGCCAGGTAAAGGACTAGTCCAGTAGGGTCTATGCTGACTCTACGATTATCATACGTCTATTGGAATCATGTTCACACTTCGCCAGCCTAGTTTGACGCACCCGCAGCTTCTCGCTCCGCAACACTGCCGTTCGCTCTGAAGGCGGAGGGCCCGTTCGCCAAACCATTGGTGGCAATCTTGGATCGCTTCAGCATTTCCAATTCCTCGGGCGGCACAAACTCTTCCTCGGCATTCGGATCCTTGCCATACCCGCCACCTCCTGGCGTCTGCACGATGATCCTATCGCCTGGGTTCATCATGGTTGTAGCCCGCCCTCCGAGACTGATGTACCGCTCAGAACCGTTCTTGATATCTTTTCGAACCCATATGTTCCGGCCCCTTGCTCCATCACAGCCGCCAGCCATCCCGTACGGCGGTATTACTCTCCGCTCAGAGAGAATGCTGACTTGCATGGGTCGAGTCAGCTCGATGTCGCGCACGCATCCATCTCCTCCTCTGTAGAAACCAGCGCCGCCAGTTTCTATCCTGATGGAGAACTCCCTGAGAATCACCGGGTACCTTTTCTCGAAGGTCTCCGGGTCCGTGATTCTCGTGTTTGTGATGTTGGTGTGCACACCGCTCTGGCCATTCCATCCTGGTCCGGCTCCAGCACCGCCCGCGATGGTCTCGTAATATCCAAAGCCCTTGACAATATTGCCGGTCTCCGGGTCCGTACCGCCGTACCCAAAAGTAAGATTATTACAAGTGCCCTGGCTAGCAGCGCATGCGCGGAAGGCCTTGAAAATGAGGTCCACAATACGCTGGGAGGTCTCTACATTCGAGCCCACAGTCGCAGCTTCAAGAGACGGAGACAGCAGTGTCTTTGGTGGGCAGTACACCTCGATCGGGGTGAGGCATCCTTGGTTCAGTGGAATATCAGAGGAAATCATGCACCGGAGGCAGTAAATGATCCCAGAGTACATCACCGCGGAAGGTGTATTCTGTGAGAGATCGTTGTCAGCGAGTGGGCGGAATGCCTCTGAAGTCTGTGGGTGAAGCATTTGGTGGCAGACATAGCAATGAGGAAAATACGAAAAAACTTACTAAATTGTTGAAAGCCTCAGGGCCGGTGCCGGTGAAGTCAAATTTAGCAGAACCATCCTCACCGTTGATGGTCACCTTCAAGGCTAATGGCGTACCATCGTCCATGTAGTCAACCGCCTTCAGAGGGTGGCCTCTGAATCGCTCACTGAATCCCTTGAGAAGCGTGCGCACTGCTTCTTCGGCGTTTTTCTGAATCGCGTCCATATAGAACTTGACGACCGGCCAAGAGTATTCCTTGACAAGTGCCTGGATAAGATGAATACCTCGATTGTTAGCGGCCACGGATGCTCTCAAATCCGCGATGTTGTCTTTGAGCGTCCTGGTGCCGCTGCAGCCAGGATACTTCCCAGGCTTCGTGTATAGCTCGTCAACCAGGCCTTCTTCGTCAAAAACTCCGGCTTTGACCATCTTGAAGGATTCAATAGCCGCCCCTTCTTGCCACAACTCTGTCGAGTTGGGTGGCATAGATCCAGCCAGGATGCCACCAATGTCTGCGTGATGACCTGTAGTCGGGAAGTTAGACCAGTGGTGATTCCTAATTTGTGACGGACTTATGTACCTCTGTTTGCAACAAAGAATAGTACTTCTGTTGGGTTCTCGTTATCATCAAAGACGGGCGTTGTGACGGTCAAATCTGGCAGATGTGTTCCACCCGAGCAAGGATGATTCGACAGAATCACATCACCGGGCTGCAGGCCCTTAGGGCCGTATCTGTCCGCCTGATATCTGATTGCTGTGCTCATTGAACCTAAGTGACCCGGAATATGTGGGGCGTTGGCAACCAGGCCTCCGGACTGAGAGAAGATGGCACATGAATAATCAAGACGCTCCTTGATGTTGGTGGAAATGGAAGTCTTTTGCAGAGTTCTCCCCATCTGCAAATCCCTCGTGAGTTAGCATAGAACGAGCCTAGCCAGCTTCAAAATGGTATGATGTAAGTGAAGAATCTGACCTGCTCTGCAATGGACATGAATCTGTGGCCAAAGACCGATAGCTGCACCGGGTCGACTTCATCAATGCCAACAGTCTTTTGTTTTGCTGTGACGATGTCAAGAACGATATGGTCATCCAGAACGATTGCCACACTATCTTCCTCAATTATGATCGTTTGAGTTGCATCAATTGCCACCGCCGGTCCCATAATCTTAACCTTCTTGGGTATGCTGTCGATGTGAAAAACAGCCACGTTCGTCCAGCCTGTCGTCTCGAAATAGACCTTTCGGGTTCCCTTAGCGGCGCTTGCTTCCAGTACGGAGAATCTCATTGCCTCTTCGAGGTCTTCGAAAGGGCTGCAGGTTGGGACGTCAATTGCCTTGCCGATACTTCTGACGCGAATGTCATCGACCAAGACGTCCCTGTCCGGTTGACCGAATCCGAACTCACGTTGGTGGCGATCACCAAATGCTCGGGAGAAATCGCCATCATGCGGCTGCTGGATCATAAGTGCTGTGTCGCTTCCTCTGTATCTCATGTTGAGAAAATATTCATGCGTGACCTTCTGAGGAGGAATGCCTTGGGAGTCCAGGTCTTTCGTTGCTTCCTCAGCCATGGCTTGAAACCGTTCTTGTATCCTGTCGCTTGCCTCAGCGCCATAGATAGCCGCCTCGGGGTCCTGCTTCTCGACAACAATATCGGCCAGTGCCATGCCGTATGCTGACAGAATACTCGATAGCTTGTGGATCAAGATCCGGCGGATACCAAGATCCCTTGCAATTGCCACGGCATGTTGACCACCCGCACCGCCAAAGCAGGCAAGATTGTGAGCTGCGGTATCGAATCCCCTGCCCTCACTCAGGGTCCTAATCGGTCTCGCCATTGTCGCATTTGCCACTTCAATGAAGCCCATGGCGACTTGTTCGGGGGTGAGCTGATCATCGCCGTGCTTTTCCGAGTTGACCAGCTGGGTCAGCTTGGCGAACTCTTCCTTCACCTTGTCCATGTGCAATTTCTGGGGGAAGAAGTCCGGAAGAACTCTCCCCAGGAAACAGTTGGCGTCGGTAATGGTCAATGGGCCGCCATTACCGTAGCAGGCTGGTCCGGGGAATGCGCCTGCTGATTGAGGGCCGACCTTGAACAGGCCGTTGCTCCAGAACAGAATGGAGCCACCTCCCGCGGCCACAGTGTTGACGTCTAGCTGGGGTGTCTGTATCTGCACCTCAGCGGTGTTGCTCTCGAAGACATGCTCCAGGGCGCCGCCGTATCGCGAAACATCGGTGCTGGTGCCGCCCATATCAAAGCCGAGCACCGGGGTGCCCTCTGCAGCGTCGTAGCATGTTCGTGCATACCCAATGACTCCGCCGGCGGGTCCCGAGAGAATTGCGCGCAGGCCGGTGAACTCGGTGTACTTGACCAGGCCGCCGTGGCTCTGGGACAGGAGCAGTTTGTTGGCCGACTGCGGGTCCCGCAGCTCACCCTTGAAGCTGCGCCGGAAGCCGTCGAGGTATTCGTCGGTGATGGGAGACAGGTAGGCGTCCGCAACGGCAGACTGCGCACGAGAGACAAGCTTGATCATGCTCTGAAGCTTTGACGAGAGAGAAACCCTGAAGCCCATCTCGCAGGCCAGGTCTCCTATCGCGATTTCATGGTCAGGATAGGCGTAAGAATGCATCAGTGCCACCGCCAAGCTTCGAAAGCCGCGGTCCCACAGACCCTGAAGGTCCGTCCTGACGGCAGCCAGGTCGGGTCGTTTCAGAATCCGGAGAGCCTCGCCTGTCTTGCCCATTACCAAGCCATCGTCGCTCGACACATCAATCGGTTGCGGCTCCGGGTCCTCGGAGAAGCCCTCTATGGTCACGCGTTCGTCCACCTCGGCGACAGTCTCGTAAAGAGTGCCAAGCTTCTTGACTGCGAGATCGAAAATCCTCGGCCGGGCCTGGTTGCCGATGAGCAGGAGGTCGCGGAATCCCTTCGTGATCAAGAGAGCCGTCCGCTCGCCCTTCCGTTCCAGAAGAGCATTGGTGGCGACGGTGGTCCCCATGCGTATGCTCTCTACGCTTGCCAAATCCAACGGCTCGCCCTTTGCAATGGACTTGCCGGTTGCCTTCTCAAGGATCTGCCGGATGCCTTCTGTTGGTGCATCGGCATACTTTTCTGGGCAGACGGAAAGGAGTTTGAAGATGAGGTCGTCTTGGCGACCGGGGATACGTGCCCAGCTGGTCAAAGGTTAGCCCGATACAGGCAATATTATACAAGTCAGAAGTCACGGCGGGGCAACTAACAAGTCACAGAATGTACCACCACGGTCAATGGCTATTCTGATGCCTTCTTCAGAAATGGACGGCATGGTAGAGGCTGTAAGAAGGAATGAGTTTGGTCTGAAAGCTGAATGAGAGGTTACAGTGCCCGGAAGGCCAGCCAGGTTCCTTGGGTACTTGTGTATTGAAGCTGCCAAATATTTGCGCTATAGCACTTTCGAGCAGGTCACCAATCGTCAATCGTCGACTCTGAGTCTTTTATATGAATCTGAAAGCTACGAACTCTGTCTTTGGTTGGTCAACTTGCATGTCATAATATCTCACTTACTCATCTCGGCTGCTGCGGTATGGCTGCGTGCCCGGGTCCTCAATGCCGCTGCGGGGCTAGGACGGCGACTGCACGCCGAAGGGGTTAACGCACACTGATAAGCCGCCCGGCATCTTTTTCCAATACCGATCTCTCGCGGCTCGGTGCGATATTGCCGATCAGGCCATGTTCAGGTGGTTGTCTGATATGAGCCAGCTCGCTACCACAGTCGTGTCGGCGATAAGCTGCGGTTCCAACGGCGCCATGGCGATAATGCTCACTGCAGAAGGGCCTCCGGGTTATAGCAGCGAACAACAACATATCATAGGGGGCGTGTGCATGTGTTAGCACAACCATTCCATCCATGTTTGCCTCTGTCATCCCTCTTGCCTAGCTGTGTCTCGTGACGCTGTCTTTGAGCTACGCCGACTCTGCTCGCGAGCTAGAATTTCATATCATATACATTGATTAGAAAGCTCACTGCATGAATTTCCAACACCCTCTTGAAGCATGAATGACACCGTTGATCACAAAAGCGGGATAGACTCGGCTGCAGATCAGAACAGTGAGGACGTCAGCCATGGACAGGTCGTCGGGTACATCGATCCTGTCAAGGAGGCCAAAATGATGCGAAAGTTTGACGTGAGGAATTTCGCAACAACATATTCGAGAAATCCAAGCGTTGCTAACCCGTGACAATGCAGTTTTGGGCAGTCGGTCTCCTCGGCATTCTCTACATGTTGGCAAATCTCGACCGGTTAGTCCTCTCAGCGCCCTGGCAATACAGGATAAATCGTGATTGCTACTAACGTTACGCTCACAGGAGCAACATTGGGAACGCACAGATCGCGGGACTCCCTACCGACCTAGGACTCGTTGGAAATCAATACGGAACGGCAGTAACACTGCTCTATGCTACATACGTTCCATTCGAGACACCAGTCGCGGTTTTGCTGAAGATAATTGGCCCCAAATACCTCCTCACAACCTGCTGCTTTGCATGGGGCATCGTCTGTCTCTGCACCGGGTTCGTGCAAAACTGGCAAGGACTGTATGCTTGCCGGTTACTTGTCGGATTTTTCGAGGCAGGATTGATCCCGTGTATCAATGTCTTCCTCGGCATGACATACAAGAAGTCGGAGCGCGGCAAGCGGTCCTCAGTGATCTTTGCATTCAGCGCCCTGGCCAGTGCTTTCGGTGGCATCTTTGCGTATGGTCTGACTCAGATCCATACAAAGGGCATCTTCACATCGTGGCGGGCCTTGTTCATCACAGAAGGTTGTCTGACGGTGCTGGTCTGTCCGATATTCTTCTTCTTCTTCCCCGAATCACCAACAACTGCATGGTTCCTGAGCGACGAGGAGAAAGAAATGATGAAATTGCGTTATCAGCTTGACCCCCATTGGGGCGTTGACGAAGAGTTCAGCTGGAAAGAAGTTGGTCTCGCTCTGAAGGATCCCAAATTCTTTGCCTTGTGAGTTTCAGCAAATCGTGGCTGATGTAACTCTTGTTGCCGCAGCCGATGCTGACCGGATTCCAGTTTCGTGTTCCAGTTCTCGGTCGACATTTCTCTGTGTCAGTCTCACTTTTCTCTTGCAACGGATCCCCGACTTTCATGTTTTGGAATGTTCTAGAAAGCAACACTTTAGGATCCGTAGCAGGACTAACGTCACCATCAGACGGCTTCACAACGTTTCTGCCTGCCATCATCAAGGGACTTGGTTACACGTCTGTCCAAGCCAACCTCATGACCGCGCCGATCTATTTCTGGGGTTTGGTAACCTTCGCATTCACCGCATATATGTCAGACAGATTGCACAACCGTGGTTACTGGATTGGCGGACCCTTGGTCTGTCTCATAGTCGGGTACGCGATCTTGATCTCGGCTGACAGCCTTGCTGTGCGATACTTTGCTTGCTTCAGTATGTATTTCGATCCTTCCTCGGGATGATGAGATCCATGCGTATTGCTTTGGCTGATGAACATATGCAGTCACTGTCATGGGGATTTATCCCACAACAGGTATGAGCTTGATGTGGCTGAGTGATAACGTATCTCGCCATTTTAAACGGTCCACGATGGTAGGAGCAACGTTGACCCTGGGAAATACGGCTGGTGTTGCCGTGGGCCAGATTTTCGTTTCTGCCGACAATCCGAGGTACATCAGAGGCATCTCTGTGGCCATGGGCCTTGCGGCTGTTGCTTTGGTCATGGTGGCTTGCCTTATGGTTGGCATGAGCCTAGCGAACAAAAGGCGAGCTGCCAGGATCGCTGCCGCAGAACAGGCTGGAAATCCATTGGTCTCTGAGCCCGAAATGGGCGATATGGATGTTCATTTCAAGTATAGTCTGTGAGTAATAACAGAGTCTGGAGGAGCAAACATAGTCGCAGAGTCCCCGGGCTTTAATGGGAGCCGAGTACTCAGCGCGGGCTTTCAATTGACGTATCAATAATTTACACGGATAGCAGAGATAGCGTTTTGCGTACGAAGTAGATGCAGATATAAATAGTGACGACCATTTCCCAGCCCTGGGTCAAATGGAAACTCGCGTCCATATACAGCTTGGCAACGTTGGAAGGCCGCAGCTTACAGGTCCCGATCGGCGCGCCACTGCAGTGGTGTTATCTCGCTGGGCCCACAATCATCGGGCTCCTACAGTAGATCTGCACGGTATCGGCATCGCTCATGGTCGGCTGGCCACGACTCCCTCGGTTCTGGAAGGACCAAATTATATGTTTCCCAACACCCCTATCATGCCCTCGCCTTCGAATGGCATTGCCGGTAGCCCGGCCAATCCCACCAGTCCACTCAACCGCAAGAAACGAACCTTTGCGGCTTGCAGGTCAGCTATAACTTTGGCATCTCGAACTGGACGAGGTCCTTTCCCCACCTGGCGGCACTTTGCTGACTGAAGAGCCAGCCGGTGCCATTCTCAAAAGACAAAATGCACCGGCAAGCAGCCCTGCCAGAGCTGTGTCAGATCAGGCAAATCCGCCGAGTGCATCTTTCCAGTCCGGGCAAGGAAGATAGTTGTACTAGAAAGGTATCCAAAATGGTTTCCTTGAGATCCGGGGCCGGGCATTTACAGTGTTAATACGTCGCAGTTACATACAGAAGCTCCAGGCGGACAATGCCGAGCTCAGGAGAAACAACTCGGCGTCCGGCACAACGATACTAGGGGCACCATCTAGTAACCAAGCTGTCAACGCGCCATCTTCGGAGGAAATAGTGAATCGTCCGGGGACGACAGAGCATCTCGCTGCAGATGAAAGCGAGGACGGAACAGATGCGAATACGGCCACTCCACTCCTTGAGCAGCGCGTCATGGCTCAGGATAAGAGTGTGTCTTTGGGAGCCTTTTACGTCGGTGGCGCCGCCTGCACGGCTTTTTCGACACGTCTCGGTGCCTGTGTACGCGGCAGCCTGGTGAATATAGCAGAGACATCGTACACTGTACCGGTTTATAAGCATCCGACATTCAGCCGGAGATTTGAACCACGATGCACCCTGCCGAGCCGTGCATACGCAAACATGCTGATACAAGTCGTGATGCGATTCGTCGGGTCGGATTATCACTTGATCAGAAGAAAGTCCTATCTGAAAAGGATCGATTCCATATATGATGATCATCAGCAGACAGACCCACTCTGCCTGTGTCGGTTCTTCGCCTTGCTGGCCTTGGGAGAACTTTGGTTGAAAAAGACCGGAGCAGTTGTAGACGGCGAGAAGACCGTACCAGGGACGAGCCTTTTTCTCCAAGCCGTTTCGCTCTTTCAGGAACGATTTGAGGAACCTAGCATCGAGTATATTGAGACCCTCTTGGCGCTGGTCTGTCTGCCCACCAGTCACGACACCTTTTAAGCCATCACACAGTCACTAATCCTAGACAGTGTTTCTATTGTTTCGCCCTTAACCGAACGAGCACAGCATTCGTCTACGCTGGTCTAGCGCTGCGCTTGAGCCAGACCATGGGCCTCCATCGAGATATCGCATACGAGGCCAATGTAAGCAAGGCAGAGGTTGAGAATCGCAGACGAGTTTGGTGGACCGTATATATTTTCGATGGTCTCATCAGCTCAAGGCTTGGTCACCCCATGATCAGTGACGGATACATAGACGCTCCCTTCCCGTCTCAGGACAACTTGCCTGCAGCAGATAAGGACGATTTTTTTGATCCCATGCAGCTCATTGCTAATATCAGGCTGTGCCGCATCACGGGATCAATTTTGAGCCTTATCTACCTAGGGCCGTCCCCAAGAGACGCTGGAAACTTCATTCGGAATGTGCATACCATCCTGAACCAGCTGAAGGAGGTCGACGCCGAGCTCCCAATAGAGCTGAAACTAGATCACACGCGCTTCCCAGCGTACGGCTCAAGATCCGTCGCATCTTTGCGGCTGCACTTCAACCAGGTCAGAACCAGCTCCATTGTGATTTACTGGGGACAGAAGACTGATGTGCCTTTTCCCCAGAATCTCATCCTCACCACACGACCCGTGCTACTCCATATTTTAAATTACAATCTCAGACGCCTGCGAAGTGACCCTTCTGCAACTGTGGAAGTGAAGCAGCTTTCGCCGATGACAATCGCCCTGAGCGAGGCATGCATCTATGCTGCGAGAGCGTCTGCAAATATCCTCGAGCAGCTCTGGATAAGCGGTAACATCTCAACTTTTGGCTACTTTGACGCTCATTACGCATTCTCTGCAGCAGTGGTCCTGATGATCTCGAGGGCCCTTCGCCCGAACACCGAAGATGACGACGCGATCGCGTTGGCTTTCACTTTACTCCATTCCATGGTCGAAGATGGCAACATTCCAGCCCGTGAGCTCATTGACAGGATATTTGCCCTCCAGAGGGACTTTGAGATTCTGAGATCGTCGGAAGCCTCCGAAGAAGGTCTAATGGCCGAGAGCACCACGGGATTCATCACCTCAACGGGCACTTTTGCAGCAAATATTAATAGAAGCCGCCCTCGTTCTCCTTCACAATCCCGGCAAGCTTCTTCCAGCATACCGACGCCACCAAGATTAGACAGCACGATCGATTCGACGGAACAGCCAACTGTCGCGACGGCTCCTTTGGATGCACCTCTCATACAGAATTTTCTCGGAAACAGTACTCGAGAATGGAGTCCACAGGACTTTGAATTTTTGAATCAGGGCAATGATGTTTGGGCATCAGCATGGGATAGCTTTGATTTGCACCGTAACGACGATAGCATGGGCTTTTGAGAGGTCTTGAAAATGCAATCAAAACATATCACCCACAACGACAAAAGCAGCGGGTCACAATCACCATAAAGCTTGCCATATGATCTACACTTTATTGATGCATGTCACTTTCCTCCTATCGCCAAAGAAGAACTCGTTCAAATTTCTCAGGCCCGCCTCGTCGAAATTCTTCCAGCTGGTACGGGAAGCCACCCCAATATGCGGTAGAACCGTCACCTTGAAGTTGTTTTTCAGCTTCGGGTTGATTCCCGGCTCGCGGGCATGGACATCCAGCCCCACGCCGACGACCTGGTCCCTGTCCATCGCCGCCAGCAAATCGTCCTCGTTGATGAGCCCGCCTCTGGCTATATTCACAATCCTGATCTTTCTGTCTTTGATCCGGCCAAGCGCCGCGGCAGAGATCAGATGCTTCGTGTCGTCAGTTAATGGACACGACAGGCAGATGCAATCCGCAACCTCGAGCAGGCTCTCAAACGTGCCGTGGAAGGTTGCGCCGGGCCTCGTTCCGTCAGGTGATAAAATTTTCCCCTCTGCGTCACGCCTCCTTGTCCGGTTGTGGTAGTGAACCTCCATCCCGAGGGCCGCGGCAGCCTTCTTGGCTATGGCCAGCCCGATGCACCCCATGCCCACCACGCCGAGCACCTGCCCGGTCGGATCGACCGCCATGGCGCCGACCTCTCTGCCTGTGGTCCAGCCCTCGCCGTTGCGGGTGTGATGCTCGGCCAGGGTGAAGTACCGGTACGTGTTTAGGATCAGGTGCAAGGCCGTGTTGGCCACGGCCTCGGTGTTGGTGTTGGGTGTGTTTGCGTAGGTGATGCCCCGCGCCGTGAGCCCCTCGATGTCCGCGGCGTCGTAGCCGTGGCCACTGCAGCCAATGTATTTGAGCGTGGGTGGATAGAGAGGCAACGGGTCCCCGCGAAAGAGCAAGTGTTGGCTGTATGGCCCAGATTTGAGCCAGCCGGTCCGGAAGATGGCGTCGATGTTGCTATACGGGCCACCGGGCTTGAGACGCTTGCAGAACTCATCGACAGAAGGACAGTCGTATTGGATGATGTTGAAGTTGTCCCGGGTGCGCTGCCATGCCGGGGTGGAAAGGTCGCCATGGATGCCGGCGAGAACTAACAGGACAGTGGGCCTTGTCGACTCCCCAGGCTCGGCTCCCATGCACACTGAGCCCGTATCGTTGGGTTCGCCTGTAACAAGCCGTGCGGCATCACCTAGATCTCCCATGACTTCCGTAAAGCCGGGCCGAAATCTTGAGTCTAAGGAGATCTGCTGCTTCTTGCAATAGAACAACTCAAGTCCTGGATATGGACTCTTTCTTCTTGTGTGTGTGTGTGTGTATGCGCGCCATTTGCCATGTCACCGTCATAGGGTAGCCTATGCGATATGACGCCTGGTTGGATCTCGGGAGATAAGCCACAGCGCCGATCCAAAGACGGGTCATCCGGCAGGGTGCCGACAACTCCTCGGGGCTTGGCTCCGATGCCATTGATCACGTTCCCTGGAGTGCCACATTCGAGTCCAGGTATCCTTCAATGGCCCAGGTTTGGTTGTCAGAGCCTTTTGGCTATATAAATGCTGTTTCTTTCTCTCTATTTACGGCAATCGTGGACTATAAGATGCCAGTCGAAACGAATCCCATTAGCTTAATAATTCAAACCTCGTTGTCATCGCCACCAACATCGCTAACTTACTTAAACATCTAGTCCTCCAAATTCTCAGGTCTCTATATAAAGTAATAATACTATATTTTGTGCAATCTTGCATGAACAAAGCCCGCCGAACTGAGCATGAGAAAACCGAAATCGTGGACACTGGAGTCAAGGAAGCAGACACCTAAGAGAACATAGGGTAGTGGAGCCCGCTGGTCTAGTTGCCGAGAACAGTGCGGATTTGGTCGAATCCCGCTTGATGATGACCTCCGAGTCGACTGGTATTATTTTACTGCGACCCCATCCGTTACTGATAATGCGGGGGAACGACGCATCTGCATTTGCATCTTCGAGTTCATCTGCAAAAGCTGATTGGCGAGCATCCTGAGAGGCCATTGTCGAAGACATTGGGTCCGTGTGAGAAGTAGCTGAGTTCCCTGCCATCTTGACGGACGGTCTGAGGTGATGCGTGATAAAGTTAGACGGCCTAGGGGAAAATACTATACTTTTTCCTTAGAATATTGTTGTATTGAGCAACAATGGCGGCGGCATTGTTATTCACCTCGCTGCCCTCAGATGACATGTCTACCCCCTGTCAAAATCCCATGACTCGTTTACATAGGTATGTGCTCCAGAAAGTTCAAGCACTTGCTTGGCTGACAGCACCGATTTTGGGCTCAAGAGGCAGCTACAAAGGCTTCGCCAGAATGTTACCTGAGTCCAACTGATGAGATAGAACTCAGCCAACCCAAGGTAGTTTATGATTCACATGTTGGTCAGAAGCTACTTACAGTCGAGGGGGCTGTTTGAGGGTATAACAGTATTATGGCTGCGTAAGCTGTATAACTTTTCATCTAATAAGAGTCCGAAAGTTTGATCATTGAATTCTATTAGGCAACAGCTTTTGATGACACATAATCTCACCCCGATAGCATCCAAAAAAACGCACACAACTGACAGTCCCAAGATTCGGTGTATAATCCAAGCACGAGCCCTAGCGGGCCTTGAGATCAAACCCTCTTCTTACTTCCCAATGGTCAAAAACAGACGGTCGCCCACATCCCCAAGCCCAGGCTTCAGCATTCCCCCAGAGGTCAACTCCTCGTCCAGGCCAGCGACGTAGATCTCGACGCCCTCGGGCCACTCGCCCGCGGCCCTCGCGAGGCCGGGCTGCGCGCCCAGCACGCTGAGGACGATGATCCTCTGGGCGCCCCACTCGCGCAGGGTCTGGATGGCGGCGGCGGCGGTGCCGCCGGTGGCGATGACGGGGTCGACGATGATGGCGAGGCTCGAAGGGGCGGACTCGCCGGCCCCGGCCCCGGCGCCGCTGCCGGCGGTGACGTGCTCGGGCAGGTTGTTGTAGTACTCGACGGGCTCTAGGGTCGAGGGCTCGCGGTACAGGCCCAGGTGGTGCACGGCGACGGGGTCCGGGAGGAGCGTCTGCACGGCGTCGACCATGCCCAGGCCCGAGCGCAGGATGGGCACTATGGAGAGGGTCTGGGGCTGGATCGTCGTCGTCTCGTACTCGAAGCCGAGCGGGGTCTGGTCCTGTTCGTCCCCAATCTGTGTGTGAGCTTACTGCTTCTCATATGAGGGACTTGAAACAGGGAATGATGGGAACGACGAACCTTGGGGCCGGGAGCTGTCGTGATGGCTGCTGCTAGTGCTTCACAGCCCACGATAAGGGAGATGTCGTGGACTAATGCCTTGACGTCCTTGGCGGGCGTGCTTTTTGACCGCAGCTGGCTCAGCTTGGCCCTGAGGCAAGGGTGGTTTGAAACGTGGACATTCTTGGGAAGAGTTGACATGTTGTTTGTTGTTGGTAGTTGACGATACAAGATGAGGGGAGGGGGTCGTGTGGTTCTGTGGTTCCGGGTATCACTAAGATGAATTACTTCACACCTTGCATAGCACACAATACAGCTACAGCGATCTCTTCGAATATCCTCATGGGAGTGCAGTGAACATATACTCACACAACAAGAAGCAAGAGCTCATCATGAATGCAGGTGAGAACAAGTTAAGTCGGAGCCCAGCCGTCGTTGCCGGAGGGGAGGGAGCTAGGGAGAGCTCCGATAAGAATGCGATAAGAAATCCCCACCTGCCACATTTGGGGGGCGCCAAGGAAGGGTGTCGGCGGTTTCCAGTAATCGTTCACCGCAGGGAAGAAGGTGACTTGTGATCGTTAAAGCACCTGGAAAGGAATAACTTGCTTTTATTGTTATAGTAACTATATGAAAACAAGTATCTCTATCATTCAATGTGAGTTGTTATGCTCAGTTCCTGACTATAGGAATCTCACTCGTACTAAGTGACCCCGTCTCGGTCAGCCTGGACTCCACAATGTTCTTGACGGACCCGAGCAAGGGACAAATTTTACCACCATGACAGCAGCCCTCTGAATGGAATAACGCTGTAACTTGGACGGTCAATCTATCAATCTTGGCCGCTGGAGCTGGCTTCAATTTTGAGTAAACCCAGTTCGAGAATGTGGCGCAACTAGAGCCAACAACGGGCAGAACGAGACGAAAGTGACGCCATTTTGGACTATCAATCCAGAACCCCAGCTTTGGAACAGGAAAAGAGCCGACGCTTTAATGCAGTCTATCTCTAAAAGGGTTCTTGGTCGCGCCGTGCTTTCGGTCGAGGTTTCCGAGGCCAGGATCTCGAGCAAACTTGACCCGCTCGTCCTCTGCAGAGTCGCGTGCTAGCCGCGCCGTCGAGAAGCCGCCGAACCCACGTTTGATGAAAGAATGGTTCAGATCAAATACGTCGTGAGTTTGTGGAGCACCCGTTTGATCAATTCCCTGCTGAAGGTGCTGGCAATATCATGGTATTTCAATTTGACATATCTACCAACAGATACAAGACTTGGTCATCGTGAAATCGTGACGGACATGGAAAGGAAGGAACAGGCCGACTCATGATGGCCCTAACCATGAATCAAGGAATGAGTGTAGAGGCTCAAATCGGCGTCGAAACGATAAACCTCCTCAAATTCCTCCTGCCTCTGCATATACAACGCAATCACGGGCACCGATCGCCACAGTTCACGGGGCAGAGGACGTCACCGGTGGTGCCAACAGACCTGCACTTTGCGCCATCGCCGCCTTTAGAACCGACGCACTACAGTCAAACATGTTAGTATGTGAGAGCAGCACCTTTGGAATCTATTGAAGATTGTACGACATGGCAGATCGCCGAGTTTGGGAAGTCAGGCATACCGATCCGATAGTGCATGGGTAGTTTGCCGGGATAAAACCAGGGTTGAGGTTGCAAGAAGTTCCGTTGCATTCCTGTTCATTTCTCTCTGATTAGCTAATAGCCATTATGGCAACTGGCCGTCAAGCCTGGTCGACTAACCCCATCATTGCGCTTGGAGTTCTTGTGCTCGGATGCCGGGCTGGCGACAACGACAGAAGCGGCCAGAACGGCCAGGGCCAGGGAGTGAAGGTTCATGAACTGCATGATGATGTTGGTCGCTTAGGTTCAGAGCTTTGAGGTGTTTGGTGGATGGTATTGCAGTGAGGGAAAGTGTGAATAGTGGTGATGAGTGTTGATGATTGAGCCGCTGAAGCAAATTGAGAACGGCGGGATTGGCAACTCTTTTATAGATGGGCAGATGAGGCAGTGTCATCTATTGCTTCAGATACTCCAGCCACCTCTCCGACTCTATCTTGAGTATTGGACGAATACATGCCGATACCCGAAGTCACAGTCCTGTATCGTGATGCTGCCTCTCAACAACAATAAGCAGCAGTTTCCACACGGAATCCTTTACGTGCCGATCTATATTCCTCCTGTCCACATTGCTGCGAATAAGATCCAATTGAGGCAAAAGAAAAGGGTAATCTTCAACCATGTCGACCCACCAGGTCGGCAGTGCCAGTGTATAGTGAGTGAGTGGTTTGTCCTGCTTGAAGCGCTCGACTTCTCATCCACCCACATTATACATGAAATCTATACTCTCCATTACAAGCCCACTTGTGATTTGAAATTTGAACTCGAAGGACTATCTAAAATGCTCTTCGTTGAATATGTTAGCCAGCAACTTTTCAAAAAGAATAACATGGACGGGCGAGCTATTTCAGTGGGGCGGTCTCGGTGTTCTCTGCTTTTCAAATGGAAAACACCCATCAGCAAAATATCTCGGTCTATTTCATTCAATCTAGATCTGACAGGACCTTGTTAGAAAGGGGATTGCAGATCGATAATCCTCTCAAACGTTGGCGCAGGCTGCCAAGATACTCTTTTCGAGAACAGCCGAAGCTGTCGTGGCTGTCCAGCACAGCTTTATGGAGCTGTCAGATTTTAGTGCAAACCTTCGACCACCGCTGCCCTACAGTGACAAATTTTGTGGGCCCCCATTGTATTGAATTCTGGGTGCATCGTGAGTTTGTAGTCCAAGAATTGGAAGCCAAAGCTCCACCTCCATGCAGGCCGTTGCCGCCTATCCCACTTATTTGCCGATCATTGCAAAGTTTCCTCACGGGGTATTCTGTCAATGGACCAATGACTCGGTTTCCAAGCTCACGATTCTCAGTGCTGACACAGATTCCTCTGTCACGTTCATGCCTGAATGGAGCGGAAGTCGGTCGACGACCGGGAATATTACGTATATTGTTCAGGCTGGACGCAAATGCCGAGATATGGTTCAGCACTAGGATAATACATAGGAACCGAAACCCAGGAGACTCTCCTCGTCAAATATGACTTCGGACGAGGGTTGGACGTCGAGAAATAATGGACAGAAGGTTATCCACCCGCTCACTGACTTGGCAATGCTTTGGGGCGGGCGGTCAACCACCTTAAGAGTATTCTGGAGATCAATTGCTCCGGTGACGCACATCTCAGCGATCGATCCATGCTTGACGGGTGTCTGGGGAGAAAAGAGAGACTCAGAGGAATGCGTGGGCACACATGATGTCTATTGTCTATCAATTGTTGCCTTGTGGACCACACTAAGTCCCGTCCCACACTCCACGGAGAATGCCTCGTCGTGAGAGACCTGGGGTTCCTGTTCCTTGGAAGGAATTTACAATCGGCTCGAATACACTCTGGAATATCATACAAATAGGGCAGCTTCCAACATGCGTGCCATCACAATGCCCCCTCTCATCCAAGACCGAGGCCACAAGGTCCTCAAGGCCCTCATCAGGTCCGGGTGGACAATCCAGACACAAGTAAAGTACAAAGCCATAGACGTTGCTTCGGTCGAAACTCTCGTCAAGACGCAGTCATGTCTCAAGGGGGAAGCAAGTCGATGTGAAAAGCAACAAGTTCTTGGGATGAATCGCATGAACACCCAGTAAAGTCGGTTGGGGATGTCGTTGGGAGCGGTGCCTGAACAAAATTATAGGATATTTGCAACTTTCGGGGAGAGGTAAAGATGTTTTTTTGTTGATCACTCGGAGCCCACGCCACCGGCGTCGTCAGGTAGTCTTCCATGGTCACGAGTCCTGTAATATGTGAGTTGCGAGCAACACCGTGGCTGGGGAGAACTAACTCATATGACTTCAAAGAGTTTCTCCACTGGAGCTTCGATCGCCGTACGGTATCATGTGCAAGCAGCGTTCGAACCGCTGATAAAAGTGCGTGGTGACTGAGACTGAGAACACCCGTGATTAGTAGAATGTATTGTAACATCCGCGAAGCTTTCACATACCCGATCAATGCAGGAATGGTCCTGGCCCCTCAATTTGGTGCAGCTGGGATCCCCACCATGGGGAAGCACCTTCAGTGGTCTTCATGAGGTAGAACCGGCCTCCACACTGGACAAAAGCGCGGAGTTCGGACCCGGGAGCACGGATATCCCACAGCCGCAAGCAGGCGAGGCTCGACACAATAGGAACGCCCGTCGGAAAGCTGATGCGTCCGATCATGTGCCACTCGCCAGGGGTCTGCACCGTCTGTATGAAATGGAAGATTCCGCCCTCCGCGGAGGGCACCAACAAGTCCAGCTGGTAGTCTCTCGTATAAGTCTTACTGCTGAGGAGCACTGGGTTTCCGGTCACCTCGCCTGGATGCTGAATCCTGGTGGATTTCGGGTGCTGCCATGTATATTTCCAATCGTTAAGCGATCCCTTGATGCTGTGCAAGCGGGAGCTGGCGATGCAGACTGCCAATATGTCTGTGGCGTTATCAAATCGGCTCCTGCGGCCGGGCGGCTCCTTCGCACGTATGACAGCAACGGAGACCGCAGAGACGATGCCCAGGTGTACAGCGATCTGGCTGACTGGCTTCCACTTTTGCTGTGAGGAACGCTGGTAGGCCCCGATGGTCGAAGTATATAGGATGCCACCAGATAGGCATGGGGCGATAAAACACCACGCAAAATCATCATCAGCGTAGTCAGTCTCCTCTTCCGAGATCTTAGCAACCGCCGGTGTACCGATGACCTCGGAGCTTTCAAATGCAAGGCAAGAGTCAACAACGAAGGGTGTACTCAAGTCTCCCGGTCGGGAGAAGGCGTGCGTTTTGCCATCTGCGATACAGTGAACGTGCAAACTGTCATCCTCGCCCCGGTGCAGCGCCAGCCCGGTCACAGTGGAAGCGTCCAGCCTTGCTTTCGTTGGCGGGAAAGGCAGGGGCTCGGACCACGGCCTCGAGGCGTGGTCCTGTACCCGTCTGAAATAGACAAGCCCGTCGGGTCCGGCCGCGACGACCTCCTCGGATGGAGTCATGGCAAACTGTCCTATGCGAGGATACTGCTGCCGCCAGCTCGTTGTGCTCAGGAAGTTGACACAGAGTGAGCTCGAGTGGATTCCGGGGGGCTCCATGGAAGGGTGAGCAGAGTCACGGTTGGCACTGCCGTTCTCAGACGAGGCGGAACTGTGAACCAACAGGGTCCCCCACGATGTTGACGAGGCACGTGAGAGGGAATCTGGGCCTGGTTCCCCGTCCATGAGTCTGAGTCGTTCCATGTGCGCAGAGCTTGAAGGATCGTTGCTTGTTCTTTCCATGACCTGGCTTTGTCGGCAACTCGAGTGGTCGATAATGGAGGTGATGTTCTATTTGAGGCCAGAAATGGAACAGGTTCCAGAGTGTCTTTTGGAAGGAAGAGAAGGCAACACCCGCTCCGATCTCAAACTATTTAAAGGCATTAGGGCGGTCTGAAGTCTTTTGCAATAGTGGCAGGCAGAAACGACAGTGGATGAGGCCATTCACACATCTTCGGCTACGTGAGCTACTAGATGAGTACTAACCGTCGTCTTAACCGCGCACGCCCAGCGTGGCTTTTCCAAGCGTCTATCCGGTGTCTCATTCGCGCCATCCTAAATCTCCCCCAACTTAATCTTCTACCATTTTGATACGTGCACAAATCCAGACCAAAAGATCAAGCAACGGCGAGACTCCGTCTCGACATTTAGCGGGTTCAAACATAAGCAACAATCCCTAGTAGCTTGATTGTAAGCCTGTAGTCCGCGGAAGGTGGTGGTTTGTAGGGTCGCAATTTCTTTTTGCTGACCTAGCTTATGGTATGGTAGTAGTGAAGGATTCCGATATCCCGGTCGGAAGGGCGGTCTCTGATGCGCGCTGAATGGCCTGCGCCACGGACCGTGCAACGTCGAAGTTCAGCTCTTCTTCCCCTGGGCGCCTGCAGGGCAGGCAGCAAGATTGTTATTGGTGTCAGCTCAGTGGGCCAATGCCATGGAGGCTTGTCACCGTTTCAGAGCATTCAAGTAGTCGGGAAAATCCCTTCAAGAATATTACTCGACCTTTTGATCTTTACACCTAGCAAGATGAGTTCGAAATCGCCCGCGTCCAACATGGTGCAATACATGTCCCTAGAGGATCCGGCCCCGCAAAGGAGTCGTTTCTCGTCGTTTTGGTGGTGGCAGGAACTTGTCAGTATCATAGCCAGCTTCGGCTGCATCGCCGCAGTCATTATCATCCTCAAGTTGGTCCAGGACAAGCCAGCAGATCAATGGACCTTTTTCGTAAGCCCTTCCTTCCCGCATCCCCCAACACCCCCCGGCGCTAAGCTACTCCACTGGCTCTCAATCTCACAACTCATCCTGGTCACCAGATTAGTCTGAACGCCACTATAGCTGCTCTAATTACTGCAGCAAAGTCGACGGCGATGCTCTCAGTGGCGGCATGTATAAGCCAATGGAAATGGGCTTATTTCCGGTCGAAAAGCAGGCGGCTGGCCGATCTCGATGTTATCGAGGAAGCATCTCGAGGGCCTCTAGGTTCTATCCAGATGCTGACCACGGTAACATGGGGCCTGGGAACCCTGGGTGCTGTCGTTACCATCGTGGCATTGGGCATCGACACCTTTGCGCAGCAGGTCATCAGCAATGAGCCCGTGACCAGGTGGACTGATGACGGGACCGCATCGTTTGGCCTTGCTCATAGCTACAACGGAAGTGCTCGAACACTGCTGGACAATGCCCCGGGCGGTTCTGTCAATCTGTGGGAGCCTGATCGTTCGTTTGCCTTTCCGTACTCAATTTCTTTATATATCGTCCGAATCACCTTTCACTGACATTTTCGCGCTGTGCTTTAGCTTACACTATTGATACTTCCATGCAGGGGGCTGTCTTCAAGGCCTTTTATGACCTCGAAACACCCGACCTGTTCAACTGCACGTCAAATTGCACCTGGGACCAGTCCTACACGTCGCTTGGGTTTAGTATGGCATGTATAAATGTCACCCAAGACACCTACAGCACCAAAAACTGTACCGATTTCTCAAATGGCACACGCATTTGCGACATGACTACACCTGGAGGTGTTTCCTTCAGCACGGGCGAGGCTGATAGCATGTGGTCAACTGTACTCGCCATTCAGGCCGCAACTCCTTATTACTTTGGGATCAACAGCACATTTGAGACCGCGCCAGTCTCGCCGACTTTCATGCGGTTTGCTGTCTTCCGACAGCCTTCTGGCTACGTCAGATACGACGCAACGGTGGAAGAAACGCTAGAGTGTGATCTGAGCTTCGCTGCCCACACATATTCCAACGTCACCTCCGTGGGCAACCACTTCAACCTCGGCAACGTCGTGACGACACCTCTCGACCCAGGAAGCTTTGTAGCTTCCGGGGGGTGGAGTGGGCGCGGGAGCTATGTTGTCTTCAACACAACCGGGCTCCCCGAGTTCCAGGTCTCAATGTGGGACCTCGGCGCCCTGCTGTATTTCTTCCCATCTGATCACTTCAGCGGCAAATTAGCTACTGGCGAATCACCTGCGAGCTACTCGGCCGGTATCACCCCGGGAGTTTGGAGCCCAGGGAGAAATGTCTCGCAGGTGCTCGAAAAAATGGCCGTCGGTATGACAAATCAGCTGAGGTCAAACTATAATGCAACCGCGCGGGGTCTCACTGCCAGCTCAGTTGTACTTGTCCGCGTCCAATGGCCGTGGTTGGCACTCCCTTTCGCCGTTGTTCTGGCAGCAGCAGTTCTATTGCTGGCTGAAATGGTGGAAAGTCGCAGGAGCCGGAACATAAGCCTCTGGAAGTCATCATCCACCGCCCTCCTCTATCACTCCATCTCACCGACCCAGGACATTATGAGCTCCAAGATCCAGAGCCCACGGCAGCTGGAGAAGCTAGCAAAGAACACGCGTGTGACCTTAGGGGTTGATAGGCACACTCCAAGCGGCTACTCGAGCAGTCTTTCACCTATCGGCCCATGACACACTTAGATGATGGGAAGCATTGGCCTGGACTGAACAATAAAATCAACGGACCTCCTTCGACGAGCTTAGTCAACCTAAGACAAGACCGGATGGAACCGGGCCCAATGAGTGTTGTGACTCCACGCACTAAAATGCGCGAGAGAGCAATCCGAGCGATATAGTCTGAAAAGACACACCAGTGCTGAGAAATTGGTCACTGGAGCAAAATAGCTTACCAAAACGAACGCGATCCCGCGCAATGGCAGTTCCTCGCTCGGCGACACGGGCTGCGGTCCAATACTACCCAATGGAGAGGCTGGACTCCCCGCTTCTAAGGACTTCATATTTTCTTGGACTGGAGGAGTTTTGGAATATGCCATGTGCGCCCAGTCCACCCCTCTCTGGGAGAGATCCCAGTCACCAAACACAAGGCTCGTGCAATTAATCCTCGGGAGGATATATTGCTTCCTCCGCAATCATTCAGGGCCCTAGTGGGACTGGGGAATCCGGCCTGGAAACCCGCGGCGTCTTCCCCTCTCCAGGCTCATCAAATGCAGCAGGCGCGCATGGGCTCCCTGAATGCCATGTACGCTCTAACTTGATGCCAAAGACAAAGAAGCTTTAGCGTCTCCCGTGACTATCACGAACGATCTTGTTCCAGTCTCTTCGGAGGAAACCCTGCTCTCAGCCGCAAGGGATCGGCAGACGATCAGTTGTCCAAAGAGGGTTCACGCCCTTAACTACTCTCCTCAGCCCTACCCCAGACGGGGTGTCAGGTGTCTACTAAAACTGGTGGACGTATCACAAGAGGGATACTAGATCTCTGGGAAAGGTCCGAAACAAGGCTCACGAGATCCGATGTGTGTGTTATACGAGCCAAGACAAGTTTACATTGAGAGGTCCTTTGTCTCACCTCGCTACCAACATCTGTGTCGCATCCGAAGGAGGGAAGCCGGCCGACACCCAGACATGGTAAGCAGCCACTGGCGGATTCGGCTTGTGGATGGATGTTCAAGAGGCACGGATGCATATACGTCCTTAGGTATATACGTGTTCTCCCGTTATATATATCGTGTCTGAGCCCACTCTAGAAGACTCCCAATCTTGAATATATTCCACATCACCATGTGACCACTTCTGAAACCCTAGACACACGAGAGAAAACTTTCAAGAACATGAAAATGTATACTGCTGCATACATCGCCCTCGCTGCCTCGCTGGCGAGCGCAGCCCGCATCCCCATTCCCCCAAAACCTATCTGCGCCCTCCCCTGCCCGTCCAGCGCCGTTTGCATCGCAGACCCAAAGGCCCGTTGCGTCGTCCCCAATGGGTAAGCACTGGGACACCGTTCTAGAGCACGTGTATATACAGTGATCATTGACTGATGTATCTGTCTCTTCCGATAGATTCTGCGGTGGTATTGCGGGTTTCACCTGCGAGGCTAAGAATGAATACTGCGTCGACGACCCAAGAGACGACTGTGACCCTGGATACGGTGGTTTCGACTGTGGTGGTATGTGCGTTAAGAAACCCAAGGATGTTACCCCCTGCGCATGAGTTGGGGTTCTACCATCTTTGCGTCCACAATTCTCTCGTTTAAGCGGCCGGATTTGGCCAGCGATATAACAGTCTGCATTAATCAAATTATCCCATATAATGTTGCTCGTTTAAGAACCGTCCGGCATGCTCTGTACCGGACCCCAATCACACCTAAATATCGGTTGTGTCCAATCTAAAGTCAAAAGACCAGGTAGAGACTCAAGCACATCCCCACCAATGCGTATACCACTCCATGACTTGTCGAATCTCCAAAGAGGCTCCTCCGTAGTGTCGATCCCATCGCTTCGGAAGCTAGAATTGTGAACACATTGTCAGTACCCCATCAAAGTCACCAGGCTTGAGCACATCACAGTGAAATACACCGCCACGGGAAGGGTACTATACTGACTCTGCCCGCTCGTCGCCCTCGCCGGCTCCCCAACGCCGGAGGAAGCGTCTTCAAACCCATACCACGCCGTGCCAAACCCAAGCTGCGACGAATCCGGCTGCGTAGCATTCGCATACATGGGGAACGCCGCCGTGCTGGCCAAATTCTCCACACGGCCGAGCAGCACCTCGACCTGCCGGAACGCCACGGCCGCCTGCCAGGTCGGGACCATGTGGCCGGTGAGGTCTATCAGCGCCCACGTCAGCCCGCGCTCGCTGTGCCACGTGCCCAGGACGCCCTGCCCGGAGGACCCCGCGACGTCCGGGTTGGGGTGGAGCGGCGCGAAGAGGGGCTCGCGCGGCTCCGACTGGAAGCCCATCTGCCCGCCCCACGTCATGTTCTGGATGGCCAGCAGGGTCCCGTTGGCGATGAGGACCATGTCCATGGTGCCGTGGGCGATCTGGACGTTGCGCGTGCGGTCGACGACGTTGGGGATCGCGCGGTACGAGGACGGGTCCGAGCTGTCGCCGCCCGCGAATACCGGCTGCTCCGCGCAGACGGCCCAGTTCGCGTCCGGGGGCGCGTGGATCGCCGCCTTGACGTCGGTCCGGTTGAAATAGATCTCGCGGCCTGGCGCGGTGTAGGTTATTGAGGTGGGGAAGCCCAGGACGTCGTCTGGGACTGGGAGGAGCTGGCCGACTTGGTCTGTTGGTCGTGTCAGCTCTATGGTTGCTCCTCAAGTCGGGAACGTTTTAACAGCTGTGATACGAATTGTTCAAAACCTCTCCCAGTGAGGCAAGTTGAGCGCAAGCGGATTTCACCTACAGATGTTAAAGCCTGGGTTGATTTCGAAAAGAGCATTAAAGGCGGTGTCAAAAACATCACACCCATCTATATAGTTGGTGCAGTCCGCGTTTATTCCCGGCTGGTCACAGACATCTGGTTGTTGACCTGACGGGGGAAACGTGAGATACTTGTCAGTGAACTCGTCGAAACCACAGGTTTTAGATGCATTTGCAATGCTGGCAGCAGTGGAGTCGTTGAACGGCATGACCTGTAGAGTAAAGATTGTAAGCAAGCACACCGGAATTTGGCAGCCACTGGTAGGGCAAGAAGAATTCTCTGCATCTCTTTGAGAGAACCGCGCAACTGAATGTCGCAGGCCGCAGGCGAAACGGGTTGACCCAGATGTGTTTGACAACTCACGTTTCTCCAGTAGTTTACGAAGTAATTCGTAGGCGCTATGCCTGCAGACCCGCCAGATATCACTGGGTCGTAGATCAGCATGCCACTGACGTTGAAGTAGGTCGTGTCATTCGCGTCAAGCATGTTACTGCTAATGAACGGGCAATATGCCCCGGCATATCTATACAGCAGTAAGCATATGCCGAGACTGCCTCATTGAAGCTCGTCCGGAGCCAGTCATTTGAGGTCCGGGGAGGGGGGGGGAGGCAACTTACGACTCGCCAGTGACATAGATCTTGTAACCCTGCAGGCCGAATGCATCTACGAAGTTGCGCCAGAAGCCCATGAACTGCTGCGCAACATCATCCTCATTCTGAGCCGTCACCGTCCCGGTTGAGAAGCCCGTGCCGATAGGCTGCTCCACCCATACGACGTTGGTGAGCTGGTGCCACGACCACGGGTTGGCATTAGGCTTGAAGGTGCCGCTCTGCCACTGGAAGGGCCCGTTCTCCTGGATCATGCCGCTAAGTGAAGAGCATCCGGGGCCCCCGTTGAGCCAGATGATGATCTCCTTTGGCTGCTCTGCCGCCGCAGTTGGGAAGAACCAGAAGAACATCTGGCCATCGGTGCTGTTCCCTACATTGCCGACGGGCAGGGAGCCGGCGTAGCTCTCGCCAACGTCGAAGTCAACATCTGGAATACCAGCGCCGTCGACGACAAACTCTGCGTGAGCGATCAGCAGTTGATCTATCCGGGTCGGTTGATGCGCAGATCCAGGTGACGGCACTTACTCGTGGTGTTGGCATTAAGGAACGGTGAGGTGGGAGTCTGCCGCCTCACAACAGGCGGTACCTCGGAGGACCGCTTATGGCTCTGAGGCCTGTACCTGAGAAGGGGATTGAACGTTTCGAAGGCGGTGGCGGCTAGTGCCGTGGGGGAGAAGAGACAAGCCGCGATTGCAGGGCCAAGCTTCATCTTGGCGGAGCTCTATTGGACGAAGTAGCGCACGCGAGGTATAAATATCTCCACAACTTCAACTGCTTGTGCCTGTCAAGGTACAGTGTTGCCTGCAATTCGCAATTGCCGGCCTTCAGAGGTGTTCGGCTGTTAGAAGCTTGTGCTACTGGGCTATGCTTCTCCTTCAGGTTGGGTGGACGTTGAAAATAACCCAGAGAAACATGAGCCACGTCCTGATACAGTCTACGTAATGGCAGGGGCGGGCGAGGGTTAAAATCAAATAGAGACGAACCCAAACCTCTGGCGCAGGGAACCATCACATCCCGTGCTGCTTCCGAGCCCTCCGCATGAAACGACATGCGGGCAGGGATCGTTGCGCGACGGCAGCTTTTCTCCTCACCGACGGGTCGCCGCCGTTTTGCCGAGCGAGGTTGCAGATCACATCAGGTATCTGCTGCCAGGCAGCCACTGCTGCTTACCCGAGATCGACCTCGAGTTACCCAAGGCCCCGCGCTTGACTGCACGATGCTTGTACAGCTTAGCCGAAGGCGGGAGGAGGTTAGGAGTCGTGACGCAGCTGACGACTTCAAGTTGCTCAACTTGAACGCAGCTGCACTAGGCATTGGTCCTCCATGGCCCCACTAATGGCATGCGGGTTGGGCTGCCATTGGTTGATAGGCCATGTTGCATGCTCCTTTGGGCAGGAGGATCCCGTCCAGAGCAAGTTACAGTTGAGTTTTGGACAATGACGCGCCCACTTTCACAGTCACTTTGGCGGCAAACTGAGTGATTGACTCGCGCCTAGCCCGTGCGAGCTTATAGATCCCAACATCACGGCGTTTTATGGCTGAGAATGACCAAGACAATCGATCGGCTATCTTAATGCCAAAGCAAAACAGTTTACTTTTGAGTTCAACTCGTTTCAAAACGTGTGCTCCAAGCTTGGATTGATTGTCTCGGCTGGTACTTGAATTGTTGAACTTCAAGCACATAACGCTCCCCTCAGAATTGAGGTTTCTTACCTCTTGAAAAGTACAGGACTTCGAACTGGATTTGGCCAGAATCAAACTCTGCCCACAATATTTCCATTAGTAACACCAAATTTCATGTAACCTACGGGATATGAAAAGAGGCATCAACTGTACGGAGACGGCCTGATTGGACGGCCAAGTACCACCTGTGCAACTTCAACACGAGGCTCCCCGAACAATCACACTCCAATTGTCATCAAAATATCCCTGTCTAGAAGTTTCAACGGTTCCTGATGCGTCTTCTCTCTGGCACGACTGTTTGACATTGAGGGCACCATCGGCGATGTTTGTAGCTAGGGAGAGTATAACTCGGTTCTGCATGCGTCAAATCAGTTAATAACCGCGTGTTTGGCTCCGAACGCATAGGACTTGGTACTCATGTCGTTGCACCACCATATGGCTGACTTGTAAGAGCAAATGACTCTATGCGGCCCGTGTTCGTGACACGCCAGTTGAAACAGTCAACTCTTATCTGGCGTGGTTCGAAATGTTGAACCAGTGTGCGAGATGAGCACGGAGGCTGAGAAGCGTGTTGCCTCTAGTCGATGACAACGGCAACTCAAAGGGTAAATCTGAGCTTCATACATATTACATGGGCCATGGTCAGAAAGTCCTTTTCTTCTCGCATTTCCATCTTGCTCGCGATCAGGCCTCGCTTATTGGGAACCCACCAGAGTGGCATGTCTGTCAACCATGCTAGCGAGCCTTGACGTGCGCTGCCGGACTTGGTCTGCAAGAGTGATCCTTCATTGCGAAAACGATATCCAGATGGCGTATCCTCCAGTGTCTTGATGGCACAGGGAAAAGGATTGAGCCGAGAAGAGTGAACCACACTTAGCCTGTCCCAGGGCTAGGCAGACTCAGAGCAGGCGCCTATCGCACCTCTTGACGGTCTCGTGCATAGAAACAGTTTCACATTTTGTGCCACTTCTCAAACGAAGAGTATAGATGTTTTGGAGAACCAGTGACAGCGCAGTCGATTTTGCAGTGTTTCACCACATGATCCTCCACTTCTGGGGCTGTCGACCTTGGCGTCGTCGGCCACATCGACGTGGCATCCTGAAAGCTTACTTGCACTATCCTGTTCCAAGGAGTCAATTACAGGCATCTAAATGATGAGACTGTTGCTTCTGCGTTGAGAAGACAGCCTAATGCTTTGGTCGACTAGAAACTGGTTCTGTCGGGTGGCTTCCTGCTCAGAATTCAGCAGTGTCGGTACAAGAGCCCAAGATGAGGCTGCGATTGTCATTGTAGTCATCAGATTCCAAACTGCGCTCATGATGCATTTATTTCCAGTTATCAACCCCTGGCCAGTCCAATCTCCAGCTACGTGAGCGTGCAGAAAGGAGGGATCATCAGGAACAGGTCTACCGATAGACTTAACACCTGTGCAACATTGCATTGTCAGGTTACGCAGACCAGTCGAATTCTATCACTGCGCGGGATCCAGCTCGGATTCTAGTTTGCATAAGCAAAGGAGAATAAGCCTTCCCCAAGCTGACGTGTGTCCCGATTAAGAGTCACTCTCACCATGGCAAGGTGGTACAGCAGAAGTCCCGTAAACACGGGTCTCTTCATTTACAGTTGCTATCGGTTGTGTTTTGAAATGACTCGGAATGCATCACTTTAGGTTCCGTAGCAGGCTCTCAACACAAATCCAATTGACCTCGTTTCGTTGAGGGAAGCGTCAATATTTGTTTTGGGACCCCGCTAGTAAAGAAACAAGATTCGGCAATACTCATGCACATGCACATGTTGGTTCAAGCTCAAGCCTAGGTTGAAAAGCTTAACGCAATTCGCCGGAAACTTTTCTTTGCCGACAGAGCCAACACGCATCCATGCGGCGTCACGTTCGAGCCGTGGGCTATTTTTAGATTATGTGCATTCGTGCGCACTGGAATGGCCACTTCTCACATTTGGCGACAACTTGAATCAATGTCTTCATTTTGTGTAATTGCAGGCTGCATTTTTTTTAGAGGACCGTTGCCAGTGAGGAGAATCTGTAGATAGTTCACTTCGTTGGTATCCATGTGTTAGAGACCTTTCTGGGGTCAGATGTCGAAGTTGGGCGTATCACTAGTGATTGGGTGCATTCTCATTAATTGTGTTTGGCAGCATGCATATGGCTGCTTATACTGGAAGACGTGTGCCTAATTATTTGACCCCAAGAAGGGACGTGTTGCCGGATCAATCCACTTGATTTCTACAATTAGAAGGCGGAGCCCTCTAGCATCTCAGACATATCCATTCACCTCGCTGACCGCAAGGGATCCACTCTGTCGCCCAGCTTCACTATTCAGTAATGGAACTGATCACACGATATGAAAACTTGCTCCGGGAAAGATGCGAATGCACATATATGAAGCTAGGGTTGTTGTTAGCAGCAAGGCCGACTTCAGGACTTATGGTGCCGGTTACCTGGCTGTCCCACAATGCCAACATCAAACACTTTTAACGTTATATCGAGCCCGCACGCATCCATTACCTTTACACGTCTGACTCAACCCATGGAATTGCTGCCATTGATGCATTTGTCATCCGCACTTGATTGAGGTGTCTGGCATTGTGAAATCAATCGGGGGGGGGGGGCATTTTCATTAGATGGTCTCAGTATAAGTTTGTGCGAATCTGGTGTTTATGCTGCAAGGTATCGGGCCCGGCTCAGTCGGCACCAAGACCATTGTGCAAGCATCTGGGCGTGTATCAAACGGAAACATGGCATTTCCCAGCTTGATGCATGTGCAGATCAAGCCGAAACCCGAGATTTCAGTTCAGTGAGAGCCTCAGCGTGTGCAGAGTACGTACACTGTACATACAGAGGCCTCGGGGACGGAAAGCTGCCAATCCGGGCGCATTTTACGCTCGGGGGCTCAAGCTTGTTGCGGTGAGAGAAAGGTTGACGAGAACACGCGCACAACACGAGATGGATGGTAAACAAAGCGCACAGACCGCGACTCACAGGACCACAGTAAATGTCAAGAATAACGTGTCGAAGGCGGTTGGATACGTAAGTACTGGGCTGGGTGGACTCGAGCTCCACGCACATGACAAAGGCCTCGTGGGTTTTATAGTTTGGGGTCAATCTGGTTCTGGAAAAGGAGGTTCCATGGCTGTGGGTATTCGCACGTTTTAATCTTGTGCATTAGCGAGGGCCCCAGACATGCTGTGCCTGTTTACATATGCCGCCCTATATTCCGAGATCAACTAAATCTCTCGTGGTAGCAGGTGGGTCCTGATGTATCAAGTTTCCTTACCGCTGAAGCTGAAGGCCCCACTGTGCGGCCTCCAGCCCCCCTATCACAGTGACCCTGGATAATACACGCGATGATATGATATGATATACGCCGGGGTCTCGCACGTGTTAATCTTCACCATCTAGATTATCATTTTACTCCCCGAATCGCCATCCCTGTGGCGGTGCGCCCGGGCTCCCCGGCCGATCCTACCTGGCCGTACCTGGATCGCCATTACATCGATGGACAACTGCCGGGAGGGCCCCGGACCAATCCGTACCATACGGCACGCCGAACATCAATTTCTTTCGAGGCTCCGTGCGCGCTGGGCATGGGCCTCGTCGCGGTGTCTACCATCCCCCCCCCCCGGCGAGGCCATCACGAGCAGGCGAGCTGGCGAGGCACCCGGGCCTGACCCACCCTGACAATGTCGCCCATCGAAGTTGGCAGCTGCTCCCTCTCATAATAAGGGAACCTGGCGTCAGGATGACTGTTGCAGGCGCAAGGGGGATATGTATTACCGGGTCGGTCTTCGCGTCGCGCTGGACCTATCGACTCTCCCAGTTACAAGGACATCAAAAAAGCGTATCCCCCCAGTGGTTGCACTCTCGCAGGGGATCGTCAGATGTCAGCAATGCGGCAGAAAATTTGGAATATTAACTGCTTTTGTCTTATCTCGGGCAGCATTGCAGCGACCGTATCTTGGTAGCGGCGTCATCTCTTTCTTTACCCGGGCCCTTATTGAGTCTCCATCTCTTCCGCACATCTGGAATTTCCTACCTTAGCGTCGTATCTTCTCTCATTTTGTTTCCTAGTAACGAACGACCAAGATCATCATGATGTTTTCTATAGAGTCCCACCTCGATCTGGCCGCCGCCGACGTCCTTTCCTTGCTTGTCCTTTTCGCATCCGCCGGCGTCCTCGCGATCGTCGTTTATCGGCTTCATTTCCACCCACTCTCAAGATACCCCGGCCCATTTTGGGCCCGCATCACATCATTTCCTTCATACTGGCATACACTCAGACAGGATCGACACATTTGGCTCTGGCGTCTCCAAGAGGAGTACGGTAAGTGGCCCTCGACCCCATAACTTAATCCTCCGAGTACGCGATGGCTGAGACCAACCTCCAGGCCCAACGTTTCGATACCGGCCTGACAGCATCCTCGTCAACACCCCCTCAGCGTATGCCCATATCTTCGGGCCAAAGGGCAATGTAAAGAAGGGCCTATACTACCAATCATGGCCCCGCCACTCCAAAGCCATCACGACATGGAACAGCACGGACTTTGCCGTCCACAGCCACAAGCGGCGCGTCCTGAACCACGCCTTCTCGTCAAAGGCGCTGCGCTCCGCGGAGCCGTTCGTGCTCTCCAATGCGGACAGGTGGTGTGAGCTGCTCGACCATGAGGTCAGCGCGGGCGGGGAATGGTCGGGGTCTGTCAATATGACAGACTGGGTCAACTACCTCGTCTTCGACATCCTGGGCGTAAGCACCATTCTTCTTTTGCGGCCTCCCCCCATTCTGTCATATTTTGGACTGGTCTAGATCGCACAACTTTGAGACCACTATCAGGCGACTGACTAACACGTATCAGGACCTTTGCTTCGGCAAATCTTTCAACATGAAGGAGCCGGACGGGCCCATGAAAGAGGCGCCGGACCTGATGGCGGATATGCTGACATTGTTAAACCCGGTACGTGAAGCCGCACCCCCACTGCCCGTCGGAATCTTCCGAATTGTGATTACTGACCTGTCTCAGATTGCGTTCGCACCTTTCGCGGCCCTTTGGGTCTGGTTGAAGCCAAGAGGCCTGGACTCGCTCCTCGCCGTCGCGACGCCTCCGCCCGTGAAAAGGTGGGGCGACTTCGTCACCAAATGCCTGTCGGACCGCACAAAGGCGGAGCACGAGGCGCAGAGACGATTGGCAAGCGATCCGGACTTCGAAGTGCGCAAGGACTTCTTCCACTATCTATTCCACGCACAAGACCCACAGACCGGGAGAGGATTTCCCATGGAGGAGCTATGGGGTGAGGCCGAGTCTATGATCATTGCCGGCTCGGACACGACGTCTATCGTGCTCACGGCCATGTTCTTCTACCTGGCGCGGAAGGCGGATGTCCAGGTTAGTCCTTCCCGTCCCTGCGACTCACAATCGCGGTCGCCAGGCCCAATATCTCTTCAAGTTCACCTTTACTAACCATACGCATAAACACCAGGCCAAACTCGCCGAGGAGATCCGATCCACATTCCACAGCTTCGACGACATAGCAGGGGGCCCGACCCTCTTCGGATGCAAGTACCTAAAAGCCTTCATCCAGGAGTCCCTGCGCATGGCCCCGCCCGTCGGCGCCGAGCTGGACCGCGAGGTCCTCAAGGGCGGCACGGTCGTCGACGGCGAGTTCGTGCCCGAGGGCGTCAACGTCAGCGTCGGGCACTACTGCCTGAGCTACAACAGGGACATCTTCCCCGAGCCGCTCGAGTTCCGGCCCGAGCGCTGGATCGCGGGCGAGGGGGCGTCGTCGCCCGAGAGCGTGGCCCTGGCCGAGAGCGCGTTCTGCGCCTTCTCGGCGGGGCAGAGGGGCTGCCCGGGAAAGAACCTGGCGTGGCTGGAGATGATGATCGTCATGGCCAAGATCATCTACCGGTTTGAGATCAGGAGGGACTTTGCTGACAACCTTGGGGGTGGCAGTCCCGACGGGAGGGTGGGCCGTCAGAACGTGGACCAGTTCCAGACGTATGATGCGTTTGTGGGGTTGAGGAAGGGCCCTATGGTGCAGTTCAAGCGACGGCAGCTGGTATGAAAGCGTGGTGGGATCTGGCAGTCGGCGCTCGAATTAATGGCAGACGGAGGATGCCTCTGCACAGCATAAAACATGGTCATCTGGGGCTGAAGCAGCCGGCTCATCGACCCGAATCGTCTCTATGGTTGTCAATTTCAGGAACTCGAGAGCGGGAGTTAAGGGCGGCCTGGTTTAACGGTAGCATGTATTGACCTTGAAGAGTGGAACTATCTGGCATTTCCAAGGTTGCCTCACAATAATTATGAGAACTTGATGTCTTAGTTTTGGTTTCTGAGCGCGTCCGAGTCTACTCCCCCAGTGTGCTGTTCAACCATGGTAGGTTCCAAATTCAAACCCTTGTCCCAGCGGCGGTCTTGAACCCGGAGATGAGAAACATGAACTTCTACAATACATGATTGCGCCTCATCGTGAAATGTCCAGAAACCCGACTGATAGACTCACTATTCCAGCTTGACATGAATTCGGGTCTAAGCAGACAGGGCAGGCATGAGCCGCACGACAAAGTAGAAAATCACATACACAACTGTCAGCCCGACGTTGCCGGTTGTCGGGAAGCCCCAGTAGGAGCCGCTGACGGCAGCAAGAATCCAATCAGTGTATCTTAGTAACAATGTGTACGTTAGACTCATTCCTTGACCATTCGCCTTGTCCGAGCTCATATCCTCGGGCCGGATGAAGCAACAAAAAGGAGGGGGGCTTACAGCGTCACAAAAAGGGCAAACGTTGCGCCAGCTACCAGCAAAATCTGCCCAATAGTGTTTACGACATCTTTGTAGTGGTACAACACAGGCTTGTCAGCAGCCTTGCCCTCGCTCGCCGTCGCGATCAGCCTCTGGGCCTCGACATCCGGCTCTTGACCCGCCGGGGACGGTGAACCTCGACGGGCTTCTTCGACCGGTTCACGTTGATCCGACCGACGGCGGACGTCCTCACGAGTATCAGGGCCCGGTGGATTCTCGGCTTCATCATCGCCGGCCGGTCTGCCTTGACGGCGATTCGGAGCCCGCCCTCGCGGCTGCTGAGCCGCGAGTCTTTCCTCCAGCGTCTTGCAATTCTCCTGGACCTTGCCGACCTCCCACTCCACCAGTCTCTGTGCGCGCCTACAGATTCCAGGGTTAGCTATCAAGGGCTGGAAGGAGTATTTCCGGACCAATATGGCGAGAAGTGCGCTGCAATGTGGCTATAGCCTGTCTCAAAACCTGCCAGTGTAGCCTGCCTGAGGCACAGGCTGAAGACGGTGAAATATGTTCTCAAGGGGGGGGGGGGGGAGATAGTATCCGGAATATGCTTACTTTCGCATCTCTAGCCATGTGATCCCCAGACCGAATGAGATGCCTATGAATCCTGCGAAGACGAGGGATATGATCATTATAGTTGTTTTGTTCTTAGTGACTGCAGCATGACTCTCCTTGAGGAGCATGACGACCCCAATGAGCTCCAATATGGACCCTACAAAGTCTACTATGAACCACCACAGCGTTTTATGATGCGTCATTTGGATTTTTGCCCGCTTATCACCCCCCTTTTTCCTGCCGCGGATGTTCCACGCGATATGGATCCCGATGGCCGAGGAGGCGACCGTCACGAGGATCTTGGAAGACGCTATGAGCACGTAGGGCACTGCCCCAGAGCACCTATACATCGTGACAGTTGTGAAGACACAAGCGATCACGAGGCCGACTATGCCGAATATCAGATCCCACTTCGAGTGCACCAGCGGCTTACGGGGGTTCCACGGGCACCTGTTGAGAGACGACAACGCGATACCGTAGAACATGACCAGGTGGGCCACGAAGCCTAGTGTTCCGTAGGGGAAAGCGTAACAGGTGATGTGCGTCGCGAAGTCGTCACTCTCCGAGGCAGTGTTGTTCGAGACCCAGTTCCACAATATGTGGCCGAACGTGGAGCTGTCGGGGGCGTTGGATGCGGTCATGGCTGCAAGCGTTTGTTGATTTCAGTTGGTGAATAGTCCGGGTGCATAATTGCCAGTCTTCTCGTCCATATTTAAATGGGAACTAATACTGCCATTCGAAATTGTCCTCCTCGATCTTATAGGCACGGGTTCTTGGGCGTCTGGGCGTTGAGAAGCCGTTCGAAGGCTTCGCTCGTGTTCTCACCCTGGCTTGAAGACAATGCCGAGTTTGCTTCATGCTTTGAAGGCGAGCTTCAAACTCATAATCCATATTGATGTTCGGTCAGGTCAATGGTCATTGTCGGATTGTCTGAATGTTTCATGACTTCGTGGAGACACGGAGACAGGCTATGCTTTGTCCACATATGCTGTTGGTTGGCATATCGCGAGCTGATGTCGTGACATACAAAATTGGGATTATAGTCTTCTGGGCTTGGTCACCAGCCGTGAATCATGGCTGCCTATTCTTACATCCCGTCAACCTTTTCAAATCATTCAAGAGGAAATATCTCAACTTTGACAGTGACTGGCAGGGAGAGACCAGACGTCGTCTGGCGCAGGGGAGTGGGGGGAGTAGTGTAGTACTTGACTCCGTATGCACAACTCGCCATGCTATCATGTATCTCTCTAACTTCTTCACCGACACCAGCTGCATGGGATCTCAGCAATTCCGCACTTGCCGTCGTAACCGATTGGAAGTCGCAACAAAGTTCGACACCATTCAAGGAGCCATGTCAACATCTAATTACCTCACTCAAGCCCCTCCATCCGGATACCTCACGATGAGACCAAGATTTAACAAGGACAGGTAGATCTGTGAGGTCTACGGGGCCCTTCAACTGCCGCCTCGGACAGATATTCGAGCACAGCGGTTGCGATGACGCAGCCGTCCCGTGGCGGGCGTCGCGAAACGTCGGACCAGCGCAACGACGACGCGGCGCACGTTGAGCTGCGACCGATTGCGCCGAGTCAACCGGGCATAGACCATGCGTCCAGACAAAGCAAGCCTGGCGATCCAAGCGGTCAGTCTTTGAAGAGGGGTGAAGAACACCACGAGCGCTCGACTCCTTCGACCGACTACGACATCCCCGAGTCGTATCGCAATCTCGACGAAATCGCCGTCAAAGGGCCGATCGAGAACCTAGACGAACAACAACGATTCAAGTACGAGAGTCTAGAAGATGCTCGGAGCCATGACCTCGGAGATACAACAGAGCAGGCCGGAAGCGCGTCGGATGACAATGGCTTGCCGACGGATGCTCAGGATCGGGACAAGCCAGTCAAGGGCGTCCAAGTCTCGCGACTGGCCACACAGATCTATACCGTCTCGTACCTGATACTGTTCTCCTTCCTCGGCACCCTGGCACGGCTGGGCCTCCAATGGCTGACCAACTACGCCGGCGCGCCGGTCTTCCCGTCTGTCTGGTTCAACTTCGGGGGAAGCGTGGTCATGGGCTTCCTCGCCGAGGACAGGATGCTCTTCCGCCACGAGTGGGGGACGCCAACCTACGAGCACCAGATCCAGAAGGCCAAGCAGGATGAAGAATCCGGTGGCAGCTCCGGGGATGGTCGACAGCCACCCGTCGACCTCTCCGCGGCGAAGAAGGCCCACCTGGCCACCAAGAAGACCATCCCGCTCTACATCGGCCTGGCCACCGGCTTCTGCGGGTCCTTCACGTCCTTCTCCTCCTTCATGCGGGACACGTTCCTCGCCGTGTCCAACGACCTGACCTACGGCAGCAGCATGACCACCACACCGCGCAACGGCGGCTACTCCTTCATGGCCCTGCTGGCCGTCGTCATCATCACCGTGACGGCGTCCCTCTCCGGGCTCCTCGCCGGCGCCCACCTCGCCTCCGCCCTCGAGCCCGTGACGCCCTCCCTGCCGTTCCTCGTCACGCGCAGGGTCGCCGACCGCCTCGCCGTGCTCCTGGCCTGGGGCTGCTGGGCCGGCGCCGTCGTGCTCGCCGCCGTCCCGCCCGCCGGCTACTGGCGCGGCGTGGCCGTCTTCTCCCTCGTCCTCGCGCCCCTCGGCACCCTCGCGCGCTTCTACCTCTCCCTGTGGCTCAACGGCCTGCGGCCCGCGTTCCCGCTGGGCACCTTCGCCGCCAACGTGCTCGGCACCGCGGTCCTGGGCATGGCGTGGGACCTGCAGCGCGTCCCGCTCGGCGGCGTCGTCGGCTGCCAGGTCCTCCAGGGCGTGGAGGACGGCTTCTGCGGGTGCCTGACGACGGTCTCTACGTGGGTCGCCGAGCTGGCTGGGCTGAGGCGGAGGCATGCCTGGGTGTACGGCGTGGCGAGCGTCGTGGTTGGGTTTGCGGTCATGGTGGCCATCATGGGCGGGCTTAGGTGGAGTGATGGCTTTGCGGCTTTGAAGTGTGTACATTAGCGAAGTAAATACATCAAGTTGGCGTTCTCACGATAGTTTGTGTCCGCTGCTGTGTTTTCGAGCTCCTAACGATGTTCTCTTTACCACGTAGTCTGTCACCCATCTCAATCAGAACAAGGTGGGCAGCCGGAGCGAATTCTCAAGGAAGTCACTGGTCAGGAGGCAGATGCCCAAGTCAATAAACGAACATCGCCGCTGTCCACTTCGTCAAGCGAAAGTCGTCTATCGCAATAGGATTTTCAAATCACCTTGCACAGCGCCACCAGTATGAAGGCACCCACAATCTCCGGAGCGTTCAGCTCGATACTCAGCTCAATCCGGACCCAATCATGCAACCCCAAGGCGACAAGCGAGTCAATACCGTACGCATTGATCGGTCGCATTGGCTCCGGCCGGCTCGTTCAGCCCCAGGCTCATTGTCAGGACACTATTGACCGCTAACACTACCGCCGCGAGAAGCACAGCCTCATCGATGTCGGACCCCTCGTCGTCCACCGCACACTCTTTGCATTGCCACATCTGCTGTACAAACGCACTTCAGTCTTCTTGCATTACGACACGTCTTGTGTAATTACACTTCTATACCACCACATTTCCAGTATCATATGACCACTGGTATCTATAGTGTAGCTGTCTGACTACCTAGAAAGCACACCTGCGCCTATTGTTACTAGCAGGGTAGATTCCCGGTGGCAGACCCAGCTGAGCCTGGCGGTCTGCTGGCGTGCCTTGTTGCCGTATGCCAGCTGTCGAAGCTGAATCTTTGCAGCCGTGCTAGGCAGACTGGAGGCTTGGCAGGCCGGGGTGTAAGAAGTCCACGCATGTCTGGCCTTCATGAGCTGGTCAGTACTTGACTTGATTGTTATATTTTTAAGAAGAAGAGCAAATGGGTGCCTCGACACCGGGCCGTGCTGTCAAACATCGAGGCGACACCTTTAAGTTTTCTGTACGCAGTCAATTTAGCTCGAATCGCCACCTCCGATCTCGTGGGGCTTGACGCATAGTATCGCCCCTGTTTGCGTCCTCCATCTGCTATACCAAATGAGGTGGTCGTGCGGTATTGTACAGGTATGCCTACCCAAGCGTTCAGCATCAGCCTTTGCACCATCTCTCCTACCCCTGCATGTCATCCGAACCACATGATCGCCACAAGTGACTCGGCTGAACATTAAAATCAGTAGAGTCCGTTTACAAATGCTTAAGAGTCCTGTATCAACAATTCAGAATGTAACTCGGCTAGTACACGCTTTATTCATTAATCTCCATTCGCTATTCCGAGGTGTCTACCTCCTCTGCCTCTTTTCTATAGACCCTGGGGGTTCTCAGGGTGGTTGCCGTCCTAAACCGGCAGTGCAGTAAACCCTACTCGTGCCTCGGGATTGATGTCATCAGATATCACGATGTCGAACACATCACGAATGAATGCGCGAGAACACATAGAACAAATCGAGGCAGGATATGCGCCAAAAGCTGATGACGCAATCGCAAAAGCCCTCACAGAGGCGATCAAGGTGTAAGTGAGCCCCGTTTCATGTTCCAACTCCAACTGGATGGATCTCAATGCTGAAAGCTTTCCTCGGAAGTCTCTCGGATGAGCTGTACGGAAATTCAACACACTTCATACAAGAACTTCTACAGAACTCCGACGACAATTCTTTTGATTGTTCCGACCCAACTGTAACATTCACGTATAGACCGGGCAGTCTGCGAGTTGATTGCAACGAGAAAGGGTTCAGCTCTGCTAATGTTGATGCTATCTGTGCGATACGCAGGAGCACCAAAGCTGCATGTGGCAACAGCGATTATACTGGTGAGAAGGGGATTGGCTTTAAAAGCGTTTTCAGAGCCGCCGATGTTGTCTGGGTCGCCTCGCGCGAGTACCGATTTAAATTCGATCGAAGTCAACGATTCGGTATCTTGTCCCCGACATGGGCCGAATTCCCAGAGCAAGAACTATGCCAGCATGGTCACACTTCTTTTTATCTCCAGCTATCGCCAAAGTTTAACGAGAGAGAGCTTGTCACCGAGCTCCGTCATTTCGATCCAACTCAGCTAGTCTTCTTGAGGCGGCTAAGGAAAATCCATATACGTATATATGCTGAGCAGAACGCCGAAACTCCGTGGGAACAGACAATACATCGATACGATTCTGATGACGGCTCCACCACCAGGCTAGATATAGGGAATTCAACACAGCAGTACCTCATACAAGAGCACAAACTCACCGATCTCCCATCAGAGCCTAAACGGCCTGCCAGCACCAAGTTGGTTTTGGCATTCCCGGTCACAGACATTACTGCGGAGCTGCTTTATCAGAAGGTCTACGCTGGTCTTCCGATTGGGGAGATTGAAATGTTCAAGGTGAGTCTTACAACCCGATATGCATCGCTTCCTCGTTTATGCTTCTTGGCCCGATATTGATATGTCGATGCAGTTCCTTCTTCACGGCGATTTCATACTCACTGCAAGTCGTTCCGATATTGATGCTTCCGTGCCATGGAATCGGGCTGTTCGAGATGGCTTGCCTGAGACACTCCTCTTGGCCATCGAAAACTTGGCAAAGGGCCCTTTGCGACATGCATGGCCTGGTTTTCTGACAAGCAGAAAGGAGGGCTTCTTTTATTCGGCTATGAAGACTGTCATGGAGCACATGCGAAACGAAGAATGCCTAGAGTCATGTGTTGAAGACCACATGGCTAGGCCAGCAAATTTGAAATACATCGACAAGAAACTCTGCGACTCTGATAGTCAGCCTTTCACACTCTGGTCGAGTACAGCAGCTCGGTATCTATGCAGCAACTACCCTCCCATGGCCATTGGTATAATAAAGGACCTCGGAGTCCTGGATCTTACACACAACGATTTCCTCGACGACCTCCAGCAAATGATAAGCGCAGACTCTGCCGACTTCCAGAGCCGGCCTTCGCACTGGCATGCGGACTTATGCAAGACGCTCCTTTCATTCGTCGGGGATCAAAGGCTGAGAGATCGTCTCAGCGAAATCCCAATCATACCACTCTCTAATGGCGCATGGGTTACCGCCTCGGACTATCCGAAACCAGTCCTCGAGCGCGAGGACATTGCGCTTGGCGATTTTCCAACGAGCGATATGTTTCCGACTGTCGACCAATCGGCTACGGCCTCCCGTCATAGAAAGGCTCTTTTCATGGCACTTGGCATCGGACCAATTGACACTTCCCAGCTGTGCCAAAGAATCTGTAAAGAGCATAGCTCGCCTGGATTTGACCCAGAGAAATGGTCAAGAAGTCAATTGATCACCCACGCCAAAGTTTTGTTTCGTCACAACTGGTCACCCAGGGATGGCGACGTTGACCTTTGGTTTGCCACCTCCTCTGATCGCCGTTGCAAAGGCTCACAGTTGTATATTGAAGGAGATCACGGAACGGGAACCCCTTCTGAACGAATATTCCGTCTTGTTCAGCAGGCATTTCCAATCATCCACTCGGATTATCTACCGAGCCTGTTCAGTCGGGCTCCAGATGAAGAGGACTTTGTTATGCTAACTCTTCAGCGGTATTTCTTCAATAGTGATCCTACGTTCTTTGACGGTTCCCAGTGGAAAGTCTATTTGACGGAGAGATTACAAGTGTCCGAAGTGCCTCGACTCGTTGACGTTACACCAGGCTCAAAGGATAAAAAGGCATTTGAACTTTCTGATGTCTTCAAATACATCTTCCAAAACGCCCATATTACAGACGTTATCTCTACGCTCGATGAAAATTGGCACTTTTACTCTCGGTGGATCGAACCTGATAAGTCGCAGCAGCAATCAGAGAAGGAAAAGATGCAAACCGCTCAGCTTGTGAGCACCATTGGCAATGTCTTTGTCAAAACATCGCAAGAACGCTCGCCTTTGAGTGCGACTTTCATCCCAGACCTCGACGATCAAATCGACGGCACAATTCTTCCAACCCTTGATATCGCGACCCCCGTACAGAAGTCTCTCCGGAATCGCCTGGGCCTGTTTGGCGTCACTGTTGAGAACGACTTGGCATTCTATTTGGCATGCCTCAGAGCATTGAAGGACCAGCTTTCTCCAGACATCAACACAATTGCTCATGTATATGAGCAAATCGAGTCTCGTCTAGATGACGAAGAAGACGCTGTGGAGTGCGTGATTCTTGATTAGAACGAAGTAATCTTCCAACTGCTAACAATGCGCAGGCATGCCTTTAACGGAGACGCTCTGATATACATAGGACCCGTGCTGGAGAAGAGTAGCAAAACCACAGAACGTTGGGCAACTGCTGGAGACGTTCGAATACGGAAGTTGAACATTCATGAGGAATATACAAGGAGCCGTCGCCTTTTCAAATTTCTACTCGAATCTGGGCACCTTACATTTCGTCAACTAACCCAAGAAGCAGTCTGTATTGATCAATCGTGGACGAAAACCAAGATCTTTCAAACCATGAATCAGATAAACCATTACCTGGAAGACTGCAGTACGAAGACATCAGCAAAGATGGCCAAGTCACTCCGCTTCAGGTCCATTTTCCCGGTCACCAGAAGCGAGGATGAAGACAAATGCCTCCCCGAGGGACTTCTATCGGCAGACAACGAGACTTGGTTCATAGCCGATAGACCTCATCTCAGAAGAAGCTTTCAGGGCAAAGTTCCTCTTCTTTCCTTCCCACCTGACGATGTTGCAAAGCTCGATGACCTCCTGAAAGCATTTGGCTTGCAGACTCGAAAGCTGTCCATTGCTGTTACGTCACAGAAGCTTGCCAATGGAGCGCTGAAGTTCGACACAGCTTACACTACCTTCTTCCGCAAACGTGCTGAATTTATCCAGAAGTAAGCCGCGTTCTTCATTCTCATACCCATCCCCATTACAGAACCACATACCAAATGTTGAAGGTGCTCACAATTTTCAGACTCATTCCCAAGTCGAAGGAGAGAAAGTCATTTTGTCTGCAAATTGAATCAGTTCGAGTGAGTGTGGCAGCTGAGGTATATGAGACCTATTCGTTAAAAAGGACGGGCTCTGAGATCAAAGCTCGACCTTGCCGAAGTGAGATACTATGTTCAGCCACGGGATACCAACTTCAAATCTTCGTTGCTGCTCAGTACCGCAGTCCTTGGCAGTGTCCCACGGCCGCTATTGTAAACATGATCTCCGCGCATTTCGGAATCAATGATCCACTCCATCTGAGTTTACTGTGGACGTTGTTCATCGAGAGAGACATGGACCAAGTCAACCAAGCCTTTGAAAGGCAAGGCGTTCACGTCTTCACAAGCAGCCGTAAGGCCCTACTCACCTTCTTTTACTCGCGGTCGGGAAGCTCACGTTTTCGCCCAGGCAATTCAGAAGCAGGTTCAAAGACAGATACGCATGCTTGGATCCGCTCCCGAGACTTGATTGATGTACCGGTACCTTCGAGCGACGATTCCAGCGATGACTCGGATTCCTACCAGAGATCGGAAAGTTATGGAGTTCAATATCGTCGAAAATCTCGCACATCTCGTACTGGGAAGAGATGGCAATTGGACAAGCATATCAGACGACTGCCTGTACTCTTCCCCTCTGAGGATGTGGGAGACAAAGAGTGCAAGGATAACCGCATAGATACCCACCTGGACCAGGAGTTCCTAGGACAAAGATTGGTAAGTGGAATTAAAATATGAGTTCCATAACTGTCAAATACTATCCTGCTGATTGATTGGTAGACATCTAGTCTTTTCGAGAGAGAACTGGGAAATGCATACGTTCCGATAAGACATTGGACGAGCTCACTGCGCATCAGGAGTGGACTTCGCAGTCTAGGCAGCTCTGAGGATGGAAAGTCTCCTTTCACCTTAACAGGGTCGTCCGTAACTGCAAAAATGACGGAGTACCTCATCAGACACGGCATCAAAAGAGCTCTACCTTGGCGAGGACTGAGCAACTTGAGATATCATTGCGAGGTTGCAGCGACGGCCGGTGGCATTGAAGAAGAGTTTCGATGGACTTCCAAAAAGATCGACCGGGTCAGAACACCTATGAAAACTGACACTCTGAAAAGTGTTCAGATACTAACCTTTTACAGGCACGAGTTGCTCGATTACGAGAACATCCAAATCGAGATGTTTTTGATGTTATGGTGATGATTCGCATTGGCCACATCTATAGTAAACCTGTTGCCCGGTTACTTCTGGATCCATGGAACTTACTTTGCCGGGGGCATATGGAAATCGGTCTCGGTTCTGCATTCCACGCCATCGTTCTTCGTCAGTACAAGGATAATCCCAAAAGTTCAAGGGACGATACTGGCTCAAAAGAACGGTGTTTGGAGTGGGATGGTTCCGCCAGGATTTCCAAGAGCTTGTTCCAAATGCCAAGTCCACAATTTCCTCCTTGGCCATCAATTCCGCCACAATCTACTTCTGGGGCCCCCTCACTTCCATCAACACTCCCAGCACAAAACACATATTCGCAAAGCAATTCTCAACAACCTCCATCGACAGTTCCAGCACCTCATGTTCATCCAACCCCGTTCATACAATACTTGCCGTCTTTCAACCCGGTGCTCATTTACGGAGCAACAGCATATGGCATCAGTCTACCGCCGGCACCTCCACCAGCATTTCAAGGATACTGGGCCCCTTGGACTGTCCCCCGACCTTCTCTCAATAACCTGAACTATGGCACGCAACCACAATCAAAACCGAGCACCGCTGTATCTGACTCCGCGCGTGAGGACTTGCCTGTTTCCAATGTCATTGATATCATGGACCACTTAAGTGTGGTTCCATATGCATACAGGAAACTTTCTGATGGACAAATTCGCTTGTTCACTCTTTTCCCCGGGAAGGATCGCGACGGAGTCAAAGGCATGATTCATTGCGTTCCGTTCGAAGGCACCACGCCCTTTCATGCCGTTTCTTACGTATGGGGAGAAGAACGTCAACCAACGCGCGAAGTCCTGACGCCGGAGGGTTTCTTGAAGGTCGCGGAAACTCTGTACATGAATCTAAGACGACTCAGAAGAGATAAGGAGCCAGTCGTTCTCTGGATAGATGCTATATGCATCAACCAAAAGAACCCGGGAGAAAAGTCGAAGCAAGTCCAGCTCCTTCCACGAGTGTACCAGCGAGCCGAATGCACTTTAGCTTTGTTAGGCACTAAGAATTCGGACAACGAGGCGGTCCAAATGCTATTGCAGGTCGAGGCCTTCCGTGAGCTTGGGCGGAATTCCAAAGACTGGCCCAAAGGCTTGGAAAGGTGTCCTACCTCCTGGGGTGAGAGCGGCATACCACCACTAGACGACCAGGTTTGGGCTCGAGTCGCAGACCTGTTCAACGACACATGGTTTCGACGTGTCTGGATCGTTCAAGAAGCTGTGGCCTCACCAATCGTCAAGATCGTTTGCGGGAAGCAGATCGGGTTATGGGACAACATCTCTGGAGCAATGCGCCACCTTGACCGTGAACATGGGCAGATGCTTCCACCCCCAGTGATGGATGCGTGGAAACCTTTCGAGGCCCTTGATGTTTTGCGGAAATGGGAGGGACGCCAGACACGCTGGTCCGTGTTGTTACTTCTGGAGTATTTCCGCCACGTCAAGTCGACACTGGCCAGGGATCGTCTCTTCGCGTTGCTGGGGATCTCTTGCGACGGTGATCTCAAAGGTTTCGAACCGGACTACAGCGCTCCTTTCGAAAAGGTGGTCCTATCCTTTGCGCGCGCTCTGGTCGATACCGGATCGGGTATGAAGTTGCTTTACCGGGCAGGAATCGGATCCAAGCCTGAACGATTTCCCTCGTGGGTTCCAGACTGGACTGTACCAAAGCCAGGAGGTCTGTACGCGGCGCGTGATCGTGGCCTCTTGTTCCATGCTGGAGGAAAGGCTAAGGGGCAGATCAAATATCATGAAAAGGGTCCTGAAGACGAGCTCCTCGTCGAAGGGTATGAAATCGGTCGCATCAGGGATGTCAGTAAGTGGACCAACACGCCTGGAGACTGGAAGCCATACTTCGACGAAATCGACCGCATGGTCGACTCTCTGGGCCCTGATCATTTTGCGGATCGCTACAGATTCAAGCGTGACGTCCCAATCGCTGGAGCAAAGCACCCACCAATTGCTACCTCCCAGCCGCTTGATATCGAGGAGGCGTACAAGGCGTTTCAAAAAGTGTTGAAAAAGTCAAAATGGACGAATAAGTACAAGCGGAAAGGGGGTCAAGACTGTTCCACGTCCTCGGTCGATCCCTCGACTATAGGATCTCAACCAAATGACGAGTTGGGCCTACGTGAGAAGAGCGAAGCTTACGAGTCCTTGTTGAGTGGGACTTTGGAAGGGTGGAGGTTTGTGGTCACGGATGGGAACCGATGCGGAATCGCACCTCCAGGTGTGGCAATTGGGAATCGTGTCATCATCCTTCCGGGAGGCGAGGTGCCCTTCATTCTCCAGGATAGTGAGGATAGGGAGAAGGCGCATCGCCTGGTGGGTGAATGCTATGTTGCCGACTGTATGTTTGGAGAGGTGTTTAAGTCTGGGAACCCGGTTCGAAGCACGTTTCGGATACATTAATATCGACGTTTGAGCACATTTTGTGTGTGAAGTTTCAAATCCAATATCTTACATAACCTAATTTTCAAGGGTAATTTAATTAATAATTTCTCTGGCAATTGTGAACATTTCATATGTGTAAACAGAGATTCGCATGGGCATTGTATATCTCGGCACTGCCAGTAAAAGACATATAGTCTCAGGTTTAATGCTTTCTGAGATAGTAGCACTGAAGTTATCTACAAGTTGAGCCATAATACTAGCATACCACTGACTTAGCCTACATACTCCGAAACTCATACTTTGTGTTATCTTCCAGATGTCTATTTCTTAATTTTTGAACACATGAGCCCTTTCGATTGTTTCTATATCCATAATACGCGTGGCTGAATTAAGTCTCTTCATAAAGATTTAGCTCTGCGTGACATCTATCGAAGTGAGAATCAGGACCGTGGGATCAGTTTCGGGAGGTACACATTTCCTCTCGTTCGTTTCATCGGATTTGCGACTCAATTCGCCCGCTTGTTTATGAGAAAAATGGGAATTTCCATGCGCCGGGGCATCCCACTATCACATATCAATCCAGTCCGATTCAAACGAGTTTCCCCACTCATGCAGTTCTCCACTCCCGTGAAATAAAACCCACATGCCCCCTCTTGGACAGATCTTGAAATTTACCGATCTCTCTAGAAATTGACACAGGATTCGATATTTGGAATTCTCCTCACTATGGATCAAGCCACGCCACCAGACGGCGCCCGGCGTCATGTGCCGCAGTCGACGGCGGCTCTGTTGGAGGAGATTGCCTCACTGCGCAAACAGAATGAGACGCAGCGACGCGAGCTGGAGCAGCTGCGCGGCGCCGTTCCGCTGTCCCTCCCACAATCCAACAGCTCCGAGTCCGTCCAGCCCTCGACGATGCCACGATTCACGGATTTCCCGTTGGAGATCAGGGAGATGATATGGGCATACGCTTTACCAAAGCAGCTCCTTGGCAATCAAGACATCAAGCAGAACCATGTGGTCCCAAAGGATCTATATGTTCCGGCAGTAGCCCACGTCTGTCGGGAGTCTAGAAGCTTTGCTGCGTCCAAGAACCACACCAAGACCCTCCCAGGCGAGGCCGATCTGCCAGGAGGCGAGAAACCATCGTCGCTGTCGCGCTTCACAGACCCGACCCCTGCGAGCTGGACTTGGTTCTCGCCCTGCAACGACACTTTGATGATCGAGCCGCAGGGTTTCCGCAAGGGATTTTATGATGCGAACAGTGTCCTGGCTCGGGCGGCAGAACACATCATCGTCGAGGACCGCCATTTCTGGGAGGGGTTTCACGGGTTTTCAGAAGGTTTAAACCAGAACCGATTCTACGACCAAAAGGCGGATGTCTTGTTGTCCCAAAACTTGATTTGGGTACACAAGGTCTACTCGAGACCGTACTCGGAGAGTGAAAATTACGCTCGCACACATGGATCAATTTGCAGCCTAAGGAATGTCGACTTCAGCATGAGGGAGGTGACGCAGATAGACCCAAATTGTCCTCCGCAATTCTTACATCGTCTGTTCGGCGAGGACAACTTCAGAGTCGTTGATCTCAGGGACACAGAGCCTGTGGAAATTCTCCGAATGCTGGGCTATGAGCTCTTCCAAGGAATGGACCCAGATCTCTTCTTAAAATGCAGTGGCGAGCTCGCAAATGCCATGAAAATCTACAAATCTGTCGCCAAAGAGCTCTTCCAACACCTCAGACCATTACTGTTGGAAGTCCTAGTCAACGCCTGCCATGACGCTTCGAAAAGAAAATCATCCGAGGGAGACGGGATTTTGCCGATGCCGTTCAAGTCTGGTCTTATTAGCTGTGGGCTGAACATGGAAGTCACTTGGGTGAAGGAGCTCAGCGAACGCCTCACTGTTCGACCGGTCCATGTCTTTGTCTTAGGGGAAGATATGTGGGAGAGTTAAGTGGCGATGAAGACTGGTCGGGTAAGGAGAAAGACCAGATTCTAAAAATTGACATGCAAACGCCAGGAACAATGTTGAACCGATGTGTAGGGTGGGGGGCTGCAGAATATCAAGGTTAACCCGCAACGAACGAAGCTCCATGTGGAAGTATTCTGGATTCCTAAATATATGTAGCCTATTATAATTATAACTCTATTACAGTCTAGTATATGGCTAATTGATAGCCCACCTTATGAAGAATAATACACTAGTAGGTAAGGTTATCGCTGTCCTTACTAAGTCCCTTCATAAAGATTTAGTTCTGCATAACATCTGTGTGCCGCTCTCGGTGGCTATTTCAACCTTTACCATAAGCTCCTGAGGGAGGGCTATGCATCCTGAGTAAAGACTGAAGCTTCCTCTATACCTAGGTGTCGAGATGTTGATCCCCAAACTTGATATCATAACTTTATAGGCATTACTCTGCTGTAATGGGTAGTTCTAGGCTCTGGTCTATGCCCGAGTGGCGGATGACTATGTCTTGCAGCCAACGTTGAGGCCTTGATAGCAGTCTGACCAGGGGCGTCTCCGTCAAGTTTTATAGTAGCAAGCTCTAGACTTCGAGTATAAAGGTCTCCTGTTTTCCCATCTCTCCGGTTTTCAAAGAAGAGAAGACGGATAATAAGAAGAACTTGAGCCTGTGAGGCAGACAGGCAAAATTGGTTTCTCAAGTGCAGAAAGGAGTGCAGGAATGATCACTCGCTGAACAATACAAAGCCTTTCAAATATATAACGTAAATTCAGTCCTGTCTTTTAGTTCGGGTGGTCTAATGTTATGACGTCTTGGGTGGTTGACAGCAGCACAGAGAAGATCGCGGTACTGTAAATGGATAGTATCCCAGCTCAAGTTACAATGAGTTTTCACAGGTTGTTGAGCGGTCCTGTGGCACCAGTTATGACATCGTTGATGCTTCGGGCTGTGCTCCGTGCGATTAGGCTGGAGCTAGGACAGGGAGATTCAGGCAGCCAGTGACTGCCTGCTTGCTGTATTGGCCGGAGCGATAGTGTAGCCAGACGATAATGCTAATACGTATTAGAGGCGACCAGCTCGCTACTGCGGTACTGCCTCCTGAGACAAGTGATGTAGTATGTACTAGTATGACTGCCTAATTAGTGTCTGGAAATTAGGAACGGTGATATCAGGCTTGCTTAAGAGGCACTATTCTTGAACTATGAGGCTGCTGGTGCGGTGCAGTAGATAGAGCCAATTACGAAAGCGGCAGCGCTGATAGCGTTATAAAATATTATAGCTGCCGCTCTTGTGATCGGTCTGGCTGCATTGCTTATTGCTCTGGGCATGTGAATTGTTTCAGATGACAACTGTATGTCAGATTTTGCAGCTCTCCTTCTGACACTGTGGAATCACGAAGCTTGGAAATGATGTTATTCAACAGTCAAGCGCACATGAGGGCAGGTGCCAGACGAGTATGATTCGGTTGTGATAGAGGGTAGATAGACACATGTTAAACGCGGACGAGTCATATCAGTATTAATGCAATCTGATAATAAGCTGTGGTAACCATATGTTCAACAACACGTCCTTGAAATAAGTTGCACACGTCTGATGAGAAACAGAATGAGCAGTCCTGGTTCCCCCAAGAAACAATAAGTGCCATCCCTGGAAACTATAGGCAGGTGCGTCGGGCCGCCAGACCCACTGAGGGGCCGTGGGTACCACAGCAGGGGTCATCCCCATCGCTCCAGGTTGACAGCTCGATTTGGGGAACGGAAGGAGCAGAGGGCTAGAGGGCTAGAGGGCTAGAGGCAATGCACAGGCTCCAGCCCTGAACTGAAAGTCAATCAAGCGATCAATCAATCAAGCAGTCAGTCAATGATTCGAATCTAGTACCTACCATCTGCAGGGCTGTCAATCAGCCTCATCAGCTCACACCCAAGGAGATGTACCATCCGCAGGGCCGCTCCCATCCCGTCTCCGAAAGAAAACCCCCTTCAGCCGTCGGAGCCGGTGGCAGCCTTGACTCTAACGCACGAAAACCCCCAACACGAGCTTCAAGCTTGATCTTGTCATACCGAAAAGGTGCAGGGCTCAGGTCGACAGGAGGGGGCCGCGTCTTTGCTGCAAATGATAGGCCCGCCACCCGGGCAGGATGGGAACACCAAGGCACGGCACCTCGCCGTTTCTCTGAGTCTCAAGAGGCCGTAACGTCGCCCGCTCTCCCGCAGCCCTTTCATCTCGCAGGATGACCAGCTTGTGACTCTGCTGGCCGAATCCCTGGGAGTCTTGGGCTCCAACGATGTTGCACGTGCTGTGCCCAGCGAGCAAAGGGTGGACAAACATGGGATCATCTGACCAACCAGCTTGTCGGGAGCGGAATGATTTGAGAGCGGCTCAAACCCGCAACCCAACAATCCGGGGAAGAGTGATCATCGGTTCGAGATACCCGAATAAGGAGACGTGTCGTCGTATCCTCCCGCTCCCATAAGCCTGGGGGAGGGAGGGCGTGGGGGGCTTGCGTGCTGCGTCAGCAATCTCTGCGGCACAGTCGTGTGCAGATAGCCGGCAAATCATGCCCCGAGGCGAAGCTGATAGAGAGATGCAGATGCAGACGCAGAATGCAGAATGCAGATGCGACGCCCACCTAGGCAGCAGATCGCGTGGTGGGGTGTTCCATCATCACCACCACATTTGCTGACATGTGTAACATCAGCTAGGCGCCCCCCCTCTAACTGCAACATCTGCACCAACGAGGACGAGATTGGGCTGACGGCGCCCCATCCGACCAAGCCTGCGCGACCTCGTCTTGTGCTCCCATGTCACCAAACAAAGTCCCCATCTTCCGCAGCACTTGACCAAACTTGTCGTAACCGGGGGTAGACCCAACTATGCCGTGTTTTGCGGGGGAGCCCGGAACCTCCCTCTCCCACTCCCTCCGCGTCTCCCTGTCTGGGTGCGAGACCACACTTACTACCAGTTCGAACTCCCGGCCATATCCGCTGCCTGCGACAATACGACGCCACCTTCGACTCGACCTTTGACTTCTACTATGCCTTTGTTGCCCCTGGTGTCCTGGACTGAACACAGCTGAAAAATCACACGCGTGCCGATGTTATCTGCCACCCAAGCCCGATCCAGCCTGCATGGGGTGAAGCTGCAATTCTACTATACTTTGAGCCAGAATCCTCCCGCATCCTGCAATCTGGGCCAGCCAGCCAGCAGAGCCGGCAGAGCCAGCAAGCCCAGCCCTGAACATTTCCACGGCGAGGAGCAAGCAGCAGGGCAAACCAGTACCCTGCATTGACGAGAACCACAGCATCGATTGATTGCATCCGATGAGCACAGCTTGAAGTGCCTGTTGTCCCCCGGCCCTGCCTGTTCAACCCCCCCTTTCCCTCCTCCCAGCGGCCTGCCTTGCCCTGCGATACACCAGCCGCCTCTGCTCGATTTCAGATGGTCAACCTGCGTTCCAAGCTGCACCTGGCCAGGCAGGGACGCAAATCGTCGCCCCGGTTGATGTCGGACTCGCCCTGCCTGTTGGATAACGAATACGACGCTGCCGCTGCTGCTACTGCCGCCCCGACCCAGCGCGCTGGATCTCCGTCCGCGCCTGAGCCGAGTCACCTTCCTTCTTGGTCCGCCCCACGCCGCCTGGCGTTAGACACGCTGCCAGACGAGCTCGTGCAAAAGGTTGCCATTTTCTGCGGGTCTGATGCCATCCTAGGCTTACGACACACCTGCCGGACCCTACATCGCGCCTTGGACGCCCCTAACTTCTTGGCCGAGATCGCCCGGCGACGAGTGAGTCTTCTCGGGTCTTCCCCCCCCTCTCCCCCTGTGACTTTTTCCCGTTTTCAAAATCCAAAAAGTTTCATTTTTCAGCCTCTTGTCCCCTCGGCCCGTGTGAGCTCTCCACACTGCTGGAGGGCTTGGGGCCAAGCTGCGTGTCGACGGGTGGGCCGGACGACGCAGCTCGAAGAATCCCTGCCCACTGCTTCCCCAACTCCCAGGCTCTTAGATTGGGTTCTACTCAATGAGACGCCATGTCACATCTAAACACACAGACTGCACCCCCAGACCAGGCTAGCCCGACCCGACAGACTGACGCGCTAATATCGCCGTTTCCATTTAAAGATGGACCCTCCCACCAATGGCACGCCAGGCCGGGACGTCCTGATAGACATGATCAAGACACAGATGGACGGCGACCACATGGCCCGATTCGACCAGGACGCAAGGAGAGACGCATTCCTCTGCCTCGCCGTCACGATCCCCCCGAGGCAGCGGGCCCGCATCAAAGCAGCCATGGGCCCACTCTTGGCAAGAGCACGGATCAAGGGTTCGGCCAGGGGTCCTCGAGCTGCCCCGGATTTCGCCCCTGACCAACAAGACCAACATGAGCAAGGTCGTGGTCCACCACCCGATCGAAACGGCAACGAATGCGACGTTGCCTGCGAGATCGAGGCGAGATTGGGGCTGATGTCGACCCTTTGTGTCCTTGGATGTCAGTACAGCTCCTCATTTCTCTTGTTTCGCGACGTCCGTTTCACGCATCCGCACTCCACTCTTTTGTGTGATTTCATCCCTCCTGCAGATGAGACGCAACTACCCTGCATGAATACACATATCATAGAAATTATGACTAAGCGAAAGCCTTAGATTCGGATGTATGCGATGTTGACCTGGGTAGGGCCTTGATGGCCATTAACCCCTGGACCATCAGGGCCAACCTCTGGTCCGAGAAAAAGCTGCTCGCACAGAAACAACTGAGCATGCAACTAGCCTTTACCATGACAATGGGCCTGATACATCCTTGGAATTGGTCAAACGTTCCAACCGAAGCACCTGAGTACCACAGTCTTGCCCACCGTGTAATGGCGGACTACCACGGCGAGGACTTCACATCCTCGAACCAGAGTTTCTGGCTAAGCTGGGAGGGCCTGCACACCAGATCACTCCAGCTCGCTGGCTTGATGGCCTACATACTGAAGATTAGTGGCCTAGAAGACACACCTCGGTCAGATCTGATCCCACTACTCCGCGACACAGCATCACATCCAAATTTAGCAACAACCCCAGAATCATTGCCGGCACCTCCACTCAAGATACCCTTACTAGAAAAAACGCCAGGTGGAAGCCACGGCGGCATAACGGGTCAGTCCAACTCGTGGCAGGAGTGGTACACCTCGCGGGTGCGTGACCTGGTCAACACCATCGACGACGACAACGACGAAGACGACGAGTGGTACGGATACTATGTGTACACGCTGACCAGCACCGACAACCGCAACCCCGCGGGCTCCAAGGACCCTCCAATGGAGAACATCCACTTCAAGCTCGGCAGGGCGCCACCGACAACATCAACAACACCATCAGCAACCAGGAAACTGTCCCCGTCCCCGTCCTCGACCCCGCCGGCGCCGCAGAAGCTGCCCCTCGAGGCGAGGGACTGCCAGGACGGCATCACGCGCGGGTTCGACCTCGTGGGCACGGTGGCGCCGGCGACGGGCATCGTCAGCCTGCGCAAGAGCTACGTCAACGCGCACTCGTGGGACTACGAGGGCGTCATGACGCCCCTGGGCATCGTGGGCGAGTGGGGCAAGGAGGAGACGGGGTTTAATGGCTACTTCTGGCTCTGGCGCCGGAGCTGGATGGGCGGCGGCGACGGGAGGGGCCAGAGGACTTATGCTTATTCTTAGGCCCCACCTGTGTGTGTTGGTTGGTTTCACGGGTTGAGCAGGGCGGTACGGGCTTGCGGCTCTTTGTATTGGTCTTGACGAGGGCTTTTCTGGATTGTCTTATTAGTAGCGGGCCTGCTCGGGGATTTGAAATACATTTAATAGGGCGATATCACCATAGCGAAATTGAGACTTTATAATCGTTTTTCCTACTTGAGCTGTCCCTGATAAATACGTAACCGGTTGAGAGCAATCCCAGAGGACTGTGAGGATAGCTTGAAAGAAAATCTTCAGCCGGACAGTTCACTCGGAGAATATTCCGTATTCATTTCTCGGTGCAATTGTCTAGATATCCAGGTAGAGTTGTTCTGTCTTTTCAAACGAGGAATCTTCACTTGCTAGACTAGCACGCGGCTTCAGCTGCGTCTAGTTGGCTAACATGCCAGCCACATCAAATAATTTGAGCTTCCACCACCAAGTGGTCTGACTGAACTTTGCCAGAATTTCCCCTGTCTCAACGTCATCCTGGACTTCTCACTGAAGTTCCCAGTCATTGTGACAGTAGAATGGACACTAAGGCAGCCGTGGTAATTTTCTGGCTGGAAGCATGCAGACGGTAAGATGGCCTATCTATCAGTGGCTCTTAGCAAGCTAAGAACCAGGGTTCGAGTCTAGGAAGAGGACATCTTCCAGGAGAGGCGAAGCAATCATGTGCAGTATGAGACGGATAAGGTTTTAGCCGTAGAGAAACAGGCACGAGACACATGACCGAGAGAGCCTGCCCTTCCACCTCGCACAGAGGTGCCATCAAGTCGACGGATCTGAACTTGAAAGCAAGGGCAGATAGCAGAGCGCGAGAAGTCAGCCCGACAAGGGTAGAATGGGATATTAACCGTTACAAAGTCTTACCAAATAAGAACTGACACACATCACTCGTGACCACGAACTCATCTACCCAATCAGTAACTTTACCGGCGGGGAGGATACACGAGTCGTTCATGCACCAGAATCTCGAGCGACGCCGGCACTCAAGACGACGATCCCCACCTAGATAAGCAGTCCTTGTGCTTAAAAGGCCCGTTTAGCGATGACTCGTTTCGAGGGGACGGTTGACTCGCGCCCGGGGTGAGGGGGTGGGTCCCGGACCCGTAGACCAAGGAAGCTTGTCCTTGAGGCCCGCCCCCGGGGGGCCCCCGGTCGAGATTCAACAGGACCGGGCTGCTGTGGATTCCCTCACGGGCGATAAGATGCGTCTAGAAGGTATTTGCTTGTGATAATGGGGCTCTGGCAGTTAGCCATCCCGCGCATTACACACGTCTACACACTCGCATGAGACGTTGTGGTAGTAGTTAGCCAGCCAGCCACGCCAGGACGCAACACCCAGACACAGAAGCGTCGGGAAGAAAGTAACCGTCGCGGTTCGGGAAAGGAAAAGCAAAAGCCACAACGCAAAGGAAGGCCAAAGATGGCCAAGTTCCTCCTCCACACCTTCTACGCCACAGGCCACGTCCTGCCGATGCAGGCGGTGGCCAAGGCGCTGGTGGACCGCGGGCACGAGGTGGTGTGGCTGACGAGCCCGGCGCAGGAGGGCCGGGTGCGCGCCACGGGGGCGCGGTTCGTGGCCACGGCCGAGATCGACCGCGCCGACGAGGTCCTGCAGCGCGCGATGGCGGACCCGCCCGCCACGCTCGAGGGCATCGTGGATGTCTTCTTCGGCGGGCGGCTCGCGGCGCAGGTGGCGGACCTGCGCGGCGTGCTGGAGGGCGGGTTCAGGCCGGACGTGCTGGTTAATGATGCGCTGCCTTTTGGGGCGGCTGTGTTGTGAGTCCCTTCCTCCCTGTCTCCCGCGGTACCCTGGGATCAGCCTGAGCTGGCTTCTCCTAGTCGAATTAGACTGCGTGTTTCATATGTGCTGATTTCATCCGTGTCAAGGTATGAGCTGGGCGAGGTCCCGGCGTACGCAACCCTGGGTGTGGTGCCAATGTACTTCAGAGAGCACGAGCCGAAATCAACCCTCGGCACAATCCTCAGCCAGCCGGAGTTGATAGCAGGGTGCATCAACGCGCAGCGGGTGGACCTCGGCCTCGCGCCCGTCGAGCCGCGCCAGATCCTCCAGTACAGCCCGCAGCTGCACATCCAGGCGTCCAGCCCGGAGCTCGAGTTCGACCAGGCCCTCCACCCGACCGAGTACGTCGGCCCGCTCGTCAGCCCGCTGAACGGAACGTCCACGGCCCTGCCAGACTGGTGGGACGAGGTGGTCGCCGCGTCGGAGCATCAGGGCCCCGTGCGCGTCGTGGGCATCACGCAGGGGACCTTCGCGACGGACCCCTCGAGCTTGCTCCTGCCGGCGATCCGCGCGCTCGGCAACGACGCAAGCCTGCTGCTGGTGGTGCCGTCGCAGCAGGCCGAGGAGATCAAGCAGGCGCTGCTCTCGGACGACGGGCGGTCGTTGCCGTCGAACCTGCGGCTGGCGGCGTGGCTCCCGTACGAGGCGCTGCTGCCGCGGTGCAGCGTGCTCGTGACCAACGGCGGGTACGGCAGCGTGACGCAGGCTCTCGCGCACGGGGTGCCGCTCGTGTGCGCGGGGACCAGCGAGGACAAGAAGGACACGGCGGCGCGGGTGACTCGCGCCGGGGCCGGGGTCGACCTCGGGACGGACTGCCCCTCGACGGAGCAGGTGCGGGATGCCGTCGCGGAGATCCTGGGTGATGTGAGGTATCGCGAGAGCGCGGCGCGCGTGGGGCGGGGGCTGAACTCGCTGGGCGGGGCGGCGAGGGCGTGTGAGCTGTTGGAGGGGATTATTGGTGGGAAGTAAAGAAGGACGTATAGATGCATACAATGTACGATATGATATGTTGAGGTCGAAATAGAGTTTTAAAGTTCGTCCGTGGGGCCTAGAGTTTAGTGCTCACTGTCATGCAAACGGGCGTGGGAGCTTGGGCTTTTACTGTGCATGACTGCTGTAAGGGGAGAAGGTGCGGGGGACACACCCGGAAGGATCGGACCATGAAGCTGGAACAAAACAGCAGACACAAGTCTTCTCATAAACCATTCATCCATTCTGTCTGTCAGCCATAGCTACAGACAACAGCTTATTTACATTCTCTACAAACGACAGTTCCCAAGACCGGAAAAGGAAGACAAGAACCAAAAGCCCAAACGCCCATGCCCGTCATGCCCAGGGAAAACAACTACGCCCTCTTTCTATCCATCGTGGCAGCCTGTTCCTACGCCGATGCCACCGACGCTCGCTCCTTGATCAGGTCTCTCTCGCAGTCGAAAGACTGAGGGCTGAGATATGTGACGACCCGGAGCTGGTTCTTGGCCAGGGCACAGCCGACGTAATAGTGCGACCCGCACCTGTCGTCGAGCGTCTTCTTCCCACTGTGGCGAGTATCTGGATTAGTAACGGTTACAGCGAGACACAGTGGAAGGGATAAGGTATAAGGGATGACCACTCACAAGATGTCATGCAGCGCCGAGTCATAGTTGTCCACCTGCGACATGTCCGACCTCCTCGTCGAAAAGTACCCGCGCAGGCGGGCCAGCACCTCGGTGTCGCTCTTGCAAAAGTACGTCGGCGACACGTACATCTTGGCCGAGATGGGCTTGCCCGCGCCGAGGGTGTAGTAGAAGCCCGGGCTCGCGCGGCCGGGGGCGTCGTCGGGCAGGCGGTCGGGGGCGTCGGCCAGGAACGCGAGCCAGAAGTCCTTCATGTCGGCGAGGGCCTGCTCGCCGATGCAGCCCGTGCCCAGGCGCCCGCCCAGCGTCAGGCAGTCCATCATGTACTCGAGGCTCGTGTGCCGCGCGCGCACGTACACCTTGACGCGCGCCCGGGACGGCTCCAGGCAGTCGATGGACAGGATGCCCGTCTCGAACCCCCAGCGCGCCGTGCCCTCGTCCAGGAACTGCAGCAGCGGCTCGCACGCCAGCGACTCGTACTGCTGCCGAGGCAGCCCGCGGATCGACCGCTGCACCAGCTCCAGGTTGCTGATGCCCAGCTCCAGCGCCTTGAGCCCCGGGTAGATGTACATCTTCATCACCGGCCCGCTCTTCTCGATGTCCAGCGCCACCACCACCCCGGCCTTGGGCGTCGTCTCCTCGATGAACACGTCCGCCGTCTTGTCGCGCCGCATCTCCCGCGACGGCAGGATCGCCCCCGTGAAGTGGTTGTACCACTCGAGGTCCAGCCCGGGGACCATGCCCTGGTCCCTGAGCCTCTGGATCCACGCGTCCGTCGCGAACGAGTTGAGCGGGTCCAGATTTGTGCCGGCGTGCGGGCCTATGCACTCGAATGAGTACCTGACGGTGCCGTTGTGGCCCGGCCCCCACTCCCACGAGAAGTCGATTGGTGTTGAGTCCGGCGTCCCGGGGCTTCTCCATCCCCTGACGTTGCCTTGTGCGTCGGGGGCTTTGCCCAGCTCCGGCGCGACGAAGAGGGCGTAGAATATGAGCTCTCTGTACTGCTCTGTTGCGCTGTACCCGGCCCTCTGGATGAGCTTCGCGAACATGCGCCCTGTCCGGTCCCACCAGTACTGTGTGTCCTCATTACGGAACTGAATGGTGGAATTCACCGTCTCCCATGGCTGGGGAGTCTCTATTTCCAGTGGCCTCTTGAGGCTGACGGCCTTGTTGTTGTGCTGCTCCTGCTTGAGCTCTGTCTTGTCCCTGGGCAGGGACAAGGGCTCGGGGAGACGGCTGATAACTTGCATGCTGGATGAGGAATGGTGTATGGAACAACAGACTACTAACGACGTCTTGTTCGGTCTGGCCTCTTGAGACGCGAAGTGGGAAAACTGGAGAGAATGGGAACAGAATTGGGACTGGAAGGCTTCGAGAAGGGCACGAGATCGCCCATTTGTCTAACACCCGCTCCCGCCGTGTCACTTCAAACCCCCCCTCTGACCCACCGTGGCCCCCATTCCGATAAAGGGCGGCTACCATCGTGCCTGACTCTGACTGAGAGCAGATTCCGGCCATATTGGCGATCCATTGCTGTGAGACCGTCGAGGCGGACGCATCCTGCGCCCATTGGCCGTGTATAGTGAGTATGCTGGGGTCCTTCCAAGGATCTTCAGGCCCTTCTTTCGGAGGGGCACGTCTTCGAAACGGGTAGGACATGAAGATCCACCCACACGGTCGGGTTGCTCCTCTAAGGTGGGCCAGGAGCTTAGCAGACGCGTGGGACTGTCGTATCTGGGTCGCTCTGCGTGGACAAGCCGGGCCCAAACTATGTGACAACATAATCATGGCATGGGCCGTGGGTTGAACTCTAAAGTCCTCCGTCTACGCTCTACAATCGCAGCGCTCCGACTCCTCATGTTGATCGTCGATCTCTTTCCGCGTCTTGAGCTGCCTTCTTTTTCGCATCACTCCTCTGTCTGCCGTGTTGCGCGCCCCCGGCTATCGTGGGCCGGCTTTTTGTGGCCGAGATCCGGTTGATTATGACCGGGGCACTTGACGCATTGGTATTCCGACCGTGTAAATGTTACATATCCATATGCTCCGATGGATAATTAAAAGTTGACGTCACCTTCTAGAAGGCGTATCTAGACTTCCCGAAGCATAGCGGCTTGCCGAGTGTCCAGGAAGCCATTCCTTCACTCGGCTGGGTATGCCGGACCAACGAGGATGCCAGGCTCAGACTTCCAGAAGCAGTAGATAACGACCAGACAGACGTATCTAAGTTTCTGTCAAGACAGATCCGACGGTGCTGTGAAGGCTGGGCTGACAACGAAACAGATTGGCTTCAAACTCGTGGGTCCCTCCTTCTGGGTATCCCCCGGACCACCACGTTTCGAAGTGGTACCGTGATAAGAAAAATTTAAGAAGGTGAATAACAAAGTCAATTCGTGTATTTCTACTGTCATGCTAGCCATCAACGTTACAGTGGGCCACCGATACCGTCCCATATCACGTCCGGTGGATCGAGTCATTCTTGTCCCCACGGGGAGGAGGCTCAAGGGTCCGAGTATCCACCCACTTACAGGCAGGACCCTCTCATCCTCGCCTTCTTTATCGCCTGCCCAAACTTTAATCACAAGGCTGAATCAGCTCGCCCGGGGGATCGTGACTGCAAGGCCTCCAGATAAGCAGGGTCGGTCAGAACACGACGGTGAGATGACTCGCGGCGTACACAAGTCTCGGGCACCAGAGGGGCAACGGCGGAATCTGGAAAAGATGAACACGGTCACTTGTGTCCCCGACAGCCGTCATCCTCGCAGCTACTCATTGACAAGTTCGGATACGGCGAGGACCCACAGGTGTCCGCAGGCGTTCCACGTACCTGAAGGTAGGTATGCACGTCTGCTCCCACCGAGCTCTGCCTATCAAACTGGGGTAATTACAAGGCAGGATAATTTTGGGTAAAAGATAGACCGGCACGTCAATACTACCCCCGAGTTTGGAAATTGGGACAGGAGTCCAGTACCAGATCGTCACTTGCACTCTCATCCTCATGCTCACTCTTGGCTCTCTGGTGAACAAGAGTGAGAGAGACCACCAAAGATGGAGCATCTCACAGAACTCAGGCGGATGGTATCCCTCAAGAGCCTCCCTCTATACTGTCTGGCCGTAAGATTTCACAGTTGCCCAAGTGTACCTACAGAATGAATAATTGCTAATATGACACTCATCCAAAAAGGCGATACTGCTGTTCGCGGCTGGGAAGCTGTTCTACAACCTCTTCCTGCACCCCCTCAGGAAGTACCCAGGACCCTTCTTCGCGGGATCAACGAGGGCCTACTACCTCTGGTATGACGTCCGAGGGCTGAGCCACTGGAAGGTGAACGAATGGCACCAAAAGTACGGGCCAGTGATCAGAATCGCGCCGGATGAGCTGTCATGTACGTAGAGGCCAGCCAGCCAGCCCTCATCGTCTCTCATAGAGGAACAATCTAATCAAGAACGGTGGTATAAACGCTATCCCAGAAATTTACTAACACACCACCACAAAACAACAGACACAGACAGCCGTGCCTGGCCGGCCATCTACGGGTTCCCCAACAAGGAGGGCACGGGCAACTTCGAGAAGGACGCGCAGTGGTGGAACAAGACGGTCACGGGCGTCGTCAATATCCTCGACGCCGACCACGACGGCCACCGCCGCATGCGGCGCCTGCAGAACCCGGCCTTTAGCGACAAGGCCCTGCGCGCGCAGGAGTCGGTCATCTGCGGCTATGCCTCGCTGCTGGTCCACAAGCTACACGGCCTGTGCAGCGGTGGTGGCAGTGCCGTGGTTGACATGACGGCTTGGTATAACTTTACCACCTTTGGTATGCTGTTCTCGTGTTATCTCCCTGATTCCCTTGAAAGACTTCCTGTCTGTGAAGGCGGGTTTCGTACAGTGGCGACTTGGATGAGATGCATGAGTCCTCGAGAAAATGACTTCCCCGACTCACTTACCCCTTATCTCTCTTTCACACACACACACACAAACAAACACTAACCTCAACACACAAACAGACATCATAGGCGATCTAGCCTTCGGAGAGCCCTTCTACTGCCTGCAGAACGCAGAATGGCACTGGTGGCTGCAGGCCGTCTTCGACATCTTCAAGGCGGGCACGATGCTGCGGGCGGCGCGCCGCTTCCCCGAGCCGCTGGCGACGCTGCTGTGCCTCTTCATCCCGCGCCGGCTGATCAAGACGCGCAAGGAGCAGTTCGCCTTTGGCGTCGAGCGCGTCGACAAGAGGCTGCAGCAGACGACTGACAGGCCTGACTTTAGTGAGCCCCTCCCGCAACCCTCGCTACCCCCCCCCCGTTCCCGATCTCCCATTTCCCAATAATATATCTCTGCTTGCTTTGCTTGCTAACACCAACCCCCCCCCCCCCTCCAGTGTCATATATCCTCAACGCAGACGGCGAAAAGGGCATGACGATAGAAGAGACATACACAGCAGCCCAGGTCCTGATAGTAGCAGGCAGCGAGACCTCGGCAACAGCCCTGTGCGGGTCGACATACCTCCTGCTCTCCAACCCAGCAACCCTGGCCCGCCTCACAGAAGAGGTCCGGTCCGCCTTCGCCGCCGAGGCCGACGTCCTCCCGCACGCGACGGCCGGCCTGCCGTACCTGAACGCCGTCGTCGAGGAGGCCCTGCGGCTCTGCCCGCCCGGCCCGGGCACGTTCCCGCGGCGCGTGCCCGAGGGCGGGCGGGTCGTCTGTGGTGGGTTTGTGCCCGGGGGTGTCTCGGTTGGTGTGCACCAGGTGTCGACGCACCGGTCGCCTAGGAACTTTAGGAAGCCGCTGGAGTTTAGGCCTGAGAGGTGGCTGGGGGATCCGGAGTTTGAGGGGGATAATCGGGCTTGTTTCCGTGAGTTCTTTTCATCGTTGGCGTTTTGTGCCCCCTCACCATCATTGAGACTCGTGCTGACTATCCTTTTCCTTTTCCCCTGAATAAGATCCCTTCTCCTTTGGTCCTCGAAACTGCATCGGAAAGAAGTAAGTCACGACCTTGTCCTACACACCCTCTCCGACCCAACTGAGGCCCGTCGAAGCTGATTCGTGCCCCCCTTAGCCTGGCGTACGCCGAGACCAGGACGGTCCTGGCGAGGATGGTCTGGAACTTCGACATGAAGATGCACCCGACCAGCGTAGGGTGGCTGGATAGGCAGAAGACGTACACGACGTGGCAGAAGGATGAGATGAAGGTCGAGATCCAGCCACGTGCCAAGGTGTAGTACCTGGGCGGTGTGGAGCTTGCCTTCCTTCTATTGAACAGATTCGGGACTGTGTGCTCAGATGCTCTCCTCGAAGCCTGTGGAAAAGACTGAGGGAGGACAGAATCTGTTCCGCGCTTGTTGCTCGTTGCTTGTACCCGGGGTAAGTGACACATTCGCTCGAGGTCAGTGATCTGGCTGTGTCGTCTTGCTGATCGTCACTCGTCAGTACGTCAAGTTCTGCTCACATCAAGTTTCGTATCGCGCCCTAAGGGGTATATGAAATCTCATTTAAATATGTAAACATAGAATCGCCGAAGATCCGTCAAGTGTCATAGTGCCTGGTATCCATTGCAGCTTCCCAAATCAACCGAGATCATCCAGATTCTGAACCAAAAGCGCGTCGGCCCGTCCGCTCCCCATTTCCGCTGGAAAGAATAGACCCTTTGTCTAAAACACATCGTAGCGCCAATACAATCAGCCCCTTGGTGTCTCGAACCCCACAACGCCTCGCGGAGATAAGAAATCGTCCAGATACTGTGATCGGTATCCCATTCGTGTATGCTTCAAGGCGTCCATGAGCGCCAATGCTGTGCGCGCTCGTTCCCTTTTACTTTTCCCACCCACTTGCTTTTCCACAGCATCCTCTTTTAATGACTGTATCCATAACTCGCCGACCTTGCTTGGCCAGGGTAATTACCGCGGCCTTTGGCATAGTCCGCCGGATTATAAGAAGCATACGTGTTTTGCTGGGCCGGCGGCGTCTTGGCATCGAGCCTCTTCAGCGCCTCCACGCCGGCATTGTGCTCCTCGGGCGTCTCCTTGTGAGTCGACAGCTCAGAAGCAAAGCCCTGGTGTTCTAAGCCGGGCGAACCGAACCCACCGGACACGTCGGACGACACGGACGTGGGCCTGGAGGCATTGCCTTGGGAGTTGGCCTGGCTCTGAGACCACCGCCAGTCGCCGGCGGGCTGAGGCGACGTGCGCGAAGAGTGGGTCGAGGCGACATCTGAGTTGTACGTGGGAGACGGCTGGGGCGGCTGTAGTCGTGGGGAGACCTGGGGGTATGAGAAGTCGCCTGGCATCTCGACTGCGAAGTTGGTGTTGGCAGCGGGGTGAGTCTGTTGTGCGATGCCGCCCATCTGCTGCTGGCCCGCATGTGCGGGGTGGAGGTGTGCTGGTGGTGGCTGCCCACCGTACGGAGCAGACCAGTGTTGGTTCTGCATGTGCATGCCGGCCTTCTGGTGTTGGTAAGACGATGGTCGGGGAACTTGGTACGGCATAGGTGGTGGTGACATTGAGCCGGGCTGGTGGTACATGGAAGTAGGAGAGGGCCTGGGAGACAACTGGGCGTCTGGCACCGTCACAGTCCGGTCGTTCGGGTTGATGGTCTTCAGCTTCCCGTCCTCGATCATGGCGTGCAGCACCCCGGCGTCGAGCAGTTCGGCCTTCTTGATGATCCGCGAGACCATCTCCTTGGATGCTGCCTTCATTTGGGTCTTGACAAACCCCATGACAGCAACATTGCACTTGATCTCGACGTCGTCGCGAAGATAGAGCCCGTCGCTAGGGGCGCCCAGGGAGGCCAGGCCGATCTCAGGCTGCTCAGGAGGTTCCACGCCTGGCTGGTTGCCGGAGATTCGATACTTGTTCCTCAGATCGACATTCATTGGGGCGTAGATGTGAGTTTGCAGGCCCCATGGCATGTCGTGAAAGCAGCCGTTAAATGAGATTTTGCCGGACCCCATCTTCCCGAGGCCCGGCACATACTGGATCCTCTGGTTGATCTCATACCAGGTGCTGTAGTACTCATCTGAGGCTGCCTTCTGGGGCGCCTTGATGGGCTTGTGGTCAAGAACTAGAGGGTTCAGGGTGATGACCTCGGAATGGCTGTGGAGGATGTCGATGGCGAGCTGGCGCGGGATGAACCCCGGGATTGGGGTGACGATTGTGTAAACCTCCTTCTTGCGCAGCATGCTAGACATTGTGAATGTTGGTCAGCACCGTGGCGCGGCGGCTACAGCTGGAGGAGTGTACGGCTGAGACAATGTGGTTTGTTGTTGGAGGAGCAAGCGGTGGGGTTCGCGAAGAGATGAATCACATGTGGCTTGGTCACTGCTGAAATGCGACAGGAACGGACTAACATTATCTTTGGATTGGCAGAAGAAGGGAAGAAGGTCCAGGACGAGGGCCGGGCTGACGGCAACCGAATCCTCCCCAATTTAGCCTTTTTGGCGTTTTGGCGCAAGACCCCTGAAACTTAGACTCGGTTCGACGTCTGGTTGGGAACGGGTCGGTTGGTACTAATCCAAGGCCGTTTCTGGGCACGAGGCTGGCTTGGCCACGGGCAGGAGGTGGTGTGGCAGTTGTTGGGCGACAAAGGTGCGGGCGGCACAGGTCGATACCACGCAGATATGAAGGGTTGCGTTGAGGAGCGAGATGGAGTAGGTGGTATGGAGGGGTGTGAGTGTGTCTATGAGACTGCTCGGCAGGGGAGGAGATGACGGTACGAGGGAGGGGCAGTCGTCAAGTCGAGTCAAATCCAGTCAAGCGGCCGCCGTGATTACAATCTGGGCATGACGAAAGCGCGAGCAGCCGAGGGGCAATGGGCAATGAGGAATGTGATTACGCGTGTAGGCGGCACAGCTGGGAGCAGGCGCAGCGAAGAGTTTTGTGAGTTGTGAGTTGAAAGTCGTGGGTTGGGGGGCCTGTTGGTTGCAGTCTCTATCGTTCGTTGGAGGGGAGAAGGAAGAGCTGTGTGGGATGCGCGTGGTATTGATGCTGGCTGTTGGTCCGATGCACCAGAACTAGATGGAGGAAGGAGCAGCAGTTACCAGGATTGAGGGGGCCCCATAGTAATACTGCATGCGCCTTCACTGCAGGCAGAAGCACCGCACATGGCCGGGAGCGCTGTTAGCCTGGTCAATAGACTAACTGGCTGACCGAGCAATTGACTCCAGCCGCAGAGGGGCCTAGAAGACTGTGAGGCGAGCAGCGCTTGCCGACGAGGGCCGCGAGATGCAGGCTGGAGAATGGAAGTCCCAGTCAGAAGTTGAACTACGGCATTGTACTTTGGGATGTCATGGGCGCTAGCCATGTTCTTTGCTTGAAGGGGTTAGCGCACCTGCACGTACTGCAAGGCTAGACCCACTCTTGGATCTTCAGCTCGATGACGTGAGATTTGGAGGGATAAAAAGAATAGATAGAAATTGACACAGCACATGGCAGTTGGACGGCGCCCGAGGACGACAACGAATACCAAGCATCGGCAATTGGGATCCTTCTGCAATGTGGTGTGTGGTACGGTGTGATGTGGCTGTCTGGGGCGTCACCTCCATCTGAGACACATGTGCGCCTTCTGCATGTCGCGGGCCACAATATAAACACCTGCGATTGTCGCTAACCTTCCCTTCCCAGGGAGGCAGGTCCGTTTAGGTTCAGACTTGTAAGAGCCACATTCAGTTGGGCTCGAGCCTGGTGAGTCTCTCGCCAGGCACCAGACTACCTACTAGCGACGAATCTATCCACCTTCCCCAGAAGCCCAGAGCACTGGGCCGGCACTTAACAAGTCTCCTCCACTTGGTGCAGCTCGGGCTGGTTCAACGTTGAGCATCTCCAGCCCAGGAAATCCAGGGCAACCCAGCCCGCATCGTCTGAATCCGAAAATGTTTCAACAACAATAACCTTATTGCAAAAAGATCACGCCTGCAACCCCACTGTTTCCAGCCCTACCCAGTCCGTCCACTACCGTACAACAGCAAGCTTGGTAGCAACAGTAAGCAGGGCAAAGTCGATGCTGGGTTGCATCCACCTCCCACAGATCCATTGAACCCCCCGCCCCCCTTCCGGCAGCGGCAGACTTCCGAATCTCGCTCCCTGTCCGCCCCTCCTTCTTTCCCTCGTGCTCTGCGGGTGCAACACAACCACCACCCTTTTATTCCTATTTTTGGAATATCGTCAGCAGAGCACCAAACTCAGTCAACACATTCCCATGCACACCCTGATTTCATCCGATGCAAGAGTTCCCGTCCGTAGTCTGCCCTGTCTGCCTGTCTGTCATCTGGACAAACCTGGTCTGCCTAGCGTCTTGGTCCCCCACCCCGCACCCACGGATCCACGGCTGTCCGGTCTTCCGTCAACGCTCCGCCTGGCACCGAGCACCGCCCCCTCGGGTCCATTTGTCTTGGGGCGGCCCGAGGGCACTTAGGCCACGCAGCCACCAGCTCTACTGAGGTCGCCCAGCGGCCTCCTCCGCGGAGGCTAACTCGGGTTTGTTTCGAAACGAGGCCAGCGCAGCGGGCCAAGGGACCGTGATCGAGCCGGCCACTCTAGATGTCGCCGGGTGGGAGACTAGATTATGCCCGCTGCAGGGTTCGTCGAAAGCCACGTGTGGGCATACGCGGGCGGCGATCAGCATATGATGACGGTTCCAAGAGTTTGTTCCAAACTTCGGTTACACGACCTCAACCCAGTCAGACAGGTAGCGACAAGAAAAGCTCCGCAGAAACACGGGCGCTAGTTCACGGCGGGGCATGGCATGGCATGGCATGTTTGACAACTACGGTACCGTGTAATTCATTGCAGTCGTGGCTAACCAGGCGGTGGGCCTCGAGCCCTTCTGACCTAGTTGATGTCCCCGGACTTGACAACGGTACCAAACGCATCGCTCAGCTCCGCTAGCGACGTCCTCACCAGATCCTCCGCCTTGACCCCGGGGATGTCGCGGTCCCCCACCGCGTCCTCCGCGAGCACCACGTCGTAGCCCTTCTCGGCCGCCTGCCGCGCAGTCGTGCTGACGCAGACGTGGGCCATGCTGAGGTACAGGCAACAAGGTCAGCCATTGTCTGCCACCAGTCTCTTCCCATTGGACAGCTGTAACCCCAGCCCAAGAAAGAGACCGAGAAAAAGACACAATGATGAAAATCAAGGTGAAGAAAACTTACTATCCCGTCAGCACAACCTTGGCCCTCCCAGTCCCCTTCAGGAAGTCGTCCAGGTCCGTCCCCGTGAAGCTGCCGGGGAACTGCTTGCCGACGACCTTCTCGCCGGCGCGGGGCTCCAGCTCGGCAAACTCGGCCGCCAGCGCCGTCCCGGGCGTGAACACGGGCGCGCCCTCGGGCGTCTTGTGCACGACGTGCACGAGCGGCGCCGACGCCGCCCGGTACTTCTCCAGCAGGCCCGCGATGGCCTTGCGCGTCGACTCGACGTTGGCCGTCTTGAGCTGGCCCTCTGCGTACCTGCGTTCCTCGGTGCGTGAGTGGGAGTTCCGGACCTGGTGCCATGCCCCCCCCCCCCGCGTTTGGGACAGGACAGAGTGGATACTCACTCGTTCTGCGCGTCGATGATGACTAGGACGCTGTCCTTGGTGGACGCCGTCGACGGCGGCACACCGATGAGTTCGCGGAAGCTCTTGGCCATGTTTGCTGGGGCGGTTGTTTCTTGGTGTACAATTGTGAGTCTTCGGGGTAATTGCACTTTGAATTGGCTCGGTCTGTGACTATGAACGATGCCGAGGGACGGCAGTGCTGCATATATGTCTGCGAAAGTCGCGAGCTCTCGTTGTCGATGACGATATTCTTAGTAATAGCTTACTACCCTATCATTGAACTGTTCCAAGAGCACGCTAGTCAGGGGAAATTCTCTGTATTACTTCCTATTTCGTCTTTATACCAGGAGCGAGTACACTATGTGCCGTTGACATATGCTTTGTGCTTATATCCCTGTTGAGAATTATGGTTCTTGTTGAATCGAGAAGGCAAACTATTGGTTGATGCGGACTCGTTTGGCTCGTTTGGCTATCCGAAATGGCGGGGCAAGCGCGGGGTTGGCATTCCGGTCGAGCATTATTCTCTCCGCAAAAGCTCAACACAAGATTCACATTCCCTCTACCAAATACTAGTAGGCAGCACCTCATGCAGAGTCTTGGTCTTCCTGTTGAAGTAAGCACTGGAATGTCTTCTGACCTCTGCGATCGATGCGAGAAGCTGCCGCTGTCAACTCTACTCTACTCACAGTCCGTATCTATCGGAAGCGCGGCTTCGGTAGCATGCTTAAATCAGGAGGCGCGTCTCAAGAAACTTGCTTTAGCATCAGCTGTGGCCCTGTGACTGGTTTCCTATGCTGGTTCCGAAAACGATGAGATTCTAGAGAAATAAAATCAAAGAGCTAGCTGCAATATCCAAGATATGAAATCGGTCTATTTGGGGATGTAATAGTTTCCAACGTGCTTTCTGTAGATATCCCATGTGAGCAGCTTTAGCTTGTCTGAAAGCCTTTGTATATGTTTCGACGGTCGGAATACGGCGCGGTTCGATTCTGAGAGCCTATGGGATACAATCCCCTCAGTGCAGCGAGAACAGCCCGTTCGAGTACGCGGGAACCCCTCGACCGGTACACTCGCGGACACTTGTGCTTCGCCTACAAAGACATCGAATCACAGGAAACGTTCGAGAATGACTGTCGCTCGTGGCTTCAAAGAATAGACGATCCAGAATACGATGTTTACAACGGCGTCATACGGCCAAGATTTTGTCAGGGTTGTTCGGTTCCAATTTTGCCCCAAACATGCTGCTCACTTGCAGAGGGCTGTCCCTGTTTATGAACCTCGATTGTGCCGTTGAACTCCTCCCTCGCCTCAGTATTTCGTGTCTATTTCGCCTGTAGTGTGAAGACATGAGTCACAAGCGAACCGAATCGTCTGTATCAAAGTGGATGGAGACGCTAGAGCACTGAATGTGCCACAATGGAAACCGGCGAAGTAGGAGTGGAGGTAGAGCCCCTGAGGCGGCGCCCGTCACCCAATTTCTACCGTACATCGACAGACTGCTTTGACCACCATATCCACGATGTCTGCAATATCAACTGGGAAGATACGCTATGCTGTGGCTGCGCCGTCACCGTATAGACTGGTCGTGTTACCGGGTGACTCATGCTCCGCTCCAGCCAAAACCCCAGGAGAGACATGATCTGATTCGCCAGCGGCCACATCAATCCCGTATATGTACGAGGAAGCACTTGAGGTCGTATATATTATATTGAGAGCGCAATTCGCTGATTTCGGACGTCTATACTAGCAAGGCCAATGAACTTGTTCTTTTTGTACCAACCTTGAAGTGATAAGTACTGCAAGTCGAAACTTAGAATCCAATTCTTCACAACACAATGGCGACGCCACGACCACACCTGCTCACCCGGGGCGACTTACGAAGGGTCAAAGATTGCGTGAACGAGAACACAAAGCTCGCAGACTGCTGGAAGAGCGAGCAAGCGGTCATAGTGGCCTGCGAGCCCACAGGCGCACACCTCTCAGACACCTGCCTGCTCTCCCTGGACTTCCTGTCCCCGACAACGAACCCCGTCTGGGGTTCAAAGCCCAGAGAGCAACACCCTACACGGCAGATCTGCCATAGGGACATTGTTGCCCTGGAGAAACCCAAGGAGTACAATCGCTTCGGGCCATGGCCGTGGTACTGCTACGGCGTCTACGACTGCCGCCAGCAGTTCCATCTGTACCGCGACAACGCAGTGGCCAAGGCACGGGAGATTTTCTCCGGGCTGCGCGAACAGTACGGGTCCATCTGCGTCGTCAGCCACGACCTGCGCGACTCGCTCAGCGCGCTCGAGAACTTTGGCGTCGAGCTGCCCACCAGCACCATCTTCGTCGACCTCGTCAAGGTCCTGGAACACCAGGGCCGGCAGTCCGGGAATGGCCCGCCGGAGGAGCTGAGGAAGTACACGGACAAGCACGTGGCGGTCCGGAACGGGCGGTACGACCGGCGGCCGTGGCCGTTGACGGAGTATCCCGGCATGCCCAACCTTGCGCTGCTGGAGGTGCTTGGCCCGGCTGCTGAGAGTCACCGGAGAGATAAGACTGAAAAGAGGGATGCTGCTATGAAGAGGATTGTGCGGAGGATGGTAGTTGGAGAAATTCCGGTCAGAAACAAAGGCAGATCTTGAGCCGCTTCAGTCATATACTTTCCGACCAACTACACGAGATAGTCGTAATTTCCCATTAAGAACGAGCGTTCCTGAGCTTCGGCGCTGCCCTCCTGTGGGGCATGAGCCCTTCGGTGATTGTTTCCCGTAGTTTCCTCTTGGTCTGATAATGTACGGGCGGCGGAGCCAGCACCGTCGCTAGCTCTCTTGACTTCTTGGAGCCGTCTCACGTTGTCCTTGACAATCTCGGCCGCTGCCTCGAAGCCCGTGATCTCTTGATTATTTCATGAAGTCTATAACCAGGTTTCCTTATTCCAGTCTGCATGTCTTCCGAACATGGGTCTTCCATCTTGATCCATGAGGCAGCACGCACTGGTTGTCATATGCTGCCCTGTGAATTCCTTGTTGACGGGCGTGACCGGTGCTCGTCCACCTCTTGCCGAACATGGGTGCCATTGTCTATCAACTCGTGTACGCTCTCCCCCTGTCCATCATCGCAACTTTTGCTTTCCAACGCCCTGTGCCCATCTAGCGATCTTCCTCGGGTGTCGAGAGGCGAAGAGCCAGCTTGAGCAGGGTCGAAAGCCGTGAATCGGAAACCGTGTACTGCTGTACCTGGCAAGCCCTTGTGCTGTGAGCTTCTGCTGGCGCTGAACTTGGAGAAGTCATTGTTAATTGTTGCGGTTGTCAATCTGTCGCTCCTGACGGCCAGGTTCATCTCGTATGATGTGTCGATATTCAGTCCTATTGTGTTGCCGAGCATGCTCTCGAAAATTCCTTTCATACCGGGAATTGAGGCGGTGATAACCGAAAGATGGTATGATATCTAATGGTGACGTTAGTCCTGCTACGGGTCCTAAAGTGTTGCATTCTAGAACATTCCAAAACATGAGAATCGGGGTTTCATTGCAAGAGAAAAGTGACACTGACCTCAAGCCAAATCATGCGGTCTAGCGAAAGCCAGGTAAAGTCGGTCCCTTCACCGTTGTACAAATATGATGACCTCAGCATCGCAGGTATCATGAAAGCCGCACAGAGGATCCTGGAAGAGAACAACACGACGACGAGGGTCTTTCTTTTCAGCTCCGTCTGGATATTCCATACCATGGCGACTGCTAGAAGGCAGATGGCGGCATCGGTGAGAAAGCTCGTAGTTAGACTGGATATGTGGATTGGATATATCGCTCGACAGGTTTGCCCATTCGTGGCGAGCCATGGGGTTGGAAGTGGGCATTGGAAAGCTACGCCTGCTAAGTTGGATATGAAGCAAGCGATCACAATGGCAATAAGGGCCGTTGTCGCAGTGCTCACTCGGCCGTACGAGTTGATGGACCTGACCAAAAGGCACACAGAGACTTTGGTGCAAACGAAGACAGTAATTCCGAGTAGCGATGACGCATATTGTAACTGGTGATGAAGTTGGTCAGCACAGCCAGAACCCCCCTAACCGTACAGTATACGCGTGGCTTGGTTCAGAATTACCTTCCGGATCTTGTCCAAACTTTTGACATCAACATCGACCTCGTGCTTCCCCAGACCCAAGTGGGCAATGCTGACAGCTATACAGGACTGGGCGACAAGCAAAAGCGTGCCGGCCAAGAGGGCGTAGTCGAAGTCCCGTAAAGAAAGAAAGCTAGACTGATACAGTAGCTTTGCGGTGACAGCTAACAGGCATGTAATGCCACAGACAATCGTAACGACTGGGAGGACTCCACTGAGGTCGGTCGAATCCAATTCAAAAAAGGGCTCTGCTTTTCCCATGACAGGTGTCCTGGACGACACGTACTTCCCGGATCGTGAGTCGACCCGTGGACGTTGGCGCGCTGGATCGTGCTGCGGATGACTGGAGCTTCTGCCCGAAACAAAGGCGGAGGGATGATGTTATTAAGACATTTCAAGGCAAAATAAAGGAACCACCTTTTCGTTGCATTGTATGCGTGATCCTTCCAAAAGAACCAACCGTCCAACGTTTCGGAGAATCGTAAAAGTCGATCAAGCACGTTACCCTGGAGTGTTGTCAAGGAAACCCGCAGCCTCAAGGTCGTCACACTGGGGGAAACCCTGTTATTTACCCAGAACTTCAATTCAAACTTCAAGGTTAGGGTACATATACAAGATCCAGTGATGATGGGGTTTCAGCAGCAAATGCTGCACCTCCGCCTAGTTATTACCAGGCCCTTTTGCAAGAGCATGTACCGGCGTCTTCAGAAGTGGGGGGCACGGTATCGGCCCCCTATCCTCTGTAGCGAAATTATGCACTTCATTTGACATGTCATGTAAGTTTGGTGGCACGGATACCAAAGTACACCGGTGAGCCAGATCCCTTCATGTCTCCTGGTCATCCATGGGAACATCACTCCAGACTGATACAATTGGAGGGGATCCCAGGCAAGAGAGCTCTTCAATACACCAGCAAATGGATATTGATCACCTAACGGAGACCACAGAGTCCCCATTTCTGATCGTTTTCGTGGGTTTTGGTATTTGGAGAAACGGCACAGCAGCAGCAGCGACATTTTTTGACACGGGGAAAAAGCGCAGGAGAGGAGCACTACACTGCAGCGTACCCATCGCCAGTCAACCTCGAAAGGGACCACAAAATCCTGAGACGAAATCATTTCCCAGAAATTTCCACCGAGACGAAAACCCTAAATCTGAAATGGGAAGGTGACGTCTTGGGCCTCGGCTGTCTGTCGTCTGCTCCTGCGTGCCTGGGGCGATTTTTTTGATACATTTCTATAACCAACAGCATGTCAAGCATCCTCGTGCTGGATTTTCACCACTTTACGAGGAGGCTCCCTACACTGATTTGGTCATTTTTTTGCGCCGAGAAATACTTGGGCTTGTGCGTTTCAGAGGTAGTTGGATCAGGTCGATCCCGAGGCTCTTCGCCTGTTGGTGCAGGGTAAATTGATAGCGGTGTAAGGCACCTTATACTGCGGTCCCTATTTTGCGCGGAAGTATCCCGGTGACCGGTGTGAAGATATGCTCCACTGTTATCCCGAATCTCGGTACGGTGGTTTTGGGCGGGGACGTGGTTGGCTGATATGCTGATTGTCTTTTTTCTTCCTTTGGGTCTGCCCAGGGCTCTCTTGTGAGTGAAAGGCCCGTCGCAGAAGAGTTGCAAGGAACATACTATTTTGTGCGCAGAATACCACCCACTCTCCCATTCCGTACTGAGATGGCCACTTCTTCCCTGGGCTCACAATTCACTACATGCATATTGTATAAACTGGAATGGATCCGATTATGGAATTAGGGTAAGCACCTTCGTCAGAGACAGTGGACATGATGTCCATATGCAATGACACTTCTGGTGGCAAATTCTAGCAGTCCTTACCTGCAGGTTTGGCTCGGAGATGATCCAGAGCAATATGCGCCAAGAGGGGGGTCCATAACCGAACGTGGTTAGGCATATGTAGGTAATTTGACTGCTCAGAACCAACAGACTGAGACTGTGAGCCACCCAGTGTCACCCTGACAAGACATATCAGAGTCTGCTTGCTCATTGGTGTAAAATTGTTCAATGTGGCCAACATTGCATGCTGGGAAAAATGCACATGCATCAAGCGGGCTCGGCCGGATATGTATGTCCAGATACCCGAAGGCGGGCCCATTGTAGCCCGGGTCCTACAAATGCTTCGGTTCGGTTGATGAGCGGGCAACCAGATCCTCCTTTGCGAACAACCGATTTACGTCCGTTTTTGTTCTCCTGTTTGGCCTCAGACAGCTTCTCTCGCGATGGCTGACCGTGACTTCGAGTTGAGCGTGTCCAAGCTCAACGTCACAGAGCCTAACGTGCAGGAAAAGCAGGACAAGACGCCTGAAAATGCTTCTATCTTGGAGAAACAGACGAGGACGCGAAGGCTGTTCTCGTCGGCCCAGCTCTTTTGCTTCTCCCTGATATATCTCGTGACATGGATGGGAATGGGCAAGTAAGTGCACGATGATGCTAGTTCCCGCCGAATGTGGCACGCCGAAGCTGACTTGTTCCAAATGCAGTAACATGTACTATGCCATGCTGAATGGAGGGCCGGCGGCATATGTATTCAACTACATCATCTGTATCCTGGGTGCTCTCTCACAGGCTGCTTGCTTCGCCGAACTCTCGTCCATCATACCGATCGCTGGAGCACAGTATTACTGGACCTTCCATTTCGCGCCGCCGAGAATGAAGAGGTTCTTGACTTGGATTCAGGGGTGGTCTACCTGGCTCGGATATATCTCGATTCTGGCCTCGTCCGTCAATGTCGGCGCAGTTACCATTGAGGCGACAGTGCAGCTCAACAGCCCGGGTAATGTGAATGGAGGATGGCACACAACGCTTCTGGTGCTCGCGCTTCTTTCATTTTACCTGGCCATCAACGTCTGGTTCTTCCGCATAGTTCCATGGTTTGAGCTGGCATGCGGCCTTGCGAACATCATATTCTTCCTGGTCACTATCATAGCCCTCTGGGTGCTATCTCCGCGAAACAGTTCCGACTTTCTGCTCACGAGAACCAGTCTCGGCGGATGGGACAATGAGTTCCTGGCATGGAATATCGGGCTCTTAACCCAAGTCTGGCAATTTGTTGGCCTCGAGAGTGTTATTCACATGGGCGAGGAAACCAAGAACGCCAGGCGTGCTGCCCCCTCCTCTATGTTTTGGTCCGTGGTTGTCAGTGGCGTGATGGGATTCATTGCAGTTATCACTTATACGGTGAGTATTTTCGTGCGACACATCATCGATAGAGATTGAACGCTGACGGTGTGTTCTCGAACTGCAGATTTGCATGCCAGACATTGACGACATGATGGCATCATCGAACCCATTTTTGTATCTGCTGCTGACTTCGACGGGTTCCCGGGCGTTGACTACGTTTCTAGGAGCTGGGCTCATTATTCTCAACATGGGTTGCAACATGTCGGTGTTTTCGTCCGCTTCGCGCCTGACGTGGGCCTGGGCGAGGGATGGAGGCTGTAAGTACTTTCTCATACTAGCACCACTATGTTTGTCACAACGCTGAATATATGCTGACTCATGAATCTGTTTCAGTGCCACTGTACTTCAGCGTGGTTGATGGCAAATACCGCGTGCCAATACGATCCGTCTTGCTCACCTGGGTTCTCTGTGCCCTTTTGGCCTTGCTCAACATTGGCAGCGGCACCTACATCGCTCTTGGAGCCATCAATTCTCTCTCGTCACTCGCCTCCTACTTCAGCTACACCATCATCTTGTGCGTCACTTTGCACACTCGACTTACCACTGGACTGCAGACTAGTGAGTGGAATATGGGCCGTATTGGCCTGTACGTCAACGCGTTTGCTCTCGTCTACACATTATACGCAATGATCTGGCTTCCGTTCCCGACGACTCTTCCAGTCGATGCATCAAACATGAACTATTGCGGGCCTGTGTTCGGTGCTGTTATGATTGGGGCCCTTGGGGCATGGTTTGTCTGGGGAGATAAGCACTGGCCCGGACCTAACAAGGATATTGTTGAAATTGTTCTCCGCCTGGCTTCTTCGGTATAGGCTCCAGGATACTACCTAGGTACTGTTGATAAGTAACTGTGACTGTCTTCAGTTGAATAAACACACTTCGCGACATACATGGCCATCGCGGACCTCATTCGATATCGGCAGTCTTGCAGTCCCGAACAGTATTATTGCCAGCTGTGGAGCGCTTCTCGGGTTGGACATGCTCCTGAAGCCAATGGGTAGTCTCAGGTACGACAGTCACAGATCAAGTCTGTGTACACCACAAGTGACAGGTGAGGCTTCTTTGGTCACGTTTCAAACCTGCCTCGTAATTCAAGGGTGTAACTGCTCTGATTTCACTGTAGATTCTTTAGCTCTTAGACTGCCCTTCACTTCCAAAGCAAAGGCGTCCATCCCTTTGAACAGAGCCTCGTAGGAAACAAGGCAGGTTACCTTACCAAAGCCGTTGCGTTGACGATCAAGCTAACCAAGTGCACGAGGATGGCTGTTGGAAAGACAGTTCAACTGAGAGGGCCACTCGGAACCGACGGTTAGACCAGGATCAAGGATAAATGCGAAGCGACCTTGAGGATCTGTGAGGAATGGGAGGACGTGGCCAAGAGTACACATGTACAGCAGTAGCCGCGCATTCATGAGTTCAACGTTTGACACGAGAAATCAAACCGAAAGCGGCTGGTCGTGTTGCTTCTGATGAAATACTACGGAATAGCGGTGTAGGAATACGAAGACGTGGCCCTGTTTCCAACTCCATCACTTACGCGGTGATGCCGTGTATAATTACCTCTAGAGTATGAGCAAGACATTATAAAGCATCTTTGACTTATTGGAGTGCTCCGGCAGACTCACCCCTTGGTGTATTAGAGCCTAATTTCGTGAGATTTTGGAAGGTCGCGAACTTGTTTCTCTTTCTTCTTTTGGGATGGCGAAGCCCCGGGGGGGGGGGGGGGAGGTGCAGCGTATAAAGTTTCCACTCGAACAGCGCTGTGTTCATGATGACCTTTAAATGTATCTGGATTTTTTTTTGGACCATGAACATGCGTGTGAACTTTTGATACCGGACAAGTACTCAGATAAATTGGAATATTTGTTGGCTTACTCAATAGAATTCAGAGAAGCATCCTTTATAGAGCAGATTTAGAACTACAGCTAGTTACTTTTGGTTTTTACCGCTTTGCACACAACATTGACCGTGCTGCTGATCGCAGTGAAAAGAATTCGCAAATTTGCATGCAATTAAGAGTACTGTGATACGTCTCGAAGTGTGCAGCAAACGCTCCAAATGGCCACGTCATGCCCATTGGATCACCGTGACAGACGATGCGTAGGCTGGATGTGGTCAAATTGACAACGGCCTTACAAAGAACCAATACCAGGTCACGCAGACGGCAGCGTCTGTTTAAAACTACCAAACCATAGAACGAAAGAGTCCAACACCGAGTCCAACACCCAGAAAACGGTGCTATATCGTTTACTAGCAATCAGAATTCGGTCCTTCGGACTCTGATCTATCCTGAAATCACCTGCGCGCTGGAGACTCTTGTCCACGATGGCTCTCAGCTTCACAGCAACCTGCACATGCAGGAAGCTGCAGTACGCCGTGAAGCTTGATTCTGGCGACTCGGCCAGGACATCATTGTGCCACTACTCGAGCTGCGAGAAGGCATTCGGCACGAACTTAGGGGTAACTTCCGAAGGTATGCGTCTGTCCTTCTTGGCCATGTGGCCACCGATACACAGTATTCTTAGGTTCGTTATGGAGATCCCAATCGAGAGCTTCTATACAACCAGGGGGAGCCAAAGCTCCACAAGCTGGAGAGTGGCGTTGTCAGGAGTTGTGTGAAAGTCTCGGCTCGTTCACATGTGAACATGGCGTGTAAATTAAATTGATCATTCTAGCCTGGGGGTATGTTATGCCTGAGAACACGAGCTGATACGTTAGTCACAACATGAATGAGTTGCGGAAAAATTCAGGTACATCACCTATGGCACTAGTAGATGATCCTGAGCAGTTGCCACTTAAGGGCGAGTTCTTCTTGGAAGACAGGTCAAGCTGGATGTCTGAGATCCCTGGTCTGTGTCACCGATCCCACGCAACTGTGCAATCTGTTACAACTGACTTGGTATTAGACTTTGTTCATCAGCAGAAGATGAAGGAATAAATGCCGGAGCAAAATACCGAGACCTTGCTGTGGATGAGTAGGGAGAATTTTGAACTGTATCGTGGACAACCTATACCAGCTGGACACTAACTCCAGCAAATATCGACCGTCAGCGTTTGTGCTTCTCGAGAGCGTGCTCAGGATCAGTCTCAGAATACGGGGCCCCTCCATAGAGTGCTGACGAAAAGCTGCATGTATCACATATCCGCCCCCAACTGCCATGGTAACACTAAGCCCACAAAGCCAGACTTGAAGGCCCAATATCCCGGATCTCCATTCGGTAAGTGGCAGAGCAAAGGGGCACATTCAACGAGGAATTCCATCTTCGGATGTCTGTATACGGTAGTCCGCTCCTCAGCCAGCAAAGCGAACGAGCCTCGTAGCACTGCACAAGGCCATGACAGAACGAGAAAGCACCGACACACAAAGAAGAGAAACACGAGCACCTCTTCTAGTCCACGGCATGCACCCTGGCCAACCCTTCCCAAAAAGGACTCGAGGCCGTCCCCCATAACACCTGCCACCAGCTCGTAACCCGACCGCCCTAGAATTGGCCAATTCTTCTCCTCTGCAGCACGGAGCACAGCACCTCAGCGGCCACCACCAGCATCGTCGAGCGGCACGCCGCAACAACAACAGCAGATGGTAGCAGGACACTCGTGGCACAGTCGTCCAGCATTGGGTCGGCGTCGCGGAACCGTTGGGCACCCACCGCCTCTTCCACTGACCCGGTTTTGGTCCTTTGGTGCCTTTTCCCCTCCTTTTGTATTTTGCCTCCTTTGTTGCCTCCCTCCCGACACCACCCCAAAACAAGAGATTCTTGTCCGCAGAGCTTGGCGAGGGGGGTCAGCAAGAAAGATGGGATGGGGGCCCGATGATGCGCACACGCGCTGGCACGTCACACAGACTCAAACCGGGCGTTCCGGCGTTGATCGTACATATAATATTTTCCGGTGGCACCTCGTGCGACTACAGACGTGCATGCATGGGGGAGTGAGTGGTAACTACTCCAGGGGTGGAAGATGAGGGATCTCCACGGCCAGTTGTGCATGCAGCACCAGGGAAAACGTGGGCGTGGCAAAGAGCTCGGTCAAGGTAAGGTAGAAAGGGGACGAATGGGGAATAAGTGCATGTAGTGGTCAAAGATGTGGGCTGTTGGGCAGCGCACCCTGTGCAGCCAGAGCCTGCATACAGCGATCCGAGAAACGGGGTACAGACGCTAGCAAATGGGTAGGACGCATTGTACATGACAAGTGATGAATCGACTGCATACAATGCAATATGATGCAACAAGGTGTGCGTGTGAGATAGATACAGCTGGACAAGATCGAGGCCTGGGAACCAATACCAACCCGCAGGTGTGTGCTGTAGACGCCGTAGAGGCCGGGCTCAGGTAGACATGCTCGCTTCCTGCCCAACACCCACCTCGGTGAGCCCTGCATTTTGCCAGGTCTGCATCATGTTAGCCCAATGCATCTTGCCTGGCCAAAGCACGAAGGTGGAGTTCTTGCGATCGGCTATCTGCATCGGCGCGCACCGCAGGGCGCCTGCATGACATAACAATGCCGCAGCAACGAGGGCAAGGGTCCCCATGAATGGCGTCAAACGTGGCTATGGATCTCCTTTGTGAGCCCAAACTTGGAACGACCTGAGGGTTTTCCGAGTCACGTTTGTCAAGCAGTACAGTAGGCGGTGGTGCACGCCTGCGATGAACACAACCGGGCTCGGCGATAAGGACTGGCTGGTTGAGCAGGGAGAGACATGTCTCCTGCATACGAGAGAGACGAGAGGAGATGAACCGGCTTGCCCCTTCCAGAAACAATCTCTAGCATGGGCAGGACTTGCGGCTCAAAAATGAAATAACCTTCTGTCTCTTTTATTGACGAATGGCAGGTTGTGATCAGCATCATCAGCCTGGAGTTCGCGGCGTTTGCGCATTAGGCACTGAGATCGTCGATGCAGAAACAACGACATGCTGATATGAGCAGCCTGCGGGCCAATGCCGTCAGCAGCCACGGGCGCTGTTCCCCGTCCGCCCTCTCACTCGCCAGCATTGGTCGCAGAGCCGCAGACGCAACAGCAGACGTCGTTTATTGGTGATCAATGTAGAGATGCCTGGGTGGCTTGAGGTGTGTGTAACGTAAGCAAACAAGCCAAAGTACGCGGCAAGAAATCGGGCCCGGGGATTTGGAGTCGGCGGAGGAGCAATTGAGGGTGTAGACCTTATCAACGTGAGGATAGGTCTCTGGCGAATACGGGACCCTGGTCTCCGTCACTTGATGAGCAAAGAGCGAATGGGAGATAAAGTGTGGAGATAAGATGAGGCTGCACTTGCATTAGGAGGCCACCGTTGCTTGGGCTATTTTGCATTGCCTTAGCGTTGCCCGAGTGAAGTGTAAATAAGGCGTCCGGTCGGCTGCCTTTTTCCTCCACATCTCGGCAAACCATGCGACCCCTTGAGGCTCAGGTGGTCCGCGTCGTACAGCATACAGGCACATGGGCCATCCGAAATACCACCCGCCCCTGTTCACCATCAGAGACATATCTGGACAGGTTTCGGCGAGAATCTTTAGTGTCGAGGTGTGAATATCAAGATATCAGGTCGCGCCGGGCGGCAGTCGCGGTCCCACCGTGTCTCCAACTCGTACCCAGATCATCCCCTGACATCTTTGAGCGACAAGACACCGCATATGTGGTCACTGGCTCAGCGCTGCGGGCATTGCACCATTTCTCGCGGCCACAGCCAACACCTGTGGCCACCCAGGGCCGCCACATTCGCGACCTGTCTAGTCTGTCAGTGCAAGGTGACAAGCTGAGCTCGAGCTTAGCCCCCGGTCTTGGCAATCCTTCGAGCAGTCCGCGCTGGTCTCCGAGGGCTGCCTGGCCAATCATAGCCCGTCTCTTACACGAGACTGTACCCATGGGGTTGAAGAAGGTGTGTATGTGACACTCGTCTCACCGAGCAAGCAAGAGTGGGGCGAGACGTCGTTATGTCTTAGTCCATAATGGAAGTGATCAAGTAGTGCCTCTACAGGCCCGGCATTTGTTTCTCGAAGTTGGTGTGCATGTATTAGCCCGCTCCCGTTTCTCGAGTCAAGTCTCGGACTGCTGATCTTGGGGATGGTTCGTCGCAAGGTCGCAGCGGCAGCAGCCGTTCTGGACTGCTCTAGGACCTCGGAGCTGTTCATCTGCCCGAGTCATCCGTACCGAGTGACCTCGACGGCTCTCGACACCAAGTCCTAGACACGCGTGGCTCATATCTGGGGCCTGTCCCTCCTTGTCTCAGTCTTCAGTCGTGCTGTTGCGACACGAACGAACCGCGTGGCCTTTCTTGTCCTCGCCTCACTTTCGTAACGCACCAAGTGGTTGTAGGTTGCACACCATCTGGCCAACTTGCTTCCGACTGCCTGTCCTCCCGGAGCCGCCCCAATATATTAGAGCCTTGCTGCCTGGCTCTGCTTCCTCGCCCTGACTGAGAGCAGGCTTTCTTCATCCAACCTCTCTCTCGCCCTTCTCCTATCAAGGCAGAATCGTCTCTTGCTCCCTTGGAGTTGAACGTTTCTTCCACGTTCGTGACCATGCAAGAATTCTTCCAACTCAATGGTGGTCAGCCCCAACGACCACCCGCCATCCCGGTCCCTCCTCAACATTATCAACCGGGTGTGGGTGGCCGGCCGCCACCGCCGCCGGTGGTGCATCAGCAGCATCCCGTGTCCATGGTGGCGCCGATGTCTCTTCCCCCACAGATGCAACGGCCCATGCCGCCCATAGGCGCTTCATTCCCGCCACATGCACCTAATCCACCTCATCCTCCCAGACATATCATACCATCCCACTTCCAGAGCCCCGTTGTCGTCTCCGACATTCGAGATGAGAATGTGACTGAAGAAGACTTCCGAGAGGACCTTTCAGATTACATCATTCTGAGGTTCCAGAAGATTCAGCCGTACGACGAGTATGACTCTGAGGGTGAAGAAGCGAAGGCGAGCTGGGACAACTGCACCAGGACACGCATCGCTAATGTCGACAAGGTGGACGCTCGTAGGGAGATCCGCCGGCTCAACAAGGAGGACGCGAAAAAGGGCAAGACCCTCCTGGAGAAGCAAAATGATCTGGGACCCAAGCAGCAAGACCAGCTTGCAAAAGCGCAACGCGACCTTTCGCTGGAAGAGCACGATGCACGCTTCCACACCGTGCTCGCACAGATTGACTCTACGCTGAAGCCGGTCGTGCAGAAGCGTGAAAAGGTCTATACGAGACGGTCCAACACGAAGCGGAAGATCCATCAGAAGAAGAGGTACGAGCGCACTTCCATCACCGCATACTTCAAACGCTGCCCCAAGGACTCTCAGGTACCGAGCCAGCTTGCTCGTTGCATTGAGATTGAGAAGCAGCGGGAATCCGAAGGGATGCGGATGAGGCACCACCAGGCGCAGGAGCAGCACATGCAACACCGGCCTCACCTTGTGCAACAGCACCATCCGGGACCAATGTTCCACCCGCAGGCTCTCCCAATGCGCAGCCCAGGACCAATGCAGGGACAAATGCACCGTGGCCAAGGCATGCCGGTGCACCAGTCCCACCCTGGCCATGGACTTGGTCGACCCCATACACCAATCCGCGTCGAGGTTGACCACAGAAAGGATAAGCACCACAAGAGTGGCCACTCGAGAAGTTCTGACAGCTCCGATTACTCTGACTTCGGCTCGGGTTCCGAACAGGGCTCCGAGTCCACGTTGGTCACCGAACCCTCCCGTTCGTCAGGCTCGTACAAGGACAAGAAACATCACGACCACAAGAGGAAGTCCTTGAAGTACCTTGAAGAACCCAGGAATTTCGGAGTCGAAGTCTACCGCCCCGGCCGTCGCCACAGCCTCATCGAGAAGCCATCATATATCGTCACCGGGAGTGGAGCTCGTGTCCCAATCATCCAGGTCGCAGTTCCTCCAAGAAAGGCTGCTATCCCGGTAGAGGACATTGATCAAATCGAGGCCGACGCCTACCGTGCTGGAAGGTCGGATCAGAAAGCTGCCTTCCGGCATACTCTGGATGATGCCGACAGTCTCGATCTTGCTGCGAGGAGATATAGGCCTCGATACGCACCCCGCCCGGAGATCATCAATGAAGGATTATCTCCGGCCAGGATCCGGCACGTCACCTCAAGCGAGGTTGGTCGACAGCTCGAAGACGATCTCCATCGCCTGCGACTAGACCGCGACTCCCACTACCATGACGACCTTGCCGAGTCCATCCATCTTGAGGCCCAACGGCTGCGCGAGGCGCGGGCGCGAGAAGAGCAGGAGCACCTCTTGCGAGTGCAACTAGACGAGGAGGCATTGTACCGGAGGCGGCGAGAGGAGTCGCCCCCGTCTTCTGTAAATCCTTTCACACCTTTTTCGCGGAGAACAGGCCGTACGTATGATATGGATCGTGATTATAGGCGATGAAATTTCTTGTCAGTCGGATATTTCCTTGATCAAGAAGCTTGGACCTTGTTCCGAGCACCGCAACGGTCAGAAAAAACTGGGCAGTGATGAGTGCGAATCGCGAGGTTGCTTCCTTCTCTTATGTTTCGAGAGTGTCGTCCCAGTCGGCAATGCTATTAGCACGAGCTCCGTACTCAGAATGCAAGAGACAGTGATTCCACAGCTGAGATATTACTGTTGTTGATACTGCGAGTAACGCCAAAGGGCACAGCTCGTGGAGCTGATCCGACCAAAGCTTCATACCGACTTGTGGATCAAGATCGAGGCAAGGGGGGCCCTGATCGTAACAGAGGTGGTAGGAGAACCCATAACCTCTTTGGGCTGAGGTTCAAACTTCTGCATAGTCCATGTATGCAGATGGATTAAAATCCTTTCCTCGACCACATCGGCAACCGTCTTGTAGTCTCACATCTGCGGCTGGGGTAAGGACTGTGGGTCGTGTGTGAGACTGTGTTAATGAGGCCTCGGTACAGCAGGGGCGAAGCTTGACAACATTCACGAGAAGGAGAACCCCGGGGGACTGCTGGATAGCTCGTAGTTATTAAGAGACTCGATACTGCATGCTCCGCAGACGTGGCATGTCGGCCCAACCTCAGGCGATTGGGCGGGCCTGAGATCGCATCGCGAGCCACCCTCCGATGGAAATTGGCCGAGCAATGGACGCGGACGAACCAGTTGCCTGCCTCAGCGAGGCCAGACTCGTGGCATCTCTTCAATTGGCTGCCCAGCCGTCTTTCAGCCTGCCAAGGTGCCTCGGGCAATGGGATTGAAACTCCTGGGTGCTCAAGCTAGTAATCCATATATGCCTTGGGAAGCCGATTCGTTCGGTGATGGGTTCGGGTAACGCTGGTGTTCCCAGGTCCAGTCCACCTTTGAGTGGAGCGCGACTCAGTGCATGGCTGCGGCTTGGACGGGTTGGGTGGGTTTATAACGTCACGCCACAGAACACCGTAAATCATGCGGGAAAAGCAGGGAGAGCTAGGCACATGAAGTCATGCTGTTTACCGAGGAAAGTGAGGTGATGAGTTGTTTTCGTTGAGGACGAAAACTAGGGGCCATCGAACGAGAGACGCCAAGTCCCGGCGAGTCCCCACCAGAAACCACGTTCCAGCACAGGCTGCCCGTGCCTGTGCTTCTGTGCCCCTCCATCGCTGCCCCTCTAAAGAGCAGGCAGACTGTCGTCACCTTCAAGTACGCTTTTCCTGAAACTCTTCTTCTCTTCACTCTGCCAGCTACACCTACAGAATATACAACTCCTTCCTAGCGAACAATTACTTTTTTCTCCAACCGTAAGGATACCATCAGACACCAATTGCCCATCATGGCTCGCAAGTTCTTTGTCGGAGGAAACTGGAAGATGTGAGCTGCCCACCAAGCTCCCCCGAGCTCCTGAAAACCCCGCAGAGCTTCCACAGGAGCTCCCAGACTGACGATGGCCTCGCAGGAACGGCACCAAGTCGTCCATCAAGGAGATTGTCAACAACCTGAACAGCGCAAAGCTCGACCCTAACGCTGGTATGTCTGACCTGACACTGCTCTGAGCCAACCCCAGTCCTCGAAAAACGAGGACTGCTCCCAGAGAACAAGCCAAGTCAGAAGTCCGTTCTGCTAACCAGCCCTCCACACACAGAGGTCGTCGTTGCACCACCAGCACTGTACCTGCACTACGTCCGTGACTCCCTGAACAAGGGCATCGAGGTGGCAGCGCAGAACGTCTACGACAAGCCCAACGGCGCCTACACGGGCGAGATCTCGGTGGAGCAGCTCAAGGACAGCAGCGTGACCTGGGCCATCCTGGGCCACAGCGAGCGGCGCACGATCCTGGGCGAGACGGACGAGGTGGTCGCGTCCAAGACCAAGTTCGCCACCGACGGCGGCATCAGCGTCATCTGGTGCTGCGGCGAGTCGCTCGAGGAGCGCGAGGCGGGCAAGACCGTCGCCGTCGTCACCAGGCAGCTCGACGCCCTCAAGGCCAAGATCGGCTCCGACTGGTCAAAGATCGTCGTCGCCTACGAGCCCATCTGGGCCATCGGAACCGGCAAGGTCGCCACCACCGAGCAGGCGCAGGAGGTCCACGCCGCCATCCGCCAGTGGCTCAAGGAGAAGGTCGACGCCAAGGCCGCCGACGAGACCCGCGTCCTGTACGGCGGCAGCGTCAGCGAGAAGAACTGCGTGGAGCTCAGCAAGCAGGCCGACATTGACGGTTTCCTGGTCGGCGGAGCCAGCTTGAAGCCTGCTTTCGTCGACATCATCAACAGCACTCAGGCATAAGGTCGTGAGCTGGTAGAGGAGTAGTCTATGGGTGGTTCCCCGGGAGAAATTGGGACACAAGGACAACCAAGATAGGCAGCCAAAAGTAGTCAAATGAAACTCTTGAAATCACTCCACTTCGCCCCTCGGATTACTCGTTGCTCGTTGAATTGCGCCTCTTGATGCTTTTGAAGACCCAGTCCGGGTATATAATCGATACGGTATGCCACCCCTTGAAGACCGTTCGTCTCGAGAAATGTGGCGCCCCGGCACCATGCATGTAAAGTACACGTCCTCCCCGTCCCTTCCGCCCGGCTCCAGCCCCGTCTATACTGTGAGGCCCTTGCCGTGATACGGTGACCAGATGCCTCTGACACTGTCGTTGAGACTCTTGACCGGCTTGCTGTACTTCTTGTTCCTCTCGCCCGTCGAGTCCCGCAGCAGCTCGACCTTCTGCTGTATTTGGTTCGCGTGCAGGTTCCTCATGCAGACCGCCCGCGTGTTGCCATTGATGTAGTGTGCGCTGACGACGGGGTGCTTGGTCGGCCGCGGGGACACGGTGACCTCGATCTCGGGGTGCGCGGCGGCGAACTTCGGGAGGAGGGACTTGATGAAGGAGCTACAGGGGCGGGTCAGCACCATGAGGATGGGCATGAGAGGGTCTGCAACACCTACTTCATGCCTTTTGAGCTCCCTGCCCAGTCGCAGTAGTGGAAGTCCATCCTCTTGCATTGCAGCACGAAGGCGCCGACGCCATTCTGTCGTCGCAGTCAGCATGGTGTGCCATGGAACTGATATGGTATGGAAGGGGAAACTCACTCGGCCCTTCGTCACTGCCTCAAATGCTGGCCTTACTGTCATGGTGGTCTGTCAATGTGGTTGAGGACGGACATCATCGCCGTATAATCAGTCGTCTCGCTCGATGCGTTCGATCGCATCCAAAAAATGTTGCTTATGTAATGTGGTGGTCTGAGCTTTACGGTACGCGTTGCTGCCCTTGTCCCTTGTTGCCGTCGAGGACGGCATAGCTTTAAACTAGGCAACCTGTCGCAAAGCCCGGCTCTTTTCAACCGCCTCCCTACTTCCCTCTCCCCAGGAGGTCTGCGATCGTCCTTATCCTGTCTCTTCGAGTCACAGGCGCGCAAATTCTTTGCTTCATCGAAGCGAGGGTAGTCCTTCATTTTGACCGGGTCACGCCTTAGTGCAAATGACCTGAAAAGGGACTGAAAATGACCGACAAGCTCCCTCCCAACCTCCTGGCGCTGTTTGCGCCGCGGCCTCCTCTGCGATGGGTCCCTCCGTGTGATTTCCCCCAGGAAGAGCGCAAGACTGCTGCCATTGGGGGTGTGGCCGACTTCCTGCCTCGCCTCGAAGCTTACAAGGATGCCGATGGTTTTGTCCCCACGGAGAGTTGGCTGCAGGCACGCGACCGCAAAAAGATTGAGAAGAAGGCCGAGATCGAGAAGCTGGTCACCGAGGCCCCAAAGCTCTGTTAGATGCCCTGCCCAATCCGATGTACGCAGTACTTCACACTAACATCTGAAATGAAGTCAACCCGGCCAACGACCCCAACATTCGTGGCGATGCCTTCAAGACACTGATGGTCTCGCGACTCAGCTATGATGCCAATGAGGAGGATCTCGAACGAGAATTCGGTCGCGTTGGGACCATCGAGCGTGTATGAGGACACCCTGGACACCCATAACACCTACCTCGCAGCATTTCTGACATGCACAATAGATAAGAATCGTGCGTGACACCCATGCCGACGAGAAGGGCAACAAGAAGAAGAAGCCACACCGCGGCTACGCATTCATAGTGTTTGAGCGCGAAAAAGACATGAGAGGTAATACCGCCATTGATATTCCCAAGCCAACCCTAGAGCCCACGCGGCGAATCAGTACCCCACCGAGACCATGGCCCTCAAGCTTGCCCGTCTCGGTACCCCTCCCCCCATTCATCTCGCTCATCACGAAGGTATGAAGACAATGGTAAGGTCGTACTGACACAAGCGCGTTTTGCCGCGCGCACGTTTAGCTGCTCTAGAACAACTCGATGGCATCAGTATCAAGGGCCGCCGTATCAAGACCGACGTCGAGCGCGGCCGTACCGTCTCAGGCTGGAAGCCTCGTCGCCTCGGTGGTGGACTTGGAGGGCGCGGTTACACCAAAGCCATGCCAAGTCGTCCCATGGCCGGTCCCGGCGGCTTCGGGGGCGGTTTCCGTGGAGGACGTGGTGGCGGCTTCAGAGGAGGAGACCGAGGTGGCTTCCGTGGCGGCTTCGATCGTCGCGGTGGAGGCTTCGGAGGCCGTGACCGTGGATTCGGTGGACCACCCAACGCACCGAGCGGACCGGGTGGCGGCCGATTTGACCGTGACCGAAGAGACTACGGAGACCGCGGCGGCGGTGGCGGATACGGCCGACGCGACGACGACAGAGGATACGGCGGCGGAGGCGGCGGCTACCGCGGAGGTGATAGGTCCAGCTCCGGAAGCAACGCCATGCCGCTTGGCCAAAGACACGGCGGAGGCGGAGACAGAGACAGAGGTGGAGACCGTGGCGGAGATCGAGGCGGAGACCGAGACAGGGACCGAGACGGGTACCGTGACCGCGACTACGGCCGTGACGACTCGCGGAAACGACCCTACGAAGGAGGGTCAGGCTACGAAGGTGAACGCAAACTGCGCCGCTACTGATGACAAGACAACCGCTCGTCTTGTGGTGGGTATCTTGAGTCCGCTCATTTCGCTTTTGTCGTCTTCCACCTCTCTTGCCTCCTTGACAACAAGGGTAAGCCGACGGAAACAAGTCTTTCCACACCCTGGCCAACTTCATACTCCTTGTCTCAAGGTAAAAACCAACCGATCATCCTGGAACCACCGACACTGGCTACGCATAGAGGATCTCGCCCGGACCGTCTGACGATACACAAAGGTGTGTGTGTGTGCGTGTGTCCTGCATCCGACGTATCCCCTGGAGCCAACCTGGAGCCAACATATCGTCGTCAACTGCGCTCCCCAAAGAGTAGGTGGGCGCCATGCATCAAGGGCTAGGACAGGTAGTATTTCTCCTTGTAAGATGACGTGTGTTCTTGTATCTGCCAGTCACGCGGAGGGAAAAAGACTGGAATAGCTTTCGAGGTAAGGTCAGAGGTAAGGACTGCGGATCCTACTGACCACGAGCTCCTTGCCAGCTTCTCGTTAGTAATGTATTTTGGAGAAGAAAGGAAACTGTAATGAACCCATCGCGTGGAAGCGTGTCGCTTGTGTAAGTAGCGAGACTGTATCATATGTCAAACCGGCAAACACAGCATAGCAGGACGCTTTCCATGGTTTGGGCCGGCGCAGAAAGTCTGCGGGCGTTTTGAGTTCCATAGCTTCAAAGACAATACATATCATTTTCGCTTTTTTTCTTCGGTCTTGTGTGCTCAGGCCTTGTTTGCCATGTGCAATACTAGCTGTCCGTTTTCCTGCCTTCCTGAACGCCGCGAAACCCAGCATGCAATGGTATATCAACCCCGTTCGGACAGCCTCGGGAGCCCCGAAAGGCCCTCCACGACCGTCAATGTCTACACCTGTCTATCGAACTCCTCTCCTACTCATCATCATCATCGTCCATGGCATTCTCGTCGGCCTCTTCGATCTCGGTGACGAGTCCGCTCTCTGCCTCCCAGTAGCTGATGACCCGGTACTGTTGTCAGTAAAACCGTGCACACCACACGCAGGCGCCCAGGGCTAAGACCAAGGAAGCCTGGATCGTGGGGTTGGGGGGGGGGGGGGGATTACTCACGCCGATATCGTGACCTTGAACTCGCTCAGGCACTGGTCAAAAAGCTTCAGCAGCCTTGTCTGCCTCGAGTCGAGGACCTGGCCCTCCTTGCAGACGGTGTACCCCTCGCCGCCGCCCGTCTCCTCGCCCAGCACGACCTTGCCGCGGACCATGCGCGTGGGCACGCCCAGGCGCCGCAGCTCGGGCTCGATCGTGTGGCCCAGGGGCACGTCGTGCTCGGCGGGGACGGCGCCGCCCGTGGCGTAGACGACGCCCGTGGGGATGACGAAGCCGCGCGAGGCGACGGCGCCGGCGCGCGCGAAGTCGACGGGGCTGAAGGACTCGAAGTACGAGGTTATCTCGGCCGCGGGCCGGTTCGTGAAGAGCAGCGCCACGTTGCCCGTCAGGTGCGGGCTCAGCTTGTAGATGCCGTCTGCGGTCGCGTCCTCCGGGTTGGTGCCCAGGGCGCGGGACATGAGTTTTGTCTTGCCGAAGAAGAGTCTGTTTTCCCCCGGCGGAAGGGATCTAGTCAGCGGCCTGCTTCTATATTGCTTCCCCCAATCCATTGGGGGAGCGTGCGGCGAAGGTCTAGGGCCAATTGACTTTCGATCTTTTTTTGGTTGAAAGGGGACAGCAGGAGAAGCCTGGCGGTTGTGGAACCGCGGGACTTTCACTGCTGGAGAGGAGGAGTCTTCATCCGTACCTGGAGTCCGAAAGCTCGTGGCGCACGTCCTTGAGGTGGTTGTTGCGCATGTTGTCGAAGCCCAGCACGAAGCAGCGCTCGTACTTGGGGACGGTTTCGCGGATGTCCTGGAACAGCTTCTCCTTCTGCTCGCGGGTCTTCTTGTTCACCTGGGTAAGGTGGAAGACCTTTCCTCTCTTTGACTTGGGCATCTTGGGTGATTTGTGTGTAGATCGAACAATTGGCTTGCTTGAATGGAGAAGTTGTGTTGCGAGCGTTCTCAAGATGGCCGAGAAATTCAAAAATGTCTAAGAGAGAAAAGTTGTTATCGCGAGCTGCTGATAAGAGCTGGTTAGCAGGGGTCTGGCAGGGATGTTCAGTTGCCCCTCTGCTGGTAGATATGTGACCTCAAGATATCTCCCTCGAATAACTCGTCTTAGGTCAATATGAATTGCAGGTTCAAGCCTGATCAACTCACAGGTCGTAGTCACGTCTGATTCAATTGAATGATTGAAAACCTGACCAGCGCAGAAGTTCTATGTGCCCAGGTAGGGCGGATTACAGCAGTGTAAGTCCGCATCGCCTCTACGAAAAAGTACCAGTGCAATGCACAATCATAACACATGTATTTACCTTCGTGAGGTTCCCATTCCGAGTTGCAATGGCACAGGTTTTCAGAACCTTTGCCAGAGTAATATGTTCTAAATCTACGCACATTTATGTGACGAGTGTTATGTTTGCGTTTGCGTGCGTGTATGCTCCCCTCAAACAGACCAAATACGCCAGAATGCACCAATAATCCCCTCAAGCCAAACAAGGGCCCATGAGCCAAGAAGCCGTACAGCCACGACTCCATACACAGATTGCTCAAGCCAAGTACGTGTACGCATTACCCTCCCGCTCCAGGTAGTCCTTCTCGATGAGCCTGCAGGGCGAACCAGTGTTAGCAAAGGAGATCCAAAGTCGTAGAATGAAGAGGGCTGGATCGGTCAGTAACTACTGAAAGGCAAAAGACCCGTACTTACTTCTCAATGTTCTGCTTGATATCCCCCGGGTCCATGGCGCCCCGGCTCTTGGTCTGATTGATAACCTCAGCGACGAGCTGGGCATGCGGCATGGTCTTGCGGCTCTTCATGACGCGCACGATGGCCGCCTGCGTCTCGAACTGCCGGTCCGCCGCGACGCGCCGGTGCGTCTCCTGGTTCTCCTCGGCCGTCTCCTTGAGCTGGATCTGGTTGATCTTGACGCGCACCATCGGGTGGACGAAGCCCCTGTTGAACGAGAACGTGTCGGTCGCGCTGACGTCCCTGCCCTTGGGGTTCTTGGTGAGGACCCGCACCTTGCCGCACGCGAGCGACTGCAGCGTCCGCTCGAGCTCGCCGCCGCCGAGCCCCGTCGCCGTCGCGATCTGCTCGTACCCCAGGACCCCCTCGGGGGCCTTGTTGAAGAGCACCAGCACGCTGGCCTGCATCGCGCTCACCGCCAGGTCCTTGGTGCCCTTGGCGAAGTAGCCCTTGACCATGCAGTGCGCCAGGTTGTGCTTCCAGAAGAGCTTGCGGCCCGTGTGCTTGTTCTTGTAGAAGGCGTCGTACTGGTCGATCTTCTCGGCGACGTCCTCCGGTATCAGCATCTTGACGTCGGGGTACGACGGCCACGCCGCCTGGGACAGCACGCTGACGGTGAGGTCGACGCCGCTCCGGTCCCTGCCCGTGGCGTCCAGCCAGCCCTTGTAGGTGTCCATCTCCTCTTTTGCCAGCGCAATGTCCTTGAACATCTGTTCCAGGTTGTGCGTGAAGCTGGAGCCGCACTCGCCCTTGAGCTTGGTGAGCATGCTGCGCTCGGCATCCTGGCTGGCGCTCCGGCCCATGAGCAGTCGGCGGGCCAGGTCCTTCTTGTAGAAAGCCTCGAAGACGTCCTTGCCCTCGATGAAGCGGAACAGCTCGAGCGATGCGTCCAGCTGTCGGTCCAGCTCGGCATCCTCGTCGCCTGTGCTGGCCTGGCCGCTCTTCTCCGCCTGACTACGGTCTTTGCTGTCCGAGATCAGGGATTTTGGCAGGGCCTTGATTCCACCCCGCAGCAGCATGTCAATGTGCTTGGCGATCATCTCGCCGACCTTGGAGGTGCCAGTGCCCCAGGAAGATGATATCTTCTTGTCGTTGATGAAGACTGTAAAGGCCTCTCGAAGGCTGTACGTGAAGACGTCGTCACCGCCGAATGCGTCACGGATCATGGTGTCCATGGACCGCCGGAATTCCAAGAGTCGAATGACCATCTCGTCGCCTTTGTCCGTGTCGTTCACTATCCTCGCACCCGCTTGTTGGATGTACTCCTCCCACGGCCCCTTGAGCTTTCTCGGGATGTTCGACAGACAGAGCAGCGAGTATAATGCCTTCACCGAGCTAATGTCGTTCTCGTCTAGTAACCTCGACACGTCGCCTTGGTCCAGCAACACCTCGCTGTAGTTCTGGATAAGAATCTCGTGGGCCTTCTCGAGCAACAGCACCTTTGTCGTGCTGTCGAAGTTGTATGTGTTGCACCTGTAGTCCTCCCGCTTGAGGAGCCTCTCGCATGCCGTGATATACGACCTCAGGCCATCGTTACTGTGATCAGCGGCAAAGTCGATGAAGTAGTATTCCGACTGCTGCAGGAATTCCCTCTCGAACTTGCTGCCATACACCCCAAGAACCTTCAACATGTTGATGGAGTCGTGCAGGAGCGTCGGATCGGCCGCCGCGTTGCCCTGGCGGTCGTGCTCCACCAGCTGGCACATGCCCGTGACCACTTTCTTCCCGCAGTCCGAATCGTCGGCCCCGGGGGCCGAGTTGAAGATCATCTTGCGGAAGAGCGACAGCAGCAGGTCGTTGATGGACTGGTACTTCTTGTTGTTGAGCAGGAATGAGCGGTCGAGGTAGCTGAAAGTCGAGCGGACGGTGATGAGGGTCTTGTTGAAGGCGGTCCACTGCGTCCTCACCCGCACCAGCACGTCGGTGGTGACCACGGCGCCGCCCTCCCTGATCCGGCCCAGCACCTCGCGGTGCAGGTGCTTCTCGCACTCATACTTGAGCACGCTGAACAGCTTGTCGCCCTGGCCGCGGAGGCACAGGTCCTCCACGCCGCGGTAGACCCTCTCCAGCGGCACGCGCGGCACCTCGCCCCTGAGGATCGACCGCAGCGCCGTCTCCACGTTGTCCCAGGTCTTCTTGTAGTAGTCCTCGACGTCGGCGGCCGTCTTGGAGCTTGCCCTGAGGTTCTTGATGACGATCCTCCTGGCGCCGGACAGGGGCTGGAACCCCGCGGCGCCCTCGGGCTTCTTGCCCATGGCCTTTGCGCTCATGGTGCTCGTGGCCATGGTGTTTATCGAGGCAGCCGAGGTGGGCCTGAAAGCTGTGGTCGGCGCGGTCTCCCCGGAGCGGATGCGCTTGGGGTCTGGCGCGGTTCGCGACTGGGACGAGGAGGGGATGGAGTCGACTCGAGGGCGGCGTCGGGACGGGGGCGATGTGTGGCGGGGGTTGCCCGTGGTGGAGTTGTCGAAGGGGCCCTCGGTTCCTGATGGCCTTGACTGCATGCCCAGGCCCCGGGGGATCCAGCTGCAACAACTCGAGCTGTTGTCGCACAGATCCTGGTGGGTAAATGTGACTTCCTGGCTGACTGGCTGACTCTGCTTTGACTAGTCGTAGTGGAAGACCAGATTATGAGGGGAGACCCGAATGTGGGGGACCGAGTGTTCTCTGAAGTCTTCCGAATGTGGGTTGAAAACTGTAGGCGAGCACGAGTAACCTGACGAAGGATAACAACTTAAGAAGGTCGTTTCGATTGCACAGTAACACGGCACGGTCAATGACGAGTGAGACGATCGAACGGAGTTAAAGAGCTCCCCCACATTTGCTCCGCGCCTTACACGCGACCGATAAGAGCTCGGCTGACATGCCCGGGGCCAACGACGTTCCCTCTTCAGCGGTCGGTCATGCAAGGTCATCCGCCGGCGCCTGACCGCGAGTGATCAACTTATTCATGTACCCCATGGGGGTTTGAACCTGGAAGGGATAGTTTCTTCAATTGCTCACAAGCAATTCCCATCGACTATTTCATCCTTCTAGTTGCGCTCATGATTGGAGCCATTCTATTAATTTTTGAAGGCCCAATATACACATGTGTTGTATGATGGCCGCAGTTGAAGCTAACATGAACAGTCTCCCTACGAATCCCAGCCCCAAAATGCACCTGCACACCCTCCATTAAGCGTACGCCGCCCACCCCGAGTACAGCACAGCTAGATTCCTCTCATCGGTTGCCTGGTTGATGAGGTCGTTCACCGTCGCCGTGACGCTCAGGGTCTTGGACAGCTTCTTCCTCACCACCTCTAGCGCGCGGTCTGCCTCAGACGGCTCGTTCACCACGGTTTTCTTCGTCTTGTCTGGCCCGGTGCCCGCCGCGCCTCCCTCGCCATTCCCGTCGTTGTCCTCCTCCGCCCGTCTCGCCGCCCCCTGCAGCTTCGCCAGCCTCATAGGCGTCGAGCTCCACGAGTAGAGCGGGTCGTACCGCAGGACGTCCAGTACCGTCATGATCGAGTATGTCTCCTCTCTCAGCGCGTCGAGCGTGAACTCGCAGCACCTGCGGAACACCCCGTCTGTCTTTGTCACCCCCATGCCGTCCACGACGTCACGCGTCATGCGGAATGGCACGACCTCGGGCACCGGCAGGATGCGCCCTGACTCGAATGCCACGCCCAGGTCAATGTGCACGACTTCGCCCGTCTTCTGGTCAAGGAGGATGTTGTGGCCGTGTCGGTCTCCAAGCCCCAGGACATGCCCGAGGATGGATATGGCAGCCGTCGTGCGCGTATAAGCGAGGCGCTTGATGTACCAGTCGTCCGGGTCCGGGAACGATTCTATGAAGAAGTATCGCATTACAGGGTGGAACTTGTCCGATACCTTGCGGTAGGTAGACACTCTGACATCGTTGGTACGACCGGCAACATTGGATATCTCTTTCCTACAAAGACTGCCCTTCATGTCTTTCGGATAGTATCGTTCGTGCGCCGGCATGAGCCAGTCGTGCAAGGGTATCGTGTTGGCAACGAACTCGATCAGCCCAGACCTATTCGTGAGAGGCAGCACCTTGTATGTTCTGATGCCGAGGTTGCGTTGCCTGGTCGCTCGGTGTTGCTTCAGCAGGGAGGATACGGCAGCAAAGACCTGCTCCATGATTGCGTCTTGGCGAAGGTCGTCATTGCCGCCTTTGACGAGCTGCTTGTACCTCACTCCATTGCTGGCAACCACCGTGATTATCTTTGGAGCACTGACGCCTGATGCAATCGACATGGTAGGCTCTAGTCTCTCTATCACCGGAACCGCTGAGTAGTTCCTATCCGCACGCAGCTCAATCTCCAAGGTTGGCGGCGGGATGGGATATTTTGCGAGGCATCTCGAAAGGGTAGATGCATACGGTGAGTCCTGGATCTTGATTCTTGCTCCACTTCTATACCGATCACTCTTTTCCTTAGCCAAGTAGTGATAGCACCCGCACGCTTTTTTGATGGCGTCCCATGTAATCGCGACGCTGCCTTTCTGTCGTTCGAACTCTTCCATTAGCTTGTTTGCGGCGGCCTTGCGCAGCATGGCAACCTCGTCCTCTGCATTCGGGGTTGTCCTAATTCCTGACCAGACCTGATACATGCCGTGGTATGGGTGGTCGAAGCAGATACGGCAGACCAAGTCTCTCAGTAGAGTCTGGAAATGGGTCTTGTCAAGTTGTAGACGTGAGCTTAGTTGATTCATCAATGAGGCGAATTTGCGCGTTGGCACATTCCGGAGGAGTGAATGGACCGCCGTGTTTGCGACGTCTGTCTCAGAACGCTCAAGCCAGAGTGCAGTAAACCTGAGGGCATCGTTGTCATGGTCATCTGAGGCAGACAGAGACTGCAGGTAGTTCTCAAGACTCAGCTTGACAAATTCGTTCCGGGTCCTCTCGGTGCGCTGGAGCTCGGTCTGGTCGAGAAGCAAGTATTTCTCGGCTGTCCTCTGGTACCTGTCATACTGGTCCTTGAGCTGGGGATTTTTGGCCGCCCTGTATTCCTTCTTGTAGTGCTCCACCTCATCCGCTTTGGTCTCAACCAGACGCTGAAGTCTGCCCAAGTCCTCTAGCATGTCCGGATCTTGCAGCTGCTCATCGCAGAACACTGCAAATTGGTGGAATACCTGTCCGGCTTCTTTCCCGGAGCTCTTGCCCTTCAGCTCTTTGAGCGCAGGTTCGAGGTACTTCTTCTGGATGCTGTCGGCTGTCTCGAGTTTTGCAACCGATACCTGATACCCAATCTTGGAAAGCAGGTCGGCGTGCGTGACGGGTATGCTTTGTTTCTTCAGAGACGAAGGGTTCCCCTGGAGCCCTTGCAGGAGTCTGATGGACGGAATCATTTCCCCGTAGTCCCAGAACGAGTTGGCTGTCTCCAGCGAGACAGCAGCATCAATATTCAGACCAATTGCTTCGCTTGAGCTGACAAGGTCTGTCAACTTTGTCGACACGTTCAAGGACTCTTGCCTTGAATGGTGGAATCGATAAATGCTTGATGACAACAGCATGCTTCGAATCTCAACTAATCGAGCTTCCGGTGAAGTGAGGTTCAGGGTACTTCGAAGCACGTTCTTCTGGCCGACAATACTGAAGGTTGTCTCGCGATGAGACAGAATTTGACTGACGTCGTCGTACCTGTTTTGGTATTAGCAATATGCATGACATTTATCGTCGCCAGCATCACATACCTTCCGCTCATCATCCACGTTGACCGTGCCTCAAAGTCAGCCAAGACTTTCTCGAGCTCGGCAGAGTCAGTCACGCCCAGCACAGTGTCTAACTCTGTAAGGGCCGCAAGAGTTCCCAGATGTTGGCGGAGATCTGATACTCTTAGGTCCTTGGTGGCGAGACGCTTCATCGTTGTTGCCAATCCGTCCTGAACAGCAAGTCTTGCAGGATTGATCTCCACAGCCCTGTAGATGGACTGGTAAGCCCGGTAGGACGTGGCGGCATGGTTCTCAAGGGATGGAGGTGCAGGCAGATTCCAGATCTCCAGCCGCCGAGCAGTGGTGAAAGTGCTGTCCAAGGAGGCAGAATCGTCGTGGTGCTGTTGAAGCTGGAGCAAAGAGTTCGAGAGGCCAGATAATCCCAATCCACTGAGAATTTGGACAAGAGACTGCCCGTCACGATCTGCTTCAGAGTCTCTCAAACGCAAATGGCTGTCGTATTGGGACCCGCGAAACGCCAGACTTTTCCCGCCCTCTTTTTCAAACTCGAGTCGTGCCAAAACATTTGGCAGAGACGCTGTACGATTCAATCCGTAGTAAGCATCCGGATCGTCTATGTTCTCAAATACCTTCAGCAAAGTCTCTGAAGAGTCCTCGACATCTCGTGCTGCCGAAGATCGCCGAGAGCTTCTCGTGGATTCAGAGGAGGCTAGTTCAGCGAATAGCAAGGCAACTTTGAACATGCCGCATCCTGTAGCCGCTTCTGCCACACTAGACAGGTCCAAGTCAAGCCAATGTGACCTATCGGCAATCGAGTTTTCGTTCGGAAATGACCTCGTTCTCAGATGGAGTATAACGTTGATCATAAGCTTGATATTGTCACCTGCTGCTGGCGAGCTTGATTTCAGCCATTCTTTGAAGGCCGCGGACAAGCCCCGTTTCAGTGGTCTCTGACTGTTGAGCTCCTCGAGAAGTGCCAAATGGGTAATGAAGGGCAGGGCCTGCTCAGCAAAGCCATCGATCTCGCCCAGAATGGAGGGCAGGGTCGTCAGGACTGCGTTGCCTTTCACCGAGCAGGCAAGATGGATGGAAGTGTCTCGAGCCCAGGAAGACAACTCTATGCTCTCAGCCTTGAAAACGTCGGCGTTGGTGTGCTTGATCTCCCCGCCATCTGTCGGCGGTGTCTGGTACTGTAACCAATCTGATGATGCAAGGAGGTTCTCTGGAAGACTTCGACTGCAGTCAGCAATCAGATCGTGGTTCTCTGTAGAGGACGCGTGAGACACAATCTGTCTCAAAGCAGACTCTGCAAGACCAGCATGGGTCGAGTTGTCGGTCAATGTCAGGTTTGCTAAGAGTCTCAGCAAGCCGTGGACAGAATCACCATTGATTCCCATCGTTCTCTGATATGATGATAATTGTGATTCTCTCAGGACGTCGCGCGGGATACTGCCAGACGCCGCGTAGGAAGTTCCAACAACTCGTCCTGCCCATGTCAGATACTCCTTACTGGAGTTGACTGCCCTGCAACTCTTCCAGATCATTGGTCCGTGGGTACGAGCGTCCTCATCGGTGTCGATTATGTCGTCTCTGTTGGCCTTTGGGAGCTTGAATTCACCGCAAAGCATCCGCAGGGCTAACTCACGAGCAGACTCGTTGAGCAGCTGGTCCTCCTGCTCGGCATCCTTTAGGATCTCGAGCAGGAGCCTGCTTTCCTGCGTATCTTTCTGAGAGCTTCCCGAAGATCGAATGTTGGATGCTGACTCGATGATGGCTTTGAAGGCTTGCGCCTGTTTGTCTGATTTGAAGGCGGCTGAACCCGAGTGGAAGCCCTTCAGCAGCTTGACGAACCAGATGTGGAAATTCTGAGCTTTGCTCACGGTCGATTTGAATTGGCTTTCCTGTGTAGAACTAGCCTGACTGGACTCCAGGAACATTCTCAGACTGGCCAGTGTAGACAAAGCATACCCAGCGAGAAATGAAGGTGTTTGTGCCAAGTTAACGCAGCCTTGGGATATAAGCCAGTTGCTTATGGCAAGAGCCTCATCCGCACACTGCGAGTTCGAGAGGAAAGGTCGGATGGACCGTAGCAGCATCTCGAGAGGATATGAAGACGTGGTTTGGGAACCGGCAAGGCACACCAAACTTCGAACCTTGCGGATAACCGACAATGCATGCAGCGGTCCCAAAGCTGGATGAATAGTGCTCAACAGCCTCCTTGCTACGGACGTGACCAGAGGTGGTGTCCAAAGGGACAGGACATCGTAACTCGTTCTTCGGACCAGATGGGATATTGCCCGGACGAGGTACTTGCCCTTGAACATGGGCTGCTGATTTGGTCCTAGGGCCGTCGAGGATTGGCCGCAGCTCTTGATCTGGTCCATGAAGTCCGCAGCGTACGAAAATGTCTCGTCCTTTCGCCACGAATCCTCAACCGCACCTTCTTGGTCGATGAGATCGCAGAAGTGTCCAATGATGTCTGCAAAAGTACGGTAAATGCGATCAAGGTAAGGCTCTTTGCCGAGAAGCTTCCGGACTCGAGACTCCGAGGATGTTGCAGAGTCTTTAGACGAGTTGAGATCATGCATGATCGAATACGCCATGATCTTAGAGAACCCTTGCTCAACCAACTCCACAGGAGTTACTTGAAGCCTACTGGCTAAGCCATTGACTGCTTCATCTTGGCCTCGCATGATCATATGGGCTGTGGTCTCTGTTCTTGTTCGCTGGAGGAGGTCATCAAGACTGGGAAAGCCAAATATGTTGAAGGGAATATCTTCAAAAGAGTCCTTCTCAAGCCAGGTGTAGAGAAGCTGCGGGGCGAACAATTGGAAGAGCTCCTGAGGCGATTTCAATGACCTTGCCAACGAGACCATCTTCATGCCGCGGGTGGCATACTTCGCAGATCCGGTAACCTTCCCAGATGTCTCGACAATGTGGTAGACACACCGCCTCAGCAGCGTTGGACACTTGCAACCAAGGCCGGCCAAGACGAAAACACGCAGCCCGATGCCCTCCATGACCTCTGGATCGGTTGGCAAGGCTTCCAAGATGTCGACGAAAATATCTTCGTGTGTGCTTACAACGAAGAAGTCGAAAATCCTGGTCAGCCTCGGTGCAATATGAAATTTAGCACGCATGCTGCCTTCCCATAAGGGGCCTGGTCGTGGGTCACGAACATCGACACGAGTCTTGATGAGGCTGTCGGGCGTTGAGAGCAAGGTCTTGTGGGGAGGTGATACCAACGATTTCTTGTCCTTGTGAAATTGTGCGTTGATCTCCCACAGGTGAAGAAGCAGTCCAGAGTACGACAACTGGACCTCTGGGGACATCAAGTTGTGCGGCCAGACCGACTTCACCAGCATATTATAGAGATCCACAAATGGATTGACCACATCAGAGTCACCTTCGCCCATGGACCAGACAGGTGCGAAGGAATGCAGCACGTCGACCAGCGTGCACAAGGCGACCTCGCATGTCTTGTAGATATCCTTGAATACTATGTTCGCAGTCTGCTCAACGATATCCTTGGCGTAGTTGGAGACATTACCGAAGTCAGACTGAAGAAGTTCGACCAGGAATTCTCTGCAGAGAAGGAATTGATGGTCCTCAAGCGAGAGGAATTTGTCCATGAAAGTCTCAGGGATAAGCCCAACCTTCCCAGGGTCGTGGAAGTACTCTGAGAAAAGCTGCAGTCTTGCTTTCGTCGTTTCGAAGAAGGCGCAGGCGCTCATACTTGATGCGAACTTTTTCCTTGGGGCGACGAAGCCGCTCTCCCCCGGCTTCATCCGCCCGTCTTGTGACTCGAACTCGTCGTCCACGTCCATAGCGTCAAATTCCTGGGTGGGCTTCTGCCGATTGCGCTGCTCGTCTATCATGCCTGATAGTCTCGAGAAAAGTTGCAGCAGGTGTGGCTCTTTGCTGCAGAATTGCTGCACTCGCAAAGAGTCCAAAGGGGGGACGTAAGGAGCGAGCATGACCAGAACCGAATCGAAGGATTCACTGCTCTCAGATGATGCAATCATCCGAAACACCCTTTCCCACAAGTTTAATAAAGTGGTGTTGATATCATTCATCCCCCGATGTTCCGTGACTTCGAGGTGTGATAAGAGAATGTTGCTCGAGATCAAGCATGCTACCAGACTTCGCAGCCGATCAGTAGATAGGTGCATCATCGCATCGTCGCCACGCCGAGTGCCCGTTTGTGAAGCAGGCTCGAGCATCTCAACAAAGTCGACCAGCTTGGGATGGAGCAAATCCACAATAAGCGTCTTCGAGGTCTGAGAGCTTGACGGCTGCGAGTTGGAGATCTCGTCTGATTCCGAGAATTGCCCTCCATCACTCCCATCCGAAAGCTCTACTAGATTCTGGCCCCGTCTCACGACGTCGTCGTCACTCAGTAGAAGCAGGTATCGCGTCATCGGAATGGTGTCGCTATAGCATTTCCAGAATTGACTGAGACTGCCGCCCACCAGCCCCATTTGCGTCGGAACCTCAAATTGAGGCACGCCGCAGCATAGTAGGAGAAGATTGACGAGGTCAATCGGTACCATATTACTTGCCAGTGATGAGGTATAGGTTGTTTCCGCTATATATTGTTAGCTAAGTGCGAATCGGGGCGCCGCCACTTCACCTGCAGATGGTAGGGGAGACAGCTGGACTTACAGGGTCGCCACATTGTAAACGCCCATCGAATTACGAAGCTCGATGTTTTTTGGCTGGCACTAGGGACCATTGAATTGCGTACATTGGCAAGGCAATGCATGAAGACCAGAGACGAGTCAAGGAGAGCAGCCGGTCCGCATATATCGGCCATTGTCACTATGTTGTTGACATCATTTGCAATCGCATGGTGCGGTACTAGCCGTGTTTGAAGAATGACATGAAGCAGTACGCAAGCTGCTCGGCAGGTACTGGGAATGCTGATCGATCTGACCGCCAGCTGCCATACTTGTTTCCATCGTGCCTCGGCGTTTTCATCTTTCGCCCGAGACTCGAGAGCACAGCTGTTGATGGATGGTAAGTAGGGTGATCAGTCAAGGCCAAGACAAGACGTACCTAGCACACGCAATCATTGCCCAAGACGACAGAAGGCCTTGCTTGTCGCCGATCATGGGCATCAAGTCCTCCATCACCGTCAGAATTTCCTCTTGGTCCAGGTTGCTCAGAGGCAAGAAGAAGGGCAGCAGTTGCAGTGATGTCAGCTTGGTTGCGACATCGGATGACAACATTTTTTGGTGTATCCTGTTGGAACCTCCAGCGCGGCGTTGTCTCTTCCTTGGCTGGCTGTCCTCAGCCGCTAAACGCTGTGAGTTGCTTTTCGAATGCTGCAAGAAGATGTACTCAAGGCGAGACATGACCGTAACGAAGGCCCAGCGGCGTTCGGCATGTTGGCTGAAAGGCTTCAGAGCAAACAGGTCTGTAGCGAAATGGCCGGATGAAACTTTCAGGGAAGAAAAGGTCACGTCATCAAGTTGAAGACGCGCTCGTGGATTGCGCGAAGAGTATTCGCCCCAAAGCTCGTCCAAGAGCTCCTCTACCTGCTGGAGGAGAGCCGCCGCCGGGTCATCCTGTAATAAGTAATCCAAGTAGACGCTGATGGAATGCATGGTCTTTAGCATTTCATCCCGGACTAAGAACTGGAGTTCATCTTTATCGAGGGTCCGGCGCTGCCACCAGTAGCCAAGCAGTGGCACAAGCTCCCTTGTCAGATGCTGGCCGAGGGCAGGATCGTCACCGGCAGTTTGCAACAAAAGGTTGTTCAGTATCGAAAAGGCAAACCTGTGCAGCTTGTCCAAATCAAAGCGCAGTCGCAACACCCGCAAGACAGCGTCAGCCACCTCTTTCCGCTTTGACATGCAGGGCGCATTCGGGGCCGAGACCAGAGATTGCAGACATTGGAGGAGCGACAGCAGTTCATTGCGCTGGACTTGAACCGCACCACGCTGGGTCCCCAGCCGCGAGCGAGCGCTCGAAGGGCCGACAGAAGACTGGCGAGCTGTTCCAGGCGCTGGCGAGTCTCGCCCAAGTAGGATGGAGGCAGGGGCGGAGTCAGTGCCGTCTAAAAGGTTGCAAATTCTGTCAACGACAAACACGACGCATTGTTTCCAGCCGCTGCCATCTTTCAGAGCCAGATTCTCAACATGTGTGGGGCTGTCGAGTATAACCACAAGCGTCTGCATGTAGTCCTGTGCGAGAGGCTCCAAGAAATCCCCGTCGTACGTGGGAAGCGTATCCGCGATATGGTCGATGATGGCTCTCACAGTTTTACCCCTGAGTTTGGAAATGCCATGACTGACAGTCTCACGCAACGCCTTGCCACAGTAGCCGAGCCGTTCGATCGCCTTCCCGGTGCCTTTTCCACTCAACAATATCGTCTTGTCAGCCAGAGCTGCATGGAACAAGGCTTCGCAGATGCTGTGGTATTCCTTGTCTTTCAAATTCTCACTAAAATGGTCCTCAGCTTGAGCTTGTTGAAAACAGAACACTAGGACCTTACTGGTTCACAGTAGGATTCCGGAAGAAAGAGGTCAGATCTGTATGTGGCTTTAGTACTTCAATACAGTCGGATAGAGCAGTTTTTGTCTACAAACCTTGCAGCGCTTCACTGCGAGCTGTCACCGGAGTCCCGGTAATATAGCTCTTGAGCTGCGCAAGATTGGTGACCTGAGGTCTCAAGGCCGGTTTCCGCGGCGGCATTGTGAGGACCTATTACCAGGAATTCATCAAGGCGAGAAAATTGTCCAACACGATGCGGTCTTTCGTGAGAGGGAGGAAATAAAGAGTGGAAGGGGGGCAGGACGAGGCTGGAGGTCGGCTGCATAGGATCAACAACCACACGCCAGGACCAATGCCGTGATATGCGAACTGTAATGGGGCGAGATTAGATGGACCATCCTTGGTTTTGAGACCGATATGGGACGAAACTGTTCATCAGAAAACGTGCCAGGCGCACAAATCAGCCTCGGATGTTGTGTGAAGGATTTGGTCCGCCGGTGTTTTCGGTCCTGAAATCCATGATGTGAAAGAGTGCAGCTATGTGAGATCAGGCAGGAGGGAGTTGGCGTTGAAAGCGCTCCGATGCAACTTCTCTTGCATGTTTCCGGGGACCCCCCTGTCGACCCGGAGCTGGAGCTCTGGCCATTTGTGATCCAGGTCCACATTTAGCGGTACTATGATTGGGGAAGACCCAACAAGGCTGCAGAAAGTCTAACAAACCCGGCCCCTGGGCAACTGTGGACGACTGAACCGCGTTGCCGCCAAATTTGTGTACATAGCGGTACGCGACAGCTTCCCTGCCCCCAAAAGTTCGACATCGTCAGCGCCTCTCTCTGCTGGGCCGACGACAACCACTCCAGCACCCCACATTGACTCAGTGCTGCCAGATCGATTCGGCGGAAACAAGAACGGAAGACATTGCGATGCGTTGAAAACAACACAGCAGAGCAGTTCATCATGGCCGAAGTCACTGCCCTGGATGGGCTTGAGGCTCTCCACCGGGAGCTGGTCGCAGCCTGCGAGCATCGCTTCGAGAGCCTCCATCTCCTCGAGCAGGAGCTTGACGCCCACCGCGAGGCTTTCAAGAAGCTCCTCGACAAGCGACCCAGAAGCAATGCTAGCCGCGATGCCGTCAAGACTGGTTCGTTGCACACGACAGAACCTTGAGCAGTGGGAGAACAATGCTGATTTTAGGGGCTCGCACAACAGGAAAGATCACGATTGATGACGAGACATACTCGATCAACGCAGAATTTCAGGAAATGGCGCTCCAGCTGGCCGACGAGCTAGACCTTGATGAGGTGGACTCGGCAAAACTCCTTCTCGAATCTCAAGACGACACTCGAACCCTCGGCCGCCCACTGCTGGAATGCGGTGTCATCCGGTTCCACCAACAACGCAGGTACCTGCTGGACTGCGCGCGACTCTGTATCCAGATACGAACCTCCGACGATGAAGAGCTCGACTCGCTACAAGAGGTCTTTGGCACCTACGTCACCGAGAACATATATGGCGGAAGAGACAACCCAAAGATTGTTTCCAGGTGTATGGCAGCGATGCAAGACATCAAGAATTGGTTCCAGAAGCTCGCAGACCGAATGACCACTGCGAACGTCGTCTACTCTGGCGCTGCCCCTCGGCTGCCTTACCACGAGGTGGTCGAGTTCTCTAGGGTCAGCCTCGCCCAGCAACATGAGCTGCTAGCTTTGATAATGGCCAGCGCGATTGAGAAACGTCACGCGAAACCAGACGACTTCAAGCAACTACTCAAATATCTGCAGAGAGTGGATCGTTACGATCATCTCCTAGGTATGTACAGTCCCCAAGAGTGGCCCAGACGTCCGTGCTAACTCGTTCCTCCAGTCCACTTTTTCCCTGTCATTGGTGCCTATGTCTCTTGTTTCGGATCCACCGAGGGGAGCAGTTCCGTGGAAGAAGGGGAGGAGTTCAACAAGTTGATATGCAAGCAACCCGATGATGACACCTGCACTTGGGTCATGCCGTATCTTCATGCCGCAGTACAAGTATGGTGGATTTCTGAATACTCAGGCTGGTTCACCCAAATTGGCGAGACAGGCCGGCAAAAGTTTGGTATGTATCAGCCTCGTGATAATGTCACACACGCTGACATGGATGCGCAGACGAGGAGACGTTCTTCGGGCCCTTCACCGAGGCTATGAAAGCTGGCGCCTTTGACTTCATCCTTTCCGTTGCTGCAGATGTGAAGACTCCGGAATGGCAAGACGCTGGTCGAATGGGAATACGGCATTGGCTACAGAGAAAGTCACCCTCTCTTCTCGATGCTGCACAGTTCTCGGATCCTTTTCAGACAGTCCTCATGGGTCACCTAGAGAACTTGGTAGAGGGTCTCATCTCGAATCTCCCAGATGCACTTCGCAGGATGCGGAGCGAAGAGGACGAACAACGCCAGCTGAGTCAAACTCATGAACAAGACTTGGATCTGGAACGATTCCTCTTGATCATCGCCTACGCGTATGAGGGCCGGCCTGACGCAGCCTCTGCCTTCTGGACAGACCCTGACAGCAATCTTGCCGGCTTTCTGCAATGGGCTTCCCGAAGAGCTTCCACGCCACTGGTCAGCGCCTTCTGTGAGATGCTGCAGTCCATCTCGGACGATGATGCTTGTGCCACAGCCGCCCACAACTTCCTTTTAGACGAGAGTCAGCCGGCATCTGGCAAGATGCGGAAATCACTCTCACTCACGTGGACTCAAATCTTCAAGGAACTTCATTTCTTCACGGTTAAACTTCGGGAGCGACCTTCTACATCACAGTCTCACATCTACCGCTCCGGAAAGCCCCCACCTGAACAAGCCGAGGCCGAACCCGAATCGGCCATGATGTTGGAGTGTTACCTGAGACTCATCACGAAGTTATCATCACAAAGCGAGGATGTCAGGACATTCCTCCTTACAGATGACTTCAACCTGGTGCAGGGACTTTTCCTCCTAGCCAGCACCCAGATTCCTCCCCGGCTGAAATCCTACACTTTCTATGCACTACGGGCACTGATGAGCCGTAAAACGGAAGAGGAAGGTACCATAATGTGGGCCGTACTCGATTCGTGGGCTACTGGACAGCACAACCCGCCTCAGATACAATCGCGTCAACCGGTCGGGCCGACCAACCAAACCCCAGCCGCTCAAATGCGAAGGCAGTTACTGGAACTTGCTCGTGGATTTGAGGAGCCGAACGCAGTTGTCCAATTCCTGAACTCTCTCATCTCACCCGTCAACGAGTCGTCGCCGTTGAGTGATGCTCTCCCTTTTCCAGAGGATCTGGGCTCCCAGGTCAGGATGCCAGGAATCGATCCCTACGTGGACTATGCCCTGGGTTTCGTCTTTGCCGAGAATTCCGGATCCTTGCAAGATATGACACAGATGAGGATGCTGCGTCTGAGCTGCCTTGAGTTTGCGTTGTTGTGTCTCGACACCTTCAATGAAGATCTGATTGTGCTCGGCAACGAAACGAACATCCCCGTGGATTCCATCATGGCGACAACAGATCTCGCCACCTACATCCGACTTCATCCTTTTGCGCGTGTGATGGAGTGGATGTTGAACGAGCGGGTGATGGCTGCACTTTTCGAATCGATTAATCAAAGACACCCGGATGATGTCGCCCAACTCGCCAGTGCCCCTCCAGATTCACCGATAATACTGAGCACTCTACGCGCCGTTGAGGTTGTCAGCAAAGTCCTCGACATGCAAGACACGTACGCCGATCTCGTGCGCCCGCTCCTCCGGAGTCAGTCGATAAAGAGAGAACCAGTGGCGACATCGTATACATCTTTTACCGATGGAATGATGAATCACCTTCCTCTGATCGTGAATCTGGGCCGCTATTGCGGGATGGGCCACCCCGCGTTGACACTCTCGTGTCTGAAACTGCTGGAGAAGGTCTCGTCCTCGGCAAGGATAACCTCAGCTTGGAACCCTGGCCATTTCGGGCAAACGCATCGCAACAAAGCCATTGTGGCTTTGGAGTCCAACGGTGACGCCGAGTCTATATCCGGGTCGTTCATCGCAGAATTGACAGCTCCTCTTGACTTGGCACGAGGAGCAGATTCACCAAGCTACATGATCAAGTTATACATCCTCGACTTCCTTTTTGCCTGCCTGCAAGCAACCCCGAACCAACCCACTATAGCTCACTTGATCCTGGGCTTCCAGTGTGGCATGGACTCAGTGTCCATCGAGACCGAAGGAGACTTCGATTCTCGTACCTCCATGTTCCACAACCTGTTACGCGTCCTCCTTGAGACACCTTTTGGCGATGAAGAGACGGGCATGTGGCGATGGACGATTGAATTGAAGTTCAAGATCATGAGAATCCTGCGAATACTCTGGACATCATCTTTGTCTTCATCCATCGTTTTGAATGAGCTCAGGGACAACGAGTTTCTCTTTCATCTACTTCTCGGCGAAATCCCTATTCAGCCTTCCTTGGCTTGGGATGGTCAACTCATGAATGGGCCCGAGTTCTTGATAAGCGAATCATCCATGACTTTCATATCCTTCCTCGCCCTTCGCGCCATCACTCTTGAGTACGCCAGCATTGAATTGTGCAGCGTCTCCCAACACAAACTGCCGCACTTCAAACGGCGGCTTATCGACGCTTTAAATGGACAGCTCAAGGGTGATGATGGCGAACTCATGCCAGTCTCGAGCATATTCGACCTCTTCGACTTCCTCCCGCCGGATGGGCAGAACTGGGAAGTGCCTCCACCTCAATTTCAATTCTACCGTGACCTGGACCTCAGACCCTGTTTGGCTGAGGATACGGATGGCAACCCGATATACAATATCGACAGAGTAAGGGACATACTGCTGTTGAAACGCAACGAGTTCGCGAGCCTGGGCCACATTGCCGCCGAGAAGGACATAGACTTACTGGACAGGGAAGAGTTGCTCCTCGTGGAATTTCTGGAGTTTTCGAACCGGCAAAAACAGCTGGGCTCTTTCCGCCTCAAAGTCCTCAGGTACTGGAGCAACGTGCTGTTGGTGATGTTCGAGTCGAACGAATTCAAGGGCAACGCACAGACCTCTTTCCTTCTCCAGGCTCTCCAGGCGGTGCTCCCAAGCCTGGAGATATACGCGTCCGACAGCCCAGATGAGGCATACGAGCTGGCCAAGCTGGCCAAGATTCTGCTCTTCAAGATCGACTTCTCGTCAACGAGATCGGAGAACGGAGACGTACGGAGGACCGGGGACCTGGTCAGCGACAAACTTTTCCAGCTTTTCCAGATCTGCCTGGCAGCCATCGGCAAATGGGCAGGGAACTCGGAGCTCCGCGCCCTGTACTACAGTATCTGCTACCGCTACCTGGCGGGCATCGTCCAGAAGGACCAAGACTTCCTGCCTAGCCGCCACAAGGCGGTCAAGTCAATACACGTGCACGGGGAGCGGCTGCTGAACGTCATCTGCGATGACGCCTACGGGAGCGACGCCGCGTGCCAGACGGCGGCCCTCATCCTGCTCAATGCGCTGGTCAAGGTGGGCACCGTCGAGGACGACGCGTACGTCGTCGAGAACCTGAACAGGCTCAACTTCATTGGGATCCTGGTCGACTCCCTCAGGTCCGTGCTGGCAGAGTGGCTCGAGATCGTCCAAACAAGTGAGTCTCCACCGATCCAACCAACCAACCAACCCCAGGCCGAGCCAACGCCGGCCTCCCCTCCCCTCCCTCCCCCGCCCCCAATCCAACCCAACTCAACCAACAGACAAAGGCTAACAGCCCCAAAACAGGGAACACCGAGGCCGAGCTCCTCTGGAACGCCAGGCTCGCCCTGGTGCTGTCCATATGCCAGACGCGCGACGGCGCCAAGCACGCCCTGCAGGCGAACCTCTTCCCGGCCATCGAGCAGTCGGGCCTCTTCGCCGCGGACCCGGAGCTCCTCGAGGAGGTGGGGTCCGGCCTGGGCCCCGCCGCCGCCGCCGCCGCCCTGGAGAGGCATTACGCGCTGCTCGTGCGCGTGGCCCGCGTCGTCTGCGCCGCCGTGCTCACCCGCGGGCCCCAGAGCAGCGTGGCGCAGGGCCCCGCGCGCCGCTTCCTCTCCGAGCATAGGATGCTCGTCGTGCAGACGCTCAAGCGCAGCGCCGGCATCGGCGGTGGTGCTGGTGCTGGTGCTGCCGGCGAGGTTGGCGGCGCCAACGGCAACAGGGAGGCGGCGCTGCTGCTCGAGGACGCGGTCGGGGAGCTGGCCGAGTCGTTCATGGTGCTCATCGCCGCGACGGGGTTCCTCGAGTTCGAGGAGGAGATGGCTGCGCCCAAGAGCAATGGCCCGCAGGCTGGGGGGCTGCCGGTCATGTTTCACTGATTGATTCGTGGGAGGGGTTGCGAGACGGGGTTTTTGGGTCTGGCCCTTTGTTTACTTCGTTGGGCCGAGGTAAATTCAGGACAATCAATGTATGAATGAATGCAGCACCGTAAGGCCAAATTGTCTAGGTTGACAAACCTATTGTGTTGGAGGTCGGTCCTTTGTCCCGGTGGTCGATGGGTTTCCGGAATTGCATTCGTGTGTGGGAGTCGGTGAGGGAAAAAGTGACTGAGCACATGATCTAGTCTCTGAAGGATTGTCAATAGAAGTCTTGCAATATTTTTGGCGAGCGAATTCTTTCCGCAGAGGAAAAGAAACCAACACCCAGTGGGTGTGGCAACGGGCGTACAAATATCGGCATCTATGCTCCCAGACAATCTGCCTGCATTAAACCTTGGCATCGTCCTTGATCTACTATTGAGCAAGCAGTCACCCAGCAAAGTGAAAAAGTCCATGGCATTATGTCTTTATTTCCATGTGTTGCTTGTCGAGGCTCCCTGCCCTCGGCCTCCTGGATGGGAAGCAACGAGGGAGAAGCACTCCTCGGGTATTTACCTATGTACCAATTGTGACAAACCCTTATTGTCAACCCTGTGCCCCTTTCCAGTCCCTTTACCAGCCATGCAAGACGCCGTGCAAATGCAATAGGGGTATTGTTTCAAAACCATCGTGAATGCTGCAGACCGTTTATGGTACAGCCTGTCGGCTTGTGATACACACTGATGCCGGATTTTTCAACGGCAGAGGCATGCAGACTATCTTTCACATGCTCTTGTTGCTCATCCAGCCTCTCTCCGCGCCGAATGCTGTCGTCGGCCGCTCCTGGCCGGCTGTCCTCTGCCACTTCAAAGCAGCGTCGTAAAAAGGCCACCAGAAGATCCCCTTTGTGATGGCTCCAGTTAATTGCCGTTTAACGGATCAACGCCGAGCGGGTTGTTTTCCCATTTTCTTGGAGGGTCTGAGCTTCAACTCGAGGTGGAAAAAGGCCTTTGCCGGCGGCTTTGATTTCGAAGTCGACTTGTCCAACCGCTGGCGGCACATCGGACAGACCTTCTTGGTAAGTTCGGTATGCATAGCTTGGTGGAGGCATTGAGCGCAGAACATGTGACCTGCGATGCATATTTAGAAAAAAGTTGACATACAAACAGGCAGCACGTGCAAGGCAGGCAAGCGAGGACAGACATACCACAACACGTTACCGTGAGATTAGTGGCGGCGTCCATGCAAATGACACACTCAAACGTAGAGAGCTTGATACTGCTGTCCTTGACGGGCTGGAAGAGTTCTTTGGGCACCGCATCGTCGGACTTGGTCAAGTCGTAGAGCTCGACCCCGCCCGAGTCACCGTCTCCATCAAAGAGGCTGTTGTGGTCGTTGTCATCCGACTCGATTGTAAAAGCAGGTACAGGCGTAAAGTTCCTCGATGCTGCAGGTCGCGGGGTATTTCTCGAACGCCCAGGTGTGGCGTCCCTGCGGGTAACAGCCGTACGGGGCCGCTTGGGTGCAGACGGGCCGACCTCGCGCTCGTCGGGGGAAGCTGCTGTTGCGCGAGAGCGCTTTCTGGTAGCAGGCATCGCGGAGTGTAGCGAATCAACGGTTCTCTTGTCCTCTAAGTCGAAGTCACCGTCCCCCTCGTCCTCCACCTTGTACAGGCCAGTCTCGGGATCGCGCAATCGGTGGGCTGGTGGGAAGAGTGACGAGAAACCAGACCGCTGTCGATGGGCCGAGTGACCGAAGAGCTGGCCGTATTGAGGCAGGTGTTGCGGCGGGCTTTGAGGACTGTGCGGTGGCAAGGAAGGCGAAGAAAAGTCGCCGGTGGCGAGAGCTTCGAGAAAGTCGTCGCTGTTCAGTTCGCGCAGGTGGGCCGGCCGAAGGTCGTCGCTGGGGGAGTCGTGGAGTGGCGTGGTGAGAGGGTGGTGGGCGGTTTGGGGGGCGGGATTGGCAGAGGGTTGGGGGAGGAGGGGAAAGTGATTATGTTGTTGACTAAAGTTTTGGCTAGAGGCGGTTGTTGTTGCTGACGAATTTGTTGTTGTTGTTGCGGTTGTATTCGGGACGAAGTCGGTAGGGCGAGTAGGATGGTAGGGGCCCGTGCTGGGATGATGTGACAGGGCCAACGATGGTCCGTCACGGCGACGGCGACGGGCGAGTTGGGATGACGTCGACAATCCGGCTGTAAACGGCGAATGGCTGCCGAAGCCTGAGGCAAGTGCGTATGTGGGCGAAGCCGCAGGTGCAGGGTGGCCAAAGGACGAGTGCAAGCCCAAATTCGGCCTCGGCGAACCCAGGGACGAGTGGAAGGAAGTGAGGGAGTTGAGCAGAGGCGGTAAGAAGGGCGCCAGCGAGGGCGTCGAGAGATGGCTGGACTGCAGACTGGGATGTGGTGGAAGTGAATTTGTCTGTGGTTGCTGGTCCGGCCAAGGTCCTAAAATCCGAGGGAAAGAGACGGTCAGGAGGCGATCAAACGTGGGGTGCTGCCGTGCAAGAGAAGGCAACGAGAAATAAAGAAGGCAGCTGGGGAAATTGGATGCGGGCTGGGAAGGCACAGAATTGAGCTGAGCTCAGATTCCGGTGGATTGAACCGAGTTAAGCTGTGCTGGGAGGAGAGAAAAACTGGCAGACGGAGAAGGAGAACGCAAGTCAAGCAAAAGAAGGTCCTAACCAGAAATCCAAGCGTCCATTCCGTCCGATAAGAACGGAGACCAGTTGGTCATGGTAGTGAATGAGTAGGACACTGTCGCAGTCGGGAGCTTTGCGGACGTCCTTCTTTCAACCCAGGTCGCTTCGCCCGGCTAGAGCACTTAATGGGTTACCAAGGATGCCCTTGTCGATGTCACTGACGATGGCGATGTCGCTGTCGCTATCGCTGTCGCCTTTGGTGCTGTGAGATACAGTCCGGGCCGGAGGAGCATCGCATGTCCCAACGTCGTCACAGAGCAGCAGGCAAATCGGGCAAAAAAGGAGGCTGATGGGATGGATGGGAGAATGAGGCAGGTTTCAAGGCTCCTCGTCTGGGGCAACGTGGGGAGCTGAGAGGGTTTTGGACGGCGAGGGCGGCAAAGGTCGGCGGCTCGCCCTTGTTTGGACAGGACCCTCAGAACTCAAAACATAGTACTCGGAACGCAACGCAGGATGCAGGACTCAGGAGGAGAAGGCGAGGCCTGGAACGGGCGGGCTGGGCTGTATTTGAGTGAGATTGGAAAGTGATGAGTATCTTCTCACCGCCCGGCCGTGGTGTGGTTGGTCTCTGGCACGGAGGCCCAGATAATACTCCGTACTGGATACCAAGCAGGAATAAGCAACTCAACAGCACACAACAAAGCTGGAGTGGGCGCAGGGTTTGTGGAGTGGTCAACACACACACCTGGGGCACCCAGGGAAGAGGAGCACAAGAGCACAAGAGCAGCCCAGCCAGGGGTGGAACGAACGGGTGGGCTGAAAGAAATACGGCTAGGTAGGCACGGACAGGCAAAAGGTGTAAACAAGCTGGAGCTGGAGCTGGAGCTGGAGCTGGCCAGATTAAAGTACTACGGATATAATGTGCAGGTGCGGCACAGGGTTATGGGGGCACGGCTTCACCAGAGCTCGGGAGGAGTGCACAAGGGAGGGGGTTGACCAACGGGTTGGGAAGGGACGAGACGCTTCTGCAGGAGGAGCGGGATCGGGAAGTTGGGGCTTGGGGGGGACGGTATTTGGCCCCTACATGGCAAGCATGGGCAACATCATATAGCTCATACCTATCCGTGTATATATGTATATGAGGTCTAGACTGTAGTGACATGTACAGATAGACAGACTGCTTATTTGTTTGCAATTGTGCGTGTGTGTGGGTGTGAGCTGTAACAGTATGAGTCTGGATGTCGGGGAGGACAGGCAGACTGATTGACCGACAAGAGAGGGACAAGGTCACCACCAGGCAAGGCTCGCTTGCTGGCTCGGATGACCCGTGATGCCGCACTACTGTACTGTGTAGGCTGCAGACTGCAGTCGGTCCATACGGGAATGAAACCAGGCAGGTGACATGTCAATTCCACAGGGGCATGAATGAGCTGTCCTGTATCCTGGACAGGCACAACGCCGTGTTTCCTGCTGCCCTCCAAACGCTGCAAACTTTCCAACTGGACCCAAGATTGATTGATACAGACAATCAAACAACACTCCAGCCCTGCCGCAACCGAGTACTTCGCATCGCACATGTACCATTTCATTTGGTCTAATAATTGTCCGCGATCTCCAGACAAAGGCAAGACCGCTGCCGTGCCCCGCAGGACCATCGCATGTCGGTCCCAAAGCTGGACGACGGTCCGTGAACTCACCAGGGTGAACGACTGGCTGGCTGACTTGACTGACTTGGCTGCCCGAGTGGTCATTGACATGTCGACTGACTTTAAGGGCTGGGCTTGGAGAGGGGCAGGGGTAGTCTACTGCTTATGGAACGGCAAGGGTCAAATCCCATATCATTCAAGACCCCCTGTCTGTCACTTGGTTTTTTTGGGGGTGGGGAGCTCTCAATGGAGTAATCCGTCACAACTTTTCTTCTCTTGCCACCACCACACCAATGCCCATCCATGTCCATGCCACCAAGCCAGTCGCACCTCCCAGGCTTCCCGCGCAAAACAGACATACTCCAACGCGCGCATACAATACGCGACGCTAATTACTCCTGACACGCTACCGGCCGGCAAAGAAGCAGCGGCACATCTGGAATCAACCTTTGCAACCCGTCGCTCGAGGTCATGGAATGAGATGCCGTGCCATCAGCGGGAACGCCCAGCCATGATATCGTCCTTAGTGCGGTCGTCCAATCTATAGTCCAGGGGACCCTTCAAACCACAGTACTCGCCCCTTTACGATACCAACCGACACCTGAACCCCACCCACGAACGGGTGTATTCAAACTCTCGACACAGGCGCCAGCGCGGCGCACAAATGCGAGACTGGATGCGATAGAATGATTAGCACCCTCAGGAGCCCCTTCCGAGGTGCCTGCGCCACTGCCAGCTTCGTCCGGCTTGCGAGGCATCGGGCTCACCGGAGATGGGCAGCACAACTTCGCTGGCAGTCTGCCACTGCCGCGGCGCAAGTCGACGGGCAGACGCCCAATAGCACGCTTGCTATACCCTCGATCGCTCGCCAGAACGCAATCGGGGTTCAGCAGCTGAGCGAGCACCTCTTCCCACAAGTCTTTCCCAACGGGTCCGAGCCTCCCCCGGAGTCCCTTGTCGAGCTCTCTCGGGATCATTTGCGACGTCATGAGCTCCTAGGCAAGACTACCGACCCGACCGACCCTATCGCGTTCGACCTCCCAAGATTACATGCCCCAGACACGGGGACGCTGGATGAGCATTTCTTCAGACTCGGCACGGATGCCGCGGAGCCGTTCCTGTCGCACGCAAAACAGTTCGCAAAGTCGGAAACGCCCCAACAGCCGAGGGAATGGGTACACCGGAGCGGATGGACAAAATACTATCGAAAAGATGGGTTGGGACCAGAGATTGCGGAGGAGGTAGAAGCGCCAGACGAGACCATGCTGTCATTCGACGTGGAAGTCATGTGGAAGGAGAACCCCTTCGCTGTCATGGCCTGTGCTGCCAGTCCAACGGCATGGTACGTGTGGCTTTCACCTTGGCTGCTAGGGGAGACCGACGTCAAGACCCAACTCGTGCCCCTCGGCGACCCTACCAAGGATCGAATCGTGGTCGGTCACAATATTGGGTACGACAGGGCCAGAATCCTTGAGGAGTACGACATCAAGCAGACAAGGAATTGCTTTCTGGACACCATGTCGCTGCATGTGGCAGTGAATGGCATGTGCTCGCAACAACGACCGACCTGGATGAAGGCTCAAAAGAATCGAGAGAAAGAGCGAGCCGCTCGAGCCGAAGGAAACTTCAGCCTGGGCGACCTGATGGACGAAGAAGAACTGTGGGTTGGGAGGAGCTCCATCAATTCCCTGCGGGATGTGGCCAAATTTCATCTCAATGTTTCTATGGACAAGTCTGCGCGAGACGACTTTGGCGGGCTGGACCGACAGGAGGTCATGGAAAAGCTTGACGATCTCCTGAATTACTGCGCCGCCGACGTTGCCATCACACACCGCGTCTTCTCAATCGTCTTCACCAACTTCCTCAAGACATCCCCCCATCCGGTCAGCTTTGCCGCATTACGGCACTTGTCATCTGTTATTCTACCGGTGGACGAGTCCTGGAAGTCCTACATTGACAACGCCGAGGCAACATATCAAAGACTGTCACTTGGCGTCCAAGAGCGTCTCATATCACTAGCTGAGAAGGCTCTGGAAATCAAAGACGACGAGACGAAATGGAGCAACGACCCTTGGCTGAAGCAGTTGGATTGGTCAGGACAGGAGATCAGGTGGGTTAAAGGCAAGAAGAAGGGCGACCCACCAAGGCACGCCCTGAACCAAAAAATGCCTGGTATGCCAAAATGGTACAAGGATCTGTTCCCCACAAAAGATGCACCCATGAACATATCGGTGCGGACGAGGATAGCACCGCTGCTGCTCAGACTGTCCTGGGAAGGGAACCCGTTATTCTGGTCGGACGAGCACGGGTGGACCTTTCGCGTTCCTCGGGAGCAGAGAGAAGAATATATCAAGAAGTCAATGAAGATCTGCGACATGACGGACGAGAAGACGATTTCTTTGCTGCGGGACGACATAGGCGGAGTTTACTTCAAGGTGCCACACAAAGATGGCCCAACGGCCCGATGCGCCAACCCGATGGCGAAGAGTTATCTCGGCTATTTCGAAGGCGGGGTGTTGACATCTGAATATGCTTATGCGAAGGAGGCACTGGAGATGAACGCGTCTTGTTCATACTGGATCAGCGCGCGAGAGAGGATCAGGTCGCAGCTGGTTGTCTATGAGAAAGAACTGCGGGTAGCAAAGTCACAAGATGCAGGAGAGTCTTCTCAGGGCTTCATCCTCCCGCAGGTGATACCTATGGGCACCATCACCAGGAGAGCTGTTGAGAACACCTGGCTGACAGCGAGTAATGCCAAGGAGACCAGGGTGGGCTCGGAGCTGAAGGCAATGGTCAAGGCCCCCCCGGGCTACAGCTTCGTGGGCGCCGACGTGGACTCCGAGGAGCTCTGGATTGCAAGTCTGCTTGGCGATGCCATATTCCAACTCCATGGCGGCAACGCCATCGGCTTTATGACGCTGGAAGGTTCGAAGGCTGCTGGAACCGACCTCCATTCCCGGACGGCCTCAATTCTCGGAATCTCGAGAAATCACGCCAAAGTCTTCAACTATGGGCGGATATATGGTGCTGGCCTAAAGTTTGCTGCCCAGCTGCTCCGCCAATTCAATCCCACCCTCACCGAGCGTGAGACCTACAACATCGCAACAAAGCTGTACACTTCCACAAAAGGAGCACAGTCGGAACGGAAGGTTCTCTACAAGGGCAAATTCTGGCGAGGTGGCACGGAGTCTTTCGTTTTCAACAAGCTCGAGGAGTTTGCCGAGCAGCGGCGTCCGCGCACGCCTGTTCTCGGCGCTGGAATCACGGAGGCGCTGATGAGCAGCTACGTCAGCAAGGGCGGCTTCTTGACCAGCCGCATCAACTGGGCCATACAGAGCTCAGGCGTTGACTACCTGCACCTCCTGATCGTGTCCATGGATTACCTTGCCCGGCGCTTCAATATCGATGCGCGCCTCGCGATCTCAGTACACGACGAGATCCGCTACCTGGTCAAGAACGAGGACAAGTACCGGGCCGCCATGGCGCTGCAGGTCGCCAACCTCTGGACGCGCTGCATGTTCGCCCAGCAGATCGGCATCCACGACCTTCCGCAGTCGTGCGCTTTTTTCAGTGCCGTCGACATAGACCACGTCCTTCGCAAGGAGGTCGACATGCCCTGCATAACACCATCTCACCACACACCTATCCCACCAGGGGAGTCCATCGACATCCAACAACTTCTCGCCAAGGGCGACGAGGCTCTCCTCGACGAGGCCATCACCCCAGAAAACGCGCCACAACTTGACGGCATTCAGTACATCCCGCGCGTGCCAGTCATGCAGACCCTCAAGGAGGACGCGTCGACAGAAGACCTGGCGTTCATCAAGGCACAGATCACGTCCGACATGAAGGAGCTGAACGAGATCTGCGCCGAGCAGCGCAAGAAGATAGCCGCGTCGGCGCCCAAGAAGGAGCCGGTGCCCCGCGCCCCCAAGGTCCTGCCGTACTCGTCGCAGGCGCGGCTGATGCCCATGGAGGAGCCCATTCTGGTCTCGGAGGCGTTCCGCGCAGACCACGCCAAGCGCTTCGGCGGCGGCAACGGCAGCGGCGGCCGGAAGAAGATCGACTGGGAGCGAACGGCCCGCTGGACCAAGCCTTATGCCGCCAGCCGCGGGACGAGCCACTGAGTGGTCTAGGTGGCCCTCATAATTGGCCGCCGGCGGAGGACCGCGGCGTTCTTTCGCCCTTTTTCTTTTTCTTTTTTGTACATTTTACGTGGCAGAAGCCCGTGGTTGAGTCTCACACACTGTATAATACGTGGCAACTGCCAATTCGGGAACGGCGAGGAATTTTCTGTCTATGTGCATGGCCGCGTGTGTCTGCTGTATCAATACCTTGGCGGGTTGCCTCATATCGGGTCGGTGGGGGGAGAGGGAGGGGAGAAGGCTTCGCATCTCGTTTCTGGGCCGGCGCATGGGCAGGGACGGGGAGAAATTCCATGGGCGTAGCGGATTGCTGCCTGAGTTGAGCGTTTTTCGGGAACAATGGAGTTTCGATGTCGTTGTGCTGGAGTCACAACGATGACTGTGTAGTGCCGTCTTTTACGGATGAATATCAGAAATTGTACACACCGTTTGTTAATGGACGGGCTTGGTGATCTGATAGCTTTCAGTTGACGAAGGGGGGGGGGGGTAAAAGTTTGGCCCCGTCGACGACCTAGTTTGGGAAGGACAGATACATCTGACCTCACTCCACCTGCAGAGGGACGCCCAGGCCCAGGCCCTCTCTAGTTCGTGAGACGAAAGGGCAGGTCCGAACAATGGAACAGGGGCACGCGGCAGAGAAGTATATTCAACAGCCACCTTCCATTTTCCGCGTAAACCCGGTGCTGGCTCAGGCGGGCCGAGAAAGGGGGCGCTTGGGGGCTGGATCAACCGCGAGACTGCAAGCGGAAAATCTCCACGGCAAGTTTGCTTTTGTTCAACCGACCTGCAGAATGTGCTTGCTTTTTGCTCGCCACCGAGGCTGTCCCGGTCAGACTCCGTCGTGCCCGCGAGACAACCCGTGTCTCGGGATAATAATCAACGGTTGCCACTGTCCGCGATGTCTGAAGCCGAGTGCGGGTGGGTGTCTTGCTGTCTCACATGTGTTGGGGGCCTCAGGGCGGAGGAACAACGGCTGTCAAGAGAGAGAGGGCTGCGTGGGATTCCGAAAGGTGCTGCCGCGTGTGTGACAGGTCTAAGACAAGATCCTCCTTGTGGCGTTGCCGGTGTGAGGCGTCGTATATGAGCGAGGCCGTTGTCTGCTGACGAGAGTGGCTATCATCAGGTCTGTCGGATGAGATTGCGTTATGATTTCAATTCCCTGCCCAGGCGCTGAGATTCAGGGGCAACTAACACGTTTGTCCAACATTGCATAAACTGTACATCTGGCCAGATCCGAGTACAGAATGCAAGCTTTGACCAGTAAGCACATCAGCCCGACCGAGGATACTGCCATCTCGGGATTCTAAGATTTTCGGCGAAGTGATTCTCTCGGTTGGATCAAAGACTGGTCGAGAACGTCGATGCTTGATGCCGGAAACAGTCACGTCGCGGGTCGCCATCCGTGCTTAACACGGAGGTCACGGCCGGAGAGATGTGGCATCGCATGCGGCAATATTGAGGCTAAATAGACAGTATCAACTTGAAAGGAATTTCAAACTGGTCACCATCCCAAAGAAAGCTAATATCTTGTGCGGCTCGAAGTGACAGGGTCCAGAGCTCCAGCCGCTGCTGCAAGCAAGTCAGACGAGCCGCCTCATTCGTAATGATGCTGTGAAATTGTGTGTTACATGTAAAGGGGTGCAGTTCTCTCAAGATGTTAAATGGTATAAATTCACGCTATGTCTAATTTACTATGCAACTTGTAGATATCGTCTCCGTCAACGGGCTGTCTTCTCTAGAAGAGAGTGCATAGCTAGCTAAATAGGTACGAAGGGGTTCGCTGTGCGCGTTAATTGCACTGAGAAATACAGACTCTCCCAGGGCAATGCATTTGACAAATAATTATTACACATCCCGCACTTCACAAGCCAGTACCTCCTAGCAAGTCTGTGGCTGTTGAGAGGTACGCCCGTACAGCATCGTCCTCCTCTGAGGAGTAGCACCCTCGTAGCCCAGCCCGAGGCGCTCCAGGCGCTCGCACATGCCCTCCACCGCAGACTCGTGGTCCAGGCGCAACCTCTCGGCCTCCTCGGCGTTCCCGACGTCGCCGTGGTACTCGGCGACCTCGCCCAGCGCGTCGACCGTCAGCTCGTGCCACCGGCCCAGCCTCGTCGTGCACATGTCGACCCACCTCCGGGCGGCGGCCTCGGCCTCCTCGGGCGTCCCGTCGCGCCTGGACACCCAGAACAGGATGCGGTGGCAGTCGTCCAGGAGGTAGGCGTCCTGCGCGTCCGGGCCGTGCCCGCCCGCCTGCGACAGCACCTGGCCCGCCAGGTCCCGGGCCTCGCCGTACCGGTCGCGGTCCAGCATGTAGTTGGCGAGGCGCAGCTTCGCCTCGAGCGCCTCGAAGCTGGTCGCGTCTCCGCCGCCGCCGCCGCCGCCCGACACGTCGTCGAGGTTCTCCCGCAGGGCCATCTCGGCGCCCAGGTCCTCGACGGATCCGTACGCGGCGACCCAGCTGATGCCGCGCCCGTTGAGGGCCGTCATCTGGGCCTCGGACGCCGACTCGCGGCCCAGCTCGCCGTGGAGCGCGTCCTGGTACGAGCGCGTGACGGGCCAGGCGCACTGGCACAGCTGCTCCGAGGTCATCTGGCGCATGCCCTCGAAGAGGACGTACACGGGGTGCCTGCGGGACCCGTGGACGACGAGGGCGAGGTCGCGCAGGAAGGCGAGCACCGCCTTGGTGAGGACGCCGTGGCGCTTGGAGAACTCGAACAGCACGGCGTAGATGCCCACGGGGAAGTAAGGGGTGTCGGACGCGAGCAGGTGCCGGCACGAGTCCATGCAGATCCCCAGGAGCCGGAACGCCGCCCGCACGTGGCCCGCGTTCATCAGCCTGCCCGCCGACCACGCGCAGTTGTGCGAGGCGACCACCAGCGCGTCCTGCCACGGCACGTGGGCCCGCGTCCACCGCCCCGCGCCGAAGCTGCCGCTCACGTAGCTGCGCAGCGCGTGGAGCATCTGCTCCAGCTGCGGCTGCGGGTGCGGCGGCCGGATGCGAGCCGTCGGTAGCGGGGACGGCGACGGCGCCGAGGGGCCACCCGCCGACGACGGCGGCGTGCTCTGCTCGCTGCCCGGGAGGGCTGCTGCCAGCACCCCTGGGGACATCACCGTTGGCTCTGCTGCTGTGCCGCGCTGCGACTTGGATGCCCGCTTGAGCAGGTTCCGCAGCCGGTCCTGGTCGACCCTGATGCCGCCGATGGAGAGCTCCGTCGCCTGCCTCCCTCCCCCCTGCCTGGTCTGCTGCAGCAGCTCCCGGGCCTGCTTTGCGCGGAGGTTCTTCTGGATCCCCCACTTCCGCAGGTGGTACTTGTACATCTTGGGCCTGTGTACATCATTCTTGGTCGTCAGTAACGGGAGCTGACGGTCGAAGGGGCGGTGCATGTGTGGTGTGTGGCTCGCAGGCGTGCACTTGGCTCACTTACGTTGCGACAAAGCCTTGCTCATGCTGCATGGTGCGCATCACACTGCGCAGGGTGTGATCCTGGAACTTGTACAGGTCGATGATGCGCTCCTTGTGGCGCTCCCAGTCGCACTGAGAGGCCCATGCCGTTCTCTGCGTGCTGCCTGGCGAGCAGGCGCGGAAGTCTTGGGCGGTGATAAGCCGGTTCTCCATGTCGAGGCATGGCCAACGAATCGTTTCTTGTGATAGCGAGTGTGAGTGAGTCTTTTCAGCCGTCTGGACTTTTCGGACGTTCGTCCCAGGCGGCGATAGGACTTGCTCATGTGCCTCTTTACGTGCGCGTGCTTACATCTTAATTTATTGGCTGCTCGCCGCCGCCGGGCTCGCCTACGCGCCAAGTGCGACGTGAGCAGAAGCTGACATACGTATTTTCAGCTGGTGGATCGACAGGTAAGCAGCCAATGGCTCGACGTAAGACCTCGCGCTGACTGGCGCTGCTACGTGTGATTAAATCGACACTACTGTGGCCTAGTAGATCTCCAACCGTCCCACGTGAGCATGACACCTTTTTTCTTCCCTGGGCTTTGTTCTGCGGTTGGAATATCGGCGATAGTAACCGGGAGCCGTCTCACCTGCAGTCCCTCCCTCCTCACTTACTCGGAGACTTTAACCCTAGGGCTAGCCCTGGGACAAACCATCGTATATAATTAAATGATGTCAGGCTCTTTCCGGCTTCGACATGTCAGACTAATCTTCTACTTAATAGTGCTTCCTGCAGAGCTCACCATCCCTTGGCGTTTGGTGGGCTAACACTGCGGTCATCACCTAGCTCGCTGGTCTCGCTGGTCGGACATAGGTCGAGAACACCTGTGTTGATATCATTGCTGCATTCAAACTCAAGAAATGCACACTTTCAGAACTCCCGTCTTGGCTATCTCGTACCTGCCAATCATTCGGGCAGGAGGCTTGTTGCGTGCAGAATATCACCGACATGAGAATACATCCTAAGTCCACCTCGTCGGCGATTATGCCAATCGCCGCAATAGGAGCTCTGCATATAAGGCTCGCAGCACAACGAGACTGAATACATTGAATTCTAAAGTCTATTGTCAGCATCTTATTTCTCGAGATTAATCAACTGAATTACACTCCCATAGATTCAATAGTTTGACTCCTGTATTGTTCCACACAGGCTCAACAACACATCATGACTGACAACAAGGTTTGGCTCATCACAGGCTGTGGCTCAGGGCTCGGCAGGGAGATAGCACTATTGGCTCTCGAGAGGGGAGACACCGTCGTCGCCACAGCCCGCGACCCATCCAAGCTGTCAGACCTCGCCTCCCGCGGCGCCCTCACAGAGCGCGTCGACGTGACAGACAGCGACGACAACCTCGCAGCAGCAGTCAAGAACATCACTTCCAAGACCCCAGGCGGCCGCATCGACATCCTCGTCAACAACGCGGGCTACATCCTGGCCGGCGGCGTGGAGGAGGCGAGCCGCGCCGAGGCCCAGGCCCTGTTCGACACAAACGTCTTCGGCCAGCTCAACATGATCCGCGCCGTGCTCCCCGTCATGCGCGCCGCCCGCTCCGGCGTCGTCGCGAACCTCGGCAGCATCGGCGGCTGGCGCGGGACACCCGGCGCGGGGCTGTACTGCGCGACCAAGGCGTGCGCGACCATCCTGGCCGAGTCGATGCGCGCCGAGGTCGCGCACCTGGGCATCAAGGTCACCTGCGTGGAGCCCGGCTACACGCGGACCAACTTCCTCGTCCCGGGCCACCAGCTGCGGTCGGGCAGGACCATCGAGGACCTCAGCGGGGGCGCCGTCAAGGACACGATGGAGGCCTTTGATGCCTACAGCCTGAACCAGCCCGGGGACCCCGTCAAGACGTCCAGGCTCATCGTCGATGCCCTCACTGCTTCGGGGTCGTGCGAGGGGCGGGAGCTGCCCCCGAGGCTGCTTGTGGGGAGGGATGCGTACGAGGTTGTTCGTGGGGCTATTGAGACTCACCAGGCCAACATGAAGCTGTGGGAGGACTTGGCTACTGCGACGGATTGCGATCCATGAGACTGATGGATGGTTATCTGAGGTTCTGGAAAATCACAGATTGCTATGTTGTTTAATTTGTCGAGCTACATTCTCGATAGGGACTGCTTGAAATCGTTTACTACGTCAGTGTAAATCAAAGCTCTAATGTGATCATTGTTACTGCATGATACCAGTTTGGCAGGACTATGATCCGCAAGAACTGAAGTGGGCTGTGTATTTGTTAGGTTTTGTGGCCATGTCCGACTTCCATGTCATCTCGTCCTGAAGCAATTTAACCCTGAGGTCACCGAGGCGATTTCGAGCTACCAAGGTCAGGACCAGCAAGTTGAATAAAAGCAGTTCTTTCTCATTTCCAGTCATCCTGCTCAATACATTGCCCATCCACCGCTTGCACTAATGGTCTGGCCACTGATCCATGCGCTGGAAGGCCCGGCCAGCCAGGCCACCACGTCCGCGATCTCCTCGATGGTGCCCAGGCGATTCTGCACCGGGGTCTGCTGCTTCTGCATCTCGACGATTTCCTTGGGGATATTGTCCAGCATCTCACTCTGCACGGGACCAGGGCTCACCACATTCACAGTTGTGCCGTTCCCACCGAGCTCGGCAGCCCAGCAGCGCGTCAGGCCCTCTGTTCTCAGTACTTGTCAGTAAGCACGAGCTTCACCAGAAAGTTCTGCAAAGATCCTCAGAGGCGGAGTGCCGGAATACTCGGCACGGGGCATTGCAAAAGTAAGCAAGCACACCAGGTATGACGGTCACGCAAATCACCAGTATCCAGCGTCAGAGAACCTCAGTCCGGGGCAACCTTACCGACAGCAGCTTTAGAAGAGCAGTACAAGCCGAGGTTCTTGAAGCCCGCCCTGGCGCCGACGGACGAGATGTTCACGATCCGGGCGTTCGGGTTGAGGTGACGCAACGCAGCCTGCGTAAGCAGGATAGTGCCCCGCACGTTGACATCAAACACGGCATTGTAGTCGTCAACGCTGAGCTCCTCCAGGCCCTTGACGCGCTCGAGGCCGGCGTTGTTGACGAGGATGTCGATCTTGGCGCTCGGGAGGCCCTCGGCCGCGGCCCACCTGACGGCCTCGCCGATGAGATGCTCGGGCCCGTCGAGGGTGCCCAGGTCCGCCTGGACCGCGCAGGCCCTGGGGTGGTGAGGCAGCGACTGGATCGCCGCCCTTAGCTCGGCCGCCTTCGAGCTGCTTGATGGGGATGTGTATCCGAGGACGACCTGGGGGCGGCATCAGCAAGAGTGTTGTGGACCAAGGCAAGGTTGGGACGGGCGACGCTCACGTTTGCACCTTGTTGGGCCAGTTTCAAGGCGATGCCGTTTCCTATGCTACGCGAGGCCCCCGTCACGACGGCGGTCTTGCCTGCGAGGGGCATGGGTGGGGTACTCATGTCTGTCAGCTCGGGTCGGTTGAGATGGAGTGTGCTGAGGAAAACGGACATGACTTCCGTCACGGTGGAGAGATCAAGCAGGAAAGCTGCCATCGAACAGGATATGTCAGCAAGCAGGATTCGGTGATGTCATAGTACTTAAGTGCATGCTTCACCAATTTATCTGTTCAAATTCTTGTCATAAAATTTGGGACACCAAGTATAAGTGCTATACTACGTACAGTATACGTTCACATGCAGCAAGATAAAGTCCTGAAGTACCATACTAGCTGCGGACTAGCAATCGGCACAACTATCTCAGCTAAGAGATATCTTAAGGGAAGCTCAGCCTTCCATGATGATTTCGAACTTTCTTTAGCATGTCCGGTGAAAGATGATATACAACCTGGGAGGGATAAATAATTTTCGTTTTCAAAAGGAACTATAATTGTAAATAAGATAGCGCTTTTCTTCTAAACCGAATCATTCGGCTGTGACTTCTCAAAAATGCTTAACGCAGTAATGGAACAATTATCATTTTGTGTTTGGTTTTCGCTGCAGGGTGGATTGAGAAGAGCTGTTGAATGAATGTAATTATCAGTGGGTTTAGGAACTCTACCTCTGGGTAAAGTTCTTCTCTGTCGAAACAACTACATAGGAAAACTTGCTCCTGACAATTGGGTGTCCTAACTTTGTCCGGAATGACTGAGGCGTTGACCGTCTTTCAACGCATACATTCTTTGTTACTTGGCCGAGATTCAATTCGACCTGTATTGTGAAAGGTCCTTGCAAATAACTGTCTTTATAACGACCCCGGATGCGGAGTATTGGTCAACGGAACGCCTCTGTGAAGAGGCTTTCATTTTGTTTAGGCTGTTATAACGGTGATGCTCTCGTAACGGCGCGTGCTGCTCAACTATTGAACTTTTTACCTCAAGCTTGTCGACTTTCTCTTACAGAGTGCATTGATTTTCGTCTTTTGCCAACAAATTTAATATTCAAATTGGAGAAAAGGGGGGAGGGAGCCCAAACCAGCGGATCTTACCGCAAATAACGGTAGCTGTGACTCGAAAGGTTGCCAAATTCCTCAAGGTCCGCGAGAAGAAGCATTGTACCATCTACAAGTCTGGAAACACAAGAAACGCAAAACAACACGCCAGTAGCAATAAAGACAATGTCTCAAAGTCCTCAAAAGAGGACCAGGGATAAGGACGATGTTGGTACGGGAGGTACCGGCGGCGCCGGCCCGCCGGGTCTTGCCTCTGGTGGCGGTGATGATGGTGGCGACGATGAGACGGACAAGGAAGATGACCCTAAGCGTTACGACTATATGGATGACCGAACTAAGATTCGCAATAAACATAAAGGGTTTGAAGTTGCCAAATGGCCCCGCACCAACATCCTTCTGTTTCTCAGAAACCTTCCCAATATCAGCGAGAATTATGATAAACACCCAGTGTTCAAACGGAAGTTGACTGAGGCCATTCGAGACGCATTCGAGGGTCCTGATGGGATACTGGACTTGACGTGGCTGGGTGCTGAAAGAGGCCTCGAACGAGTCCTGGGCAACGCGGAAGCTGGACAGTTAGGCCAACGTTTGTACACAGCAAAACGCAACATGGTACAAGCACTCCGCGGCACTGGCAGGGGCACGCTCGGTATTTCCGACTGCCTCTCCATTGATCCTAGAGAAATGGATGATATTTCAAGAAACTTGACGAAGATTGTGGGCAGGCCTGAAACCGAGGCTCTCTGGGCGTGGGACCTCCTCCGCAGAGCGTCGAGGTCGTGGTCGGATGTGCGTTTTAGATATTTGAGAGAAAGTGGCGCATGGGAAGACGATGGGACCTATGGCCCCGGTGTGGTGCCCCGGCAGAGGGTGCCAAACAGGCTGGCCGCTCGTACTGACCAAATCAATGGGATAGTTCACGGAGGCGACTTGAGACTGGACGCCTTCCTGTGTAAACTGGGAATTCCCGGCTCACGGTATCCAGTCGATCAGGATAGTAGGTCGAGTATGTGGAACCAATACTTCGAAACCTCGTTTAAACATCTTTATGGCATGGACTTGGACGATGCACTATGGCTGTGTAAGTCATTTGCCCCCTGTAGCCCATGAGCTCCACCCGGTTAACGTGCCTTTCGTAAAAATTCAGCAGAGCACGGGGCCAAGGAGAGCAAGGGGGTCAATTGGCCCAGATTAATATCCACTATAAACCTGTGAGTAGACATCACTTTGCTGGTGATGAGGTTGACCTTTTGGAGGATCAGTCGCCAGAGACAACAGACTTGCGTTAACTTTTGATAGATACGTTTTGACACGTCGCCGGATGCTACCGGATCGCCGCTCGGGGTCAAATGTTTTCCCCGGCGGCAACTATTCAAAACTGTCGTACAAGGACATACACAAGGAACTTTTCCTCCCTTACGTAAAGACTGTGGTAGCTCTTGTCAATTTCATCAAGTACAACCCTGATTCATCAACTGCGGATCCGAATCTCGTCGGCAATGCTACAAAGTACCGCAATACCCTCTACACAGTATGTCAACTATGGACAGAGGCGGAAGAATTAAGAGGAAACCCGGTCATACATCAGTCTACATCGTCAAACAAAACCTTTCAGCGCCCTATATGGCATCATTCAGATAGAGCCGAACTCTGGCCTCCTGCAGGCACTATTTGCCAAGATCCGGACTTCGATCCCAAGGACGAGGTTTGGACATGCGTGGATGGTGATATACCACCTACTGAGCCGATTAACGTAGCAGAGCTTCTGAATAAATATAGCAATGGCCCAACTGCCGAAATGAGAGGCCGGCCGGCCGGAGTGCCAGATCCAAATGATCAGGGCTCAAGAGGCTCTGGCGGAGGGGGAGGTCCTGGCGGAGGGGGAGGTCCTCCTGGCGGAGGGGGAGGTCCTCCTGGAGGAGGGGGAGGTCCTCCTGGAGGAGGGGGAGGTTCTGGCGTATTAGGAGGTTCTGGGCGAGGCACTGGAGCAGGCAGAGGTAGCGGAAGGGGAGCTCGAGGAGGACCTGGAGCAGGCGCAGGTAGAGCAGGGGGACGCCGCGGGAGAGGAGCCGGATGGACCTTGAACTTGACATCAAGGCCGGGTACAGGAGCAGGACAACCTCCAAGAGATCCGAACAACCCATGGTAAGCAACTTTCGGATGCAATCTTGACCCCCTTGGGAAGAAAGATCCCCATATTTGGCCTATATCGCAAAGACTTTATCAGGCTACAGGTTTTGAGACAGGTTATGGCCACCTCGTGGTCCACTCCTCACCATATTAGTATTAAGCTATATTTTGAGTACGTTGAGAGCTGACTCTAGATTCTGTAGGAGCGTGCTACCAAACTCGGCGCCGCCGCCATGACCACCATCTTCATAGATACAATCTATTATAGGGCTAAGCTTTGTTCCGGGATGCCTATGAGGCTCTGGGTCAAACTAAGAACAACCTTGCAGAGTCTTTGCTTAAATTATCCAAGGCTTCTACAAGTGGACATTGAAGATCACTACATTTAGAATACCAAATAGCTGAAGAGACCCGATAACTAAGTAATAACTCGACTTACGATCAAAAACAATATAGACGAAAGCGGATGACAAAGTATTTGTATTTAAGTACCAAATGTATTTGTTTCTACTTTTCAATGTATAGCATGAAGCCTCTTGAAGGTAACAAAATGGATATGTATGAAACATACAACGCCGTTAGTTCCCACGATTCAGATGACTGTTCTAATAGAAACTTTTCACCACAACCTTTGTACGCAACATTGGCGTTCTACACCTGGGCGGCCAATGTAATTAACTATGTCCATTTCAAGGGCCTTTGTAGATGATAAAACGCTTGGTTCTTGGGTCATACCATCCGTCTCGCCAAAAAGGATGCGTTATGCGATAGAAAGGGTCATCCTACGAAACCGAATTAGTAAATATGTAATTCAAATGCAGGCCACGGGGTGGGAATTTACATAGTTTGGGAACTCCTCCGTCTTGGGTGATTCTGGCTTGTCTGAGTGCTCGTTGACTTTCGCCCGCACCATTTGGATTTCTGACACAAGAAATTCAACAGTGAGCCCTTCTGCTATGGCCAGCCACAGTAGATGAAAAGAAAATTCTGCGATACTCATCATTAAAGATCCCATAACGAAGAATGAGTGCCAAATAGAGAGATGCTTCCAACACAACAGATCCAGGCTTGTAAGGGCGATGAAGTTGGGACAGCGTTGATTGCGAAAGTCTGCAGTTGTCTCTCTACTCTTTTAGGGGATGGTGAATTACTGACAGATCGCGAGGGGCAGGCACTTGAGAATCGGAATTCGGCATATGTCCTTATAAGCCGACAGTCGTGCCATGACGATAATATATCTTACCTGACTTGACACTGACGCAAACAAAGGCTTGTTGAAATGGTGGAGCGGGCACCTCGAGCAACAAGTGGATTGTGTCAAAGCTGATTGTGCTAGTTCTTTGTTGAAAAGAACAAGAGAGAAATGACAACTAAGAATGTTGTGAAAGCTCTGCCATCATTGAGCAATGACGTGGGAGGGATCGAGGCGGACGGAACAAGCAAAGCAGGCGGAAGACGGACTAGACTGACTCAGTTTTATTTGGGAGACCTCATCTGTGCAATAAGAGCGTAACCGCTGTTGAAACAAAATGGCGTAGTTTTTATGTCGTGATATAATTCCAAAGTTTGGAAGGTGGGACGGTCGTCAGACATGATATTCAGCACAATTTGGGCTTCTCACCCTAGGAATATTAATTTGTACCGCTTTCATAATCTCAAGAGTGGGTGGGAAGAGGAGGGGGGGGGGGGAGTTGGTGCAGCTTAAAAAGAAAATACAAACCCGTATGGTCCCACGAACTCAGAGAAAGGGTAGTTTCACTGCGTGGCTTCTTACCTTGTTCTCTTCATTCAGTAACCACTTCTTCCAGCAGACCATTAGACCACTCAGTCACAGAAATTAGTTCACACACAAGGCTTGACGTGAGAGTGTATTTGATGGCGTTTGGTATTAGTATTGACGCACGTGGTATACTTGGAAACTTGCTAGCTTCAGCCATGGAGGGTAGAAAAGCATCATCAGACTTATAAGCGCGCATGGTGGCCCGGTTTCCACACCACAACTCAACGATAGATACCAATTCAGCTGATAATCTCTTTACTCTACATCACTTCTACCTGCTCAAGAGCTCACTCCCAATATGACAGAGGCAGCCCAAGCGCTTCGCACTGCTGCAGCTCCCTGAACGAATCCTGATACGACTCCCACGTCAGCGCCCGCAGCGTCAGGTCCCCCTTCGTAGCCGGCCTCCACGCCCCGGCCCTCTCCAGCTCGTTGCTGGTGCTGGTGTACCGCCGGGCCTCCAGGAAGCCCCTGTCCGGGTTGGGGTCGTAGGTCCTGACGAACGAGGTGAACGAGTCGAGCGTGAGCTGCTCGAACGCCAGGTCGTCCCCGTCGCGCTCCGCGAGGCCCTGGAACGCCACGTTGCCGAAGACCAGGTACAGCTCGCCGGAGTGGCACCTGGCGTAGGGCAGGCTGGGGTCCCCGTGCGGGTGCTCGGCCGTGACGGGCGGCTGGCACAGGTCTGTCCCCGGGTAGTTGGTCAGCTGGTACGACCTCTCGAACTCGTAGAGGTAGATGGAGGCGTATCTGCCGCTCTCGAGGCCCGCGGACGCCGTGGCCTCGGCGTCGCACCTGAACATCCCGTCCGTTGCAATCCGCGCGGCTACGTTGTACAAGTTGAGAGTCTGATTTGTGCCGTTGGGAAGCGGGAAGAGCTCGTCCAGGGTGGACTGTGATATGTTGATTCCGTTGGCCTGTAGGTACTCTGTCTCGTTGGTCGTGGTCGGGAAAGACACAAATGCGCCGGCGTCTTCTTTCATCAGGCCAATCATCAGCTTGTACGGAGCCTCGGGCCCGGTCAGCGTCAGGTTTTCTGTGGTGAGGTAAGTGCCGTCCTCGACAAAGAAGCGGGCGGTAGTGCTGAGGCTCAGGAGGGTGGTCGCAGGCACGGCGCGGAGACAGTCGACCTGGGATTCTGCTCCTGTGCAGTTCGTTGCATCTAGGATCGGATTCGCGATCGCGTCGACTGCCTCCTCGATGGTGTAGAAGTGTGAGTATGTTCCTCCAAGGTCAACGCTTCCAACGTTGGACATTTGGATCGCGCCGGCGAATTTTCCCTCGGCTTTGGGAGAGGCCATAATGGCGCGGACTGAACCAGCACCGGCGGACTGGCCCACGATCGTAACACGGTCTGGGTCACCGCCGAAGTCCTGGGTCATTTGTAAGCTCTAGAGTTGGATAATCAAGGATACCACCGTATATCTATGTCCGGTGGGAGAATCTTACCTGGATGTGAGCTCGCACCCAGTCCAAAGCATTTATCTGATCAGCCAACCCGAAATTGCCGTTAGTGACGCCGTCGTCCAGGGCGAGGTAGCCGAGTGTCGACAGCCTGTAGTTGATAGCAACCAAGACAACGTCTCCCCTAGAGGCCACACTGCCGCCATCGAACGTATTGTCGTTTCCCGTGCCACCCACGAGCGCACCGCCATGGATCCAAAACATGACTGGCTTCAGAGCGCTCTTGTCACTCGCGCCGTCCTGGGCGGGCAAGTAAGGTGTCCATATATTCAGGAACAAGCAGTCCTCAGACCCGGCCGTGCCCTGGGCGCATTCGGAGCCGAAGCTGGTTGCCGAGACGGAGTCATTGGACCCTGTGTATGGCACCGAATATGTGAACCGCTCAGGCTGGGGTGCATAACGGACTCCATAGAATCGAAAGGATGTTCGATCGCGGAAGCTGGAGGAAACGTTAGCTGTGTGATAGTACAACTTAGCACTAAACCACAGGGGCTTGTACTGACCCGACAAGATCCTCATTGTTTGAGTGTACAGAGATTTGCCACTCAGCGCTTGTGTCCGTAGAAGCAGAGCTCGCAAAAGGCGCCGACTGCGTGCACAGGACACTCAACTCCTGGTCGGATTCCGCCGTTGAGATGTCTCCGGAGGCGCTGAGTGAACGAGTTTGGTTGCCTTTGGCGGCTATCCAGAAGCTTGAGTCCTTTTCCGCTGTACCCTCGTAGACAAGATAGTCCAGGTTTGGTTGAATGCTTGCCGTGCTCAAATCAGGGGACCATAGATCCTCGTTCAATGCTTGGCAGCTCGAGACGGCATCTTGATACGTCTTGGGGCTGAGAACAATCACCCCCGAGTCGGCTGTGGGACTGCTGGCTCCTGCGTATTATTGTGAGCTTTGAGTAGGGCTTGACGAGTGGGTATCGTTTTAAGTCACCTTGCAAGTTGTTGTCAAGCAGAATAGTCAAGTCCGAGTCAAGACTGGCAGGTGATGGCGCGGAGGCTGCCAGAGGAGCCAAGAGAGCCAAAGCACCTAAGAGACTATGGACGGCCATCCTGTCCACGCTGACACAAGAAGGTGAAGCAACGGCACCAAAAGTCGGGACCGCGATCACGCCAGGCCATGATACTGGTTACTATACTTATACGTATACTCGTATGAATGGCGCTTGCCGGCATAGATTGCCGATCCACGTTGACTGTAGGCCCGAATTCCCCGCAAACTGACCCGCAGAAGGAAATGAAGCTGGGGAAGGTCCCCGCTCAGTCAACCATCCGCTGCGAGCACCTGAGTGCGCTAGGCTGAATTGACCCGGAAGCCCGGAAGAGCAGGTCGCAATTAGTTCACCCGTGGAAGGAAATAAGATGAACAGACTCGAAGCGCAGGCATGACGTTGCGGACCGTAGGGCCGGGGTTGGAAGCTGCATGCATGATGCATGACAAAACCGCGTAGGGCAGACAGGAGTGGTTTAATTAGCCAAATGCAATGCCAGCACCGTGGAATCGGTCCGTCGGTCAACACTGTTGCGTTGACTGGTATTATAACCCTCTAGAAAATCGTATCTCTGGTAGGTGGCAATTGACTGCTTCTTGAATGTTTTGCAACGCAATGATGGTATTCAGCGAAGTCATGTCAGACATATCTTACCCAATACCGGGCATTTATTTGCGCATGGGAGCAAGCTTTACGGACTTTGTTGGCATCATCCTCAACTTCAGGTCCATTCATCATGGCCAGTGCACTAGTAATATCTACAAGTACAATTTTCACCTAAGTCCAACCTCCAAGCTGCGCAAATGTCACCAGGAGAGTGAGTGTTTGCAAATGGCAGCCCCAGGGTAGACGAACAAGGGTACAATAACCAGGTTTCAACACAACGCAGAAACTCCTTGCTTCCATTATCATCTAGGCGGTCCCATAATACATATAGAGTGTTCGGGCTGTTTGACGGTCAAAGCCTACAAGCCCTGCCACGTCCAAATATATCTTCTTGGAACAAAGGTGCGAAGTCTTCATGCGTCGATTCCAAACTCGCATTGGCATCTTTAATTCTGCCCCAACCCGTACTAATACATTACCGATTGATGTATCCAGCTGCATGCACGATGAAGCTGCTCTGAACATGCTGCAGTATCCAATTACGCTTTCTTGAAAATCTGGAAGAGCTCCTGTATTCCCATTTGTCAAGTGAAGCAACTTGGCGAATGCACTATGAAAGTGCCAGTGCAACGGACTCAAGGGCTCAGTCTCCTGGCTTGAATGAGCACTTGAGCAGCAAGAACCAACCACATGAGCCCCCCAGCAAGCTCCCCTTGGGCTCGTACACAAGTAGGTCCGACAATATCGCCATGATCTGGTCTCGAGCATCCTTTCAGCTATGTCCACATGAGTAAAGCTACTCTGAGGCACCAGACAGCTCTTGCTTTGGTTTTGAGCGATCTTCAGATGACAAACGTTTGGAATGCAGTCGTCAATTAGTGATTCTGTTCAAAATTGCCACTCCATTACCCCAGAACTCATGCAATGTGCTTCCCGTCACATCTTGGCTTTGTGTATGTGTGGAACGAGGGAGGGGCCGTTGCAGTCGGATTGTCCCGTTGACGCAGCAGCCACTCCTGGTAAGTGTGCTCTACTATGCCGATACGACGATATTTTAGCATGTGCATGTCTATGAGCGTATCAGTAGACAATTACTGATGATCTTCGCCTCCACTCCGGAGGGAGGTTTACTCGGCCGCGCGCTAAGTCCTGCCAGCCCCAGGACCCCCGCATCAGTCTTTCACTGAGAGGTGCGCGTACATGAGTGTTGCAGTTCTCGCTACCGACGTTGCATTTATTGGATCTTTCGTATTAATGAGAATGACTCGCTTCTTCTTAGTGAACAAGTCATATTACAAACGGCGCAGAGTGAATGGCGACCTTGCATCACAAGCGTGCTCAACTCGGTGAAATATGGACCCGGTTGCTCTATAAATGCATTGCTTCACGCAGGTGGTGATGCTCGCTTGACACAATGCAAGTACGCCATCAAGATGGCAGGCCTTCTTGTTAAATTGCAGAGAGCCTGCAGGCTCTTGGTTCTAACCCTCATATTACAGCCAGTCGTCTCTCACCCTACTGGACCTGCTGCTTTTAAGAGGGCCGCTTCTACTGTACGGGAACGTACGAGCATCAATCAAGACTGGAAGTTCTCGCGGTTTGCCTCGGCCCCTGACTTGCTATCTTATGATCCCGTCTTGAAGCCATGGATCCTCCCTTCGGCAAATGACTTCATTGTCAACGGCACCAAATACGAACGGCCATCCGGTACTCCTCCAGGGAGTGACGTCCAGTATGTCCAAGCTGATTTCGACGATTCGTCATGGGAGAGCGTGGACCTGCCCCACGACTGGGCGATCAAGGGTCCCTTTGGCGCACCTGGCATCAGCGGCGGAATGGGCCGATTGCCCACCGATGGAGTCGGATGGTATCGTCGAAATCTCACAGCCACGGAAAGCGACGTGGGAAAGTCCATATTTCTTGACATTGACGGTGCACAGTCTCATGCGGCTGTCTGGCTTAACGGAGTTCTTGTGGGTGGTTGGCCATACGGATATTCCTCATTTCGACTCGACTTGACACCGTATATTCAAGTCGGCGACGGGAACGTGCTCGCTATCCGATTGGAAAATGCCGTCGACTCTTCACGATGGTACCCAGGGGCCGGAATTTACCGCAACATCTGGCTTGTCAAGCTCAATCCAGTCCATGTTGGACAATACGGCACACGGATCACTACTCCATCTGTCTCGGCAGAGGAAGCGACAGTTGATATCGGTGTCGATGTTGAGAACAAAGCGAACTCCAGCCAGGAGGTACTTGTCAGAACAACTGTTTTCCCTGTTGGAAGTGACGAAATAGTGGCAACCTTTCCCGAAGCGACGATTCAAGTTGCCGCAGGAGCAAAACAGTCCGTGCAAAACTCCGTTACAATATCGAACCCGCAGCTCTGGGGCCCCCCACCGACCCAGACGCCAAATCTCTACAAGGCCGTGACAACCGTGCTTGTCGGAAATGGTTCGGTCGTTGATGAGTACGAGACCCAATTTGGCATCCGCTCAGTGACCTTTGACGCCACAAACGGCCTCATCGCCAACGGCGAGGCCGTACGAACCCGAGGTACCAACAACCATCACGATCTCGGCAGCCTGGGAGCCGCCTTCAACGTGAGAGCGGCCGAGAGGCAGCTCCAGACGCTCCAGGAGATGGGAGGCAATACCCTCCGAATGTCTCACAACCCACCCGCGCCCGAGTTCCTGGATTTAGCAGACCGCCTCGGGTTTCTAGTGATGGATGAGACGTTTGACGCATGGAACGTGGCCAAGGTACCGAACGATTACCACCTGTTGTTCCCGGACTGGCACGAGCCGGATACGCGATCTCTTGTCCGCCGTGATCTCAACCACCCCTCTGTGATACTATGGAGCATAGGAAATGAGATCCCCGAACAGCGCACCGCCGATGGCGCGGAGACTGCACGAGAACTACGCGACATGGTCCGCAGCGAGGACCCATCACGGCCCGTGACAATGTCCTTCGACCAGGCGCAGCCGAACGACACCGTTGCCGAAATTATGGATGTCCTGAGCCTGAACTACCAGGGCGAGGGCCGGGGCACATCGTGGGCCAGCGCGTTCCCCGGGTTCCACGACGCATACCCGGACAAGCTGCTCTGGACCAGCGAGAGCTCTGCGGCGGTGAGCACGCGGGGCACATACATCTTCCCGGTCGTGGGCAACAAGAGCCAGATAATCAGCGACGGCCAGGGGGGCAACTCGACCTCGTTGCAGGCCAGCGCGTATGAGTTGTACGCGCCGGTCTGGGCCACGGGCCCGGACAAGGTCTTTACGCAGCAGGACACGTACCCTTATGTTGCGGGCGAGTTTGTGTGGAGTGGTTGGGACTACCTCGGGGAGCCGACCCCGTACGACGCCGCGCGCAGCTCGTATTTCGGGATCATCGACCTGGCTGGGTTTAAGAAGGACAGGTTCTACCTCTACCAGTCGAGGTGGAGGGCCGACCTTGCGAGTGCGCACATCCTGCCGCACTGGAGCTGGCCCGACCGTGTCGGCAAGACCACTCCTGTCCATGTATTTTCGTCCGCCGACGAGGCTGAGCTGTTCGTTAACGGAGATTCGGCTGGCCGGTTGGCCAAGGAGCCGCTTACATACCGGTTCCGCTGGGATAACGTCACCTATTCGCCCGGCGATCTTCGCGTCGTGACATATAAGAATGGAGATGTTTGGGCAGAGGCGAGCAAGAGGACCGTCGGTCCCGCCGAGGGGCTGAATGCGACGGCTGACCGCACGACCATCACGGCGGATGGGTACGATTTGTCGTTCATCACCGTGGCTGTGACTGATGGGTTGGGTGACATCGTACCCTTTGCAGCAGACAATATCACCTTCTCCGTTGCTGGACCGGGTGAGATCGTGTCCACCGACAACGGGGATCCGTCTGATCAAACACCGTTCCCGTCTTTGACTCGCAAGGCTTTTAGTGGTCTGGCTTTGGCTGTAGTCCGCACTAGGGCAGGGCAAGCAGGAGAGATCACCGTCTCGGCGGCGGCCGACGGTCTGAAGTCCGCTCAAGTTACTCTAGTTGCCGCTTAAATGGGGCGAATCCAAGGTCAATTTTTGTGGGATGACGCTTTCAATGTGATCTGGGCAAGCCTCGGTTCTGGTCCCTTACTGAGATACTGTGATATGCGCCTGGAATAACGTGAAATTCAACCTATTCCGACGGTGCAGCATTCAAGAGCCTGTAAAAAGACACAACTAGAACACGTACCGGTAGCCGTTTGTCAGATGCAGCATCACTTATACTCGTCCAAAGATGTTGTCTTGCCCCATAAATTTGACGGCGAGAATAGTGCTGCGAATATGACTTTTTTTTATTCAAGCGTTGAATCTAATAATAGCGGACTAATTCAAGATGAAGCAGGCTATAATCAGAGACCTAACAACCGCTTTTGAGATGCAGGTGGCTGGAGATATTCAGGCTGGTCTGGGTCATATCCAACCAGGCAGTTGACAGTCTCATTACCCTCACCGCTGTCGTTAATCTCACTGCCCACGGGCGACCGCCATTGCCCAGTCAGCTTGATATACCCATCAAGCGCATTGTTCAGCGTGTGACCAATCTCCAGAGCCTCCGCCGCCCGCGAGTGGGCGTAGAAGGTGAGCAAAGACTGAGCAGCCTCCCGCTGGCCGTCCTGGATCAGGAGGTACGCCGACCCCTCCACCCACTCCCCGACCTGGCCGCGCGTCTTGTTCTCGAACCGCGTGAGCATCTCCGTCACGACGGGCAGGTACCGGTTCGGGTCGGAGCACATGTAGTACAGCACGCGCTTGAAGACGCGGCCGGCAAAGACCGAGGCCTCCTGGAGCTGGAAGTCCGGGTTGAGGAAGCTGCTCGACGCGCCCGTGGTCAGGTACCGGTGCTCGCCGAACTCGGGCGGGATGCTCTGGACGCCGAGCCACCAGGGGGTGAAGGGCGCCGCGACGGAGCCCGTGGGCGCGTTCCACACCCGCAGCATGTCGCTGTCGGTGACGTCCGCGTGAAGGCGCACCACCTGCCCGTAGCCCGCCTCGTCGTCGGCGATGCGGTGGTCGCGCACCCGCTGCATGAGCTTCTCCTCGGTCAGCGGCGCCATCGCGAGCGTGGCGTTCTCCAGGGCCGCCTGGGACATGTACTTGTAGCCCCCGTCGCGGGCCTTGTATCTCGGGTCCTGCGGCCCGTAGACGTCGAAGATGTTGAACGCCTTGCCGGAGCTGGAGTTCCACCAGCCCTGCTCGACCGCGAACGAGACGATGTTCTCGGAGCCGAGGAAGTCCGGGTTGTCGGCAAAGTCGACGGGGAAGTCCTCGATGTAGCCGGGATACGAGACCCGGACATCATCAGGCCCCAGGCGCTGCGCGGCCCAGAGACCGGCACCACCTGCCATCTCCCAGACGACCCAGCCCTCGTCCTTGTCGGCAATGAGGTGGGAGTTGCCGCCATAAGTTGAGTCGCCGTACTGCCTGATGAGCTCCCCGATGAGCTCGACCCCCTCGCGCGCCGTGCTGGCCCGCTCCATGACGATGCGGGCCTGGTCGCTGTACTGCAGGCCGCGCTGGGGGTTCGGCGTCACGTCCAGGAGCTCCTGGCGGTTGTCGGCCCAGACGTCGCGGACGGCGACGCCCTTCTCGTTGAGGCCGCCGTTGGTCAGCGGCGCCGGGAACCCCTCGTAGTCCGAGTACTCCATGCTCAGGTACCGTAACGTGTGGCTCGCCTGCGGGATCTGGATGAGCTCCCCGGGGAAGGACGCACTCTCGGTGACGCCGACGGTGATGGTGGCGTTGGGCGGGTGGTCGCGCGCCGGGAACAGCTGGAGCCAGTGGCTCGAGACTTCCTCGCCCGTGCCGCCGAGGAGGACGCTGCCATCCGCGGTGAGGTTCTTGCCAACGTAGAAGGCGTAGCTGGCGCGGGCTGGGGCGGCCAGCCAGATGCTGGCTGCCAGCGTGGCACTGGCTAGGGGCAACATCATGTTCTCTTGGGGTTTTGAGGATTGCCGAGAACAGCTGGGCCGTGAAGCATGAGGCACTTAGACGAGCCCGAGTCGCGGGCGAGGAAAATCCACTTGTATAAATACTTAGCGGCTTGGTCTCCGCAGCGTTGCTCACGTGAATTTGGGAAATGACATATCCACAGTTCGGCGATGATGTCCCTTATCTCGACGGTGATCAGAGACCCCTGAACCTAGCAGACTACAAACTCCGGCAATTATTCAATTAAATTAGCGACTTTGCAAGCTTTAAGCTCGGTAGATTGTGAAAAAAAGACATGGATTGCCCCGAGGGAGTTCCGTACGCGGAGGCAGGAATTTATGTTTGAATTTCATGGTCTGATTCTATGTCTATTCTCTCAATCTCTGCTGTATGCCAAGACACACACCGACTCCTAGGTGTGGAGAGGCCGTCGAACAGATTCTGATGAGCGAAGTCAATAGCTTCCAAAAGACTAAAGTGCATGCAAGCCAAACGCGTATCTTGTAGGGTTAACATGCAACTGGTTTTTCTTGGCCCTTTCTGGGCTCTACCATCGTCCCCATTACTACCAGAGAGGATAGTAAGCAGGGCAAAATAGTCAATGCAGGAATTACTACATCGAGCAATCATTAACATATATCGCGTGAGCTCTGCTCAAGCGACACTGGCGTAATCCGTGCAGTCGGGAATCTCGGCATTCTTACAGGCCATCTGGGCTGCTCAATGCTTCCTTTGAGGGGCTCGCTTTTCGCCCCTCTGAGATCTAGAGTAGCTCTTGATGAAGAATCGTAGGAATAGGACCGTCAGAGGTGTTAAGTAGAGTACGTTAAACCAAATGGCAAATGTTTCTCCGGTGGTGTCGATACATGACATTGTCTGAGGCCCAGAGTGATGTTTGACCGGCAGGGTATAGGAGATGAAAGAGTGCAGTGCGGCGTAGGATGCTCCGAACAAAAGCTGGATGATTTGCATCGTGGTGAGGGTCTTTTTAAAAGATTGCGGCACCGGAACGGAAAGGACGCTCAGTGAGTAGTAAGTGTACTGTTTCCAGGCACCTGTCAGTATGGGAGTTCAGAGAAGAGGGAGAGGTGCGTACCATCAGCGTGTGTATGAAAGAATTCACGAGGACGAACATCCAGATGGGCGGTGACATGTATCGGATTCCGGACCACATGCACATCATGGCCCCGGCATGGTGATAGGTCTGCAGAGTTGAGCTCCTTTTCCCCTTGGCAATAATGATTGCGGTATCCATGACCTCGTAGAATTTGCTCACGTAGAACAGCCAGCCATAAAATGCCAGACCTTCATTCCAGAGACGCCCCAAGTCGGCAGGGTTGGGTGTCCCCGTCGTGCTGTCAAGATCTGCCAACTGGAGGGAGTTGGGCTCCCATTCGGAATCAATTCGATTGTACGCGGTGGCATTTCCAAGTCCAGCCACCCCATGGATCTTGCACAGGCTGTCTACCATTCCTACAAGTCCTGTGGGTCCGAAGGGATTGTACACCGTTCTCCGGGCAGCTTGCATCATGCCGAGGAAAGTCCAGCCGGAATAGAGTGCCAATGCGACATTATGAGCCACCACGAAGCAGAAAAAGGCTCTCGTGGTGCTGATCTTCCATGGCTTGTTTCCCTGGGATCGATTGTACGCATTGAGCATAATCACCGTCACCGCGTACACAGAGGCAATGGTGACGGGAACTTTTATGTCTAGGGCTCCATGATAAATCGACCGGGGGATGGAGAAGGCCGAGGCGGACCACATCGAGCCTGGCGGAGGTGGCAGGACCGTCTCCGGGTCATCGCTGGGCGGGACTTGAAAGATAGCAGCGTCGGGAAGGGAAAGCCTGAGTGCCACTGAAGACATGTTTGCTTGGCGGCGGGGATCGAGGATGAAGGTAGTGGGGAAGACATTTTTCGATCCAGGGACGACGGCGCGAGCCTTATATGGATGGGACACAGACCGTCCTTGCAAGGATCCCTGCACCACCCTGCCGCAGCTACTCTGGTATGTACAGCAACACCGGATTGGCAGACAGCATCTCCGGCAGCAACATTGGTATTGGGAGCTTCTTTCGCCTCGCTCCCTCATTTCAATTCACCACCTCCCGCGAAACTGCCATCCTATTGACAGAGCGCGTGGACTATTGTTCACAGCTTTGGCCAAATGCGCAACCACCGCGACATCTTGCTCCCCTCCCCCTTCTTCCCCCATTATGTCACTGCGTCAACCATGAGACGCATGGTTTCACAGCCGGCTGCCGAGGCAACGGCGTGGGGGCAGCCCGGCCACGACACTTCGGACGAGGCTACCCTGCTCCAGAGGGCCAAGGCCCGAGTGTTGCTCCTCTTCGACCAGCTGCCGGAACTGTCGGAACGGTCAAAGGGCAACGAGTAACTACATCCACTCCGGCTGGCGGCCCGAATCCAATCCATATTCGGAGTGCATCAAGAGCATGTGTGCGCTACATCCACAACGAACCCGGCAACATCTACTCGCGCCTCTTTGCCTCGAGACTTAGACTTGACAGATATTATTTGATCACTCCAAGCTAGGGCCGCTATTATTTCCTGGTTCGTGCAATGGGCCACGGTGATTTCATGCTCTTACAAATACTTCCACGCCAGTTGTGTCGCTGCTACCTAGCCTTGACTTCCAAATAATTCATGATCGTAGCCCTGTTATCCGGGTTCCCCAGCTTAACATTCCACGATGACCACTTTTTTTGTCTCGGTGGGCATCCTTGAGTGCTCGCCTTCTCGCGTCACCGGGTTGGATCCCGTCTGAGGACCGACGTCTCTTGTGCGGGCGGGACTCGGGGTGGAGATCCACTTTGAGACTGAGGGCTCGAGGATCTTACCAACAACCTGTTGGGAGTTCTTCGATGTAAACTTCGCTGAATCAACATCAACCCTCCGCTTTGCCCCGATTATGTAACTATCTGCCTTCGTTCCACCATCACTGATCGACAAGCAAGCCTCATTAGATTTCCACTCAGCATAACTCCCTTTGGTGTTCCAAGTTGACTGTGCGCCATGCAATCACCAGAGCATCTCGGAATGGAACATCTCCAGCCATTGCGCCGAGCCCTGACCAATTTCCTTTCCGCACCAATCAGCGAGTTCACATATGCCCAAATCATCGATGGGCAGCCTACAAGCGACGTCTACGCCACCGATCATTATTTTAGAGAAGGTCTGGCTGTCTCAGACCATGAGGCGTTGTGCCCTGGCTCTGTAGAGAAGGCGAGGGCTTTTCGCTCAGACTTCAACGTGCTTGACCTTACTTTCCAGCCCAAGGTCAGTACGCCCGACAGAGAATTTACCAATTTCTACAATCTGATTATATGAATATAGACCTTGCAAGCATACCAAGAAACCATGCCAGGATCTATAGCGTGGAAGCTGAGGCTTCTTGAGCTAGTTGCTAGTGCCTCTCATGATATAGCCGTTCACCTATATCAAATGGATGCTGGAGCCCATAAACATCGGGAGCATGAAGAATGGCTTTCTGAAAAGCTTGCAAGCCTCCCGGAAAATTCTCTCGACCGGAATGTCTTGCCTCCACCAACGCTCTTCTGGAATGGTAGGTATGCGGAGTGGTCTCGATATCCCAATGGACTTGCAGACATTGTTGGGTACTGGGCAGAGACGCAAATCTTTGGTGGCGTTGTTCTTTTTGATCGTGGCGAGAGCGAAGAAAAGGTGAGTGACATTACTTTAAGCGCGCCTTCACCAAACATTCCTACACTGCTAATCTGACAGACAGTGCAACGGTATCTATCTGCATAGCGGCCGTGGAGGACGCACTGGCATTACCATTGCGCCGCCCACAAAGGAGCAGTTTGACGGCTTGGTGCATTACCTATTATCTCCAACACCGGACCACAATCATTGTCCGTTTCTCATCGAGATTTCCCCGGATAACAGGTGGCGTTGGCACCCTTACGATGGCATGGTCAAGCACCACATTTGGCGGAATCGCCACGAGATCCCCGAAGGACCACGTCCGCGCGCAAAGTGTGTCATCAACGCATACGACTGGCCGGAAATAATCGAAGAGACTAAAATTCGAAGAGAGTCAGCAAAGAAAGAGGTGGGCGAGCCTTTCGACGAGGCTTTTTTGACTGCAGCTATGGAAACAAACCGACAGATTACTCCGACATCTAGGCTCTGGGATTATCACAAGAAAAGGATAATGGAGCTGGAGCCTGACAAGAAGAGGCAGGGACGTCCATATTACTTCTTTGACTAGAAACGTAGACACAAGTAGCCCAAGACTAACAGACTACCCATAAATATGCTCATTGTCACTCGAATGTAGATCTTAGAGCTTGGGCTCTGACTGGTTATCACAGCCATGGAAAGGTTCGTGACGTGTTTAAAAAAGAGTTTTATTGTCTTCAAAACTCAACTATTCGAGATCCATGCCACTAACGCGATTCGGGAGGAACTTGGAGAAATCCAAGAGGAAACCAAGGTAACTTGGGAGCAAACCCAAGTCTGTCGGAGCCCTTCCTGCCATCCTCATCTCTGACCATGGGCACTCAACTTTCGGCGCGGTTGTCTCTTGCGCGACCAGCCTACGGGCAGCTCAGGTTCCGAGCGCACCTCAAGTGGCAGTCACCCATACATACCGCGAACCAAGCCCCAAACGGGGGAAGCGCAGCCCACGCCGCGCATTTCTTTGGGCATAGCTCTTTCTGCCTGCGCTCCAGCGCGGGAGCGGAGGCCTCGCGGTTGTCGCGGGCAATGACGACATCGTTGTCGTCGACGACGGTGATGGGGGAGCTGAGGTCGACAGATGCTGGGAGCGAGCCAACCACGCTCTCGACCAGGGGGCCGAGTTTGCAACCGCGGGACGAGTCCAGCAGCTGGCCGCAGTTCGTGTGGTGGGTGGAAGCGCAGCTCAGGTAGAGGTCGAGAGAGCACTTCTCCATCTCGGTGGCTGGGTCGGCGACTTGAGCCATGTGGACCGGTGCCATACCTTCTGGTAGAATGGTTGCGAGGCTCACGGTGTTTTGGTGGTGATGGGTGGTGTCCTGGGCGATGGGGGTCGCTGTGGCGAGCGCAGCACCCAGGAGGATGGTCTTGAGAGTGGGAGACATGATGATGATTTGGTGGTGTTTTGGAGTGGAGTCCTGATGATAGAGGATTGTGAATACTTGGTGGTTTCGAGTGGAGTGAATAGGTCGTTTGGTGCGAAGGATGAGCATATTTATACCCCTGAGGCCGCAGAAGGACACATGTTACTCTCTCAGTTTAGCCAATTGTCCATAGCCTGCCCCATTGGTTTATACGCTTTTTATAAACCGTTCATTTACTAGGGAATACGAGAGAATAGGCGCAAAGGCTGATATTTAGATTGATGTCATGGTTTCTTAGCAAAACGTTAGGAAATATTGACATGTCTGTGTAAAGGCCGCTCCTCGCCCTCTTCGAATAGAGCTTCTGTGGCTTTCCGTGGCAGAGTTGTCAGATCACTATGCCCACAACATCGATGAAGCGTGGTTGCCTTGCCTTGCCAGGTTGTCTGTTTCAACCGCAGCTGTGGACACGTTCAGCGAGGCTTCAAAAGCATGCACTGAATCAAATTGTATTGTGGTGTACCGAGTCTTGCAATCCCAACAGGCCGAATTGTTGTTTCCGAATGGTCTTGAGGGACAAGAATGTAGTAGATTTTCGTGCGTATGTTGTGTAACAGTCTGGGATATGGCAGCTTTTGTCGTTGTCCATTCTGAGTAATTTGAGGGCCCGAGTCACATGGCGAAGGCACTTTGAAAGTGCTTGACGGCGTCAGACTAGTCGGCGGCTCGAGATGGCTTCAACTTTGACAGCTTCACAGCACCGGCACGAATGGAGAATAATACTTAGGCGCGGCTCAACGCTATGACTTACATCAGATCATGTTCGAAATTGAGTTTTAGCCAGTGTTCATGTGGGACACTATATATTGTAGCATAGGAGCGGTCTATTTGACGGTCAGCTAGAGTGGTGTCTAGAGACCACATATTTTGCTATCCTCATTCATCGAACCTTCGTTTCATAATATCTGTTATGTTCACGCGTCGCTAAGTAAAAGCCTTAAACCGGATGTATAGATTGAGAGCACCTGATCGATAAGATGCATCTGGACTTTGACAACGATACCAGCCAGAAATAAGCTCTGCTATAGGTTGTCAGCAGTCCTCATACATTTCAATCCTACTACTGAATGAGGTCTTATTTGTGCTGCAGATGATGATACTAGAACAGACTACCGCTTACTAGTTGAGCAGGGCTGCTGCTGCCAGACTACAGGATTTAAATAGTCAGTCTGGCCCCTGCCAGCTGGCCGCCAGATGGCCGCCAGCTACACACCCAATTGCACTGTACCCCTTCTGCGCTGCCACATATGCCAATTGTTCCAGAAGATTTTCGAATGTGTATATTTACTGCATTACCAATCATAAAATGAAATCTTACGAATGTCAAGTCGAGAGCTACCAGATCCGGCTGTCTTCAACTGAGTTATATTTTTGATCGGTGCTTCTTGAATCTCCAGGCGATCAACACTAATCAGCCAGGAATGTAGAAGCTTCTCAATTTCATATGACAAAATCACGCGCCCTGGATGACTCAATCCATCTACATTGAAGGATACAATTTCGCGGAGTGACCTGAGTCTCACTTGGGACTCAGATATGGTTTCCTGTGCGTGTGTTATTGGGCGAGTTCTAGGGTCTAGAGTGACCCAAAGTGTGAAAATCATCCGCGGGAAAACTAAGAATTCATCGCAAAGTCTGACGTTTGTTGGCAACGAGAAGCAGAGGGCTGTATTTAATCTCATCTACATATCCGCTTTGAATCCCATCTGAAAAGGTTATACGAAGCCTTCAGCTAGGTGAGGGGTGATTCGTGCACCCGTGATAGAAGGGTCAATGAGAGGGTCATATTTGTCGATCCCATCGATTGGGGCATATTTCTCGATAAGGTAACACATGTTGTTGTAGGCACTGCAGAATGGCACACAAGTTAGCTCAATAGGAACCATCTCGGTGCAGATGATGTTGGATGATACACACGTTCTTCTCAGCATACACCCTGGATGGCCAGCCGAGTAGTTTATGGCGCCCTTGAGACTGTAGAGTCTGTTTCGGTCATCAAACTCATCAACCGGCTCTGCTGCTGGATAGTTCCGAAGATAATGGCGAGTGTAGACCTTCGATCTGAAGACTGAACTAAATTCACACCTCCAGTGGCCGAGTTCCATCTCGTTGTGAGCAAAATATGAGCCCACGTCGAAGAGAAGACTATCACCTGTCTCCAGGTTGATTCCCATATTGCCTTCCCAAAGGTCACCATGGATGATGCAGGGCTTCAGTACTCTACCACCTTCTTGAAGTGGTCCAAGAAGCCGTGGGATGATGACATCTGCGACCTGTTTTGTTGCTCTTTCCATCTCAGGCCAAGACCCGTTGGTAACAACGTCTTTTTCGCAGACACCAACCAGGAGGTTTCTGAAGAACACAGCCCAGCTGTCTTGCCAGTCAACTGTGTGAGAGACTTGGCCCTATTCCGATAGACTCAATCAGTTATTTCTCTTCTCTCATTATTGACGGAAAGCTGCGGGTCGGTAACGCACATCACATGTCTGAACTGAGAAGCCAAACTTCCCTGTGGGAGACTCGCTCAGTCGGTGCATCTGGGCAAGCCTTGCGGTGAACTCCGCAGGGTCCGGAGCGGTGGTCACATCCATGTCCACGAACTCCGACAAGTAGAAGTACGTGGGTGGGCTGGACACTTTGTATTTTCCAAAGCCATAGGGTTTGGGCAGGAAGTCATTCATGAGGTTGTATATGATCTTAGAGGACTCATACTCTCCCCTCAACATAACCATACCGTGATCCTCGAATGCAACCTGTCATATTACGTCAGTCACTACAATAGCCAGGCCAGCTAAGCGTACGACAAACCTTGAGGAAGTAGTCTGTCTGACCTCCGTCCTCATTCTGGGCTATCACTCGTCCAGTGATCGTCCAGGCACTGGTACCAAAATGCTCAACGGACAGGAAGGTAGAACCCGGAGGCAAAACTATGAGCGTCTAGTTCAGTAACTTGAAGGTTCCTTCCAAGCTCGGGAATTTACGGTGTGGAAAGGAGAAAGTCTTACTCACCTTCCACGACGGCCTCATCGAAGGGGAATGCGCCATCGAGCAAGGCAAGCCTCTCTTTGATGGTCATTAAGGCCTCTTTGTTGTCCTCGACTACGCAGGTGCCTTCAGACGAGGCATCCGAAAGCGACAGCCTGTCTTCATCCTTCCGCTTCGTCATGATGACTGGGCGTAGCTGTCAGCTTCTTCGGAGCGACGAGGCTTTCTGACCAGAGCTACATAGGTAGCCGACACGAGTGCGGCCTGGAGCTCGAGTTGAGTGACGGTAGCGATGAAATTCCCAACGGCGTCGGAACCATAACCTGATCCGTACGACGCCCGTACCAAGCTCCTTCTGAATATGAGTGTTCGCTGGAAGTGAATCCGTTGGCTAGCCTTCTGTGCCTCACTGGCACATATCTAGGTGGCTAAATACGGTAGTTAATGCGTGTTGGCTGGAAGCGCTGCATGACGACCCACTCCGTGTGACACACATTACAGTCAACATCGCACACCGAGATAAGGGCCAACTGACGGGATTGGTGGCCGTGGGCGCTAAGGGGGTGACCGCATCCTTTTCTGGGCGCTGAGATTTCGCCAAGGCGTACAGCTGAGGACTACGTACTACCTGTGCAGTACTTCAAGAGCTCGAAGGGCTGGTGGTTTAGCACCTGTGATGGTGAATCAGGTTATTTTCCGTCAGACTACGTCAAGCTTGGGGTAGCCAGTTGATTCAGGTTCATTGGCGGAACAAAAGTCTGCAATGGAGTTGCAAGGACTTGCTCGAAATCAGGCTTGCAAAAGAAAATTTCGTCCGTCTATTTTGAAGTGTGGTTATCACTTCACAGAATTATGATCAGAAGCTTGAGTGGGCATAAGACGAGGGAACAAAGATATTGACTGTGCATGCCCGGTGTTGCACGACTACGAAGCATAAAGTTGTTTAATAGTATGTCAGACTTGAGTTTATCCATAATTGTGACCGAGCTATTATCTCGGAAAGGCTTTATAGCATATGCTAAAGAGATGAAGTTAGCGGATCAGCATCCCGTCCCTTGCGTGCTACGCAGCTAGCTAGCCCTGTCGATGTCGTGTGGCTTGGCCTAGCCCCAGTCTCCTGTAGCGCGAGCCTGCGTCATTGATCTTGGTTTCAGTCTAACAGCCCTGCCTGCAACCCACTGTCAGCTCATGCTCCAAGCTCCTTGTCAACCTTCTCACATATAATATCTACCAAAATTCGACAAGAAGTGATGTCGAATCACGATGAGCGATCGCCGTTGTTGCAGCACGACAGCGAACAGGATGGAGAAGAACCGCAGACTATCGAGTTCTCCAAGGAGGACGACGACAACCCCCGAGCATGGTCGCGCTCCAAGAAACTCACAAACATCGCAGTCGTTGCGATGATGGCGAGTGAGTACACTTTCAAAAGCCACCGGAATCCACACTTTGCTGATACTTCCAAGTACTCAGTCCACTCGCCAGTTCCATGTTCACACCCGGAATCAACTCTATCGCGGAGGACCTGGGCACCACAATGAACGTCGTCATAGGTGCCACCACCGGTTTTACGGTGATGCTAGGGTTCGGACCTCTCGTCCTTGCACCCTTGTCCGAGACGTTTGGCCGGAGGATGCTGTATTTATCCTGCTTCTCAGTGTTCACATTGCTCCAGATTCCGACGGCACTAAGCCCCAACGTGGAGACCCTGATCGCGATGAGAGTGCTTTCTGGCGCTGTGGGGAGTGTTGGAATAGCAAATGGCGGCGGAACTATCAGTGACATGTTTGAAACTCACGAGAGAGCAGGTGTCTATGGATGGTACCTGCTTGGCCCACTGCTTGGGTGAGTCTTGACTACCACCGAATCACTCAAGAATCGAACACTAACGGTCTGGCTTTGGCAGGCCGACTATCGGACCTCTATTCGGTGGTCTCATAGTTCAAAGGCTCGGCTGGAGGTGGATTTTCTGGTGCTTGGCCATCGTCTGCGGAATCAACACACTCGCGGGATTCTTCTTCTTGCGGGAAACCTACGCTCCCGTCATCCTCGCCGCACGTGTACGGGATCTCGAGAGCGAGGGAGGCCGGCAGGGTAGATACCGGTTCGCTGGTCAAGATACACGCCCTCTGTCCTCCAGGCTTGCGACCGCCTTTTCAAGACCAGTCCGGATATTCATTCAACCCATCGTTCTGACTTTGAGTCTGTATCAGGCTCTCATCTTCGGCACCACATACAGCCTCTACACGAACTTTGAAGCAATCTACAGCGGAATATATGGGTTCGATACGGAGGCAGTCGGTCTGATGTATCTTTTCCCCGGAGTCGGCTTTCTCATAGCCGTCCGACTCATTGTGCCGCGCATCGACGATGTCTATAACGCGCTGACTCGCCGAAACAACAACATATCGAAACCAGAATTCCGGCTTCCTCTGGCGAACATCGGTGCCATTCTCGTACCTGCCTCTTTGTTTTGGTTTGCATGGACGGTCGAGTCCGAGGCGCCATGGTTGGCGACCATCGTCAGCACGTTGTTTTACGGAATTGGTCAAGTCTTGATCGTCAACTGCGTCCAGAACTATTACATTGACTCCTTCGAAAAGTACGCCGCATCAGCCATTGCTGCCGGGGCTGTCTTTAGATCTGTGGTTGGGGGGATCACGCCACTGCTGGCACCATCTTTGTTTGACGCTTTAGGATATGGGTGGGGCATATCGGTCTTTGCATTCCTGGCTGTTGTACTCGCTCCGGCACCTGTGGTGTTCTACAAATTCGGTGAAAGAATCAGAGAGGCATTCCATGTCGATCTCGATCGTTGAGCCTCGGGACCATGGACTCCAAATACACGTTCCGGCTCTTCGCATAAGATTATATACTAAATTTTTTAGACGTTCAACTTCACGCTGTGTATCATACCCTAGGGTATTCTGGCGCGTGGCCTTCTTGTTCCTTGCCGAGTTCTAAAGTAAGAGTAGCATTCACTCGAAGCCTGGAAAAGAGCAATCTCGAAAGGACGCATTCATGAACGTCTGGTGAAAACCAACGGACATTCATCCTGTTTCAAAAGTCAGCGAAAACAAGTACTCGATCCTGGTCATTTCGAAGCACTCACCATGGGGAAGAGCGTTGCAAACACTTTGATCTCCTCCGACCTCTCGGTAGCATGATGCGTCCAGTCGAGCTCCAATGCTGCCTTGCCAATCATAGCAGCCATCGTGAGTGGGACTAAGTTCCTTTTCGTTAGAATGTATCAAACTTTGCAGTCTCTCGAAAGGGGAAAGTCTGAATCTCGGTTCAAACAGCGCATCAAATGTAGGACGGTGGAATCTATTCTTACCGTATCTCCTCGCAAGACAGTCATGCGGTCCAGCCCCGAAGACAAGCCAGTTCTTAGTCTTGGACTCGGCATCCCCGGAAATCCATCGTTCGGGGTCGAAGACACTCGGGTTGGGGTAGTCCTCAGGGTCGTGTAAAGCCGGGTAACAAGACGGGATGATCATGGAGCCTTTGGGCACGGTGTAGTTGGGAGTCACAGGAAAGTCCTTGGTCGCGAGGTATGGGACGAAAATGACTGGTGGTCTGTGGCGGAGAAGCTCCTTGATGACGGCGTTGGTGTATGTGAGTCCCTCCAGAATTTGGAGATCGAACGGCTTGTTCCGATCACCGCCCCGGGCGTCCAGGTTTTCCTGACGCACGCGGTCCAGCACATCGGGGCGCTGAGCAAGAATCTGGAAGAGCCATGTCGTGGCGCTGCTGCTTGCGTCCTGAGATGCGAACAGGAAGGTGAACAAGGTCTCGCTGATCTCCTCGTTGGTGAACTCGCGGATCATGTTCGTCGGCCTCTCTGCGGTTGTGTCCCCTGCCTGAACCTTCGCGCGGTACTTCTCCGACTCCATCATGTGAAGCACCCAGTAATCCACGGTGCACGTGGGATTCGCGCCGGTCGCCATTTTTGCTTTGCAGGCGGCCGCACACTTTGCGAACTCGGCATGGACGGCATCACAGACGCGCTTCCCACGCCACTGTTTGGTGCCCGGCATGTACATGGTTAGGGGTACATTGACGAGCTCCATAGCGGCGGTAGCAAGGTAGAAGTTGTCGGCGATGTTCTTGACTGCAGCCTGGGATATGTAGTCGCCAAAGAAGGTTCGACAAGACACCGCGCAGTTGATTTCGCGGAACTGGGTCATGAATGGCATTGGCCGTCCCCCATTCTGTTTGCTGAGATCAACAAACTCGTCGAAGTAGTCGGCGAGAACTCTCTCCTGAACCAGTAGGTAGGAGGCCAGGGCTTTGGTATTGAAAAGTGGTGTCAATCCTCTACGATATTCAGCGTGATCCCTGCCTTGAAGGAATACCCATGCCTTGTGACCAAGAAGGTCTTTCGCAACCGGAACAAGGCATGGCTCGGCGTACGATGGCGACTTGAAGATCTTGTGGGCTATATCGCGCTCGGAGACCAGCACGACGAATCTGTAGAGATGAGACTTGAGCATTGGTCCCAGATGAGGAGGGTCGGATGATTATGTCGAGGGCACGGAATGGCCGGATACACGTACTTGTGGAAGACGGAAACGCAGCTGAGAGGTCCACTGGCCCACTGGGCGAGATATCCATCGAATTTCGGATCAATCGCTTGCAAAAACGGTCCCACGATAGGAATTTTGAATGTTGGCCCGGCGATGGTGCCTTTTCGCTTGATGTACATAACTGTACGGAGTCAGCTGTGCACATGTGCAGGTGAAACAATTCAACCACGCGGTATTGTGTGTAAGTTACCTTGGTCGTAGACCACCAGTCCCAACACAAATGTCACCAAATACTGCCAAGTCGACCAATTGGTGACGGAACTTGGCCAAGCCAGAGCATCTTGCCATTGAGTGGTGTTGGAAGACCATATTTGTGCCAGCCCAGACTGCGCGCTGGACGCCATGGCGACCCGGGAGGAAGCCATATTCGAGATGCTCTGAAGACGCAGAGCCCGCTTGCCAAGGGTTAAGAAACAAGAGAGGCTTGAGTTTGATTTCACTTGGGAGATTCTCCGCTTATGGGGAAGAAAGGAGGGGGAGCAGAAAATAAGAAGCAAGGGCAGACATGGATTAGGGCAGACTCAGATGTTCGCATGTTAGTCAAGTACATTCCGTTCAGGTCAAGCCTCCATTCTTTTCGCAACTCGGATGTAAACAGACCCGGCCATGCTAACACATTCCTTCCCAACGTACTAGTTTCAAAACAGAGTGACTCCGATGTTGGCTGCAGACATGCTTGATGAAGTTAGCTTGGATGTCAGCATCGCATGCGGGTACCTCAGGAAATACCTGGACACACTGTGTTTTGAAAAGCAGACGCCTCATTTGCTAGTAAGCGGACAGCAAAAACCTCCCAGCCCCTTGAATTCCTCCAACCGAAATGGATATCGAATTCGCGGTCCCGCGAAAGAATCTGGTGCCATGAGCCAAGCTCAACTTCTTCAATGGCCAGCTCAAATACCAGCCAATCCATGAGACGACTCATCGTCAGGAACAGCTTGAGAAAGAACATGCTGAGGGAATCATAGCGCTCCCGTGTGGACACACGCCACTCGTGTGCATCGGCGCGTTGCCACATTTGGACGCAGACAGGGTTTTATCAGATAAGCGGTCAAAAACAGCTGATAGTCAGGCTCGAAAAGAATTTGCTTTCTGCTTTCTGCTGTCTTGCTAAAGTTGTCCAGTCTTTGGACGGAAGACGCCTCTCCAAGGACTGAATCACCAACACCTCTTGGCACCAAGATTATTAATTAATAATCTTTTGGGAAGTTGAGAGTTAAGCTACCAATTTCAAGGTTAGGGTCTCTGCAAGGAGGAGGCGGATGATGCCAAGAAGTGTTGGTGAATCCGTCCTTGGAAGCGGATGGGGCCAAGCTGCTTACATTCCCTTGATCTTGATGAGCTTCATCCCGGATATAAGCACCTCTTTTCCCATTCTGCCCCTATCTTCTTCTGGCAGCCTAGCCGATGTCGCACCGCATCCCCGGGAATGACGGGACTCCGTAGCCAGGCACCGTGTTCTATCGATTTGATGCGGACCTCTCGTATCGGCCCATCTTGAGATTCTCCACACATCTGAGATGTTTAACCGTCAGTTTACAAGTGGCAACGGAGTACCTTCCTCGATCGTTGTTTCCAATTTCATGCGTGAATCGACCGTGTGTCGCTCAGAGTCTAGTCCTTGTTTCAATACTGTAAGTCGCGCAGATTTACCAAGAGAAAGGACCTTGATTTTGCACCTGTGGCTCTTGTAGATCATGTTATGAGTAGAAGAGTGTGAGCAATTCTGAGTTGGGCCTCGGTGGCAGCATGCTTCGCATTTCAATTCCAAGTCTTTATTGGTGGGTCACAAAGTTGGATGGAGGATTCAATATTTTGCCCACCGTGCAACCCTCCTCTGTTTCCAACCGGTGCAGCACACCGATGGTGGGGTGGACTGATTTTGTATCACTTCTCTGACGACCAATCGCTTGTGTCGTATGCAGCCAGCAGCCGATACGCGCTGCAGGGATCGGCAAGCCAAATCTGACAGCCGGGGGATCAGCCGGCCCTACCTACACCTGTTGTTCACGCAGACGGACTCCACCACTGTCTAGCAATACTGATATTCAAAACGTTGGTTGTGGTCTCAAAGAAGCTGTCAGCCGCATCTCACTGCCCTGATCAGCCTCGTTCGTGGTATTCTTTTGAGAAGGTAGGACTCGAGTTATGCGGACCTAATCATTCCGGCTTCCCTCCTACGATGGCTTCAATCTCCGGAGTACCTTCTCGCGTCATTTCACGATGCCTACAGCCTGTAACAATAAAAAAGTCTCATCTCAATGTGTGATACAGAAGACCGAGTGAGTCTAGCGCGGGCTGGTCCAGTACCAGGGAAAGTGTTACGAGGACCGGCCCACTGGCAAGGCACCAGAAGGCACATTCCTCACGCCTCTTTCTGTAGCCCTCGGCCTCGTTGTCATCATGCCATTCTATGCCTTCTCGTGGGTCCCCCTCCAGAGCCACACAGGATGCGTACCTCAACGAACCGCCGCATTTCTCCAACATTCTCTCGTTCCTGGGACTAATGCTTACGGTGGCACGACGCAAATCAAGTACCCACAAGACCGGCTACCACAGCAAGGGCTCATCGCTCATCAAAGGTCGCTACGAGAACAGCGTTCGCTTTAGTTTGCTTCCCCCGTAAAAGATATCGCTCCATGTGTCTGATCGCGTGGTCCAGAACGAGCGCGTGCTCGGGAACAGCTGCTGGTTCAGACCGCTGGACAGGTCTAGAATAAGGCCTTTTTCCAATCTGCTTATGAAGAACTTTGTCGTTTCACGCCCGTGGTATTAAACATTACTTTTCATTTCCCTTCCCTTCCATTTATCCTGACTTTCTATTCATTATGGAAGCATGAACCAGAAGAATTGAGATCTAGACATGAGCAGGGGATGAACATTTACACACTTTTCCACCAGCTGAGCTACTTCTTCTCCCACACCAGCGGACAGCGCTCGGGATGTAGCATTTGCAAGAGCAAAACAGGGGCCGAGTCCGTTTCGATCTGGTCCAGGACCCTTTTCTGGGCAGCCTCAGCCGTTTCGCCCTCCGCGAGGACCGGTTTGACACGCCAGTCCCGGAAGAGCGATGCCATGACCGCAACAAACTCGACCTGAGAGAACTTCCTGCCAACGCAATCACGTGCTCCCCCCGACCAGGCGAGAAAGGTCCCCCGCCGTGGGGTTATGAACTCCTCGTCATCTAAGGACTGCGTTGAGGCGCCGCTCCGGCTGGGCGAGCTGATGAATCGTGAGGGTCGCCATTCGAGAGAGTCGTTGCCCCAATACTTGGGGTCCGTTTGTAAGGAGGAATAACTCGGGACGATCATTGTCTTCGGGGGAAGAACAATTGTCTTCTTTCCGATGACGAGGGACTGCGGCAGTTTTCCGTCGACGATTTTGGATGTTGGGACAGGTGCATAGAGGCGCAACGTCTCGTACATGATGGAAAGGCACCGCTTCAGGCGGGTGAAATCAGAGGAGGTCCACTCATCTGGCGAGCGATCCCCCATGACGTGGTTGATCTCCTCCGAGACCCAATCCTGGACGCCGGGGTTTGCGGCTAGGAAGTAGAGGGCAAACGTGAAGGTGTGGGCAGTGGTGTCGTGGCCTGCAAAGTTGAAGGTGAACATGTTGCCGTAGATTTCGCTCTCTGTGAGGCCTCCGAGGCGTGTGTCTTGCGATGCTCGAACTAGTGAGGCCATGAAGTTGCGATCGGCATGCTTCCCCTCAGCTAAAGACTGCTTCTCCTCCTCGTAGACCTCTGTCATGTGTCTTTGAAATGAGGCGCATGCCTTGTTCAGCTGTTGAAGTTTACGAGGGAGCCAAGGATGCGCGAGAGTTTTCCGGCCGAGAGCAAAGATGAGGACACAGTTCTCCAATATCATTTTCAGGGAGTCTTGGTAACTCATCCCACGACCCGGCTCGGCAGCGTCTCGTTCCTCCTCACTATGGAATTTGGAAGATCTGCCGAAACCAGCTCTGGACATAACGTGGAGTGACAATGTGCGAAGATCGTCAGCGGCGGTCTGAACAGCCGGCTTGGAGGTCCAGTATCGAAGGATATCATGAGCAACGGTGACACTTTCAGACCAAACAATGACGTTGTTTTGATCATTGAAGGAAGATGCCGTGATTCTACGTTGTTTTAACCATTGCGCGCCTTGAGCCTAGTGATGTTGTCAGATTGGACATTCCCGTGCTGAATGACTGCCCAGGTGCTGAAGGAGCCAAGACGGTAAGTCAAGGTCAACATTTCAATACTCACTGTGGATATGTTCGGACCAAAAACGTCCAGTATGGCTTCCACTGGTTAGCTAAATATGTTGCTGTGAGATGTGAGTGTTCTGGGCTCACCTGTGACCGAGGTGTCGCGAGGGAGCTCATTTGCCCTTCGCTGTATATCGACAACAGCATCTGGATCTGCAACATAGAGCCAGATATTTCCGGGGGAAACCATAACAAAGGCATCACCCATCTCATGGTGTGAGAAGTATCTATCAGGAACCTCCCAGCACCTGAAATTATACCTTGTGAAACTGTTGTTCCCAAGACCAAATGGAAGGCGTTTGACGAGCGAGAGGACCTTGCGATCGACTACTAGCCAGAAAGGATTGACGTGGTCGATCAAAATTATGCGGACAGGCACTCCGATCTTGCGGGCCACCATGTAGTTACGGAAGAGGCATACCGCGGAGTACAGGAGCGTGCCAATGAGCAAAACCACGATGAGGCTCAAAGCAGCCGAGAGGAGCGCCATGTCTTCTGTCGCGTGCGAATGGACGGCTCGTACGCGTGTGGGCCACGTGATATCTTGCAAGTGTGATGCACAAATTTGGGAATGGCAACGGCTGTTGATCTTGTCGAGATGGGTGAACACTGGATGTTCTGGAAGGGCAGCAGAAAAGTTGAAGGAGGTTGCTTGAGAACAACACTCGAACGGGCTAGACTCGGACAGAGTAGGATTCCCACACTTAGCCTCGCCAAGCCTGTCAGCACGTGGGTTCAACGTTTGCTGATTCGTCGCGTTGAAGATGTTGTTGGTTTGCTTGGAATCCTTCGTTCTTGAATATTTATTATTTTTGCATGTTGGTTGTCTCTCGATCCCCAATCCCATCCTGCGACCCACAATTCACATGCAGTGCTTGATATGCAGGGGACATGAATGGTTAAATGGATGATAGGATGCTCATTCAAGCTTTCGTTCTAGGCCGTTCTTGTCGGAGCCGCTTTGACTGGGTTGTCGGATCGTAACGCTTTCTCCTGGCATCGTCGTAGGCACCGGGATCTGCCATACACATGCAAATACAAGACCAAAGTACCGTAATATCTGACGAATCTGAACACTGTCAACGCCCCACTAGGTCGTTAAGGCTCTATGAACACTGAGGTCAGTTATTGCATACAGATAGATAAAAATTTTGATGGTTCTATTAGACGACTTGTTGTATCAGAACACCCGCCCTCCCAGTCCAGTGTCGCCAAGGACGCATTCGCACCGCAGTGCCATAGGTAAGGTCCTTCTGAAGTCACATGTCCTACCTACTTGTTTTCGAAGTCGTCTGAAGATGTGCATCGTCTTGTCATCCATTGACAAATCTTCTCTCCATTCAAGACCAAGCTGAGTTGCCGATGGTGAGTCAATGATGCCATCAACTGTCATTGGCGCACTGCTCCTTCAGTTTGAATGACACAATGGAGCGATTCGGATTTTTGCTGCCCTGTATGCTCTTTCCCACCTGGAATGTTGTTGGCCTGTGCAGGGAATGGTATATCTTCCGTGGCAGACGAGCGTTTTCGAATCTTTCTATCTCTTCTTCGAGCATAAGCTCATCGGTTCCGCAGCCTTGCGCAACACCCATCCTGTTCATCAATATCTGGTTACACCAGTTGACGTCAACGCCGTCGCATGTGCATCCAACATCCGCCAAATCTGCTTTCAACTCTAGATCTTTCCTCGCGAGCAAAGTTACTTCCCTTACTGCGCGATCCTTGTTGTTGAAAATGTCTATAGCTTGATTAGAAATCCAGACGTGTAAGTTTCCCTCAGTGTTCCAATGATCTCGTCCAATGACGCTGACATGTTTGCATCAGAACACAACAACTAACACCAAGCAAGTGAAGCTTCATGGGACCCCATGCATACCTTGCCCAGACTTCCACCTCGACGCGGCCTCCACCTGCTCGGCATGATCTCCGCGACAAGCCACACTTTGCCTGGACCCGACCTCTGTCCCAACCATTGCCTACGTCGAACCGATCTTTCTCTCCACCAATTCCTGCGTCGACTTGACCTCTGATGCGACCCGACATCTGTTCCAACGACCTCATACTCCAACACAACGTCTACCACTCCCTCATATCTGCCTCAGCCGACACTTGCCTCAATCGACTCCTGCATCCGCGCAACTTGTACCACGATCGACCTTTTCCTCCAGCCGACTGGTACCTCGACACAACTTCTCACCATGCTCTAACTTGTGCCGCCCTACCCTCATCCTGGCTTACACCTACCTCAGTTCATACCCTGTACTGGTATACCCTGGGTATATACTAATCCTATTTTTTAAAGATGATATCGGCCAGTATTGGAAGCCTGACCATCAGGCAACGCGTTACCCCTTTTGGGGCATGCGCCATTATCTTTACTATCGCTCGTTTCCTTTTTTTTATTCCATCCTTTTTTAGTTATGTTGTTTTTGACCGGCGGCACCCTCCCAACCCTCCTCGCCACGGTCGCCGCCACCACTACCACGGCCTCCCCTTCTTATATAGCTCCTGGCAAGCAGTCCGGCACCGAGAGCAACCATCAGGATCTCGTCCTGGCCACTAAGGGCGAGCCGACGACGACCAGCTAGGAGGAGCTCCACCCCGAGCAGGAGGCATGGAAGGACAGGCTGGGGCGGGGCGGACACCCGGCCGAGTACGGCGAGATCATATCCAAGGGCATCTTCTTCGGCAACGTAACCGGCGCCATGGCCATAAAGACCTCGCCCTGAAGGGAAACCCTGGGGCTCTAGCCTTCCGATCCTGGTCGACTTCTCATTTGGTGAGGCATGGGGGACAGAGAGGACGAGAACGGAGAGGACGAGAACGGAGAGGACGAGAACGGAGAGGACGAGAACGGAGAGGACGAGAACGGAGAGGACGAGAACGGAGAGGACGAGAACGAGGACGGTGAGGAGGATGGAGGACATTGGCGTGCCAGCGAGGGAAAAGAACCTGGGGTTCTGGCCTTCCAGTGCTGCGGCCTCTTCCAGGGTCCACAATAGACGTTGGTCATCCCCTGTACGGATGCGACTTCTATCCCCAAAAGTCAATCACCTACGTATCTTGTGATAGTTGATGTACTAATCAATGTGGCCTTGTACGGAATCGCTGCTGTCAATGCTGATAGAAATACATTGTTAGTAACGTCTTCTCTCACTAGGGCTACGGCCAATAAGCATGTCAGAACCTTGCTGTCCATTCAGTTCGAGTCTTAAGGAAAGAGTCTATACTAAACTGGTACAGAAATTCAAATGTTTCACACGGATTCATCCTTTTGAGGTTTTTTCTCCGCATCAGCCGGATCCTCAAACCTCGTAGTGGCGCGTTTCTCAAAGCCACGGTCAGCAACATCAGGATGCCGCCGATCCCACCACAACATCCCCAGCTGCACACATATCGACGCCGCCGTGAACGCGGTAACCAGCGGGAATCCCACCGGATACCTCGGCGAGTCAGCGACGCGCCACGCCCGCAACGGGATGGTCGCGTGGCCGACATAGACGATCGTCACCGTGATAGCCACGATGATAGACCGCGCCTCGGGCTCCTTGCGCAGGATCTCGCCCATCCACGCCATCAGGCTCGGCGCGCCGGCGTTGGTGGCGTACGTGAGGAAGTAGAAGGTCAGCACGGCGGTGTCGTTGGCGGGCCAGGCGCACAGCACGATCAGGCACACGCCCAGGGCGCACGCGGACCCGATGCTGATCTGCCAGCGCCAGTGCTTCCAGTCCGAGAGCGAGTTGAAGACGAGGCTCGTGACGATCTGCAGCGCGTAGCCGCCGAGGGGGATAATGTTCACGTGGTATGTGTCGTAGCCGAGGCTCTCGAGGTAGAGCACGAAGTACGAGTTGGCGCGGTGTGACCAGGCCGTGAGGGCGAAGGCGAATAGGAAGAAGTACGTGATCGGGTGGACGATTATGTGCCGTAGCTTCTTCTTCAAGACGGAGGCGGGGATTCGCACGGTAGTGTTGATGCCTGATTCGCCCATGCGCAGCTGGGCCAGCCGCCTCTCCGCTGGGGTGAGCCAGATGGCTCGGGTGTTGGCCGGCGAGTCCGGGATAGTGAGGAAGCCAAGCAAGCCTTGGCCGACGGTGATGGCGCCAGCGATTATGAATAGCCATTGCCATCCGCCTAGACCGTGGACGCCATTCATGTTGGTATACAGAGTGGCCTGCAGCGCGCCAAGGAACATGGCTCCAGCAACGTCGGAGACATTGAAGAAGGCAAGGCGGAGCGCGAGCTCGGTCGGAGTATACCAGTTGAAGATGAGGGACACCACGCTCGGCCAAAAGGCGGATGAGAAGAGGCCCAGGAAGAAGCGAAGGCCATAGACTGTCTGGGCGTTAGGGGCCTTATATGTGAAGAGGACGAGAAGGCCCCAGGTGATTTCGCACAACGGGAGGAATATCGATGGCCGGAACTTTGTTCATTATCAGTTAGTCCTCGTTTCTAGAAACGCCCTAAAACCCGGCGGGACGGCACGTCTGCACTCACCCTGGTCTGAATCAGCTGTCCAGGGACAAGGCCCAACGCATATCCGATCGAGAAAAACGTGGTGAACATGACAAGCTCGTTCCCGTAGAGGCCAAGGGCCTCCCGCATGCCGGAGACGTAAGCCTGAGTTGTTGCCGATTGGTCCATCTCTTTCATGAGGCCGGCCACGAACATCCAGAGAAGCAGGAGGCAGTCCAGCTTAAAGATCAGCACATTTCTCCGGTTTCTGAAGTACGGAATGACCTTGGCGATGTACTTGAATGCACCCTCATCCGGTGCTCCTTGCTCCAGATCGGACACGGGCGGAACGGAGTCATTCGGTCCCGTGCCCGTCTCTGAGACGTCAACTCCTGTGTTCTGAAAGCCCATGATGGCTGTTGTACAGGTCGTGTGAGGAGAAGAGGACGTAGAGGGGCAAGATCAGCCGGGGTTGATCCTGTGTAGCCATAAGCAAGTCATTATATTATATATGACTGAACCCCATCGCGGACACAACTTCCTGTTGTCAGCTTGATACGCCGGCATCTTTTTTGTCGTTGAAATACTTAGTTGAGCTTGGCACCCCACAAATTTCGGACCAAACTGGAATAAAGCCCCAGTTATGTTCAAGTTGGCGTCAAATCTCGCATGTGAGGACTCAGAATTTGGGCATTGCGTGACAGAGTCGCAGAACAGCGACATCTCTTGGCATACGGAGTAAACAGGGGAGCTCACATGGATGTTCAGGCACACACATCAAATGTTTAGCTAAAAGATCGCATCCACAACATTTGCTGTATATTCATGATCTTACACATGCCGATGAGAAAATAAGAAATCAGTCCACCCAAGTGCCCGGCATTTTGTTCGAAGGTCGCTTCTCCCCCGGATGCGCTTTTTTCCATTTCTTGGCTTGGCGCCGCGCAATGCGTTTGTCCCTGATCTCGACTGCCCGTTTGTATGTCTCCCGACACCCGGGCGCACCCAATCTCCAATCATTCATTTCCAATATACAGTCGATTGGAGACAGGAGGAAAGGAAAGCAAGATTTAGTCCAGTCGGCAATGGCGGGATTCTTAGCCGTCCAAGCCTTGAAGTCGTCTGGGCCTGCAGGATAGATATCACGCAATCGGTTTTCCATATAATCAGAGCCAATATGCAGAAACTCCTCGAGGACTTCAATGATGCTGCTTTGTGTGGGCGACTCCCATCGCCAGGAAGGCATCGGTATACCATCAAATTCAAGGAAGACTACCTTTCTTTTCCTCGAATTCGCGTGTTGACCAATTCCGAATTTGTCGATGAGGGCAGTCTCAGCTTCGATATAGGTTTTGAGGTCAACTCCACATGCTTTGAGCATCTGCAACCAAGAGCACACTCTATCCTCGGCTTGAAGTTGATGATCCGTCGCGCCCAGCATCATCAAGTATGCTGAGTGGTATGTGTAGCACGGCTGGTGCATGTCGATACCGTATTCGATTAGGTAGCGAAGACCTCGGATCCACTCCGGAGAAGTATCAGAAATGCAAATACTCCGAATCAGTTGTTTCCAGGCACAAGAGAGGACGCCGTGATCATTAGTCACGGGAGACTTCAGGAACGTTGCCAAATATCGGCGAAGGTATTCCGGGTTGTACGATGTCTCCATAAGATATTTAATATCCTTTTCCCGCATGTCGTGCGGTCTGACAGACAACAACATTTCGGTTACTTCGCAGGCCTTGCCAGAAAGGGGACGTTCCGTGGCAAAAATGAACCGGGGAGTCTCACTGCATCAGTGATGATCAGTATCGGAAAGTGGGATTGGTAACAGTGAAAAAGTGACGTACGCTTCCCTGAATTGGTGGCGGAAGTCATGTTGCAATAGATATCTGCATCCTGCGGCCCATCTGCTGGCTACTGCCATCTAGGTGTAGTTAGCACACGTGGAGCGCGAACCAGAGGTCACCAGACAATACGTACAAAAAACAGATTGACTTCCCGGTCGCGATGCCGAACCACGCTATATATTGACAACTTTCGGCTTGTGACCAATTCATGGAGCACTTCCGGGATCTCCCCAGGCAACATGAGCCTGTGGACTTGGTGTCCCAGCTCGGAGGAGTCGTCAATGATATGAGTTACATTGAGTGCGTATGATGGAGCCCCCATGCCCTCATCGTAATGCATGTTGAGCTCTATCGCGGTAAATGGCAGTCGAACGGTGATGCATCCTTTTCTATGAACTGCATTGTTGACGTCGTCATCCTCTTCCTTGATCCGGCCATCAGCTACAGACCAGGTGATGTAACCCAAATATCGAACTGTGCGGAATTTCTCAGTTGTAGGTCGTCGAATATTTCGGGTGACAGTGGATTCGGAAAATGCAGGATTTGGTAGCATCGTGTCCGAGGCGAGCTCTGGCTTTGGCGATTTATTCATTAGTTCAAGCTCATTGCTAAATGCCGAAGGGGACTTCAGAAGAGTCGATGTCATGGTCCTGTAGATGGTAATTAGATTGTACGGTTTTGTGGATTCACCTATGCATCTATACTGACCACATATCGACCTGTATCACAAATTGCAGGAGCGAAATGACACTATCGATGTCTGAAACCAAGCCGCTGATCTGGTCCTTGCGAAGCACAAGTCGAAGACAAGAAAGAGTGTTCAATTTGGACCGTGGTGTCCCGGTCAGTGCGTCGCTCGTACTCAAGGTCCGAAGCATCTGCTCGAGCCCTTGTACCTTGGCCAGACACTCGGTTAGAGCCGTTGATATGATGTCCACTGAAGGTGGCAATGGATGGGTTGGCAGAGTTTCCCTCCGTTCCAAGTGAAAACCGACGAGTTGACACGCGGTTCCCAACACCACCAACCGTTCAATCAGCTTCCTGGCCTCCTTAGGGGCAGACTTCACTTCCTCCACAGCTTTCTTGACTTTGGAGGCTGTCTTCGCCAACTGGAAGACGAAGGCGGCGATCCCGCAGATCCCAGAACCGACTGATAAAGGATCCATATTCAACGCAGGCCTAGGTCGTTGTGTTCCAAGTGATCGGGCGGCTTTGCTATCTCGATACTTGCCGGTAAGGACCAAACAAATGCCAGTTGCGTCGCGTGGAACTTTTCGGCACGGGACGGATAAGTTGCGCTGATGATAAGCCAGAAAGATTTAGGAAAGCCTTGTTCGAGATGCTTATCGGCTTCTAGCACGATGGGGAATAGTGGCCCACGAGGAAGCAGGACGTGTATCCGAGCGAGTTGACGGGTGAGCTGGTTCTGAAGACGACCCAAAGATCACGGCGGGCGAGGGGATTGGAGGGCGTTATCGGAAACAGCGTAGTCGTACATGTGGAAGACGAAAGCAAACATTCGAAGAGAAACGTCCTCCAACCGTCTCATCTGCCGATGTTCCATAGATGGTCGGGGACAAGTGGATAGGATAAAGGGATATGTCGCAGTGGTAAAAGGACCCGGCCAGCTGCATTGTGATTCACAGAGCCTGATGTCGTCTCAACGACGGCCTGCCTGTAAACGGTGCTGTCAACGGCACTGGTATTTCAAGTCTTGACTTCGTGTTGCAAGTCGTTAAGAGTCACTCAAGTGCCAGAAACCTTCTAAACCAATCCATTCAGGTAGCGTGCTACATAGGGTATTCGCTCTCCAGCCCAATCCACCTCAGGGCTCACCATGACCACAGACCGTCCCAGCACGACACCACACACCCAGGGGGGAATTAAAGCAAGCAAGCGAGCAAGCAAGTAAGAACAAGGCACAGCACAAGGCAGATTGTCCTCCGGAAACCAGTATATAGCAGGATGGGGTATATCAGCGCCGTGCGAGGGCAGGCATTAGCCCCCGCCAACCAGTTGTGTACTGTACCACCCACGCAAAAAAGCACAAGCCCACCGTACCACACCACAACACACGAGACCACCACGCCGTAATGACCAAGACGGAGACCATGCACGCAGACAGCGACCATGACATTATCGAGTAGACCCAGGCGTCCCGGGGAGCGGCCGGGGGCCCCCGATCTGGCGGCGCCCGGCGCCGATGCCCTGGGTGCCGCGGTTGAGGTTGTCGCCGCCCGTGTAGCCGGCGAACTGGCTGACGTCCCACCGGCCGCCGACGCCGCCGCCGATGCCGTCGACGCCCCCGTCGCCGGCGGCCCGCGGCGCCTTGGCCGTCTGCTTCTGCGACTCCTCCCACTCGCGCTGCCGCTGCCGCTCCATCTCCATCTCGCGCTCCAGCAGCGACTTGGACGCCGTGTGGCCCGCCTTGGTGCGCTGCTGCGTCGCCGCCCGCCGCCGGTCCTCGGCGTCGCGCTCCTCCGTGGAGCCCCCGATCTCGCGCGAGTACGTCAGCTGCTGCGCCGGCGCCGCGGGCGCCGCCTGTGGGTTTGAGGCCAGGTAGCGGTCCGTGCGGTTCATCTGCGGCGAGGGCGTCGTCGACGGCGACGAGTAGGCCTTGGGGTCCGGCAGCGGCCGCGAGCCCGCCGTGTTGGCCCGGGACCTGGTGCCGCCCGACCTGGCTGACTCGCCGGTGCGGTGCGTCTTGACCATTGCTGCTGGTGGCGGCGTCGCTGCCACCGCGGGGTCGGGGAGCGGTCGTGACCCTTGTCGCGGAGGGGGTGCGGGTCGCTGTGCTAGTGGGGAGCCCGGCAGGGTGTACTCGTTTCGTGGTGGCGACAGAGCCGAGCGCTCGTCGCCGTGGGCCCACGAATCCTGCCGGCTTGGCTCGCCGGTGGCTGGACGTGGCCGGCTGCGAGAGCGTGCCCTGGACTTAGCATCGCCGCTCTTGAGCCGCAGCCTGTCCTGGCGCTCGTGCTCGTACTTGGCCTCTCGCCCTCGCGCGAGCTCCAGCTCCTTCTCGAGTTCCCTGATTCGGTTGCTGTAGACCTCCTCACCGCCGCCTGCCTGTTCGGCCTGGTATTGGCTGAGGAATTGGCCTTGTAGACGAGAGTCGCCCGACTTTCTCCTGCCCTTGGATCGCTCCTGGGCCAGGCGCTTCTCGGCTTCTTCCTCTTCCTTACGCCGCTTCTCCTCCGTGATCTTCCACTGGCGCTCTTCCTCCTCCCATCGTCGCTTCTCCTCTGCCGCCCTGCGCTGTTCTTGTTCGCGCTGGCGCTTGGTCTCCTCTTCCCACCGCCGCGCCTCTTCGAGCCTCGCACGCTCCTCTTCAGCCTCGAGCTCTGCCTGGCGCCGCGCCAATTCCTCTTCGCGCTGCTTCTGCTCTTCGGCCTCCTTGGCCTTTCGCCGTTTTTCCTTCTCCGCTACGCTGGGCACGGATGGACCAGCGCTAGTGATCTGCCGCCGCCCGCCAAAGGAGATTCCGAGGTTGGCCTGGCTCGCTCCGCCCATGTAACCGTACTGCGCGATATTCCATGCTGGCGAGGTCGCCCCCTCGTTGGCCTTGCTGCTCCAGCTAGAGACGGAGGGCGACTTGGGGCCGTTCGCCGTTGGGCTCTTGGCAGGAGACCATCGCCCAGAGTCCCCAGTCTTGGATGCTACCAACGCTGGTCGACTGTATGCAGAGGATGCGTTGCTGGAGTTTGACATGCCGCGCGGCCGGCTTCCTGGTGTGGGTGTTGGCGAGAGCGTGCCTCCGGCGCCAGTCCTCTGTGGGCTCAGTCCTGAGGCGCGGGGTCCGATGGCTGCGGGGAAGGAGGCCGGATTCGCCTTGTTCGCTGCCCGACTGAAGGCGCCGATACATTGTAGTACTTGTGCGGGATCCTTGGCCTCGTATAGGTCGACAGTGAGGAAGACGTCGTGTTCTTGTAGGTTGAGCGGCGGGCCTTTGCAGGCGCGGAGGAAGTGTGAGATGTTTTCCATTTGGACGAAGGGCATGGCCGAGGCCTTGAACTTGACGCCAGGGGGAGGGAGGACGAGGTTGACGAGTCTGTACGAGAGAAGTGCTTGGTTAGTCGCTGGGGTCATGGGTGTGTTTCTTTTGTGATCGCTGGAAACCTACTTGCACAGAGCGACGCCATCCTTCAGCGACTCGAGCAGGTCGCCCGACATGCGCTGGCCGAGGATGCCCTCGATCCACTCGCGCGCCTCATTGGCAGCGGCCGGGGTGTACTTCTCCAGCCGGAGGCGCTTCAAGTCTCGATCCAAAGACATGGTGGTGATGAGGAGAGGTTGTGCCGTGGGATCCGATTCCGGGTTGCGCCGTGGGCAGTCCTGGGACGGGGAGTTGCTTCTTCTTCCACTCTCCACAGGAACTGCAGGAAACGGAGTCGACTAATGGGTGGCGGTTGGCGGCTGGTGGTTCAGCAGGCTTACGTCAGTGAGGGCGGTTTGACGTGTGCCAGGCAGTGCTACCCAAGTCTAGGCACGTCTATTGGTCGCCAAGAGTTGTTTCGGACGACAGAGAGTCAGATGCGATGCACGACAGCAGGAGTTGGAGTGCAAATGGCCAGGAGTGCTATTCTTGTCAGCCAGGGTTGATTTCTCGTGCTTTTGAAGACGGATCTGATGGCGAGAAGGGCGGATGAAGCCACGCGACACGGGAGAGAGCGAGATTGCTCTGTGGATATGGAAATTGCGAGCAATCCATGGGAGATGATACAGCATTAATCCAGACGTCCTAGTGCCAGCCAGGCACAATGCAGTGCAGGATATCCGGTAGTGGACTTGCACCCGCAGACCCAATAGTGCCCGAGTACGTACAACCGGCAGCACAGCATAATCATGGAGTTGGGAAGGAGGGGCAGCCTGCAACAACAAGTCGGAAGCCGGTTTGGGTCCAGGGGTCCAGGGATGTGCGTGCCTGCGTGCCCACGGCGGATGGCTGGTCGCTGCCCGACAAGGCGACGGTACAGGGAAGGACCCACCTCGCAGGGGTCCCATTGGCGCCATTCTGGTACTTAACGCGGCCGGCGCGTGCAGGCATATGCACTGACAGCCGGGAGGCCATGACGCATTATGATCAATCAGCGCCCAGCAACCAAAAAACAACAATAGAATATTTTCAATCTTGCGACCTGGGACTACCACGTTACCGCCCTGCCACTCTGCCTCGGTACTCCACACCCGACCGCAGGTGCCATGTCCTCGAAGCAGATCTCACCTCTGTTGCAAACATGGTATAAGTGGAAGGCCTTGCGCCTGCCATGGCGCAAGCGATTCCTTATTGGTGAGTGAGACTGACTGACTCTCCCAAACTCATCTCAAAGCTCGACTCATCACGAGCCAAGGCCCAACCAGCCACCCATCTAGTTGCAATATCACGGACTGGCCATGACTACCCTCCCTCATCCCATCTTTCCCGACCACACAAAAAAGTCCTGCTAACCAACCCAAACTCCACAAGGCCTCGACCTCCAGGGAAATACCTACTGGGAGTTCCGCGACGTGAGAGGCGACCCGTCGGACCCGCGCACGCGCTGGCGCCGCATCGTGCAGTACCCGCGCGACACGCACTACGGCGAGGTGAAAGTGCCGCCCCAGTGGCACCAGTGGCTGCGGCACACGCGCGAGGCACCGCCCTCGATCCGCGAGCAGCACGCCGACGTCTTCCGCCAGCAGCAGATGAAGCGGCTGGCTGCTGAGGCCGACGCGCGCTGGGCCGCCAAGCCGAGCCTGCTTGACGACGGCGCACCCGGGCAGGCCGGGGCTGGACAGCCTGTGCCTGCTCTGGGGAGCCGGATGGCGAGGGGAGGAGGCGAGGAGGAGGGTGCTGTGCCCCGGGAGGAGACGCGGAGGGATGCGGTTGCTTCTGGGTCGGAGCAACGGGCTGCTGCTGCGGCGGCGGCGGAGGATGCTGACAAGAAGGACCCGTGGAAGCAGAGTAGACGCGGTGGGCCGAGTGAGGACTGGCAGCCGCAGGCTTGGTCACCTCCAGCTTCCAAAAGATAGGGCGACAGTGGTGGTGTGTAACACAAATGTAAAAGACATCTCCATGATCTGATTCAGCGGCGGCTTTTGTGCCTGGTCGTCATTACTCTCATCACTTCTAGCCTGTTTTGAAATACCACAACTCCAAACATGACAGGTATTTTGCCTATACCAAAGGCCGCCTCAAACGCCTTGCTGCTGTCACTACAGCGTCCCAAGCAACCCGCAATAACCGTTACTCCCTAGCTGCCTTGCATAACTACAACCGTCGGCCAAAACTTTGGCATCACAGTAAGCTCTAGCAATGATGGGTAGCAATATGCTGCCACAACTCTACGTCTACTCTTCCTGATCACACTCCATCCTCAAGATGTCAGCCCACACCAGGATCCTCTTACCAGAGGCGCGCAGCATGTCCCGCGCAGCCAGGTCGCCGTCGGTCTTGAAGCGGCCGCCCTTCCTGGGCCCGGCCTTGTCGTTGCGCGCCGCGACGCCCTTCTCCACGGCGCGCTGCAGCGACGGCGACCACGAGCAAAAGTCGAGGCGCAGCAGCGCCTCGACGGCCAGCGAGATCTTGGCGTTGTTCTCGGCCGCGCGGTACGCGAACGGCAGGTAGCACCGCTCCAGGATCCGCGTGCTGATGTCCTCGCGCGCGTCAGCCTCGGCGTCGGCGTCCCCCGGCCGCGGCGCGTTGCCCGGCAGCAGGTACGGCATCAGGCAGCGGATTATGGCCACAAGGCTGCCCTCGGGCAGCGGCGTGTCGTGCTGCGCCAGGAACTTGGCGAACGCCGTCACGGGCAGCTGCGAGATCCGCTCTGTGGACTTCTCGTAGAGGTCCGGCAGGCTGATCATGCACTTCCCGGGGATGTCGTTTGCAGCCTCGGATAACTGCGTTTATTGTCAGCACGAGAGGTGTGGGAAGGGGGGAGGAGGCAATCGTTGTGCGTGGGCTACGTACCAGTGCAAAGAGGCGCAGTCGGAGCGGGATAGTGTCCAACAAAGACGATCCTGTCCACAGTGCCGTGTCGTTCTTAATGTCCATGGCTAACATTCGGAGGTGCTCCGGGGTTGGTGGCTCCGAGCCTCCGGTGGACGAGTCGTCATCGTAGTCGCCGAACTTGTCATTCTCGAGGTCGACCCGGTCACGCTTCCTCTTCTTGCTACTCTTAGAAGCAACCTTGTTCTCCCTCGTGAAAACTTCTTTGAAGATGGCTTGTGACGATGTGTTGCCGTCTGCAAATAGGGCGCTGATAATTGGTTTCAGCGGGCTGACACGGCTGTTTTTTGGCACGACGTATGACACCAGGAGTGATTCCTGGAGAAGCTGGTATTCGTACGACTCCTGGGATCCTTCGCGCTCGACGTCGAGCCTTTTTCTTTCCCGGTAGTCCTCCTCCAGCACGTCTACCATGTATTCAAGCCACGGCTGCCACCAGCGCCACCGATGAGGGTGCTGCGCGCTGCAGTTAAAGGCCCAGCCGAGCACTTTCCAAAAGTCCTGGCCCCGCGCCCAAACGCTGCCCTTGTTGGCCGTCTTGCCGCGCACATGGTCCTCGTCGCTCTCCATGTCGTTGAGCCCGACATTCTCGGCGCTGTGCCGCCGGCGGCCGGCCTCGCCGCGGAAGAGGAAGGCGTCGCGAAGGTTGGCGTTGACGGGGCCGACGGTGGCCAGGACGGTGCGCAGGTACGACATGGCCAGTGACGAGACATCGTGGGCGGACGAGTCTGGCAGCTTCGAGGTGTGCTTGGGGTGGATCGCTAGCGTGGCCAGCACGGCCATCTGGGCCGGGGGCGCGACGCAGGCTGGTTTGTTGGGGCGCTGCGACTGCGAATGGGCGGGCGGGATGCCGTCGCAGAGCAGGCTGTTCAACAGGTTCAGGGCGGCAATGTCTTTGCATGTTGCTTAGCGTGCATCGTCACAACAGAACAGAAATCCATGGAGCATGCTCACAGTATTGCTCCTCGAGGTGGATATGGCAGCGCAGCTTGAGCTCACGCGGCAGCCCATGCGCATGGCGATAGACAGCCTTGGGACGAGGGTTGTCCTTGGATTCGCTGGCCGGACTGCTAGGCTCGGTCACACTGGCGCTCCCGGACGTGCCCTCACTGGCTGTGAGATAATTGGACCCATTGGACGGTGGTGTCGGCGTCCGTGTCAATTCGGAGAGGGTGGAGGTTGTTGTGGCCATGCTTACATCGTCGAGGCCAAAGGGATGTTCATGGCGTGTAGGACGCGGGGCGTCGTTTACTTGAGGAATCGCGTCGCGGGTGCATGAGAGCCTGCTGCTCTGACGGCGGGCCAGAGGGTCCATCGCTAACACGTGCACACGTGAGATCCATTGCATGGATGTTAGTGCGCAGTGCAGCTACCTTGCTCTGGACGTGGGGGTGCATGGGGGCACGACGGCCACTAGAAGTTATGCATAGAGTTGCACAGATGGCTGCTGTGGTAGTGCGGATAATTTACACAACGAATATACATGGACATCTGCGACTCATTTCCACTCTTGCTCAAGGCCGTTGCCCTGTGTCATAAAACCCATGCCGTATGATCTCTTCCTCATCCGCTTCATGGAAATATGTCCCCCTACTTGACCATGTAGCTGGCCGTGCAAGAATCGTCAAGTTCCCATGGGAAATGAACTTGACTCCAGGCACGCAAGCCACCTACAACTGGCATATCCGGACCGTGTTGCCTGCATACTTGATATGTATATGAAGTATGTGGATATGGATTATCTCACCCGCCACAAAAAGGGAAAGAGGTTACTCTCTAGCCCTTTCTTGTCTAGTGATTTCAGATCAATCTTTTCCATCATCTGACTGGTACTGATCTTGGCTGACTTGATAACAAGCACATTTCTTCATCAGCATCCCAAACTTTTCCCATAAACCTTACACCAAAGTCTGCCACAGCCAGCTCATGCGTGTACCAGATGGAGCCAGCCAGTTGTTCTATGAGTCGGGGATAGGGGTGCTTGATAACTCAACACCCCCGAGGTCCTGAGTGAGAACTCCCCCGTTCATAGCAGACGGGGTCTCCAACTTTGTTCCTGCCAAACCCGGGTTTACGCACTCCACGAGGTACCTTCCGACTTGAGCAGGTACCCCGGCCCAAAGCCTCTCCACTCCATCTGGACGGTCGACGACAACTCTTCTCTCTTCTCACCACTCACTCCGGCCCACTGCCCACCCTGCCTCTCGGATGTGCGACCACCTGGAATGATCAAGCTCCTGCATGATCTTGTCTACCTGCCGAAGCACAACAATCGGCTCAGACTTTGGCCTGGCCTCGCTTTTCGCCTTCAACAAGGACACCCACCACAACCAATGCGGATTGCCCGGCACGTCCCAGCTCCTTGACTCAAGTCTCACCAGGCCCTGCGTGCCTGTGATCCTCAAGTATCTGAGGGATGACTGGTCATGATGCAGACGTCAGCTCCTCTGGGCCCGTTGAGCTGGTAGTGTAGCCCACACGAACAACCGGGGCAAGGCAATGTGCCACAAATTGAACCATGGAAGCAGTAAAGCCGATTCTCGACTCGTCGAATTCTTGCTTAGGTCTGCAGACACACTCACGTCTCTCCGACTCAACCTGGAATTGTTCAACTGAAAAGAAAAATGGCTTTTCCAGTGAGGGTAGGGCTTCGATCCGGAGGTATCATCATGACCTAGATTACTCACATGCCTGGCTTCAACTTGAACATCTCAGCTCACATGGCTACAGATCCCCGTCGTGGTCTCATGGCCCCCATGTTGATCAACGCGGCGACCGTTTCGGAAGGACGGCATGCTTGAGCGGCAGCACTCGGTCGTCATCATAAAAGGTTTTAACACTACATCGCCAATCGTCCCGCACATCAGCTGAGCACCGATGGATGCGTCCGTTGTACCATCTAAACATCTGCCGTCAGTATATTTCTGGCCCGGCTGTTTGTCCATGAATGTCAGGAAGGCAAATGCCCACCAAGCAGCTCCAGACCAACGTTCCACCGCACACGCTCAGCTCGTGCAGCTCATCGGAAATGCTGGCCATTTTGGTGGCTTCTATGGCTTGCGGCCCTGGATGGAGCGTGAGGCGCAACGTTGAGGTGTCCGCCCATGATAATCATGACAATTACTTCGAGAACGCACCGTTCATGGCCTCGGCCGTTGACAGGCAGGGCCCATTCGCTGTTGCTCGACACTGGCTGTCGAGTTGCAGGACAAAGGCATGGCCCACGGGCCATTGATCCTTTCTCGGGACTGCTTAAGAAATGGGAGTCAGCCCTTTGAGGCATCAACACTGGACAAATGTTTCAAACATCAGACTTGCCTGGGCCATTTTCTCCAAGCTGATGCACAGCTCTCCCGAATCTCCAGTGCGAGAGGCTTCGGAGCCGGGATGCCTCTCCTGTCCTATGCCATGGACGTGGATGGCACAAATAAGTTCTTGTAATGAGGGACAACGCTTTCGAGATCCCGGTTGATAAAGCTCACCAAGCTGGCGTGGAGGCTGGATATATCTAGTGTCCTGCAACTCGGTCCAGGATTTCACCATCTAACACGCCCCGGCATCGTTCCCGAGGTCCATTCAGGGGCGCCCTGCCTTGCACAACCCCGTCACAGCTCTCTTGTGCTGCTGTGGGCCCCTTGGACTAGATTTGTCGTCTACAAGCTGCGTTGGTGCGTTGGTGCGTAGGTGTTGCTCCGCCTACCTACCTACCTACCTCCCTTCCTCCAACCCTCCTTCTTGACACGCACCAACAGCCAGTTGCCAGTTGGACTGGATTTGCACAGGCTCCCTGACTTTACCCACACCTCCACTGCTGTCTGACGACGCCGGCTCCTTCTTTCAACCTCACCCCTCGCCTCATGAGCCACCCTGCCCATCCGCTCGCCCATTCCCGACGATATTCAACCAGATGCTGACTGTTGGCTCATTTTTTTGACCTCCTCACTTGCCTCATCAGCCACCCTACCCATCTGCTCGCATCCGGAGTCCTTTTCCCGACGATTTTCGACCTGGTGCTGACTGTTGGCTTGTTGTTTTGACCTCCTCGCTCGCCTTCCAAGCCGCACTGCCCCTGACCATCCTCGCCACCCATACTGATAGTCGACTGCTGATCTCAGCGAGGCCTCAGCGGTAAGTACATCGTCTTTTCTTTCAACCGGCGAGGCTGTTGTTTAGGGGGACGTACTCCAAACCTGCCAGTTTCCCTTCCTTTGCTTGGCCTCGCCCCCAAACTGGCCTTTCAGGCAGTACATGGCTCTCGCGCATCGTTCTCTGATCGTTTTCGCAACCTTCTTACCTTCTTCGAAGACCTGGGCACCTGACTCTACTCCTCCACCTCTAGCAGCGCCTCGTTGTGCGCCAAAGCTCACGATGGCTCCCCACCCCAATAACCCAAGGCTTCCCATCTGGCATGTCGGCGCCACGTCTCAGAGTCCTGGCCCCGCTGCCCCTTTTGCTGGGGAAGAGGATGGCAATCACGCGGTAAGTAAATCCCTTGCCATGGTCTCCAGTGCCATTTTCCACCTGAATAGTTTCACCGTCGGGCGTAGCTGACAGTAAGTCTCTCAGCACCAAACATCGCTTGGTCCCATGCCAGCAGAGACCAGGACTTCGTATCAGTCAACTTCACATCGCTCGCAACCTTTGCCACAGCTTGGTCGACCTGTTCCTAATGCTGGCTTCATGGACGACCAGGTATTATCCACATCTCCAGGACCGTACTCCTCACTATCGACCAGTATTACTAATGACGTGTCCATCAGGAGTACACCAATCAATCCTCAGAAGCCCCTCGCCACGCCAGTCAAGGCTTTGACGTTGCTGTGCAACCCACGAGTAGTCGTGGGACTAGGTCGCGTCGTTCCAGACAGATTGGAGCACCCCCATCTGACAGCAATGCGGAAACGCCTTTGAACAGTGCTGATCACTCTACCTCGTTTAACCCGGTGCAAGTCGGAGACGACACACCGCCAACAAGCCAGACCACGACCGGCAAGCGTAAAGCAGACACCATCAATTCGGCATCAGGATCCATCAAGACGCCCAGGGCCGGCAACGGTGAGCCTGCGGGAGCACAGTTGCGAATCATCAAGGGCCTATCGAGCCACAGCCCCCCTGGCTCTCCGGGCGGAGGCGATGACGGAGGCCTTTCGGAGGCTGCCCCTGAGTCGGAGCCTCGACCCGCAGACAAGCCTCTTGACAGGTTACGGGATATCATCGAGGCGATGATATACAAGGCAATGATATCCGGCTTGAAAATCTTCGTGGATAATAATCGTCAGCACTTTCTTTGTGTCGGGACATTGTGCTCGGGGACCGATGCGCCCGTCCACGTGATGCAGTTATTCTCGATGCTGAGGAATGCGAACGGGGACCCAGTCTTCTACATCATGAACGCCTTTGGATGTGAGATCGAAAAATTCAAGCAAAGCTTTTTGATGCGTAACAGCAAGCCACGACTACTGTTCAAAGACGCCAGAGACTTTGCTCAAGGTGAAGCGCGGACAGCGTAAGTCATCAGCTCCATGTTCCTGTGTGTGCTCACCGCTAATAAAATTGCAGCCGCTTGGTCACAGGAGTGGAAGCTGAGATACCATCCGTCGATTTCTTCATTGCGGGTACTTCTTGCGTGGACTTCTCGACCTTGAGTTCCACAAAGGTCAAGGAATATGCTGGACTCTCACAAGCGTTGAAGGCATGGCACAAATTGAAACAAAAGCATGGTGACAAGCTGTCTTTTACACATCTCTCGGATGTTGATTGGCGCTCAGCAATTGCCGCCATGAGCGAGGAGACCGAGAGGAAGCACACCTCGACAAAGACGTTCGCAGCCGCGTTGAATTACGCAAAGTATCACCAACCGAAGATCTTGATTTTCGAGAATGTCGACAGCGCTCCCTGGCAGAAACTTATTGACAGTGGCATCCTCCAACTGATGGGCTACGCGGCTACAGTGCACAGACTCGATACAAAACACTATTACATGCCGCAAACGAGAGTTCGAAAGTACTTGATCGCGTTCAGCCACCGAGCCTTTACTCTGGCGGGTGCGCAGGCGCTTTGCAAGGTATTTGACAACGATACCTTGCCCTGTCTGCAGCATACTCATTCAAACTCGGTGACCGACTTCATCCTTCCACCAAACAGCCTTGAGTTGCACAGAGCTCGGAACGAGATGGAGCTCGCCGCGCAGGCGGTGCGCGAAAGGGAATCAAGCTGGGCTTTCTCTAAGGCCAGGCACACTGCATTCCGGAGGAAGTGCAATATCCCGGAAATTCGTCCTTTGATGCAGTTGTTCGCGAACGCTCACCCGAACTTCCCAGTCAATATGTGGAAGCCTTGGGCGGACCGGATGCCTCTTCGCGTTCTCGACGTCTTGGAGTGCATCGCGCTTTATGCTCTGTACGGATGCAGCAATTCTCTTGGAGACTACGACATCAGATTCAAGGCGCAAATTATTGACGCTAGCCAGAACGTTGACAGGATTTCCACAGACATCCAGTTCGGTCGGACTGGCTGCCTTACTCCCAATGCCATTCCTGTGCTTACCCTGGAGGCGCGGCCTATTACTGGCACGGAATCATTAAGGCTGCAGGGCCTGCCCGTGGAGAATCTCGATATGAGCGTCGAGACACAGGCTCAGCTGCAGGACCTTGCAGGAAACGCGATGACTACCACAGTTGTTGGCGCCGTGATTCTTGCGGCACTATCGGCAGTAGCCCGAGTAGGACAGGAGCAAGGCTTCAGCTGGCTCCACGATATGTTCCAACAGGGGGACTTCGAGCCCTTGGGCAAGATCTTGAATTCATTCCACGACGGCGGGGAGAACATCGGCCATGGAACACAGGAGCTACTGCATATCAAGCTCTACGCGCATATCTTCCCCATCGGCCTTGAAGCGCATCCTCAAAGTGTTGTCCAGGAAATTTTGGCACTAGGAAAACGTGCTCGTCGGCGATGCCCATGCCATCATATCCTCTCTTACAGCAGCGTGGAGCTTTATGTGTGCACGGTGTGTGGTGTAAGCCACTGCAAGAGTTGCAAGGGAAACCCCCGACACCAACTTACGAAGTCCCAAGAGTCGCTGGAAGATATCAATTCCCTGGCATACTCTCAGGCCGAGTACGAATTCCGGAAATGCTTTCCCCTGATGCTATGGATGCGATCTTCGACTTCTACATTGGCGCAAAAGCTGGAGTACGCCCTTCGAAAATCGACATTCAACGGCTCCCAGCGGGGTGAGTTGGCGAAGGCCATCATTGAGGGACTTTGCAACAGCACCTATCAACTTCAATTCGTCGAGATCACCGATGCTGTGCGGCTGGAATACGCTGCAGACTCGACCTTCATCCTGAGAGTAGTCGTCGAGGAAGCAGAAATTGTTTGGTACCTCCACCTTGACCAATTCTCTCGTGCAGGCAAGCTGCTGTCTGGTGTTATCTCGACGGGCCAGCCAATCGCTCGGGCAGTTCTGGGGCGAGAAGAACAGGATCAGTTTCCAAGCTCACAAGCATGGGAGTTTTGGGTCCCGCACAAGGTGTCTTTCCCCCTGAACTTCCAAGTACAAGAGCAGCAAGCAATGTCTCTGACCGAGGTTGGTCACCTTCAGGGCGTGCCGGACCCAACGCGGCGATCGATACGGGAGCTGCAAGGAAGTCTTTGGAAATTCCACCCTGAATGCGGATTCGCGGAGAACGCATTATGGGTACACAAAGGCCCCTCCCAGAAGCTCTTCTTGTTCAAGGACGTTGATCCGATCGGTCCGGCTGGAGAGGACACTTTCGTCATCTCGTCAGTGAGCCGAGAGATGGGGCGTACACCATACCCGGAAACCCGTCCTGTGCAGCTGCGGATACATAAAGCCTACCAAATCCATCAAAGCTTCAAGAAGGTCCTTGTGGAAGATGGGCCCTTCCTCCTCAATGCAGGAGATAACCTGCCAGTTCAAGGCTTCATTGATGGCTGGTGGGATGAAATGAAGAAGCATGACATCAGCTTCCCATCTTTTCCCAATATCGGATATCGGGGTGTGAGAGCCCTTGCGAAGGGAGCTCCAACAAGCATCCGCGGACCTGGTGATCTCAGCCAGGCAAAGCGTTACCAGGCCTCGTGTGATGAGTTCCAAAGCTTGCTCACGACATCGTTGCCCATAATTGGAAAGGATGAAGAGGTCATGAAGGTGCAAGAGACGCTCAAGACTCTTGATCTCACTCAGCCGTTGGACCTCGCAGAGCTCATCAGATTGATCGGCGCTCTCTACTCCGCTGTTGAAATTGGACTTGTCGGCACTGGCCACAGAGTTTCGGTGATTCAAGAAAACGTGGAGCTGACATCGGATTGTTCCTCGTGTGCTCCTAGAATCCCAGAGGTATTTTACGCCAAATCAGGGACAGACAAGGCGGGGGGCTCCAGAGCTACTGGATCAGCAGTCCCTCGACACAGGGTGGTGGACCAACAAAACTACGAACGGAATCTGCAGTCAAAACCGTCCCTCATTCACATTGACCACAACACCACTGCACCATTCAACGACTTCCAATTCAAGAAGAGCGATTTCGACTACGTCGATGTCCGTTTCATTGCTCACGGACACGGCCTCCTCCACCAAGCCCGCGCCCACCTGCCGCAGCACCCGACACAGTACAAGGACACCACCCAGACCAGAGGCACTTTCACCATGGAGGTCGCGGTAATTGAAAACCCTCGAGTTGTCCTTCACCCCCCAACAATCTCGGCGCCAGAGCCGGTCGCGCTGCAAGGCGCGAGGCTTCCCTCATTCCAGCGGGGCTTGGAGCTTTTCAAGGAGCAGTCAGACTCTTTGCAATGGATGCTGAGCCGTGAGTCCATAGATGAGCTGGAGGCCTTCCAAGAGACCGAAGTGGCAGAGGCTTACCTTGAGCGGCTGCATCTGCGCGTCCACGCCGATGCAAAGAGACCCGTTTACCGTCGCGGTAGAGTCGTGGCGGATAACGTGGGATTCGGCAAGACCGCTGTTTGCCTCGGTCTGATTGATGTTCAGCACGACAACGATCGAACAGACTTCATGGAAATGCGAGAAAACAACGAGCATCTCAATGGGCTGGTCCACCTCCACGCAACCTTGGTAATTGTCCCAAATCAGCTCACCCAACAATGGCACAACGAGGCCAGGCGATTCCTGAACCAGAAGGAATACAACATTCTCATCATCCCGAACTTTGCCGCATTACAGAAACTCACAGTTGATTCTTTGGAGGGGGCAGACATTATCATCTGCAGCAACAAGATCTTTCAGGACAACAAGTACCATTCGGAGCTGTCCAGGTACTGCGGTACCAACGACCTCGACAAGATCCAGACAATGCAGAAAGTCTACCGCGCTTGGTACAAGCAGTTTCAGACCATATTTGGCCAAGTTCGGGCTGACGCTGTTAAAATCGCCAGGCGAAGGAGCAAGTCTGTCCCAAAGAAGCGCAAGGCCAGTCTACTAGACAAAGTCGACAAAGTCAATGCCGACCTACTGCAAAAACTCGATCAGATCAAAACCGACCGACTGGAGCTCGATGACGGTGAAGGATTGTCTTTCGTTCCCCCAATCGACGCAGCCAATCAATCTCACGGCAAGGGAGCCGATTGGGATGTTCAGCTGCTCTTTGAGATGTTCAGCTACGCACGCATCATCTGGGACGAGTTCCCATATGAGAACATCCCAGTCACCGAGTTTGTGGCAAACTGCGCGACGACGTCTAAGTGGATGCTTTCCGGTACTCCTCCCATGGACACACTCGGCGATATTTGCAAAATCGCATACCTGTTCAATGTGCATGTGGCAAGGCCGTTGCAGTTGATCAAGGGACGACAGCCTTCGATCTGCGAGAACGAGCCCCTAGCACCGCACTCCGATCTCGAATCTACCAGTCTGTTCCAGAGTCGTCACTCTCCGAAGGTGTTGACGGAACGACACGAACAGTCAGAGGCCTTTGTACGGTTCTTCATGCGAAAGAACGACCGCGAAACACATGTCGCCAAGGTCGAGACGCCAATTGTGTTGACCATGTCGACGATTTCCTTCGTGTCCTACGCGGAACTCCAACTTGAGCTTCGCAGCCGACAGTACAATGCAAACAACGTCGGAACTGAATGTCGTCGGCGTTTGATGGGCCGCCTTGACTGGAAAGGAAAAGACAGTGGCCGCGACCGCTCCGTAGAGGCGCTCACGATTCGTGCCTCGGCCTCCCCCGACGATGTCCTCACGCAGTCTGGACTAGCTGATTGCACAGATCTTGAAGCTGCTCAGAAGCTACTTCTAATTACCCACGATGAAATCCGGGCCATAGAGGATCGCGGACGAGAACTGCTCGCCAAGGCAATCTTCCTGGCCTACAGGCTGACTTTCATCACCCTTTCAAACACCAAAGATGAAGTGGACGGCCAGGATGACCGCCAATTGGACTACTACCAGAACTTGGTGGACATCGTCCAGTCAGTACTGACATTGGATATGAAAGTCTTCCAGAGCTGGGACGCTTTCGAGTCCGGGATGCGTATGTTGATCTGGTGCGAGCCCATGCGATTGGCACTTGCCGTTTTCAAAGGTGGCCCACACACCCTTCCGAAAGTCTTACAAGCGGTGTTCCAAACCTTTACGATCTGCAAGCAACCAATGGCGCAGCCCGAGTGGCCGGAAGAGGGCGAGCTGAAGAAGACCAAGGCACGGGCGGTCTTTGAGGCAAAGAAGCACTACTTCGAGACCTTCCAGTTCTGGATCCCCAAGACCCCCCTACATTCCAGGCGGTGGTTCCTGTACGACAAGGTTACCGACCTCGATGCAGCCGAAGATGAGCTCTTGAGACTGGAGTGGGCACACAAAGTGCCCTGGGAGAGAGACTACGAGGAATCCGCGCCAGGTCACTCACACATGGTTGTCCCCATCTCCGAGCTCTGCGATCAGCCGAGCCCCGACTATGTGAGCGATCACGAGAGCCCTGACGAGGTGGACGATCACGAAAGCCCTGCCGAGGTGGGCGATCACGAGAGCCCTGCCGAGGTGGGCGATCACGAGAGCCCTGAACAACCCGACGAGTTCGACTTTGAGTATTTGAAGTCCCTCGACAAATCTCGTCGGGACAAGCTTTCCGAGATGGAAAAGGTGAGCCCTGACGAGATTGCCGCCATCACCGAAGACCTCCAAGATTACAAGGATAGCAAAGCCTTCTGGGAGGAAGAATGCAACCGCCGTGGCCTTGTTGCGAAGAGCGGCGACAAGAAGGAAGTTCTGATTGCCCGTGTGGCTGCGGAGAAGGCGAAGACCGCAACCGACAAAGACTATGTCGCTCCAGAGTCGTGCGGCGTCGCCCTTACCGACTTCCCACAGCAAGGCAAGAAGAGGATCAGGGGCGGACACATGGAAGTCATATTTGATGGCTTGATGCAGACTGTCGATGGCCTGACAACCGTCTTCGAGCGCAGCGTTGTCGTGCACGCGAGACGAAACCTACAGGAAGTCGTTGTCAAGATCCTTGAGGGCACTTGGGTGTGTCACGAACTAGGCTGCGACAACAACCACGACGCGCATTACGTTTCTCTGCTGTGTGGTCACGTATTCTGCGGTCAGCCAGACGACAGTCAGCTCTGCGGCATTAATCTTTGCCAGCGCCGCGTGAAGAACGTATGCATTCCGCTGTCAAAGCTCACCAAGAAGGAGCGTGTCATTGCTGCGAGCAGCCTCTCCGGAGCCATCACTCGGAATCCCTACCCATATCTGGACTCCGATCCGGTCTACAGTGGATCCACCATGGGGCCAAAGGCCCGCGCTGTCATCAACATCATCAGGCGCATCGATGATTCGGATCAAGTCGTGGTGTTTGTTCAGAATGCTTCCATGGAGCAGGACATCTACAGCGAACTGGCTGCAGCTGGCATCAAGCACGTGACATCTTCGATGCTGACGACCAACGAGGCTGGAAACCTTGAAAAGTTCAAGGCAGGCAGGTATAAGGTTCTCGTACAGACAGTCAACTCGGAGCAGGCGGCAGGGAGCAACCTGCACAATGCCAACCACGTCATATTTGTGTCTCCTCTCGTCAGCCGGCAACAGACCGACTGGGACGCCCAGATGAAGCAGGCGCTGGGTCGTTGCGTGCGCTTCCGGCAGAGCAAGAAGGTGTACGTCTACCACATGCTGATGGAGGAGACGATAGAGGTGGACACGCTGGAGTGGCGGATGAAGAAGGAGGTGATCGTGACGAACGGCGAGGCAGTTGCGCGCTTCAATGAGTGCTCGACCAAGGACTTCCTCGCGCGGTACGAGGACGAGGATTCGGCCACCAAGCTGGAGATGGCACCGGGCGAGGGCCGAGCACACTCAATGCTCCCGCGAGACGACATACAATACCTCATGGGGGATGACCTGCTCAGTCTTGCGGCTATCAGGGCTGTTCGGACGATTGACGAGTCGCTGGCGGACAACGATGCCAAGGAGGAAGACCAAATCAACAAAGAGGTCTACCTCCAAGAGCCTGAGGTCGACGAGGATGCCCACGAAGGGGATGAGGATGAGCAAATGGAGGACGTCTGAGATGGTCGGGATTTTGCACAGATGAAAGGGAAAGAAAAAAAAAAGGCTTTTTGAGGACCCAGTGCCTAGACGTAATAGGCCCACAATGAGGCTGGAAGAGAAAAGTCGTCAGGTACACACGGGTCACATTTGATCAGATTGGCAGATTGGGTCAATCACATGTATGATAGTTTGCAGTAAAAGACAAGGCAACGGCCATGGAAAAGAAAATGCTGTTCGTGCGTACTGTGAGATGTGGCTTGAGATTGAAATCCTTCCCCTGGGTACCCTACCCGCGTGCCATCTACCTTTGGCGTGATCCTCTTGGGGATGCCAGATTTCGTGTGTCTTTTGTCCCTTCTGCTACACGTCCTGGATTTCTGTACTGATCTGCACGACAGTCACCTGAGCAAACCCACCTGAAACCCGACCGTCATACACAGCCAAAGTCCTACCACTCTGCGCCAGCCACGGACCGAGCCACGAAACTCCGTAATGGCGCTCTGCACGGTCAAACTTAACGAGACATACATGCATGATCACCAAATTGCATGCGAACGCCCATATCCCCCTCGGGCGATCCGCACATGCGGCCGGCCGAGAGACCCTCCTGCTTGCAGCTGTGCTATGCCGGTCTCAGAGACATCGGCATATCTGGAAAGGAGCTGCCATTGGGGCGGGAAATACATACACAGCAGGGCAGAGGGGCAGAGAGGGAGATGCTGGGGGAGAACGAGAGAAAGGAAGAGAGGCAAGAGGTTCACCGCCTCGTCGGCCGCAGCATGCTGTGCGCCGTCGGAGGCAGTATGCTGTGCCAGGTTTGTGCTACGAAGAAGTGAGAGGGCCGGAGGGGGGCAGGCGGACTGCAAAAAAAACCGCCGGTAACTCCAAGTACCACCAAAACCCTTCATGTTTGTACTGCGATTATTTCACAACCACATCATATGTGCTTGATTTTTATTAAATATTCCAATGCAGAATAGGCGTCTGACTGGAATGATATCAAAATATTCGTTAAAATCGATGATTGTGGTGGTGAAATAGCCTGAAGGATTGCGCAGGTGTGATTCTGGTACAAACTTACCGGCGGTTCTTTTTGCAGTCCGCCTGGGGGGCTGAGGGTTGAGGAGTTCGTGTCTTTGCTTTTTGTCGTTGGAGGGGCTGGGGAGTTGCAAGAGTTCATGCCTCTCTTCTTCTTCTGCCCGGCCGTTCCTTGGTTGTGCCTGGGCAGGATGCGGGGGACTGTGTGGGGGGCTCAAGTGTGGTCGCCTCCCTCCCTTGGGCCATGTTGATTGGGACTTGTGATATCAGGTGTTGGGAGAGTTGACTCTTGAGCAAGCCACATATATGCTTGGTCCAGGACTTTATTGTAGAAATGGTGGTGGGAGGTGCTCAGAGGAGGTCGGACATGTGAGACAGGAGGAAAAGCTACGGTGAGGTCAAGTTGCCGGCGTCCGAGCAGGGTCGACCCCTGGATTTATGGTCAGGGAAAGGGTAGGAAGGACACCCATTGCCCAGGCGTTCTGGCCTAGACGCCGAACATCGAAGAGCAGATATCTATCTACCTAAGCAGGCATCGCTCGCCACAGCCCAGAGCCCAGAGCCCAGAGCCCAGAGCCCAGGCTGGCGAACGCGTCGTGTGCGAGCCGAGAGCGTCACACAAGCAGGCAAGGCAGGCAAAAAAGAAAATGAACAATGAGGACGGGTGCTGCAGGAGCGCCCTTGTTATCGTTGCACAGGACGAAAAGTCGAGCCTGACCTGCAACCCCCCCTGTCCCCTCACCGTGGGAGCAACGATGCTTCTTCTCCCTCTCTGAGCCGTCAATCAGGAGCCGGCATCAGTCAAAACTGCCTCACAAACGCGCACATACGGAGCACGCACGCACACGCTTCGCCGCCCGCGCGTGCCCTTCAAGGGGCAGCAGCCCGTTCATTCATTCATCCGTTGCCACCTCCCCCTCATTCCGAGACTTGACGTCGAGCCTGCGTCTGTCTGTAACCGCAGTAGCCCATGGTGCCCGAGGACATCACGTCGGGGCTGCCGTAGTCGACATAACTCGAGTCCGAAGGGGGAAAATCATCCTGTGTCAGTTTCATTTGTTGGCAAGTTGGCAAGTCCGACGACAGACAGAGAAACAGACAGACAGACTCGACATTCACGACCGCCAGAACCACAAGCTCCTCTGCAAAACCCCGACCTCCGTTGTCTTGGCTGCACCGACTCGACCATTGTAGAACAACGGCCCATCGACTCCGCTTGCTGCTTGCTTGCTACTTGCTGTGGGTGAGCTGTCACTGCCACGGGGATCTGCCCGCACAGCCGCCGACGATTTGGCCCGGATCACACGAAAGCGTTGCCCGACAAACCACGACTCACACGCCCACCTCAGCCGTGGTCAGCTCAGCTCAGCTCAGCTCAGCCCAAGCTCCGCTCAGCCCAAGCTCCGCTCAGCCCAGGCTCGCCCCTCGCTCGCGATTGGGCCACCGCAATGAGCCTCTACAACATGCCGCCCGGGGCTCCACAGCACCCGTCCAGCCTGAGCAGCGAGTCTCCGTTGGCCCTGGCCCCCACCGTCGGCGACCTCTCCTCGGCGGACCTCTTCGGCTCGGGCACCACCAATGGGAGTGGGCACGGGAACCCGAATGCGAATGGGCATGGGCCCGGGCATGGGCATGGGAGTGGCAGTGGGAGTGGGAGTGCGGGAGGGAGTGACAATGGCATTGGGAATGGGAATGGCACTGTGACCCCTTCCTCCGCCCTCGATCAGGGCTCCCAGTCTGCCGTCACTGGCCCTGCTGTGCCCGCCGCCTGCCTGGCATGTGTGAGCAGCCCTACTCTCCTCAACTCTATTCTCCTGAACCTCCTTCTCTACAGTGTCCAGTCCCTTCTTCCCACGGGGGAACTCCACCCGGTCCCCAGAGCGGCAGAGGCTGCTCGCTTCCATCTTGTCGGGTCGGGTTCAACAACACAGGGCTGACACGTACCCAATGCGGTATCTGCAATGACAGCGTAGCAAACACCTCAAGTGCGATGGCCAGACTCCATGCACCCGCTGCGTGGCATCACAGTCCGAGTGCGTCTATGTCGCCTCCCGCCGGGGGTACAAGGGCCCACGTCGAGGCACCGCTCACAACCCGAACAAGCGGCACGCATCCTCGTCCCCCGATGCCGCCGATGTCACATCCGCAGCCGTGCCCGACAGCTGCCCCATGCTGCTCGGGGCCTCCGCCCCCGCCATGACCAGCGCCGCCTTCACCCCGTCCGCTGGCCTTGGCTCGGACCCGAACTCGCCCTTCCTCTCGGCCGCCGCGTCTATGAACCACCTGCAGGTCTACAGGACCACGCCCTTCGGCACCCCCATCAGTGCCGTCCAGCACCACGCCCCCATCGTGCCCGTCATCACAATCGCCGACAAGTGCCTTGACTCCTTCTACTACCACTACTATGCCTCGCACCCCTTCATGCTTCCCAGGGAGTACTTCTTCCGGCACATGCGAGAAACGGGCCAGAAGCTGGAGCACCTGCAGGCGGCCATGAGATACGTTGGGTCACTGTTCATGGACGTAGGCCCAGTCCGCGCCTCGTACCTGGACGAGGCCCTGCGCCTGACCTACTCGCCGAGCACCCCCAAGGACGGCTTCCTCGTCCAGGCCCTACTGCTTCTCATCGTCGCTCTTGACGGCAGCTGCCAGCAGGACAAGGCACGGGACCTCCTGTCCGACTGCGAGAGGATCGCCGTCGAGCTGGGCATGAACACGCGCCAGTTCGCCACAATCCACGGCCGCGGCAACCCCATGCTCGAGGAGAGCTGGAGGAGGACCTGGTGGGATCTGTATGTCATCGACGGCATGGTGGCAGGTGTGCACAGGGTCACCAATTTCCTTCTGTTCGACCTGACCGCCGACGTGGCTCTCCCGTGCGAGGAGTCGGAGTATCTCTTGGGTGTAAGTCTTTACGCACACGCATACACGGCGGTCTCCGTCTTCATTCATTACAGCCTAGGAGAGAGCACAACCGACTGACAGACTTCGCAGACTATACCGCAGCCCATGTACATGGAAGACTTTGATGACCAGCTCTTCTCGGGCGAGGACCGCCCGTTCTCATCCTTTGCATACCGCGTAGCCGCGATCAGGAATCTCGGACGCATGATGCGCTGCGGGCCCATCATATTCCCCGAGGACGAGAACCTCGCCAAGATGGAGGCTCATCTTACCAACTGGAGGCTGCATTTGCCGCCGGGGAAGAGGGACCCCGTAGATAAGAATTGTCTGCACGATGAGATGATGTTTCAGGGGCACTTCATTACGACAGCGTAGGTTCATCTCTGACATCACAACTGTCTTTACTTCCTACCTCATTCTCTTGATTTCGAGAAGAGAGGCGTCATTTCAAAGCAATCAAGCTAACTGGTTCCCCGCCCAGATGCACCATCATGCTGCACCAGCCACACTCCCAGCTGGACTCGTCCCCGGCGCGCAGCGTCAACTCGTGCGCGCCGTACCGGGCGGTGCCGTCGGGCGAGTCGTACAACATCCACACGCGGCACACGGTGACGGCGGCGTCGGACATCTCCAAGATGATAACGGCGCCGGTGGGGCTGACGAGCCACACGCACTTCTTCACGTGCGTCATCACCATGAGCGCCATCGTGCAGCTGTCCAAGTGGGCGCTGTACTTTTTACAGGACGAGGATGACCTGCGGCAGCAGATCCGCCTCAGTATCGGCGCCCTGTCCAAGCTGTCGGCCGTGTGGAAGGCGGCCGACAACGCCGCGGGCCAGGTCCGCGGCGTCGCCCGCGAGATCTACCGCGCCAAGAAGGCCCAGCAGATCAACCCGGCCTTCTGGGTCGCCTTCACCCAGGAGGAGATGATCCAGAGCCTCAACGCCGACGAGGCCATCATCAGCGAGATCGACTCCATGCTCTCGCACGTCTCGGGCGCGCCCGTGTCTGTGGCCGGGGCGCCCGGAGCGCTGGAGCACTGAGGGCTTTCTCCTGTTTTGTTTGGGTTATTTGTTTCCTGGACGGGGGGTGTGAGTTGCTGGGCCTTCAATTACTCGTCTGCATGGAAGGAAGCAGAGAAGATAAAATAAAACAACACCTGGAATATACAGCAGCATTTCTTAGCGATGTGGATAAAATGGACAAGAGGAGGGCTCTTTGGTTGGGGATCGGGATCGGGATTTCGGGACTTGGGCTAATATCTCCTTATGGTTTGGATTAAAGTTGTTGGAATCGGATGGGTAATTTAAACATCAGACTCAATGGACCTGTTAGGAGCTCAGGTGAGCGATACCATTCTTCAGCTCCCCGCTCGTCGTTTGACAATTTACTCGAACTTGTAATGCTGTGCGGCGACCGGAGATGCAAGACTTGGCGATGTTGCTGAAGATATTCGACGCTGTAACTGAAAAAAAGCAAGAGAAACGCCCATACGAAACGGGCGTCATAGAATCTGCAGCAGCAACAGGAGAATGCCCCCCAGATGTAACCTCGCCTTATTACTTTTAGCCTACCCGGCGATGAATTTAAGGTCGGGCTGGGGTGGTATTCCTTCCCGGGAGTCGACTTGTCTTGGTCGCCGTCCACTTGCGGTCTGGGCCCCCCTCGCTGCTAATGTGGTAATACGACCGAGCCGCTCCCGCCTGCGGGCACCTCTTTGCTCGAACCGACTGGTTGGGATCCCCGATGACCACCCACACCCGAGCCTATCTACTGGACGACAGGTCTATCTCGGCCAGCGCCCGCCCCACCGGCCGCGCTTGGTGGTCGCCGACCTCAACTTTTCTTGTCTCCTTAGTAGTCTATCTAGTACCTATAGTATATGGAAGCCTTGACGCACCGCCCCCCCCCCCGTTTTAGACTTCCCTAACACCTTCCATCGAAGGGGCAATCTATTCCTGGAGCCCCACGCGATTTAATCTGATCCTGTCCTCCCGCTCCCACGGTGTCACACACACCCACTCACAAGGCAGGCATCCGCCCGGCAGCCGGCTCAGCCCGGCACGTGTTGTATTCCGAAGACCGAAAACGGCTGGCTGCCGCTATGGGCGTTCCGCCTTCTTCTTGGTTCCGCGAGTCGGAGGGCTGAGGGCGGGGGGTGGGTCATTATGGGCCAAGACATTTTGATACCGCCATCCCGATGCCCTTGAGGAGAGTCAGGAGGGACGAGGAGGAGGGCACAACGGCTGGGCTGGGCTTGCTGGCTTGTTGGCTGGATGGCTTGGAGCTTGATTTCACTCTCCCATCACACACACACACACACACACACTCACACGGCCGGGCCCGATATTTGTTCAATCTGGGACGGTCACACTGGGCGTTATTGCACACGGGAGCCCTGACCTTGTTTTCCCGGTGATACTTACCTGCTTGGACACGAACATTGGACCGTGACGACACTAAGTGGGTATTCGTCGAGGAGGAAGAGAGAGTGTGTAGTTCGTGGGGCGGAGGACATCCTCCTTCGCCTCATCCTGGGCCCTTCCCGATCTCGTTCCTCGTCCTGTCCTTGTCCTGGCGCGCCAGCCTCATTCATCCCGCTCCTATAAGATCGCCGCTTATGGTTTGCCCTTGTGTGATGGAATCATGAAATCACGGGGGAGGGAGGGTATCGTCAGTCACCGTCTTTTTCTTGTGTGATCCTTTCTCGCTCGTATGCCTCTTTTTCGTCACCCTCCGTCACCCGGCGCGGCCGTGTGGGCTAATGCCTGTTGCTGAGCCGTGTGCCTTACGGGGGAGGAATTAGGTCGGCGGTCGTCTGGGACTTGTTGGTGCCTTTTTTGCCTGGTTGCCTGTCTTACCGGAACCGGACGGTGTGTGATGTGATGAGATGGGACTGTTGGCCCTGAGAGGACAATGGCTCTATCTCTGACACAGCCTCGTCTTCTTCTCAGATCTGGAGGGTGTGCTGACTGTATGATCGTGCATGCTGCTGCTTTCCAGTTAAAAGATCCGCTCTCTCTTGTCATCACCTTGTTGTTCCCTTGTCCGAGCTAAGATCCTCTCGTGTAATCCTTCGGTGTTTACTACAAGGGTTCCTAGACTGCTGGTCTGTCTATATACTCAGCTATCAAGGCATAGTTGCTAGTTTCAGCTGCTCTCATATCTTGCTCGTTGTCCCCGTTACATCCAGGTGTCCATCCCAGATCCATCAAGATGGTAGATCCCAACAACACAACAACAACAACCAGCACATCCACCACAGGCCAAGAGGCCCGCAGCTCAGAGAGCAACTCGGTCAGCAACATGCTGCCCTACCATCCCGACACAGACCTGGAGAAGCAGCCCGGCGGCGGCGCAGGGTCCCACCTCCTGAGGAACACGACGGTGCACAACATCTCGTGGTCGGGCATCACCGTCACCGTCACGGACCGCGAGACGAAGCAGCCCAAGACGCTGCTGGACAACGTCCAGGGCTACGTCGAGGCGGGCGAGCTGCTCGCGCTCATGGGGCCCTCGGGCTGCGGCAAGACGACCCTCCTCAACGTCCTCGCGGGCCGCCAGCCGACCACCACAGCCACCACCACCTCATCCTCCAGCACCAGCACCACCGCCACAGCAGCAAACTTCATCACAAACAAAGCCGGCAGCAGCAGCAGAGTCCCCAGGACGACAGGCACAGTCCGCGTAAACGGCACCGTCCCCCCGCCCACGACCCTCCGGCGCCTGAGCCGCTTCGTAGAGCAGGAAGACGCCCTGATAGGCTCCCTGACGGTCCGCGAGACCCTCTCCTTCGCCTCGCGGCTGTCGACGGGCCGGCTGTCGGCCCGCGACCGCGCCGCCCGCGTCGACGACGTCCTGGCGGCGCTGGGGCTCCGGGGCCAGGCGGGCACGCTGATCGGCACGCCCGTGCGGCGCGGGGTGTCGGGGGGCCAGAGGCGGCGGGCGGGCGTGGGCGCGCAGCTCATGACGTGCCCGCGGGTGCTGTTCCTGGACGAGCCGACGAGCGGGCTGGACTCGGCCGCCAGCCTCGAGGTCGTGCGGTACCTGCGGGCGGTCGCGCGGCGGGACAACCTGATCGTCGTCGCGAGCATACACCAGCCCTCGACGGCGGCCTTCAACATGTTTGACAAGCTGCTGCTGCTCGGCTCCGGGCAGACGCACTTCTTTGGCCCGCTGTCTGCCGTGGGGCCTTATTACGAGTCTGTCGGGCGGGCGCTGCCCTTGCGTGTCAACCCGGCTGAGTTCCTGCTTGACTTGGTCAGTGTTGACTTTGCCGGCGGGGAGGGGGAGAGGGGCGGGGGTGATGGGGGCGAAGAGGCGGCGGTCAAGGCCAGGGAGGACGTGTTGACGATGCGGCACGCGTGGATGGCGAGCCCGCTGGCGGAGCAGCTGACCAGCATCGTCAGGTACTGCGAGACGCAGCAGCAGCAGCAGCAGCAGCAGGGCGCCGGCGGCGACGGCATGGACCTCGTGGACGCGGCCGAGGAGAGGAACAGGCCCGGGTTCGCCAGCATTGTGCTCACGCTGCTGCACCGGTCGTTCATCAAGAGTTATCGAGATGTCATCGCGTACGGCGTCAGGATGGCCATGTACTTTGGCCTGGCTGTCATGATGGGGACGGTGTGGGTGCGGCTCAAGACGGAGCAGGAGTATATCCAGCCGTATATCAACGCCATTGTGAGTCTTCCACCTTCGTCCCCTTGACGCCCACAGTTTATTAACGCAGCCACCACCCACAGTTCTTCGGCTCGGCCTTCATGTCCTTCATGGCAGTCGCCTACGTGCCGGCCTGGCTCGAGGACCGCCTCCAGTACGTCAAGGAGTCGAGCACGGGCATGTACTCGGCGGCGCACCTGGTGCTGTCCAACTTCCTGATCGGCGCGGCCCCGCTGTTCATGATCGCCCTGGGCTTCAGCGCCATCTCGTACTACCTGTCCAACTTCAACCCCTCCGCGGGCGCCTTCTTCACCTGGGTCATGTGGGTCTTCCTGGACCTGCTGGCCGCCGAGAGCCTCGTCGTCGTCGTCGGGTCGCTGGCGCCCAACTTTGTCGTCGCCCTGGCGCTCGTCGCGTTTGCGAACGGGCTGTGGATGTGTGTCAATGGGTTTATGGTGCAGCCGACCGTGCTGAATGTCTTTTACAAGTATGTGTTTAGTTACTGGGACTACCAGAAGTATGTCTTTGAGGGCATGATGGTCAATGAGTTCTCGGGGCGGAGCTATGGGTGCGGCGACGGGTGCCGCTGCCTGTACGAGACTGAGCTGGCGGCCGAGTGTCGTATCGATGGTCAGGGGGTGCTGGATCAGTTTGGATATCGCGATGGGTACCTTGGCAAGAATGTTGGCATCATGATCGGCATCATCGCCGGGTACAGGTTGGTGGCGTGGCTTGTGTTGATGTGGAAGAGGTGACGCTGGAGTCTGGCGTGGGTCTGTGGTGATGTGGGTGGCACAGTGTTGGTATTAGGCCTGCACAATATCTAAATGCAAACAATGCTCAAATAATTCTCAAGTTGCCCGGCCGTTGAGAGAGACACGATTGATGTCTTGGGGGGTCGTTCCCAATCTGCGCCATATCCTGAACTCCATGTCGCTCGTCACAAAAAAAAACAGATGTCCTCCCGTTGCCCTTGCTGTGCCCAGCTCCTTGAAGGCACCTTGATATGTTTGCCTTCCCAAGTAAGACGTTCCGTACCTATGTATCACGGCGGTCATTTCGCCGTTCAGATATGTAATTGTGGCGCCGATTCCATCACCACGATGCACGTTGCTCAGATGGCCCCAGATCCCAAAGTCAGTGCTGACAGCGAAGGCTCGTCAACCTTGCTCCTGTCATGATTTCCCCCAACCCGCCAAAGCCCAGCTCCAGCCCCGTCAAGAGCGAGCGGCCTCGACCCTAAGATTCGACCAGGACAGCAGCATACCAGCTCCCGCTCCAGTTGGGCTCGCCGTACGCGCTCTTGAGCCAGCACGTGTTGGTGCCGTAGTAGTTGCCCCAGCCCACGGCCGTGCACCCCTCCTGGGTGCCGCAGTGCTCCAGGCAGTCCTCGAACGACGTCGTGTTGACGGTGAGCATGTCGACGGCCCCGCAGCAGCTGTTGTAGTCGCGCCCGCACAGCACCAGGAAGTTCTTGTCCGCCGTCGACTCGAGGCTGTAGACCGTCCTGTTGGCGTACGGGCAGACGATGGACGACGACGCCGTCGCCACCGCCGTTGCTGTCGCCGACGGAACGCTGCTGCTGCCTGTCGAGGTCGAGGTTGCGTTTGCGCTGTGTGACACGACGGGTCAGCTTTTTTGCTTCTTTCTTGCGGAGTGAAAGGGCAGTAGTGTCTTTGCTTTGGCTTCCGGCTGGGCCGTGTGCGCCAAAGCATAGGGGCCGTTGCATGAATCTTATCCCCACACCAACTCGTTCGTCCGTCTTTGCCGTTCCCCGCGAGCCGATCCGCGCCCGGGTTTCACCTGCGACAATTTGTCCCGCGACTCGGAACGGGGGACGACCCGGGAAGAGCCGGGAGTGTTCCTCGTCCCAACTCTCTCTCCACATCATCTCCGGGGACGCGTGTGTCGCACAGATCGTGGGGTGACAAGGAGATGGGAGAACACAGCATGAAAATCTGACTCACCTCGAACTATCATCCCTCGTCCCCAGCCCCACACCAACCCCAACTGCAACGCCGGCAACGATAACAAATGCGATCACCGCCAGCACGCACCAGAAGACCATCTTCCGCATGCCGCATATCCTCTTCTCACGGGCCTGCTGCTGCTGCTTCTCCGTCTCGAACGGGTTGTGCCCGCCCTGGTAGGTCGCGCTGCTGGTCTTGCTGTACGGCTGGCTGACGGGGGTGTACAGGTTGTCGCCGCCGGGCGACACCGCCTCAGGGAAGGGATAAGCGGCGCCCACGTTGTGGTGAGACGAGGACAGCACCGCCTGGGGCGCCGGCGAATTCTCGCCCCATGCCTTGTACTCTGCGTACTGTCTCTCCGGGTCCGAGGGGGGTAGGGCCTCGGGCAGGTGGCTGTGGGAGACCTCGAGGCCCGGCTCGACGACCTGCAGGCCCGAGAACTCGTCGCGGTTGATCAGGTGCCTCCGATCGTCGGTGGTGGTGTTTGTTGTTGTTGTGGTGGTGGTGAAGTTGGTGCTAGGGCTGTTTGCGATGTCGCTGGCGGGGCCTCCTGACTCTCGTGGGCTTCGGAGAGGCCAGTCGGCTGCCATCTTGGCGCCCGTGGTCCCGGAATGGACCCGGACCTTCTGGTCGTCCGGATCTCCCGGGCCGTGGGAGCCCTGATCGGTATGTGAAGCCATCAGGTGCGCTCATGTGTTTCTTTTTAATTCAGTCTGCCCAGCGTGTCGGTGGTGGCAGCATCTTGCTGGTCCCCACCCGCGATTGAGCCTGTGGGCCGGAACGGTGCTTCAGCTTGTGGATGAGCTGTCAGAGAGAGCGGAGCTTGGAGTTGAGCGCGCGAGATTGGATAAGCAACACGAGTTAGCACGGAAGGGAAGGGAAAGGAGCGGGAGGTAGGGTAGGGCATTTCTGTCCTATTAGCCCCTCCAAGGTCCATCATCCACAGGGCCAGATGGGCGTGAGGGCCACCAACTAGGACTCGCCTGTTTGCATAAATGCGACGCTGGAAGCCGACTAATAACAGTCGAGAAAGGAGCTGCTGCGGGCGTCGGCACGGGCTCGAGTCCGCCCGCCCCTTCAGCCTCTCAATACCGCCCCTCCCTCAGATGGAACAGCCCCCTTCTGCAGGAGGTAGGGGCCCCAGGATCATACTCGCCGCAGCACAGTACCACCACAACAATCATGGGCAGGGCATACCTGCCGGTCGGAGACAGAGCAGCCGAGGGGAGGGTGTGAAGAAACGCGTGTGATGAGGGGGGCTAGCGAGAGAGTCATGTCCCCTGTCCCTGCAGCTGGACCCCTAGCGTACTCTTAATTCCTGAATTTCCCCAGTCTCTTTCCGTGCAGAGGGTGGGTGGGAAGTGGGCAAATAACAACCAAAGCCCGCCGAAGCCCGGTGTCTAGGCTCATCTCAATGAACGGCTGAAGAAATGGGCGACCGAGTGACAGCGGCTGTGGCGTGAGGGCGCGCCCCTGGTGTGAGTCTCGCCGTCTGTTTCTCTCCAACGGCTCAACCGGCCCGCATGCTCTGACCCATGGTACGCTACTCTGCTACTTCTGCGTAGCGTTTATTAGACATTCACTCGCTCTTCACCTCTGGTGCTTGTGCTGCTGCATCAGCGTGAACGGTCTAGTCCCAGGCCCCAGGCAGGTCGTTAGAAGTGGGATCCGACTCCCTGTTTAACTCTTCGGCCGATGTGGATCGTCCCAGACTGTTGGGTCAATCTTGGGACTCGGAGACTTGTGCCGGTCTAGACCTGGCTGCCATTTGTGATCACTCATGACTTGGCACCCTGGGGAGGCTGTGTTGCATCAGCATAGTCCGTGCGTAATAAGGACGGCATGCACACGGTTAATAAATGCTTACTTTTATGAGGCGAATGTGACTGTGGAATCAATGCCAACATGAATGTTCCTAAACGTGATGATCTATAATGGAAGAAGACCAATGTGGTATGATCTGACTGTAACGGGTGAAGTCTTCTCGGGTGTGGTTTCTCTTTGTGGCAAAGGGCTGACCGATAGCGAGGCAAGCACAAAGACGTAGGAGAAGAACAGGGTAGAGATCGCCGTGGAGAAAACCATACCAAGACATACCGGTAAGTGCTACTCCACTTGCATTTGTACCGTTTCGCCCAAATACTAGAAAGATGGTTGAGCAAGAAGCGCCAAAGGGCCCTGAACTGGCTCAGGTTTTGGCAGTGCACGTCGCCCCCAGTGCTTGTAATTGATGTGGTCCTTTGGGTGTGCCCATGCAGTGCATACTTTTGGAGCATCGAATGTAGGGTATGGCTGTGGCGCAATCTGGGATCACATGTAGTGCAGCACCTGTACTTTCCCCTCAGCAGGATCCCCCCTGCAGGCGACTTCGGAGTCAGCAGCCTCGATGCGGCTTCACCACATATCGAAGGTTATCTCTTGACATTGCTTTCACAAATTGAGCACCCTCTTTTTTAGAGACCTTGGGGCCATAAGCTTATTGTTGCGGAAATACCTGGCTTGGCACTCACACCACACAGGTGCAGTCCCTGGGTCATAGCGAGCGGTATATCGCTTGGCTGAGGCAAGGACAATCGACGTGGGGGCCATGTCGTTTGGGTTCTCCGTAGGCGACTTCCTCGCCGTCGCAGAGCTGGCCTACCAACTCAACAAGGCCCTGTCAGACTCTACGGGTGCTACGAAAGAGTACCAAGAACTAATCGCTGTTCTCAATGTCGTTCACAAGGTCCTGCTCCAGGTCGACCAGCTGCAGGCAGCCAACCAGCTCGCCCAGGCCACCGTGAACGCACTTCTCTTCACCGTCAACACTACGAATGTGGCCATGGAAACCTTCTTGGATCAACATGCTGCCTACGGTAAGAGCTTGAAGCCTGGGGGCTCTGGCAATCCAGTCAATGACATATTCAGGAAGGGAAAGTGGGCCATCCACATGCCAGATAAGGCAAGTTATCACACAATGATCACAGGACTCAAAGAAGTGCAAACTAATGGCCATACAGATCAGTGATCTGCAGAGATCACTAGGCACAATGCTGGCCGCAATAAATTGTCTTGTCTCCTTGGCATGTTATTACAAGTGAGTGAATCAAACCCAGCCTTCGACCTCAACTAATAGTTCTCCACAATCAGCACTGCGTATGATGCCAGATGCCAGGCAGAACTGCTACCCCAGACCTTGGCCCCCCTAGACACCCCGAGCCCATGGCAGGATATCAAAACAACAGCACGGCTGTACCGTCCTATAGGGAACCGTTCCCTCCGCCCAGGGTTCGAAGTACAATCAGATGCAAAGTCCATTTTTCGGCCCGGGCAGATCTTTGCCGCTCAAATCACATCGGGCTTCAAGCTGCACAATTATCGTACATTTCGTGACGTCGATTTTGGAAATCTCCCACTCGAGCCGATCCCGAGTCTCAAAGCCGCAGCCGAAAACGAACAGCTCGAGGACAGATCGAAGCGCTTGGCTCAGGTCCGTGGGCTTCCTCTCGATAAGATGACACGGTACTGTAAAGACGTCGAAGGGAACAGGAAGCAAGTGGATTGTCTCCTGTGCTCGGGGTCTGGACGGCCCTCAACCTACCTAAAGGATGAATGGGCCAGTTACCACTTTCGAGATGGTCACTGGCGCTATTATTCCGCCATGGTCCCAGGGCTTGTGACACATCTGTCCGAGAGCAACAGGGCGAGCGTCATTCCCTGGGAAAAACAGAAAGAAGAGCTCCCCCGGCCCCTAGATCCTAAATTCTCAGCAGAGAAGTGGATCACTATGGAAGACGTGATACTAGATACTCCCATCCACGACGACGAGGATCTGACCATCATTGCCTCGGGACGCAGCCGCCTCCACGACCATGGTTTTCCTGGCCCGGTTATGATCCAGCGATTTGTCGTGGTTCGCGAAGGCAGTCGTCAATGCCTGGCCCTGGGCATCCATACGTCAGTTGAAAACACTCATCCCTATGTTCGGTTTCCGGAAGACGGTACAACTAACACAAAATGAAGGTACGCGAGACACGGCTGCGGCCACCAGCCCGACCAGGAGCTCTACGGCGCCCTCGGCCCCGAGAAGACGCCCCCTCCCCTCCAGCCAGACGAGACACGAATCGTCCTGTCCCACGTGCGGATGAAGCCCGACCACCCGTCCCTGTCCCTCCCGAGCACCGCCCGCATCCACTACGGCCGGTCCTACGAGATCGAGCACGACCTGCCTGTCCAGCCCCTCGGGCTGGTCCACGCCGCCTCCATGGAGACGCTGATCGACCAGTTCGAGAAGCACGTCGTCAAGCTCACGCCGGAGGAGAAGGCCCAGCAGGGACGGAAACGCAAGCGGGAGGCAGACCAGGATCCGCAGGTCCGAGTCGAGGCTGCAGAGATGGGTGTCGTTAGGGACATGAGGGAGAGCATCACAAGGGTATTGGGGCCTGAGCTGACGCCGGTTGAACATCAACCACCGCAGGCCACATTGGAACAGCTTTATCCCCCGCGTCCACGTGTGGGTCCGATGTTTCGATTTCAGAAGAGATTCTGAACAAGACTTAGGCTTTCCAGTCTATGTATTGTTCAATAAACCAGGAACAAATACGGACCAAACGCAAAACAATTATTCGTGCGCACTGGCTATCACTTCAGGTGCCTGACATGACACTTAGAATGGCGCAGAAAATGTGGCGAAGCTGACATTGTTCGGCGTTACTTGACGATTGTGTGAGGCTTCTATATCCTACGTCCTCAACTCACTAGAAGAGATTGGGGTTGACGAAGATGCATTTGATTGTATGATAGCAGGCCGTCATGACGCGTACTGGACGTACTGCATGCCCGCTGAGGCGAAGGAAGACATGTCCTTGCAAGCGGCTGACGACCGAAGATCGGTGGCAGCTGCCTGGGAGATCAGATGTAAAGACGATTCATTGAGTATGGAGGTTCTACAGAAGAAAGGAAAAAAGAAAGAAAGGAAACTATCTACATCCTCACTGCCGTTGAAGTCTAAAACAGGGCCAAAGGGGGCAGTGAAGGGTTGACCCTATCCCTGCTTGAACCCCTTCTGCCCTGCCACAAGGTCGGAGTTACGTGAATACCTGCGCAAATGGCAGTTCCAAGAGTTTTGAGAAGATCAGTAGACCTGAAGAACAGCATGGAAGATTAGGAATCCATTGGATGGACAATAAGAGGACGCCATGTCAGATGTATCTGGCACATATCCCAGCTGGACCTTTCGGTGAAGGGGAGGACGGAAGAGCCTCCCGTGAACAGCGCCGGACTTGATGAATTCAGTAGCACTTTCAGAAGCGCTACAAGACCATCAGAAGTGGGTGCTCGGGCCTGCGTCTCGAAACGGGCTACATGGGGGGGGGGGCTTCAAGGCTTCTCAAAGCCGCGCTACCATGACGGCGGCCAGTCGTCCAGGTTTATGTGCTAATAGCCTGAGATCTGTGCCTTCTGACTTGAGCCTTGATGCATTGCGCGATTCGAGCCTCGAATTGATATATCTAGCGTTATCTCCTTGAGATGGGCAAATCAAGTTGCGGCTCCTGGAATGGGTGTCGGGCAGTGCCCCCGACGATTGCGCATGGCCGCTGTGGAGATCAATCACTGAAGCTTTGCCGACGCTATGTTTGCCTGACTCCGGCCGCACGGTAGGTACGTGTCGTTCCCATGATATCAGTATTGGATTCTTTTACTTGGGAAGGATTTGACAAGTGTTTCGCGTGGTTGAAGTTCTCCTCATACGCGATATTCGTGAGTTAGCTGCTACCTAAAGTCGACGAGGAAGCTGATCAGTATGCCCGTCCCTCTCCACTGACAAGAAGAAGAAGAAAACAGGTACTCACTGACAAGAAAAACGCCTACATCATGAGAGATTCATGTGCAGAGTTCAAGATCGGTGCAATAATCTTGCCGATGTGGAGAACTTAGGGAGCCGAGCGGCAGTGCGGATGAATGTTTAAAGCGAGTGCTTCAGGGGTCGAAGCAGCGTCGCCATACTGGCATCGGTATGTGATACGTTGAAATACGAATTTACGAATTAAGTTCGTCGTCCAGACCAACCTCACGGTCTCAGCTACAAGTGCGATTTCAAAGCATATCGGGCGATCAATATAGCCCAATATCGACGCCGCCGTTGTGTCAATCGGGGAGACATGAAAAGGCAGATGGAAATCGGATGACATATTAAGCACCATCGGCGAGGGCTTGCAAGAATAGCAAATGGATTTGATCACCTCTAGCTTACAGCAAACGACCATTGAATCTCAAACTGCATTGTATTACCGGCCAGAATGAATCAAGCACTCAGCAACGCAGGGGGTTTGGCGTCTGCGACACTGTTCTACGCAAACGCCCTTTTGCCGGCCATCCGCCGCAGAGGCATGGTCGTCGGCGGCGTCACGCTCGGTCTCTCGGTCGTCCGCCTTGTTAACAATACTCTCAACTCTTGGGCACTGAACAACTGGAGCATCAAAGCGGATAATCGGTGGAAGTGGGACAGGGAAGTTGCAGTGGTCACAGGCGGCTGCGGAGGCATTGGTAGGGAGCTGGTGAACGGCCTCGTCCGCCGGGGTGTCAAAGTGGCTATATTTGATGTTCAACCCCTCCCTGAAGACATGGCAACCGACGCGAACATTTTGTACCTCAAGACAGACATAACATCGGAGACCAGCATCCGGGAGTCAACCTCTGTCGTGCGGACAACGTTCGGCGACCCGTCCATCCTCATCAACAACGCGGGGATCGCAACGCCGCACACAATTCTGGACACTCCAGCCGCCTTTCTCGACAATATCTTCGGCGTCAACGTCATTGCCCTGTGGCTCATGACAAAGGAGCTCCTGCCAAGCATGATCCAGGCAAACAAAGGCCATATCGCGAACATCTCGAGTGTGACCGCGTACATGGCGCTGCCTTCCATGGTCGACTACTGCGCCTCCAAGGCGGCCTCGCTGACCTTTCACGAAGGGCTCAACTGCGAGCTGAAGACAAAGTACAAGACCAGCGGCATTTTGACCACGATAGTCCTGCCGACTTGGGTTCGCACTGGCATGTCTCCCCCGAACGCGGACGAGATCGAGAAGGCGCAGGGGAAGATGCTCTCGCCCCGCTATGTGGCGGACCGAACACTGGGGCAAATCTTCAGCTGCAGGGGAGGCCAGATTGTGCTGCCGAGGACATTGGCTTTCTTCAGTTCCGTGAAAGGGTGGCCCAATTGGTTGCAGGAACTCCTTCGAGACGCGATGGGCAGAGCCAGTTTGCTCTAGAGGTGTTGTGGCGCTTACGATGAGACTGAACCAGGAAATATTAATCAAGACCCCAAAAATTTCAACTGCACATGTGGCCATTCCGTAGACATGATCTCTTTCCGTCTCGCTCTTTCAATGGAGGCCAACGGGTTCGTTCATCTTCAGCCTCCCCTAGCGACATCGCATTACTCGGCGGTGCTTGTCTTCATCTTTTCCTCCAACACCACCCCTTGTTGATTTCCAGCATCCACAAGAAGATGATACAATCTTGATAATGGTAGGCGTCGCTGGTATCTGGTCTGCCCAGACGGCTTGAGGTGGAAAAGACAACACCAACGGCATTTATCGGATAGATTGACAAGTCCGTCGTCGCGCTGGGACCTCCGATAAGCCCCCTAGCATGAGGGTGACACTGTTCACTAATCAGCACGTTCAGGGCCAGACTTGACCACTAAGCTTCTGGACTGTTCTTACAAAGGACGCAACACATGCAGCTTACAAATAATGCCGACAAGCTGTTGTACCGTGGTTTATTCCGCGTATATACATCCGTACATATAAGTTACGAGTTGAAGTAGATGTCCAACTGGCAGACGCGATCATCACCGGCATAGCATAGTTTATTTCAGCATATTCTAGATCAAGCCCCTATCGACCTCTCCTGTAGAACAAACTGAGATGGCGCCTAAATCACTTAATCACGAGCGGCCGACTGTCCTCATCACAGGGTAACCCAATTCTCTCCCCGAACCTCAACATTCCCGTGCATCGCTAAAAACCCCCTGTCTTGATGGCAGATGCTCAGCAGGCAGTGCAGGGAATGCTCTCGCACTGGAGTTCGCAGCCCGAGGCTTTCGCACCATCGCAACTGCGCGCTCAAAAAAGGCTCTGTCTAATTTAGAGGAAAAGGGCATCGAGACCCTCGTACTCGATGTCACAAAGCCAGAAAGCATCGCCGCATTAAAGGAGGAGGTGGTCCGGCTTACGGGAGGCACCCTCGACATCCTCTTCAACAATGCGGGCGCGCGTACGTCTTTCACCAGCTCCCGTTTCTTTTTGCAATGGCGTTGATAGCGCGGCAAGGAAAACCTTCAGGGAACTAACCATGTCACAGTGTACGAAGCCCCGGCCATCGAGGCAGACCCAGCGCGCGTCCGCAGCCTGTTCGACACCAACGTGTTTGGCTTGTTTGACATGGTCACAGCATTCACCCCGCTCCTCCTCGCCGCCGTGCCGTCATCCAAGCAGCCCCCAACCATCGTGAACGTCGCCTCCGTCCTCGCACGCCTCCCAAACCCCTTCTCCTCGGCCTACAACGCGACCAAGGCTGCAGTCGCCTCATACTCGGATACTCTCAGGCTGGAGGTCGAGCCGCTGGGGGTGAAGGTCGTGACACTGTACATGGGCGAGGTCTCGACCCCGCTGATGTCCGCGGATAACATCAATTTCGGCGCGGAGAGCATCTATGCCGACGTGGAGCACAAGGTCAAGGAGAGGAGTCTGAAGCACGAGAAGACGACAATGAGCCCTGTTGAGTTCGCACGCCAGGTGGTGCGCGCTCTTGACGGCGGTGGAGACAGCTACATCTGGAAAGGTTCTAATGCGTTTGTGGTCTGGCTGCTGAATGCCGTGGGGCCCAGGAAAGTATTTGACAGCACGATGAAGAGTCCCGTGGGTTTCAACGATGCCACGTTGAAGAGGAAGCTTCACCAGAAGGGCCAAGCTAAACATGGACCGTCTTCCAAATGAGTTGGTGTCAAGAGGTTTGTTGGATTGTAATTAGACAGGTGCTTTTGGATTAATTAGACATAAATTTGGAATACGTATTTAGATTTAATATCAGTCCCATCACCCAGACATATGCGCATTGATAACAACAAAGCCACAGACATGTAAATTTGGGCGTCGTGGCGGGAAAGTCTTCATCTTCAAGTTCCGATTTCGACAACGACTTACATTACCTGGCCAATGAGACTCGGGAGCGAACTTTCTATAGTGCGACAAAAATCCGCGAAAGCGGCGCTGAAATCTTTTCTAGATAGCTCAATATAACGGGAAAGGAAAACGAGCAACAAACCAAGCAAGAGCGACGGCTACAGCGACTTTGCACAAGAAGCGGAGACCGATGGAGAGGGTGGTAGCGACAGCTCCGATGAGCTTGAAAACGAGGAGACGCTCGCTAACGAGAGTTTAGATATGGGCATGCGGCTCTGGAGAAGAGGAATCTGAAGAAACCTGTTCGCGCTTTTTTCACGCTCATGAACCAGGAAAAAGTGTGACGAAGACTTTTATTTGTACGAACAGGACTATCACAATGAGATTTGGCATCGCACATGTGTCTACCAAAAAAACCCAGTGTCTTCGCTTCCGGGCCTGACGCCGTGATCCTCATTTTGAGATTGGGAGGCGCTCACGCATCCTTCACGTCTGCGATATTCGCAAGGATAGTCTCCTCCAGGGTAACCCATCCCGGACGCCCAAGCTCTTGCAGCAACTTCTCAGCCTTATCCCTGGGCTTGATCTCGTTTGGATCCGATCCGCCAGAGAAGTTGTCGGGGATTTTCTTGTTGTTAGGACCGGCCTTGCGGAGGACGTCCAAAACCTCATCCCAGCTAAATCGTCCAGCGAAGCCAAAGATCCGCTGATCCTTGACGTGGTCAAAGATGGCGGCTGCGACATGCAGTCTGCCGGTGTCCTGAACATCGATGTAATATTCTGTAAACTGCTTAGCAACCACTCGCAATTCGATAAGGAGGATTTAAACCGTACGTGGCGCAATTGCGCGGTGGAAATCTGTCACCTGTCCGTTCCAAAGTCCGACAGGGAGACCAGAGCTGCTGGCGTAGCCCTGGTTAACTGGGTCTAGAGACTTGCCGAAGTTGAAGTTGGGGAGAACTGATCACGTCAATATTCCGTAGCTACAGGCAATCTCACGAGCTGACAGATCTCACCTGTGTTGACAACCAAGTCGGGGCGACTGCTGCGGTTTTCCTTATGGTACTTCCACACCGCCTGCTCAGCCTCTGTTTTGCTGGCGGCGTAAGTAACGAAGCCGCGCTCCTCGGTGTAAGGGGGGTCGGCCCATGCAGCTTTGATCGCGAACTCATTCCACGTGTCTTCAGTCACTTCGATACCGGGGATGGATGGATCGGAGAGAACAGCTGCCGATGACGACGAGGTCAAAACGAATCGCTTCACGGAAGGCTCCTTATAAGCCGACTTCAGGGCATTCAGAGCAAAGGCAATGGCCGGGGGAATGACGGCGTTAGGGTCCGCCGCAAAGTTGATGATGCTGGCGGAGTGTGCAACAACGGAGGTGCCTATACGGGGGTCAGCCGCTGATTGTAAATTCTTCAGTGCTCACATGCAGCATACCTTTGACAGCCTCGTCGAAGGCGCCCTCAGCCGTCAGGTCAGGGACCTTGACAAGCTCGAAGTTGCCCTTTCCGTACTTCTTGTCGAAGACGGCTTGGAGCCAGGCATTCTTCTCCGTGTCCCGGACAGTACCGCGTACTTTGTAGCCATACTCGAGGAACTGGTCGGCAGTGTGAGAGCCCAATAGGCCGTTGGCTCCAGTGACAAGCACAGTGGAGCCCTTGGGCACTGCGAGGGTGGGAAGAGGTGCCATTGTTATTGAGTGGTGAGACGTCGGAATAAGATATTTTGGTGAGCGTTGAAGTAATAGAATCAATTGATGAGTTGTATTGTATTGGGTAGAATGGCAGACGGCGCCTTCTGGGTTAAATAGCTGAGTCTGGCGATAGAGCCAAAACCTCGTTAAAGACGTTTCTTGGCGTTAAGGTTGGCCGCTCTCGGGGCAACCGGTAGGCCGCCAATGCATGTGAAGCCCATCTCCACGTCTTTGGGCGTTACTGATTGGCTTGACGTCGACCGCGGCCTGATAAGTAATCCTCCCGAGCTGGTCGTAGTTTTCTCCCATTAGTCATCGAGAGCAAGGGACATGATTCCAATGCCAGCTAGGGTTACGTATCACGCCTGTGAGCCTAATAATTACTAAGAAACTTTCAAGGACTGTTTCGGGTTTCTACTGCCTGCGACTTGACCCTTGGACGTAGTGGGACTGAACGAACATCACTGGAGTCTGGCGCAAAGTGGGCACCCATCCACTCGGCATCGGTTGAATGTGCGGAGAGTTTGCAACAAATGTCGCAACGGCTCCGAGTGGGTAATATACGAGGTTGGTTGCATCATTTTCAAGCGCAACATCTTGAGACTCGGTCGACAATTATCAACAACTTCGGGTGATGTTTCAGCCCAATCAATTGGCCCCCATCCCACAGCCTTTAGCTTTGGAAATCATTACACACGAGGACCAGTTGAGATGGCTTCGCTCCAAAGGTCGAGGTCATCCGGGGAGACCAGCTGACCGAATGTGTCTGATCTGTCATCAGTTCTTTCCGATGCCGGCATTAACATTACAATCTCCAGTGAGCTGACATTATGCTCATTTATCAGCATGGCGGCGGTTGTAGTAGTGTCTGAGGAGACCCTGGGGTCGAGCCTGGTCGTAATCAGCTCGGAGCTCTCCTACATACTAGGCATAACATGAATGGCAGTAGAGGCTGGGTGTGAGAGATCGCGGACGTCAACAACGACGGTGTCAGAGAGCAACCCAAAGGAGGTCTTGACGAGCCCTTCCCCATTCTTACAGGAATTACTGGCAATAATAACGTTGAATGGAGCACACAATGTCTAACGGTAGAGAGGATGGGTGAGCCGAGAGACTATGGTAGTGTGAGAGAGAAGCGGCGCTACGGCAGAAAGATCTTCGTCTTCCGAATTCACTTCCCTTTCCCTCCACACACCACCCATATTCAAGCACTGTAGCCCTGAAGGAGCAAATGGCATGGACTTCGGAGACTGTTGGTAGTTCCCCGTCATCGCTAGCGGTCATCGTGGAGTACACCACCTGCCACAGATCGTTCGGGGGCCAGAGACCTGCCGCTTCCACTCAGTGGATCTTCAGCTCCAATGCTGGCCAAGGCCAAGCAGCTAACTGGCATTCTGAATTATTGAATGATCCACATTATTTTCGGAAACTTTTTTTTTGTCGGGCGTAAACATTACACCGGTCCGCAAGCGCAGGCTCATTCCTCTGCCCCATGACTATTGATCTAGTCTAGACCACATGTTTCGCGAGATTTGGTGGACATCTACTCACATGAAGACGAATACATCAGCATTGTATGATATCTAACACTGGGTTATTGAGCGATTACCACTGTGTAAAGGAGCCGCCCACAGCGTTATGAATGCGGATTGAAAAAAAACCACTCTGCTCAAGAAGAATACGGAAAGCAGATAAATATTATCCTAAAAAAGCAGTTCAGGACTTGGGTGAGCAGCAAAATCTCAGGAGCTCTGGTACTGGCAAACATGACACACTTTCTATGAGAGAGACCTTGTATACGTGAACATGTGATCGGATCTTGTGACATATATAATGAACTTCTTTCCTTAGTGCTAATTCGACCAAATCATGAAAGTCAACCAAATCTCGCAGTGTTGTAGCTACATGACATTCCCCCGAATCAGGTCTCCTCGTTCATTTTCCACCTCTTAGACATTCCCCCAGCCAGCTGTGATGACCTCCCTGACTGTTCGGGCCTTGATCTCCGGGAAGACTTCATTAAGCGATTTGGTAGTCGGGTGCAGGTGAAATTTCCCTGTCTCAAACCAGACGCCGAAAGTAGAGAACAGTGCCTGGATCTGCTCCTTGGGCATCTGTGAATACAATGACGGGTGCGAGGGCAGCTCAGTGATTTTTCCCGCGCGAAGAGTATCGAGGTCATCATAGGTCACCTCGAAGGTCTCGCCTATTAATATTCAATTAGTTCTAGAGCTTACTTCTTCCCTCGTCTGGAGTACGGTGGTCACAGTCACCCGTTGCCTTACCTGTAACATCCTCAGCGATGTGAAGGAATTCATTCCAAGTAACGGTATCGCCAATAACATAACTTTCAAGCTCCCACTTCGGGAGGTCTAGGGTCGCTGCAACGAACTCAACAAGATCCAGGGTATGGATGAAGGTAACCGGTGTATTTCCCGTGCCAGGAATAGCTGCCCTCTTATTTTCGATGTCGATCGCGATGGTATGCTGGCGCTGGAATGACTTTACGCGAGGATGACCCCAATAATCGAGGAAGTAGCCCACATAAAACAAGGTGTATTCTAGGGAGGTCTTCTCCAGAGCTTCGACCGCGTCAAGCTTGGCCTTGCCGATATCCATCCCGCTATCTTCGACTTGGCTGTGGCGCTCGTCATTAGCTCGTGAACATATTGTGACATCTCGTTTCTGGGAGGACTAACGGTCTTGAATAGGGAATGCCCCAAATGCTGGGAACAAAGCGTCTCGTGTACTGGGAAGCCTCGGCTGCCTTCACCAGGTTCACTTGCGGGGAGCCGTCAAAGGTCACAAACAAAGTCGATATCACAGTGTCGATTTTGTTGTCCACCAAGACCTTGGTCAAGGCGTCGACATTGTCGTAGTCAACGGCGATGACGCTTATTCCGGTTTCAGCCTCAAGCTTTGGGTTCGTCTGCTCCCATTAGCACCAAGATTCCACGGGCTTCAGCTTAATCCGGGGGTACCAACCGATCGGCTAAGGATCTTGACTTCAAAGTTATCCTTTCGGCAGATGGCCTCGGCAATAGCCCGGCCGAGCCCTCCAGTACCTCCAGCGACTGCAACGGTGGTGACCATGATAGCGTCTAGATGATAGTCCTCGGAGAGATTTACTCAGGAGAGTTGGTCTTCAGAACTCCGACCCGAGTTGTGATTCAGACAAGAAGCTTGCATTATTTATATGGCTGTGACCCTACATAGTGCTCTCTGGATGGTTATATTCATCCGTCCGAGAGTGGATGCTATAGTTGGTTGCGGAATACGACTCGTGCCGGCCTAATTGATGTCCCGACGGATGAGCGGCGTGGTGTTGAAAAGCACGTCAGTCGTCAATGGATATTCAGGGGTTAGATCCCCAGAGCCCCCCTCATCCTGGTAAGGGAACTAGACAACGCAAGGCAAAGCAAAAGCACCAGAAACTCACCATGGTCAATGTCGTAGTCGCCGGGGGCACTGGCGGTGTCGGACGTTCTATTGTTGACGCGCTCAGGGCGGATGGGAAACATAAGGTCATTATCTTTGCCCGCAAAGTACGTGAATAAGCAAGCCACAGCATATCTTGGACAGAGAAACAGCCACTGAGCAAGATCACGAACAGGTTCCTGATAATGTTGAATTGGGATTTCCCGTCGTCGCAGTTGACTACGACGATGTTGACGCCCTACAAGCCGTTCTGGAGGAGCATCGGATCGAGACGGTCATCTCAGCACTTGCACTACACTTCATTGGTGTCGGCAAGTCGCAGATCAACCTCATCCAGGCAGCCGAAAAGGCCAGAACCACGAAGCGATTCGTGACCAGTACCTGGGCTGTCAGACCTTCCACGGAGCAAGCCCCCCCTAGAACCCTGGGCGCAGGATTTACACCGCTGACACAAGCTCCGCTAGTCATCTGGCCCAGCTGCCCCACGGTTTCCAGCATATTGATTCATACGCCGAGCTCGAGAAGACTGGACTCGAATGGACGGCTTTCAACCTGGGCTGGTTCCTCGAGTACTACGCGATGCCACACGTAGACACGTACATCACTCAGACGACATTTGTCGTGGACATGGCCAACAAACATGCTTCCATACCAGGGAACGGGAAACAGGCCATGACCTTTACATATACAAAGGACGTGGCTAAGTTCGTCGTGGCGGCGCTTGATCTCCCAAAATGGGAGCGAGATACATATGTCATCGGTGATAAGATGACTTGGGAAGAATTCGTCAATATCGCTGAAGAAGCCCGAGGTACGCAACGGTCGCGTTACATGGCCAAATGGCCTGCCGATTCCGAGTTTGAGTGGGGATAGGTCGCTAATGACTGGCATTTTAGGGGAGAAATTCACCGTCACTTATGATACAGTGGACATGCTTAAGTCTGGCAAGATCACCGAGCTCCCAGGACAGGTCGCTGCATACTCTTACTTTCCTAAGGAGTGGACGCAAAAGCTTTATTCTGTCTTTGGCTTGTGGGTCACTGAAGGCGTCTTTGACTTCCCCGACCATAAGGCGCTGAACCATCAGTTTCCTGGCATCAAAGTCACTACTGTGAAGGAGATGCTGGACAAGGCCTGGCGAGGCAAATGAGTAGACATTTGATAGATAGAAGCCTTAATATGACTTTCACTAAGCTTCATGTGGCGGTGGCTACGTATTCATATCCTAATTCGTGAAGAGATAAATTCGCTGTAGTTGACGGTGCTCCAGGTATTAATATGTAGTAAAAAGACCTGGTCAATGATGAAACCTCCTGCATGGGGAGGACTGAGGTCGCCAATGTTTGCATCAAGGAATGGTGTGATGGAAACCGTGCTCCATCGTTCCAGTGAGCTTAGAGCACGGGAGTGAATCGCAATTACATTCATGCTGTATTCCTACCAGATCTTGCATGTACTTCGCTTCCAGAACAGGGCCTACCCATCAAATCTTGCACTTAATACTGCCTCACCACTCTCATTGTAGCAAGACCATGGTCGAGAATACGGGCCAGCGCGATACCACTGAACATTGAAGGGGATGACAAACAGGATAGCCAAGTGTAGATTCCGTGGGTGGGCTTGCGCATTGGCTGGAATGCTGAAAAACGTCTGAGCCTCGGCCCATCGCTGACAAATGATCTCAGAATTAAGATTCCAAGCAGTCTCGGCGGGATCGTTGCGCCGCAAGCAGCAGTAGTCATGCTAGTGCCTCGGTTGGATTACTGAACAATCATGGTCACACACTCTTCAATCCTAGGTTAGCATACCTTATTGACGAGATATATATCAATTATATCTATTTAGATGTTGCTATACCCCCTCGGTGTGTAATAAGTGTCCACCCTTCTCGTTCTGCATCTCTCTATCTACAATACATCGGCCAACATGAAAGCTCTCGTCTCCAACCGTGGCATCTTCACCAGGATCATCAATATCAGCCGCGGCAAGGCCATTGGCGGCCAAGGCGGCCGTGTTCTGGACGATGTGCCCGTTCCCAAGATCTCCCCCGACGAGATCCTCGTCAAAGTCAAAGCTGTAGCTCTCAACCCGACAGATTTCAAGCATCTGGACGCCATCTCCCCCCCGCATTCTATCATTGGATGCGATTACGCCGGTGTGGTCCACCAAGTTGGCAATGCTGTGAAGGGCAAATGGAACATTGGCGACCGCGTGGCCGGCGCCGTCCACGGAGGCCTGTTCCCTGACAAAGGCGCCTTCGCCGAGTACCTGAAGACGGATGCGGACTTGGCTTGGAAAGTCCCTGAAGGCGTGAGCGACACGGACGCGACCACGTACGGAGTATCGGCCGTGACCGCCATGCTCGTCCTGAACGGTCGCCACGGGCTGCCCTTCGTCAGCACTACGCCTACCACCCCGAAGAATGAAGCGGTCTTCATCTACGCGGGAGCTACGAGTGCCGGCCTGTACCACATTGAGCTTGCGAAGGCGGCCGGATACACGGTCGTCACAACCGCCTCGCCCCGTTCATTCGACCTGGTCAAGAAGTACGGCGCGGATGCCGTGTTTGACTACAAGTCACCAACAGTCGCGGCAGACATAATCAAGGATTATCCCAAGCTCACAAAGGCGGTGGATTGCTTCTCCGAGGGCAACTCGACGTCCATCTGCGCTGAGGTGCTGAAGCCCAGTGGCGGCAAGGTGGTTACGCTGTTGCCCAATGGCAAATCGAGCACTCCTGGTGTGTCCTATGATCTCGTCATGTCATACACCGGCTTCGGGCATCCCTTCCAGTGGCTGCCACCTATTGGCCCCAAATTCGAGGCTAGACCGGAAGACCGTGCGGCTCTTGTTCGCTTCTACGAAACTCTGCCACAACTCACAAACATCCTGAAGCCCATCCCGACCATTGAGCTGAAGGATGGCTTTGACGGTATTCTGGAAGGACTGGACAAGTTGCGGCAGGGCCAGGTGGCTGGTGGGAAACAGGTCGTCAAGTTTGGTACGACGTAGGGCCAGGGTCAACACTCTTGATTAGGTGTTGGTATATGTGTGATTAGCGAAGTGAGTTCCAATTTGTTGAGGTGTTGTTCAACATAAACGGAATTAATTTCTACATTTTCCCATTGCAAAGAAACGAGTTGATGAGAAAGATGAGAAAGCAGGAATGAGAGGTTACGAGGCGTGGGATGGTCTTGGCGCTTTTGTATAAAACCTATAGAACAGGCGAATTTGAGTCCAAATACGTGCCAGGCAGAGGCCTGGATGCGATTGGAGGAGCCAGCAGCTGACCTGTCTGTATAAAGCTCACCAAACTCTTGGGGACAGAATGTGATAATTGCCGGGCGTGAAAGCGATTGCGTCAGAACCCACCACTTCCAGAACTGGAAGTATTCAGTGGGGGCCAACTTCCAGGACCCTTACAAGGGATCTAACATCACGACTCCCGGTCCCGAATGGAATGCCGAGGCCAACTCTTTGTGTTGAGATTATGCGTCCACGAAAGTTGACCGGGGGAGGAGGCAACGGAGGCCGAGGGCCCAGAGGTGGGAACAACAGCGGACCTTGGGCTGATCTTCACTGGCCGGGGATGAGTGGAGCTGATGCGAGCCGATAAGGCGACGAGGGGGCCCGGTCAACAGATGAGCCGAAGTTGAGCCAGCGAAAAAGGTCACAACAACTGCGCCTATCTGTGCTAAGTCACTTGTCGCTTGTGTTTCTTCTCATACCACATCACGGACTTCGTCTTGAAGAAATTGCATTCCTCCAAGCTTTGAATCAATAATGATATGGCCAGGGGGAATACCACAGAGGGGATCATTGCAGCAAGTCGGACGTTTGCTGAGGACCGGCTGCCAACCATGTGCCATGCGGGCAGCTCAGGTGTCTTTTCACCCAGCAGCAACCACGTCTAAGTATGATGTCAGCTACAAGACGACTGCATCTTGCGTGATCTAATGAGGGGCTCCTGCGACACATGCAAATGCTGGAAAATCTCGAATGGGTCTCCGAGAAGCCTACACTTGCTTACGTAGGTACCCATTATTATTCACTTTCTTCCAGTCAGTCTTGCAGCTCTGAGTCCGAATTCTCTTTGGCCATGCGACGTTGAAATCAATTAGTAAGACATGTTCGGCCGAAAACTCGGACTTCGGAAGTCGCGTACTCACTGAATAGTAATCACAGAATGACTCGCAGCTCGGGCCCGGCCACTGCTTGAACCGCCGTGCATCGACTGTGATACTGGTTCCCTTGGAGTTGAAGCTGGGTCAAGTTCGCCCTCTCCTGATATGGGGGTCGTCACACATGAGTTTCTTGATCTCGGGACCCGGGTGGTTTTGGGTGGATCTCATCAATACAGTAGTACGAGCACAAGTCGGAAAGGTAGATCTACCCGCGCCCGACGGATCTGCAAGTGTCCAGTATTGGAGATGGAGTCAATACAACCTTTGGAATCTTGTCGGAAGTCAGAATCCGACCGCAGCCAACGGAGACGCAAGTATCCGGTATCGAGACTGGAATCTCAATTCATCGCTGCCATAAATGCGAGGTTTTGGCATGTAGGTATTGAAAAAAAACAAGCGCCCGGCCAGTACTATCTTCATCACGACGCTTTTCATCACTCCAAAACACACTCTTCCTCATACCATTGGTCCTTCTACGATATACGTCTCAAATATAAAATCTGCACTGCTCAAAATGACTGAAACGATCTCCCCAGATTACTTGGTGATTGGTGCGGGTGCTATGGGACTCGCTTTTGTCGATACCCTGCTCACGGACACAAAAGCCACTGTGGCTGTGGTTGACCGCTACGCTCGGCCGGGCGGTCATTGGACGATTGCGTATCCTTATGTACGCCTGCATCAGCCATCTGCATTCTACGGCGTAAACTCTCGGCCCCTTGGGGACGACAGCATCGATCAGATTGGATTGAACAAGGGCTTGGCCGAGCTGGCGCCTGCGGATGAGATATGTGGCTACTACAGCAAGGTGATGCATCAGACTTTCCTGCCATCCGGCCGTGTCACATATTATCCAAGGCACGAATATCTGGGCGATGAGGGATTCCGGTCGATTCTGACGAACAAGGTTATCCGCGTTGGACCCAGTACCCGGATTGTGGATGCGACCTATATGAAGGTGAAGGTTCCCGCCATGGGTCCGCCTTCCTACGAGGTCGCGAAAGACGTCAGTCTCATCACACCCAACGATCTGCCGAAGGTTTCACGGCCCTATGGTGGATACACTGTGGTCGGTGCCGGCAAAACCGGGATTGATGCTTGCCTTTGGCTCATAGTCAATGGAATTGATCCAAAGGACATCTCGTGGATCATGCCCCGCGACTCATGGCTAATGGACCGGGCCATCTTGCAGCCTGGGTTTCAGCTGGCTGCAAAGACCGCGGCCAAGCGCGCATCAGATGATGAGGCGATCATGTCGGCCTCATCTTTAGATGATCTGATGCATCGGCTCGAGGCTAGCGGGACGACGATGCGAGTAGATGACAAAGTGTGGCCCACCATGTTCAAGTGTGCCACGGTCTCCGTTCCCGAGCTTGAACAGCTTAAACGAGTTGGGACGATAATACGGCAAGGACGAGTCGTACGTCTTGATGCGGACAAGGTCACGCTGGAAAAGGGCGTATTCGAGCCCGTGCCAGACTCGCTTTACATCGATTGCACTGCCGATGCTCTAGCAAAGGTGGATCCAGTGCCAGTGTTCAATGGCAATCGCATCACTCTCCAGGCAGTCCGTTATTGCCAACAGGTGTTCAGCGCTGCTTTCATCGCCCACGTCGAGGCCGCTTATGAAGATGAGAAAGTCAAGAACGAACTCTGTCGTGCCGTCCCACACCCTGACGAGGTCCTTGATTACCTCATTGTCACCTATCAGTCGTATCAAAATTCACTGCGATGGAATGCAGAGCCAAGGACGGTCGCCTGGCTTAAGGAAGCCCGTCTAGACTTGTTTAGCAAGCTTCCAGGTTTAACGCCTAAGGACCCAACGGAATCTGAAAATGTCTCTGCTCGAATGAGGGCGAGGATTGAAGGCGCCTGTGTCAAAATTAAAGAGCTCATCAGTACGCTTCCCGAGCAGGATGCAGTGAGAGCAGAGGCGCAGCTGGCGAGGTTTTGAATGTCTTGCTACTACCCCAAGTAGCTTGATGCACAATACGGCAGATCTTGTTCTAGACAGATCTCTACCTGATAGAATTTTATATTTTTCTAAGTCTTTAAATTCAGGGCTTCTCCACGAATATTTCCAAGTATAGGGAGACTATCCTCCTGGGCAGAAGGATACAAGACGTATGATTGCATTTTCTTCTAAGCAAGTAGGTATATTCAACCACAGGTAATTTGCTACTATATCTATTCAGATCTAATTTGTCCCAAGATCCCAAAGCTTCTTAAACTCGCTATTTCGCTTCAGGAGAGTGCGAGGGTTATCCCATTCCAGGAGCCGACCACCACCCATGACGGCTACATGATCGAAGTCGATGACAGCACCGAGGCGATGCGCAACAGCAATAACGGTGCAGCCTGCAAATTTCTCGCGCATGACGTCCCTGACCAGCCGTTCGGACCGTTCGTCGACGTTGCTGCTGGCCTCGTCGATCAGGATGATACGCTTGCCCGCCAACATGGCCCGGGCGATGCACAGGAGCTGCCGCTGCCCCTGCGAAAGCCGGTCGGCGTCCAGCGGGCTGTCCAGGCCGCCCAGCCGATCTACTACATCGTCCATCTTGAGCCGGCGCAGGACTTGGAGGATCTTGTCGTCGTCGATTTGTTGTTGCTGCTGCTGCTGCTCGTGCTCCCGCCGGTGCTGCTGTCGGCGAGGGACGACAAGGTTATCTCGGAGACTCGTGTGCTTCAGGAAGAAAGGTTGCTGCGGGACAACGGCCACTGCAGCGCGTACAGCTTGCCGCGGCAACGTCGTGATGTCGACGCCGTCGATGGTGATGCGCGATCCAGGCCCAACTTCGACGAGGCGCAGAATGCAGCCTAGGAGCGAGCTCTTGCCGCTCCCACTGCGGCCACAGATGCCGACCTTGGCACCGGCGGGGATGTCAAGGCTCACGCCGCGCAGGACGGGCTCGCCGCCGCCGCGCTCATCGTACGAGGCCACTAGATTCTCAATGGTGACGCGGCCGTGGGTCGGCCAGTTCTCGGGCACGGTGCCTGTCTCGGCGGGTCTGTTCTCCGATTCGGTGTCGGTGCAGAATGTCTTGACGCGCGCGACGGCGCCGAAGGACGTCTCGAGCTGCGTCCAGTCCTGGATAACGTGGGCCAGCGACTGGCCGAACGACATGATCTGCACGAAGGCCAGGGCCACGTACTGCGCCGACAGTTGCTCCCGCAGCTCCACGACCAGGACCATCATGACGGTCACGAGGACGGCGGTCATCAGGTCGAGGACGAGGCCCAGCCAGCGCTGGATGCAGAACAGCAGGTAAAATGGCCGTTGCGAGGCGTCAAGGAGGTCCAGATACCGCTCGGTGAAGCGCGGCCCCCACGCGAATGCCCGCACCGTGGATAGCCCCTGGAGGAGGTCGAGGAATTTCGTAAAGAGTGGAGATTTGGCTTCGAGATCAAACAAGCGGATCTGCCGAGACGTTCGCACGTAGAATTTCTGCAGCACTGTTGGCGCAAAGTCATGTAGGTTTAGCTTGGGGCTCACTTCCACGATATCTTCGTCTCATGAAGGGGCTTAGGGGCGGAATGCCAAGACTCACACCAGTAGAAAGCGATGAAGGGCACAATTGCGGCTGCAAAATACCCAGAAAAGACGCACATTAGGATGACCGACATGACAATGAGGGCAAAGTTGACACAAAAATCCACAAGTGCGAAGGGTAGCTCGGTGTCGATGACTGACATGTCCTGACTGAAGCGATTTGTGGTGACACCGATGTCGGTGCGCGAGAAGAAGGCCAAAGGTGCATTCATGACGGAACGTAGAAGCCGAGCGTGGAGAACACCGGAGCTCAAAGGTACCATGACGACCAGGAATAAATAGGCGGCCCCTGTGATGCCCACGACAGCGAGACCGGTGAGAATTCCGAAGAGCCCGAGGTAGAAGTCGTTTGTGGCTTGGCCGGATTCTTCCGCAGTGTCCGTCCAGAAGCTGAGTACAAGTCCTGTCATCTGATAACCTCCCGCGTATAGAATAATGAGGGCAGCGAACAATACCGTGTGCCATATAGGAACGGAACCAAAGTAATATGCATATGTGGCAAATTCGCCGAGCACTCGACCGGGCGATACAGAGTCGTCGCCGTTCTGGTCAGTATCCTTTTCGGGTTGGCCCTTGAAAACAGTCTCCTGGTGATGCTGCACCGATACCTCAGCTGCGTTCCGCGCTTCAATCGCTCCATTCTGCTCGACTGACAGTCCTTGCAGATAATTCGTATCGGATTGAAGTTGGGCAAATGAGCCTTGGTGGACGACATGGCCACTCCCATCCAAAGCGACCACATGGTCGGCATTGGCGAGCCTGTGGATGGCATTCGTGACACAGACCACAGTTGTGCTCATCTGCCGGAAGAGACCCGTCTCGGAAAAGAGACTTTGAAAGACGTGCTCCTCGGTCGCCGCATCCTGCCCTGCAAAGACATCGTCCAACAAGACTATCTTTTCTCTGGAGTAGACAGCTCGGGCCAACGCGAGCCGCTGCTTTTGGCCGCCGCTCAACGAAAAGCCCGCGCTGCCCGCCCTCGTCGTGTCTCCGTCAGCAAGCTCGCCCATATCCTGCTCCAGCCCGCACGCGTAGACAACTTTGCGGTACCATTCCGCGTCGTAGCTGGCACTGCCGAGGATATTGTCCCGTATCGTCAAGTTCTGGATCCAGGGCTCCTGACCAACAAAAGCAATGTTGCCGGGATTGGCATGGATGGAGCCCGCTCGGAGCGGGACTTCTCCCAGAATCGCTCTCATTAGGGTGCTCTTGCCTGAACCTACGGGCCCGACGACGAAGGTGAAGCAAGACCTGCGGATGTTGATGGTGATGTCGTGGAGGATGTCCGGCTTTTCGGGAACCCAGCCAAAACTGGCTCCTGAAATCGCCACAAGCGTGTCTTCTTTGTCATTATCTTGGGTTGGATGATGGTTCCGCTGGCTCAAGGGCAGTCTGTAGTCGGTACAGCTCTCTGACATCAAGTAGGTCTGAATGCGAGCAAAGCACGCGAGGGCGGCGCTGACGGATGGGATGGTACGGAACACGACCACCAGGGGGTTGGTCAACAGGTATATCAGCGAGAGTGAGGTGTAAGCAGCCTCCGTGTTTAAGGGTTGACCAGTGCTCTTCGAAATAATCACAAAGGTTGCAAAGGTCGCCAGAGGGGCTATGGTCGCTGTGTTCATTGCTGTCCGTTCAAAGGAGTCAGCAGCAGAGCCATGAAGACAGGCTGAAAACACGGAACAGGAAGGGTCCATAAGACAGGTGCTTACCAACGAAAGTCTGTATAGTCAACAGTCTACGATACTCCTTGGACAGATCCAGCTCTTTTACGCGGAGCTTCTGGATCATATTTGTGACGATATCTGACAAGCCAAGCATTTTTACTTCCTGCAGCGAACCGATTAGTGCTGGAGCCTGTCATCAAGAATACGATGTATCACGGGTTCCAACCTTCATGGATGCGAGGACACCAGCCGTTACATCTACCCGCGTTTGGATGCCCCTCATCCATTTCTTCTTGGCCATTCCAATGAACTGGGCAAGCCGCAACATGCCAGTAGTTGCAATGATTGCTACGACAACCGGAGCCAGAGAGGCAAGGCCAAGCTGCCTGTATAGGAGGAAAATGGCGACTGCAGACTCGATTGGTGAGGCCCAAAGCTCGTGCAAGGTTGCGGCGCTTTGGCAGATGCTTTCGGTGTCCGTGGACATGAGCGATACCGCCACGGACTCGTCGAGAGCCGTGCTGCTGCCGGTCAACGTCTTATTGTAGATCAGACCGCAGAGACTGCCGCGAATCGAAGTGACAAAACGATATGTCATCTGGTAATAAAAGCCGCTCGAAATCGCTTGCCCAATGAAGACCAGCAGCCATGCGCCCGTCAGCCCCCATCCAACTGCATCCGCCTGCGACGGATCGGCCGTCCAGGAAGTTGTCCTTGTGATGAGGAAGGGCAGGGTGTACTTGAAAGCTGCCAATGCAATTCGGGGTGCCACACCGGCGAGAAAGATGTACTTGGTGGCCCACAATGTGGACAAGGCCAAGGCGTGGCGGTTTGACTGGTTTGATGAACCAAATGAGCTTTGTGCCATGGTGAGTAGTGTTCGTGCCGCTAGGCTGTCATGAATGGGGAGAAGATCATGATCGGTGAGTGAGCGAGCGAAGCCGGTTCGCATCAACGCATTCAGCCACCAGAAGACACTTCGGGCCAGTATGCCACTGGTTGCTTCTGGGGAGAGATGCTGATACTGAGATAGGAGTATGGACCCCTTCTCCCAAGCCTCCGAAGTCAAGACAAACAGTTTTATGGCAATCGTTGAGGTGAAGAGGCCCGAGATGATGGAGTCATGGTCGGCGAGCCACAGGGTTCTGACGACGACACAATCAAAGATCAAAGTAGATAGTAGGTAAACATTTATGATCGTCGATGGTCGCACCGAGCGCGCATGCTCGGCGTGGGACAGGAATAAGAGTAGAAATCCATCGACGAAGGCGAGCACCGCGGCGGACGTCCGCAACTGAGAGAAAGGCGACTCCTCTGTGTTCAAAGCCCAGTACAATAAGACTGCAAGTTGTAGAGCTGCGTAGATTCCGATTAATCCCTGCAGTTACGAAAACGGTCAGTAGTGGTTTCTTTCTTGGCGACAAAAAGAACTCGGGACAAGCTCTACGACTTCGGCGGCGGAGGTTATCACATGCCACTTTCACAATTGGCCGGCGGCTTTTAGCGACCTTGAGAGGCTGTCTCGTGAGCCAGACAAGACGCTGGAGGGATACAATCAGAAAGAGTATTGAAGGGACGATGCGGAGGACGGCGTCCTCGAAGGCGGGAGTGAAGTCGAAAGCGGCCGTGCCAGCAACGACGGCGAAACGAGAATCGAGCGGCATTTCACATATGAGGAGTCGGGAGACCACTTTTCTATCACCTTGGAGCCCGACAAAACATTTCAGGGCTTACATGGTGGCGGAGGGGGTTCTTTGGCTGTGGTGATAGTTATGTTACGAGAGTTACACGGCTGGTTGCGCGATGTGAAGGAATCTGGTGCAATATTATGTATTACGCGGATGTGGGGCGGTCGGGATCTGGATTAGGCCGTTATAATACAACACCATGCTCTATCAATTACTTCTTTCCACTTTAACCCACCCTCCGGTGCCTGTTACCGCGAAGGCAACTCTTGCCGTTCATTATTCTCAGTGCCCAACTCCGACGGGCGACTCTCCAAAAGCGTCTCGTGGGGCTCGTGCTCGACACCCATCTCGTACGGGCCGTTGCCCATGGCCGGCTGCTGCTTGTGGTACGGCACCGAGTTGTTGTTGATCTCAACGGCGTTGGGCTGGTGATTCTGCGAGACGGCGGGGTCGTAGCCGGCAGTATCGCGGTCGCTGGATGTAAGAGGCTCCTTGGCCATCGTCTCCGCCGCCCGTTGTCTCCGTCGCCGCCGCATGAAGAACCAGATGGTGCCCACGGCGAGGACCGCGGCCAGAACCCCGCCCACGACACCACCGATGATTGGAGCATTTGAGGAGGATGAATCGTCGATGGTCGTGTTATCAATGGCGGTCCCGTTCGAGGAAGATGCATCGTCGCTGTTCGCGTTGTCTAGATGGGGGCGGTGTTTAGTGATACACAAGACAGAGAAGGTCAAGATCCTCATGATCACTTACCGCTCGTGATAAAAAGCGCTTTCACGTCCTCATTATCCCATACAACCGAGTCAAGGCCACTTATTAGTTCACAATCCCATTAGCTCAACCCCTTCACAAGGACAAGTGACGACCACTTACCCATTTGCATACCAATCGGCAACAGCCTGCGGCGCCTCATAGTCCCCGGCATCAGCATCGTACTGGTTCTTCCAGGACAGCGAGGGCAAGTCGAGGACTCCAAGCCCCTTGGCCCAGGCATCGGGTGTCCTCAAGTTGGCGCCGGAACTAGTGCCAGTGCCGCCTACGACGATCATCTGTCGATTGTGCACGATGCACGCGTGAGAGCTGCGTGGTTCCGACGTCGTGTTGGCCCGGAACCAGACGAAACCCGGGATCGACAGCACATATAGGTCCGACTTGATCATGGCGATGTTATCGTCGGTGAATCTGTTGCCACCGTACACGTATCTGCCAAGGGAGAGAGTCAGCCGCTGTGTCTGGGTTTTGGTTGGAGTAGAGATGGTGAGAGCCCAAAGGGAACAGGAAATCACGGACATCTCGTAAGTGCCGTTGCCGTTCGCCTGCGCGCCCACGACGCAGTGGCGCTCTCGCGGATCCGGTATATCTCCTGACGTCTGCTGCGCATGCCACTTTCTTTCTTCGACGTCATAGAAAGTCAAATTGGCCATGTCGATCAGATACTGGTTATCAGTCTTCGTGTCAAATATCTGTAGGCCATCCGAGAGGTAACCGCCAATGAGGAAGAACAGGCCGTTCCGACCAAAGTTCTCGGCGCAAGCTGCGGCGCCGTAAATGGACGTGCCGTACACGTTGAGTCCGGCAGCCGAGACGTTGTCCCACATCCGAGTCTCCATTTCGTACGTCACCAGACCTGGCGTTGGATAATGGCCTTCCAACTCGTAACCACCAAGGTAAAGAGCTTTGCCATTGCACGTTGCCGCCGAAGCTCCCATCGTGCGCGCTATCCCAACCAGTTTCTCGACATTCGCCGCGTCCGGCTGACTCCACTCGCCGCCGCCGTCTTCGTTGGCCGTAAGTTGCCATAGCCCCTTCGCCTTAGGGGGTGTGCCATCGACGGCCGGTCCACCCCATAGGTACGCAGTCCGTTGTTCGGGGTCCCTCAAAAACGTGGATCTATTGAATGACGGGGCCTTTTGTTCCGTCACTCTCATCTCTACCGTGGAGTTGACCCATGATTCTTTCAGGGATATCGACAAGGTATCGTTTACTGGGACAAATGTACGTAAGTACAGCACATTTCGCTGAGTTTTCAAGGGTCTTAATTACATGGCCAGGCGTATTTGCCTTGGTTCAACGCGATCTCTCCATTGACGAGCTGTGAAAACGATCCACCGGTGATATAGAGATGGTTGTCAAGAATAGTAACTTTGAACTCGATGTTAGAGGTGAGGGCTCAGCGCGGGGATTGGGCCACCCTACTTGCAGGCTCTCTCCTAGCCACAAAGTCTTCAGCTGACGGCGCAGAGGGAGCATTTTGGGAATTTGCAAGCTGCCAAATCAGCGGCGCCCCAAGCCAAACATTCAGCACCTTCATCTGTGACTATTCACGAAATCGAATCGCTATGCAAAAGCTTGTTTCGTGAGGGACCACAACAAGGTCGAAAAGACGAAGGAAAGCGCGGTATCGACCTACATTGGACGATAGGGGACCGCCGCCCTTTTCCTCAGGGCTTGAGACACTTCAGCGTTGGCAGCTGAGCCGCGAACGACATTCTCGAGTGATACAGGGAGTTCTTGGCCACATTAGCGCTGAGAAAAAGGAAATTCGGCTCTGCATTGGAGATTGAGAAGGCAGACAAAATCGTGGTGGACAAGTGAGAGCGGATGACTTGGTTGTAGTACAATTAGTATTTTAATATTCTAGGTAAGCTGCCAAGATATCTCAGCCGCCCATAGAATGTGCATGTTCAGCACGCCCGTGATGACAAAATCCTCGTCTGTGTAACGTGTAGCCTTGTACTTGTTTACTACAGGGGCCAGGACGAAGGAAACCGACTCCAAAAGTCTGACACGCCCCTGTCGAGAATATCGTGCCAAGGCGGGTCCATTTTCCATTACTTTTTCAAAATCACGTCTTCTGCGATTTTAATGAATATACACAAAACGGGTTAGTCCTCTGGGAACTCGGGTCGTGCCTACCGGCCCTACTCGCTGCCCTATACTACGTTTCGGGGCTCGCCCCCTTCGCCCTAGCTGGCCCTTTCTTAATTAAATCGCTGGCTGTTGAGTAGTTTCAATTAAAAGGGGAGCTTTTAAAGAGTACTTTGGTAGCTATTTTGAAGGCCTACTTGTGGCACAATATTTTCGACAGGGGCGTGTAAGATTCTTGGGGTCGGAAGGAAACCTAGCATCTTCCAGGGCAGTTGGGCTGAACGCTTGCAGGACCCATTGGGTCCATTTATCTGCCTAGCTGGACCATATACACCACAGGAAGACCATTGCCTAGGTAGCTTTAGGCAACCGTAGCTGTAGATCAACAAATCTTCAGTCATGCGCCCTCGTTACCAGAGGACGTGAAGACTGTCCCAAACTAAGTATAGATATAGTATACTCTGACCATCAATGTATATTTGGCTGCGGGGAATGCAAACAAGTTTGAGCTCCCACACCACCGTCGAACACTTCCGGCCCGGCTGTCTTCTTCAAGAACCACGAGCACGCATCGCGGCATCAGACCCTTGACTGAGATGGCACCGACATCCATCCACCGATTCTCTATGTCCTGCGGGGACATTAAGCATATGATTCCATTGATCACCTACAGCAGCAATTTGCAAACATTCGGCGTTCTACCTTGACGAGCCGGCCGCAAAGTGACGCGCACTCGGCGGACCTCGAACTCCCCATCAGCTTTCAGCAGCTCGGGGGGCCAGCGGCTTGCACTGCTACAGGATCATCTGCGTGATGGCATTGTCATGTCCTGTGTTCCACTCGATGGCGGTCTTGCAGCCGCTCGTCGGGTCGGTCGCCGCTACGCCCGTGCAAAGGACGATCCCAATGATGTCTTCGAATCCTGCCATGGCGATGTTGTCGTCTTTGTTATTGTTTCTGTGTTCTCCGAGGTAGAGTGACAGCGCCCGCGCGGTGCCGGTGTGGCACAGCACGACCTGCGCCTCGCATTGACTCCGTAGATAGGCTGTGCAGCCAGCTAAACAACAGTACCAGACGTTGTCAAGAAAAGCTGACAGTACAAGACGGGTACGCATGCTGTGTAGGAAAGCGAACAGCCAGGATTTGCAGGATCCGAGCTTCAAGGTTTCTTGGTCCAGTGTGTTCACATCAGTATTTTGTTGTACCAGTCACTTGTGATTCTTCATGAGTAGTTTTTGGTATAAGGTATGGAAATAATACCAAGAGTATGGTAGGATGAGGCACGATGGATCTCTCGAGTCTGTCTGCAAATGATACTTCACGACTCATCCACCATGCTTAGCGAAAAAGCTCACTTCTTTCTTCTACGAATTCATTCCAATTGTCTTAGAATTAATTAAGTACCAAGGTTGATGGATATACACTTTGAGGGTCTGAAATTGTAATACAGGGTCATCTTCGGAGATCCTCGTCCAACGATCCCCGGGCATCTTCCGTTGGAAGTGACGGCCCCAGCACCCCATGTCAGTAATCAATAGTTGACCGGTTAGATAAATCGATAAATTAAGGCATCCCGTCCTCGCAGTAAACTCAACTACCGAGCTCCACCGGGGTTTGGCTGGATAGTTCTGCTCGTTGCGGCCCGCTCGGAGGCAGCTCTGAACGTAGTGATTGTGTGTGGCTCTTGTTCGGGTCCGTGTGTCCGTGCTGGTAATAACCAATCCCACCTTCTTGGTGCATTGGGCCCGTGTGCGGAGGTTGCGCGCGCAACCTGGAATTCTTCTTCCTTCGTCGGAAAAGCAGCCATGCGCCTACAGCGAGCAATATCGCGACTACTGCTGCTCCCACGCCAATACCGGCACTCGCGCCAGCGCTTAGGCTCCCGCTTGATGATTCATCGCTACTTGAAGAAATAGGTGCTGAGGTAGAGGTACTAGAGGAAGTCGAGTCGGTTGTTGAGGCAATGGTACCAGTCGATGATGAGTCCGATGTCTGCGATTCGGGATCGCAATTGGGTCAGCGACGTCGTCATACACAGCACAGATTGTATCTCTCATTGGCGGCGGGATATACACATACCGAAGTCGGGGTCGCATAGATGATTGCAAGGGCATAGAGGTGATAAAGCGGGCCGTAAGTCGGGGTTGCAAGATTTGTGCTCGCATCGGCCGACATGAAAGTCTGCGTCACAACCCACGTCCCCGTGTCGGTGTATTGTGACATGCAACGGAAGATGGAGGCGTGAGGAGCCGTCTCCAGAACCGACGACGGCTGGCAGGAGAAGTCGTACATCGTGGGGCAGCAGACGACCGCCGTGCTAGCCTCTGTCGCCTGGCACGCCTCGGTGTACCGCGGAGGGCATTGCGTGCCCTCGTATGTCGCGCTCCTGCTCCATCCCTTGGGGAGGCACTCTGACGTTTGCGACGGCGCGCCAAAGACTGTCCTCCGGTCCTCCGGGATGCCGTAGTCCCATTGCCATATGTCGTTCGACTTGAGGCAGTTGGCTTGGTTTTCGGGGACCCAGTCCCCCCGGAGTGGGGTGACTGACGCTGTCGTGGTCATGTCCCTTGATGGAAAGATAGGCGACGGCGTTGGTTGGAGCCCTGGCGTCAAGGTCTCAATTCACGAGGAGTCCTCGGGTAGTGAGGGAATAACGCAGAATGAAAGCAGGACATGTTCGCGGGTGGGCGTTCTCATGGGGTTGGGTAGCTTCGAAAGGATCAATTGATCGGCATCAGCGGCCAAGGGTATGCAGGTCATGATCTGAAGTCGCACAGTATTCAGCACCTGACCCCTGATTCTCGGCCTCGGTTGGTGAACTACTGAGTAACCAACCGCCCCGGACCACTTTTTTTTTATTTACTCCAACAAGAGTGTTAGACTCCACAGACTTTGCTTCTTGAAGTTTGTCCAATTCCGCATTTTTACATCTGTACGGAGTAAGTAGATAATAACCACAGTGATCCTGAAGTTCACCGATCAAGCGCCGAGCCGCCGGCGCCACTAGTCTCGGCAGTGCCAGAAGGATTCTGCGCGAGACCCGTACTGTGTTGCCCTGGGTCCAGCTCAGCGAGCCCATTGGCAACGAGCAATGAGCCAAGATCATCCCACAGAAGCAAGTCAAATGAATTGCATGATCCCTGAGCCGTGCACTCCGTGTATCCGGAAGCTGGCCAATTATGGAAGATTGTGAACTGCGAATGACTGGTTCATGTAGTACTACTTATCTGAGTACGTATAATTAGCGGGCCCAGCCACTGACTTGCCTTGAGGTTCCCGCGACATGTCCAGCCTCAGTGAAGTGAACTCCCTCTTGCGTATCGAAAGCAACCAGAGAACTCGCTCCACAAATAGGAGAGAACGACATTTTTAGATCCTATTCTTCATGATGGCATCACGGTACAGAGCTGATCACATACGAAACGTTTCTGGTAAGCTATGGCCTGCAATTGACAAAGGTACCATACTCCTGAAGGGCTTGATGGAATCAGAGGGATAACGCCACGCATATCGAGGAAAGAAAACAATAGTGTTCCTGTCACGTGCCTAGGTGGATTGCATAGTTAATCACTGCTCTACCTAAATCCTTGGGCATACAGCAGGCTGAGCTCGCAGATAGCAGTCTTTATAGTAGCTACGGCAGATTTGCTACTCGACAGATGAGGCGTCACCAGCACTTGCCTGAGTTCTGAGGAACTTAACATCGAAATTTTCCCAATCGCCATCATGAATTTTGTTGTATTAACATGAATTTTCTGTAGAAGACGCTCAGTGCCACCCACTATACCAGAAAACATACGGACTGCCCAAGAATGCTCCAGAATCATTGGGATCCCTTGAGAATAAAAGACGGTCTAATAGCATAACCATATATCATATGTCCTTATTTGCCTGATTCATCTGGCAGTTTTCAATATGCCTACGAACTAACCCAACTAAATGAACGTCGAAGATGGGAACGGTTGACAGAAAACGCCAAATCATGGCCTCAAGCTATCGAATTTCGAACATACGCCTCGGTAGACCCTCGTTGAAGTGCCGCCTCACCGCTTCTCCGTCCATCATGCCGTGTATGTATGCTTCCCCGATGAACTGATAGTAGACTTTTGGGTCTTCCTCCTTCGCCTCTTCTTTTCTCCTTTGTCTCTCTTTTTTCAGCTGCTCCGGCGTTTCTTGATGCGACTTTGTTTCCCGGGTCGTATTTTCTCTTTCTTGGCCGTCCGTCGGTGGGGGCATGAAATGAGGCATACTGACCCTTTTCTTCAGTTGCAGAGATTTCGAAGTCGTGCTGGCTTTCTCCATCTTGGCAATCGATTGGCGATTGTCTGAGCTTCTCTTCCTGTTCTTCCTCCTGATCTCTTGCTCTTTATCTTCCGCTTCCTTCCTCTTCCTCCCGCCTTCCTCCCGTTCTCTCCACTTCTTCATTTGCAAATTGACCTCCTTCAGCTCCGCCTGTACTTCCTCTTTCCAGAGATTTCGGGCAAATTCGCTCGTTTTACCTTCTCTCTCAAGCCGCTTTTGGTAACGAAGTTTCCGGAAGCACGCCTCTTCGCACACAGCCATGGCGGATTTCATCGACTCAATTTGGTCCTGTATTTTCTCTTTCTCCAAGTCTCCCCGTTCCTTATTAGACTTTCTCAGGATAACCGGAACTGTGCAGCCGAAAATAATGCAGACAAGGTCACCTTTCCGGACGTGTTGGCTAGCCAAACCGAGAACATTGAGAGGCTTATCTGTCTTGATCAAGCAGCGGTTCCATATCACGGCTTGGACGCGTCGGCAGAACTCAGCGATGATGGAGTTCCTCTCATTATTGATGAGTGCACCAGTGTCTACCGAGCCGCTGCGGAGACCACCCTTCCTAACAGATTCCTTGCAGGCCGTGGCGTAGTAATACGGGGGGTTCCGACCATCTTTGCCTCTGTCGGCGACAAGTGTCCTCCAGAACTCTGCAGGCGGGTCGGTCTGGCCGTCAATAGCGTTTTCCCAGCCCGCAACTTTGGTCCATGTTTCGGGGATAGCGCCTAGCCTCGCCGGCTCGGCCACCTCTTCGATTTTGGCCAGAATGAAACCTCCGGTAAACAGACTGCAGTGGTCTAACTTGGGTCGCTTTCGGAAGCGCAGGCGGCGGTCTGAGTCATAATCAGCCTTTGTGTTCTGGGCGGCGTTGTAGTTCTTGTGGCCGTCTTGAGGGAGGCCGACCAGGGGATCCGCGTTCATTCTCCCGATTCTGCCAAGCTTGTACATCCCAGGGTGGCGGTAAAGGGCAAAAGATGCCCCAGAAATACGAGATATCCATGATGGGAGGGAAATATCCTCATCCTGCTCGTTTTGTTCTTCGTCCTCATTTCTCTCCCTCTCCTCTTCAGATTCACTTTGTTCCCCGACGCCAGAAATACCCTGTTCGCCCACTTCTTCGGCTGTTTTTCGCCGTTCCTTTTTCTTTGGGAGAAAGGGCTTCACATCTCTCTCAAAGCTTTGCACTCGCCCATCGAAGTTATTCCTCCAATCATCTTCGCAATCTTTCCAATAGGATACTATGTCTCTCGTGTCCGACTGTCGTAACATCGGCGCTCCGATACGTTCTTCAGGCTTCTCTATTCGCGTGACTATTATATCACTGGAATGGTATTCTGCAAGCACACGGAATGTCGAGCGACGAGCCTTTCCGGCTGGCCACAATTGCCCACGGTCGCGAGTGGGCAGGAACTTGTACAACGTCGGCTTCCGATGAACCACGCCCCCGGCAATGGCCTCGGGCTCTGGCGCCCAGGGTCGACACAAAATATCCAAAGCCCTCGTTGAATCCGATCTGCCGCTGATTTGTATGCAAAACGAAATAAAGTCCTTGCAGACATCACTGTACGCCCGGCTGTAATCGACTCTGAATGGCTTGCGTTCCAGAAAGCTCGAGACAGTAGACATGATGATTGCCTCATCAGACCCTGCCCGGGACTTGGTTCGTAGTTCGGCGAAAGGCGCTGTATCCCGAGAAATCGCCAGCAGTGAGTACACGGCGTCTCGAGGCTGTGTAGCCTGGAATACCGATAAGCTCGACACTAGGTACTCGAGGCTCAGCAGCGGCCGTTGTGGAGCCAAAGCGGACGGCTGAGGTGGTCCGTCCAAATTCTTGGTCTCGTTTCTTTTCAGACTCTTGCGTGCAGCCTCGCGAGCTCGAGATCGAGGCTTAGTATCAAGATCTTCCCCCAAATCGGTGACTTGGTTTCCATCTCTTCGAAAAACCTTTCCCGTGGCTTGCACGAGGACGCTTGCTCCAAGCTCTGAGACATGCTCGGCCCATTGCGGAACATGGCCAAACTTCTCATCTTTCCGCATCACCTCTGATAACCTATGTGTCGCCGATTCAACCTCGACGAACAGCTCCACTGCGACTGCGAAGTTCGTCCAGGAGATTTTGTCGTCACCGCAATAGATGGTGGCGGACCTGGCTAGGGCAATCTCCTGGATGACCCATCTTCGAGAGAACCAGGGGCGCTGCATCAGGAGCAGCAAGGACTGCCACTTTGAAGCATTCTCCTTTCTCTCCGATATTGTATCAAAGTTTTCCAGCTTCATGATCTCGTGTATGAATCCGATTGCCGCGGTTGAGTCATCATTGTCTTCACCTAACCAGATGCAGGCTTGTTTAGCCCCACTGTAAATGAGCGACATCATCTGGACCTGATGGTTCCGCTCTTCGTAATCTTCCTGGTTGATGCAAAGTGCATCAATCCACAGGGTCCTCACTTCGTGGGGTTGTCTGAGGTACTTGAGCGCCAAAGTGAGATCTCTCGCGACGGCGAGGCGGTAGTACTTGCCGCCCTCCAGGATTCTGATTGCACGGTCCTTCACCTCCTGTCCCCAGCACCATGAAAGTGCCTCATACTCAACCACGTCGCCATCGAAATCCGGGTCCTGGCCATCATTCCAGCGGTCCCATGTCGTCCGGCGTCTTTCAAGCCTCGCCCGCCTGGCAGCTCGCTCGTCCCTGCTCAAAACTCTTCTGACGGTGTTGTATTCATCCTTGTCATATTCGACCTCGAATAGCTCGCAGGTGATCTCGGGGTTCAACAAGCCTCCGGCATGGAGTCGGAGTAGCCGGAGGCGTCTGCTTATGGAGCGAAGCGGCTTGTATGTGTAAGGCTCCATGTGCCTGTGTACACTGTCATTGTACATGGAGACTTGTGAGCGTTGCTGTCGTGAGCCTGTAAGACTGCTCACAGGCTCGTAAATAACGTCGTCGAGCATAATCGGCGTGCCAGCGATCGATAATCTGGTGCCAGCGATCGATCTAGTGCCAGGGGTCGATAATCTGGTGCTAGCGATCGATCTGCTGCCAGCGGTCGATCTAGTGCCAGGGGTCGATAATCCGGTGCCAGCGATTGATCTGGTGCCAACGGTCGATAATCTAGTGCCAACGGTCGATGACCTGGTGCCAACGATCGATCTGGTGTCCACGAATTCATCTATCGTGCCAGGATAGTCCCGCAAAGATGCTCCAGTGACATCAATTTCCCACGGTGAATACCCAAGATACCTCGCAATAGGCTCTGCTATATCCCTAAGTCGATGATCAGCGATGTTTCGTTGCCCTTTCCTCAGAAGCAATGTGATGCACTCCTCTGGCTTCAAGCCCCCAAGTTGACAAACCCCGACAGGGCGAATTTGAGTAGTAGATCGATATTCTGTGTCCCGAGTTGTTACTAGAATGCAGCCTGATGTACCTGGGGGCAGATAATCTGCCAGTAACTGGGCTACGGGGATGTTTGCATTATCAATGATCATGAGCCAGCCGTCTTGACTGCCAAGCCATGCAAACGCAGTCAGTCGTTGTTCCTTGAAGCCAATAAGAGTTGCGATCTCGGTAGAAGAGCGTTCAATTGTCATCGTTGTTGTGCCATCTACCCAAAATATCCCCCAAAATCTGTATTCAAGCCATCGTCAATTTGGCTACCTCATTCGCAGCAGTGAGGGACGTGCTTGCCTGTATCTGTACAGCTCTGCAAATTTCAGAGCAATTTGTGTTTTCCCCATCCCCTGCTCTCCGTGAAGAACAAAAATTCGACGTTCTTGTGGGTTTTCGAGGACCGATTGCGGTTCATCGGGTACCATGGCCTGCCTGAGATCCTCCATAAGAGTAACTCTGCCGATGAAATCATATTCCGCGGCCCGAGAAATGTTGTTCAGATTTTCTTGTTGAAAAGATTAGCTGCTATTCTTCACTGCTTGTCTGATAATCTTACTATGCAGTATCCAGCCTTTCAACAGCGTGTGTCTGTAATTCTCTATGATTGCGACCCTTACTGCAAGAATATGCTGCCTTGTCGCGGGCTCTCTGTGATGGAGGACCTTCATCCAAGTGATCATGTAAAGATCACTAGACGGCGAGGTAGCAGTCTGTGCATACTGAGCAACAGCTTCCCTAATGTTGAGCTCAGTCGGATGGAGACGGTAGGTCGTGATGTATAGTGGATCGTGCACGTGTCGGCTATAGCCGGGGCTGTCATCCTTCGTCTGGAATGTCTCCGCCCACATCGATTGTAGGAGAAGACTGCGGTATGTCTGGGTCTCAGACGTGATTTCCATCTCTGATGTATCGTGTGGAAATAGCGCCCTCAAACAGGCTGACTTTTCGATAGCCACTCCAAGAAAACGCTGTAGTTCCGACTGCGAAAAAGCCGGGAATGAGATTGCTGCAAGCTCCGGGTTTCTGCCCTCCTCGGATAGAATAGCTCGTGCCAGGTCATCATCATTGATCTGAGATGCTCTGCTCGTGGTTCTTTCGTTCGCCGGGATGAAGATCCTAGAGGCCCTCAGAGGAGAAACATAAACAGCTAGGTCTTTAGCCGCGTGTTCCAGATTCCGTCGCATCTCCACCGGCAGTACCAGATCACGTTGTTCTGCTGTTCAGAGTTATCAGTTCAGAGTTCAGCGTCAATAAACTTTTCTTTTGGCCCACCTATTGGCATGGCTTGAGGAGGAGAATTTTGGAATGGTTCGGGCCAAGCAGAAAAGAGATGTAGGATACAAAGTTCTCTCATACGTACTTTCGTTTTGACTATCTGAACCCCGGAGTTCCTCCACTGCCTCCATAGCCCTATTCAGACTACTCGCCAAAACGTAGAGGACGTTGGCCGTATGATCGATCTGGCAAGCCCAGGCGAGGACATCTTCAAGGTTCTCACTGCCCCGTACGTCGGAAGCCCACACATCCAAGCGCTGGAGGATATCATCCAGGAAGATAAGGCTTTCATCGCAGAACCCGCCCCGGTCATTTCTCATAACTAGGGCCCGAAGGCGTGCAAAGCAAGAAACGATTACGGACAATGCTTGGGCAGATGAGTTTGCCATGATTCGAAAAAGATGGAATTTGTCCAGGGTTGCGGTTTGTACGGTATTCTTGCTGGTTCAGGATAGGTACTTATCCTTCGATGCATCTGCTGATTGCTCTTCAATATTGGCAAAATATCCCGTTTTGAACCATCCGCGGAGATTCAGATGTCACCTGGGAAGGAGAGCATGTCCTGAAGTGCGGCGGGCCACCAATTTCACAGCCAGATGCAGTCCCACGGGCCTGGACTCATCACCATGCTTGGAAGCCTAATGCTTACCACAAATGGAATAGTCTAGCGCAGACAGCCTGCAGATGTAAACATCAGGCCGTGTCGTTCTTTGCAATGACTGGATAACTAACTGACCGGTCACTCAGCCGTGGCGCCTTTGCATAAGATGGGTTGGATGCTGCGAAACCCCCGCTCTCTCCTCTTGCTGAGTGATGCAATGTTGGACAGATGGAATTCACCGTACGACCAGAGTCCTTTCCATAAAGTAGTGGCCAGCTTAATCCATCCTTGCACATACGATTACCTGGTTGGGATCTCGATGACTGAAATATTAGGTGCAAGACTCCCCCCCCCCCCCTCATACATAATAACAACGAAGAGAATTCAACGATATACTCTGGAAAACAAAAGAACCAGTCAAAGAGAAAGCTACTCAAAAAGATGGTCATTCCTGAGCCTTTCACAGTTCTCGCCTCTTCGTTGGGGTTCGCAGCAACTATTTTCAACTTCCTGTTGAACACCATCACCTCGTCGGAACAAAGGTTCCATCAATTTCGTCACATGGACGACAAGCTATCGAAAGCACGAGACTCCTTGAGCGATGCTCAGTATACTTTCGCCCTGTTTCTGGACACATTGACTCGAAAGCCACTTGACGATCATCATTGTGAAGATGAATTCGGAGCGGAAGAGTGGGCAGATATAAAACGCAGAATTGATCGAATTCAAAGACAGATTTGCGAGCTCCGGAAAGATCTCCATATCGTTGTCCAGCCAGATAAACCAAAGCTTCCTGCTCCTGAGCAACAACCTCAGCGGTTCGGCTCGTCGGCTTACAAACGCATCAAAAAGCACTTCAGTCGTGGCATCAACAAGGGTCTCCACCGGTCTGAGATTGACATAAAAGGGGCACAGAAGACCGAAGATTATGTGCCCGTTCCCGAAACAACCTTCCCGAGCCTTGAAAATGACGAGTATGCCGCGTGGAGAGATTACCTTTGTTCCGACCCTCCTGCTGAATTGCGGAACCCGCCAGTCCCACTTCAAGTTGGTCATAAGATAATCGCAATTCTGTCAGCGAAGTGGGAACGGATAGATCGAAGTGTTACTTATCTCAACGACGCAATTGATAGTTTGACAGCTATCGCTCAGGTATACCGAGACAAGCACTTGGGACGAAAGGATGAGAGCTCCCGCGAAGTTGAGGATGAGAGGAGAAGGAGAAACTTTTCCAAGCTCGCCACTTACATATTCACCGAGATGATCAAACTGCAGAGTAAGCTACCAAACATTGGCTGGCATTTGCAAGTCGGTGCTATCGAGGGCCTGGAACATTCGCCAAGAACTCGGGCAACACTCGAGCCTCAGGAAGTACTCAACGAGATCGTGGCGGATTGCCATTTTATATTCGCCGCTCATACTGATATTGATTCAGAGTTCTTAACAAGAGGCCTAGAGCTCAAGGCAGCCAGGGGACACATGATTCCACCCAACCCACGTTGGATGGAATTCGGTGACCTTGAGAGCGAGGATAAGCTTCAGCAGTTTTTGAAAGACGACGATTGGAAACGGTTCCTTCGAGTCGAAAGCCTACCTGACCATACAACCTTTCGACTCAAAGCTTCGAGAGATCAGCGGATCAGATTGTGGACCAAAGACTGGCGAAAGCTTCTTGCAGAAGAAATGACGGATGAAGTTACTAGAAAGATGTTCGCAGTTGAACGCGCCAGATTGGTCTTTGGTCTAACAATCTGGATGATATTGCTTTGGGAAAAGGATTGGTTCTCACACATATGCACTTGTTGCCTGAGATGTGTCTTCTTCGGAGATTCGAAAATGAGCGACTCTCGTTGGGATGCCATCGGCACCAATCCTCCATTTGTGCTGCCATCCCTGCAACATGTTTACTTCAATGGCACACCTGATCGAACACCGAGGGTTTGTGTGGTTGATTCCTGTAACAAGACCGCAGTTCGACCATCAGCAGAGAAAAGGCTTCAGTTCTTTGCGATTCTTCTTGCTGAGATTATCCTCGCTCGCAAGATAGAGGTTGACCAGAATGGACGACCTGCAGGAAAAGACAGCGACAGTTCAGAGGACGAACTAGTGGAGTGTGTCGAGCGAGATATTGATTGTCGGTTGGCGAAGGGCCTGCATTTTTGCTTCGAAAGGGCTGGTGATGATAGCAATTGGGATAAGCTGCCACCACGTGCGAAACAGAAAGAACTTGTGGAACATGTTTTGAAGCCAGCTAAGCAGTACTACGAGGCGGTATCAAGCAGACCAGAAAACGAGAGATGGTTGAATAAGCTTTATGAGAAACTGAACAGCCAGGACTTGCAGGATATGGGGTTTCAGGTGTCGTAGCCTGGAATCTCCGCATTGCTATCTTTATACTTCAGCTATTTTCTTACTGGTTATTACATTTTCAGGCCTTTGTTATCAGTATTGGAAAGGAGTTGAATGATAACGTAATGATGAGTTGAAATGGTTCGCTTGAATCTGTAAGATGATTCATCATTACTGCCGAGTCAGCTTCAGCGATGAGTTTGAAATTTACATTTACCTGCCTCCTGGATCGTGAATGGATTCAGAATATACGGGATGTCCACACTGGAAGTGCCAGAACCGAAACTCAGGAGGACAGAAAGGATCTCAGTCCATGCTAATCATTTGTACCTAGGTGCGAAACGAAAAAATGTGATACCAGACTCGGTGGTAGAGCTACTCGGTGTATTCACCAACTGCATCTTCTGTCTCTCAAGGTGCAAGTGCCCAGATGGCGCATCAAAATGACTACCAGTACCTACATAGAAATACTGTTACATTCGGCGTATTCCTATGTTGGCAGCAAATCTCGTGCGAGCAGCTTCTTTGATGTTACCCAATTGATTGGATGAAGATCAAGTCGACCGAACCATAAACTCAAGCATTAGCTCTGGGAAAGCTCGTCCATAGACATACATCTTGGCGTTGAATCTTTGAAAACGTCTGAAGGAGTAGATTCAAGATGTTTCGCGAGCAGCATATTCAATCTCTATGAATATTTCAGAATTTGAAAGGGAGCATCGTACGAAATTATGTGGGCGAGAGTGTTGCAGGGCCTTGGAGCGGTCATCGTCTCTAGCATCCTGGGGCACGCACCAGCGCGAATTAATCACAGCGAAGCAAGCTCATTGTGGCCTCGATGAGGCTCTGCGATTACAAACCTCACAGGAATGACAGCCCCCACTCCCGCACCCTTTGGCAAGCCATGTCGACACACTTTTCAAGCCCTTCGTCATAGCTTGATGCGGCTGTGATCGGATGAAAACAATACCCGGACGAATATAGCCAATGGCAGTCAATCGCGTTACTCAGCCTATGCTAGTTTCCAATAGTCAGCTGCATGTCGGCTCTTGAGGGCGTGACCGATGAGATCCTACTGCAAGCCTCATCACACCGAGCGCGGGTGTGGTTGTACATAATGGGCCGCGACCCATTCGGGTATTGAAGGGCCCGGGAGATGGTGTCGCGCCGCTTCATTCATTCCCTGGCCAAATCAATGCGTGGCAGAGGTCACTGAGGCTGTTGCTTGTATCCTCCTGTGCGATGGCCAATTGAAAATTAAACGCTAGAAACTACAGAAAAGGGGTCTCTGGCTGCATATTTGTTAAATCTCCTAGGTTGCATCGTACAGCTGCCGTCCAATCGTGGTGCCTTTGAAACCCAGAATTACTTAAATACATGCAGTATGATATTGGGCGATCTGCAAGACAGCACAAAGCTGCGCTGAAATCTAGGAATCAAGACTTCAAAGAGAAAACACAACTCAACCCGGGCTGATCTGCACGCCACACATCGATTACCGAACCCCGGCCCGCTGGATATGGACGTGGCCCGCTGCCTGAACAAGATGCTACTGCATAGGCTGCCAAAGCTCTTTTGCCAATTAAAGCAGGTAGCACTGAATGCTATTTCGGTCATCGCATGGCTGCTTTCGACGACAAATCTACTTTGCACTGGCAGTGGTGTGGCTGCCGAGGTGCAGACCTCGGGGTCTTTGTCAATTCTAGCTGTGATCTTGATCGTATAGTGCCGTACACAATTGAAAAACAGCCGCATAGCACCATCTCATGCAATGCCTTCTTACCTTGCTCCTGGTTCAATTCAAGCTGTCTCTCTTTGTTGCGACGTCGGACTTATGATTTTCCGTCTACCTGTTGGTAAATTTCAAAAGTCTTGTTGATTCCTCCGATCCTTGTGGGGAACTTTCTCACTTCGTCTCATTAAACATTTTGAGTCTCTTTTCATCATTCCTGTTGTGCATTGAAACCTCATGTAGGATTAATTTTCTATGAACATTTACGATTATGCCACCAATGCCACCACTAAGTGTTGGGCAAGTCCTCCGAGGCAGACTCGGTCTGTACACCATATCAAAGAAGATGCAAGGCGTGGCGTGGCTTGCGAAGTTTGTAAATTGGGCTTGAAAATATAGTTTCTCAGCTATTAGGGAAGACCGTTAACCTCGAGAGTATCAGCAACCAGAGCAATGAATCCGTGGTTGTGAAGAGCGTCAGCGGCCATCCCCGAGTCGAAAACGAACGGGACGTCCTTCAGCGCTTCCAGGGTCGAAGCATCCATATTCGCCCTCTTATTGATGAGATTCAGGATCCATCTAAACCGACAACTATAGTCCTCAGACATCTGAAGGATGATCTTTTGGATGCATCGATCCAGAAACCACTCAACCGGAAAGAGATTAAATACGTGTCGAGAGGCATCCTCGAAGCACTGAATGTTCTCCATGAGGATGGCCATGTCCACACAGATGTCAAACCTAGCAACATATTCGTTAACTACGGAAAGGACGGCAGCGAGCTGCGTTTTACAGAGGTCCAGCTGGGCGACTTCGGCGGTAGCTATCACCAAGAAAGTGAACGGGCCAAATCGGCCACGCCAATCGGAGCGCCAATGTGGAGTAGCCCAGAGGTCCTCATGGAGATACCTTGGAACACGGCAACCGACATCTGGTCATTTGGCGCGGTGGTTATCAGTTTGATATTCGGCGGCGACTTCAATATTTTTCGACCCAAGACAGCTCGTTACGGCGACGAGGACTACAACCTCGAAGTGGTGCAGTCACAATTCCGTTACTTCGGGCCATTTCCGCCCGAAATCCAAGAAATCGTGAACGACGAAACGTTGCAGTCTGTTCTCTATCTCATGCATCTGAACCCGCCTGAGAGTATGACGCCATTCCGCTTGGTGACGGAACGAGAGGTTGTCAAGGAGGATAAGGAGTTTATCTTGAGGATCATGAAGATGGACTGGCGCGATCGACCGACGGCCAACGAGTTGCTTGAGGATAAATGGTTCCACAGCGAATAAGATTTCCTTCTCTTGCTCACTGTGTTGCTTAGCTCTCCCGCGGACTGATTGGATAATACCATGTCATAGAAATGATGGGCTCGAATCCCATCATGGAATAAACTCATTCATCACCAAGATTTCCACCCCAGCTCCAGCGCGCGCTCGTACGGCCCGCCCAGCTGCTCCTCCTTGATGAGAAACATGTCGTACATCCTCCCCTGCACGGTGCCCGCGCCATCGTAGGCCTCTGAGTCCGGGGAGATGGGGAAGCGCTGCGTTCGCGTCGGCGCCAGCATGTCGGGGTCCTCTTCGAGCTCCTCCTGGTCGGGCGCGTACTCGTCCGGCACCGCGGCCGGACGGAACTCCACCATGAGTAGCAGCAGGTCGGTGTCGCCTGCCCCACCGCTCCACGCGTTGCAGTCTTCGCTTTCGACCATGAATAGCACGTCGTGGTGACAGAACGATGGCGGCCGCAGGTACGAGATGACGAGCCCCGGCAGTCGCTGCTGCTGCTGTGTGCCGAGTTCACCGCCTCCACTGCTGCGTCGCCCGTCCCTGATTTGCTTGAGCTGGTCCGCGTACGTGCCCCGCGCGGCTCTCTCGCCCTCGTAGTGCCGCTCGCAATCCTCCACCGACGCCCCTGACTGGAAGTAGACGTCGAGCCGGTAGCCCATCGTCTCCGGGGCGTAGCGGGACTCGGTCAGGACCTGGAGGAGATCGGCTACAGCGAAGGGGATATCTGGCGAGGGATACGGCGCCTCTTTTCCCCTTCCTCCTTCTGTGGCCGGTGTCGATGGCCTGGGTGACGTGATATAGATTGCGAAGCTATACAGTGGCGGGAGGGGCTGGTTGATTGGAGCCCAGAACACCATCACCGCTGCGCTGCCGGCGTGATCGCGGAACAGTTGGGTATGTATCTGGACGGCGGTACTCATTGTCGGTGATGTGCTCAAGGTTGCTAGCTTCCTTGCATCCAATGGTGTAGTTTTTGTCTTCGTTGTTGGGGTGAGCAAGTGTGAGTCTAGCTATTTGTATCCTGCAGCAGCTCGGCGTTGCTAAACCCCTAGATATGACTTACCCCCGAGCTCATAACCAAACTCCGCTGTGTTCTGTACCAAGCATAAAACACCGTGCTTGTCCAACAAAGCCGAAAAAAGCCCCAATATTTTTATTTGCAGTGATTCCTGACTTGTTCTCTACAGTCATATCCGGCAAATCGCTCTACTGGCGCGACCTCTACTAGTAGCTTCACATAGAAAGACCACGCCCACGGATGAAGATATTAGTCTGTAATAACATATGCTTTTCCCAATGCCATAGGGCGGAACTCTTTACTACTGGTGCTTTTCCATGTCCGTCTCTCCAATTACTTCGTATTGTCTAGCAATACGCCAGCTAGGTAGGTTTTCAGCATGACATTAAAGCAAAAAGACACGGGGGGTATCATGTACTCCAGTCCCTAGAAAGACCCAAGGTCGCTAAACTCCTCGCCATGCCCATCAATGTCCACTCGATCAAGATGAAACCTTGCCATTCTCCACAGGCTTCGCAGGCCCCTCATCACCCTCCTCAATACGTTCAGAGGCGCCAGGCCTCTTCTGCCTCTCCGCACTCGAATTATCAGCCGACTTCCTGGGCCCAGCAGCGGCAGCAGAAGCAGGATCCAGCGACGCCCCCTGGTCCGCTGACTTGCGCCCGCCGCCAACACTACCACCACCGTGGGGCGAACCCCTCCTGTCGATCGACTGCCTCCCAGAGATATCCCCAGACCTCCTCGCGAGGTCCTCAGACCGTCGGAACTCCTTCATGCCGGTCTGCACCTTGCCGCCGCGCCGGACCTCCTCGAGCGTCCGCTCCGCCATGGCAACGCTCTCCAGCGCCTCGGGGACGCCCTTGCCGCGCGTGCGCGTCTCGCTGAACTGCGCCTTGAGCCCGCCCTTGGCCTTTTCTTTCCCCTCGACGGTGGCCCACAGCGCCTGGAAGACCTCCCAGCCGCGGACGACCTCAGCGGCGCGGGCCTCGCGCTCCTGCGGGCCCAGTTCGCCCGCCTCCTGTTGGCCCTGCAGGATCCGCGCCCGCCGGATCTGCTTGGTCGGCTGCCGCCGCCGCTCGACCTGCTTCTTGATGCCTTTCAGGGTGTATCCGAACGGCCCCACCACCGCGGCGATGTTCTTGAGCCCGAACCCCGTCACGCCCATCCCGACGCCCTTGGCGAACCCCTCCACCCCGCCGCCGTGCCGCGCGCCGCGGTAGGGAAGCCGCACAACGCCCGTCCACGCGTCGTAGACGCCGAAGAGAAACTCGGACCGCGCCGCCCGCAGCCCGGACCTGATCCCCGTGACCCGGGTGGGGCGGCGAACGGTGTCGTCGCCGTAGAGCCTGGGCGCGTTGTGGAAGCCCTGCGCGAGCGCTACCGAGAGGTCGATGGGCGCCTTGGCTATGGCTTGCGCGGACTTGCCGACGCCTTCTGCGACCTGGTCCACGTATCCTTCGTCTTCTGCTGTCCCTGCGGTCGTGGCTGTGTGGACGGACGCCCCGTCTTGATTATCGCCGTCGCCTCCGTCTTCTCTATTGCCCTCTGCCTTGGCTGGCTCGTCTTTTGTCTCAGTGGTCTTATTCTCGGAAGTTGACTCGTCCATGCCTCCCGTTGCGCCTCCGTGGTTCGTTGTTGTAGAAGCTCCGTTTTCTCGAGCTTCCTGGCCTGCTTTATCTTTTTCTTCGGCCTTCCTCCGACGTCTCTCCTTCCGCTGTCGCCGCTTGTTCGACGTCTTCGCAAGTCGACCGGGGACGCTTGCCACGCCACCAACTGCGTCCCCGAAAGTTCCAGCGATGGAGCCGATCACCCCTGTGACAGGCTCACCGGGACCTTCAAAGTCATTGTATTCGCAATGTCTCAGAAGCTTCAGCTTGCGCCAGGTGATGTATCCTTTGTCCACGAGCATATCAGCTGCCATGGCACTCAGCCTGAGGCTGGTGTTCTTCAACCACCACACGGCAACCTTGTCCTCTAATATTGAGCACCTCATGCTATGTTTCCCGGAGAGCTGCAAGTGCCTGTGGAAGAACGAGCACGCATTCTCTGCGCCATCGCCTTCTCGGGCGATGTCGCGGGCCATCTCCTGGGCCTTCTCTTGTGCCTCATCGGTCAGACAGTATTTGATACCTTCTGCAAGCTTCTCAGCCGACAAGTGCTTGTAGGGCACAGGCTCAGGCCCCGCCTTCGCCCTTCCAATCATAGGGCCCCAGAAGTGTTGGTCTCCAAAGAATGGCACGACCATGGTCGGCTTGCCACATTTCAGGGCCATGGCAGTTGTTCCTGCACCGCCGTGGATCACGCAGGCTTTGACCTTGGGAAACAGCCAGTCGTGGGGCGTGTTCTCGAGCATGAAGATGTCGTCTGGTACGTTCTCACCGCCCAGGCCACCCCATCCCTTAGAGACGAGTGCCCTCACACCTGCGAGCCGTACTGCTTCAAAGACCATCTCTGTGAACTTGTCGGCGTCATCGACGACAATCGACCCGAAACCGATATAGACAGGCTGATCGCCAGATTTGAGGAATTGGTCGAGAGGATCCGGAGGGGTGAAGGAAGAAGCCAAGTCTAGAAAGACGAAGCCTGAAATGTCGATCTCTTTTGACCAGTCCGCGGGCTTCGGAACGAGTGAAGGACTCCACAGATAGGAGATGGGCACGTTCATCCGGTACAGAGCACCTGGGGCCCAGAGTGTTGACACAGGGTCTAAGCATAGCGTCTTGACACGGAAGTCGTTGATGAGGTCGCCCAGCCCCTGCCACACCATCATCTCCACAAGCGGGTAGGACATGAAATTCGAGTAGCCAGGGTCGACATTACTCTTCTTGATGGTGGCCAGCGGGTGTGGGAATGATTTTGTCGGTGTGTAAGGAAATGTGAAGGCCATGAGTAAGGGTATGCCCAGTGCCTCTGCGCAGTGCACGTGTGCGAAGCTTGGGGGGTTGGCGATGATCAGGTCGGCAACAAAGGGGTTCGAGTGCTCCATCATGCGAGAATTCTTGACGTCCTTCTCGTCATCTGTCGCGTTGATACAGGCCCTCCAGAAGCCCTCAAACATTTCGGCCATTGCTTGTCGCCTCCGGCCAATGTCGCCTGCTCTCACGGTCTCCAGGGTAGGTATCATGCCTGGGTTCTTCACCATGAAAGCCATCAACTCAGCCGGGTCCCCTCCGACAGAGAAGAACTCCAGGCCCGTGTCTTTCTCTACAAAGTCGCGAAAAGCTGGGTGGGTGGCGATTCTGACCCTGTGACCGTATTGCTCCTTCAAGACCTGACCAATTTTTAGGAATGGCTGCGCGTCCCCACGGCTCCCAATCACCATGATAACAATATTGAGTTTAGGGCATTGTATGCTCTCGGGCGTGACGATCGTTTCGGAAGATCTTCTCGCGGCAGTAGGTCGTTCTTCGTCTTGCTCGTTTTCGTCACCCTCCTTCCGGGTCACCACCTTGCCAACGGTGGCGCCGAGGGCCTTGACGAGGTAGCCCCTGTCGCTTGTATCTTTGATCGAGATGGCAAGCCGCCCGTCGTGCTTGGACACCCGACCCTTGGTCCTGTAGTTTTCGTTTCCGACCTTGAAGCGCCGGAATTGATCACTCTTTTCAGTTCGACGGGGCTGTGGCTTCTTGCCGGCCGCAGTTGCTTGATCGGTTCGTTCGACGCCGGCACCGAAGTCCTCGTCGTCGTCGGTGGAGGAGTCGCTGCTAGAGGATTCATCTTGCAGGTTCGAGCTGGTATTCCAGAGGGCTTGTTGTAGTTGCGAGACGTTGGTACCAGCTCGCTTGATGGCTGGGGGCAGGGCGGATGTTCGTCGAGTGGTCTTTGGTGGAGCAGCAGTTGCAGACCTCTGGCCTGGCTGGGGCCTCGCCGCCGCTTGTGGCTCGTCGAGCTTTGAACCTAGAGGATCTGATGCTGCCTTTCGAATGCCTCCTGGAGGCGGCGGTTCGGACTCAGCCGAGGGAGGGGCTGGGCTGATTGGCGATTGGGGCTGCTGAGGAACGTAGCCCGGGTACGCCAAACGTCCTTTGTCATCTCGTAGTACCAGAGATGGCTGTCCAGCTTGTGAGTTGGTGGTCTCGAGCTTCAGGTCCTGGTCTTCAGGCGCGACAGGTGGAGGGCTCAGCCTGGGCATCATCCTCGTGTCGGTTCGCGTGCTCGAGGCGCCGCCGCGAATTGGGTGACGATGCGACGTGTGGTGACCAGAATTCACAGGGTGGTGATGCAGGTGCTTGCAGGTGGGGCCCCAGGTCAAGATGATCGAAGTAATGGATAGGAATTATGGAAACATGAGGCAGGGAAGCACATCAATGGCAGGCGAAGAATGGAGAAATTATGATGTCTTTAGGTGGCTACACAGTAGAGTAACACGACAACCTGAATGTGGCCACACACCGTCGCAGTGACAGGCATCCCATTCCTCAAGGGTGCTAGCCATTCTCTGCCGTGCGCTAGGGAAGCTGGCAAATAATGACAACCACAAAAAGGTTGATCTGGGCAGACAAGACGACTGGTTGGGAGACAATTAGTAGCTTGCTGGCCCTTGCCGTCGGACGGGCGACGAGGGTAATTTGCCGTCTGAACCGTCTGTTTTCCCCCGTCGTAATGACATCACGCCCAGAGCTCCTTGGCGGGCTAGATCCTGATCTGTGCTTAGCTGGCCCTGGCCTGTCCTGGCGGCTGCACGCCTGCCCCACGGTTCCTGGTGGCGGCTTCCGAGCCGCTGCGCTTGTCAGGATGGGCCCCTGATGCACATCCAAACCTTCTGCTGCGGAGCGAATGGCCCGGCCCATGAGCTAGTCTCATTTTAACAACGCGCGTCCCAAACAGCACCTGAGCCACCCTGGGAACGACTCAATGGCCAGCCCCTTAACGACAGCCCTTTACTACCACAGAACAGGCCACACATTCATGTATACTCACTGCAGCTGTTGGTTGCAATCTTTAGAAACGATCTGTCACCCATCAGGCCTCTAGAGAGTCTGACTATGAAGCTGTCCTGGCTGGACCACCTGGTCAACAGAGCACGCGAACTTGTGGTCCAACTCGAAGTTAGTCACGGACTCTCGTGTCACTATGATGTGTGGACCTGTTACACGTCTGATCATGCCCGCATACAAACAAGCAACCGTCAAGATAGCTGGTCGTTGTGAGAGTATTGACAAATATTCACACTAACACAACGTCTAGGCCAGATTCTCATGTCAGTAACTTTATTCTGATATATTTGGAGGAGCCGTAGGGCCTGTGTAACTTTCATAGAGATCAAAGGCAAGCCAGACAACTGAATATGTCCCAAACGCAATTTTGAGATGGATATGATATCTTGGCTTCTGTTCGGCTGGGTCTCGCACTTCGAAGGTCTCGGGAGGGTGTCTACAGGTCGCGACCGCATTGAGGATCTGCTACTCAGTCAATTAATTGAGAAATGGCAATTGTCTGTGACAGCTGCCTGGAAGCTATCTCACTCCTGATTCAGTGTTGGCTCGCAGGTCATGGGGAACTTGACTGGCTCTGGTTCTATTCAATCATGGTGGAAGAAAATAATGTAAGTGAGAACACCCACTCATGCACCACCCTCTTCCTCCACGCCCTTATAAGCGAGGTGAAGGTCGATGAAACATCCCTTAGTCTGCTGAAGATGGACACAGCCTCTGGATACCTGCAGTGTACGGACGATCAGCGTCGAAGGCGGGACTGTTTGGCGTGGCATACCAGCGGCCTCCTCTATTCTTCTGCTGATTTTCGGTAGGTAATGGGTTCCGAGCGTGGCTGAGATTCTTGTTGTGTAACTTTGCCAAGTTGGAGGGGATATCTGAGATGCAGCTGCTGCGCCTCTGATCTACTCCCTCAAGCACATAATGATGTGCCGCCACCGCCCAAAATGGCTGAGAACTTCTGGGTAAAAGTCTAGCGCACCTTCGAGCTGCTCTCTGCCTCGTGCGAGAGGCGCAGTAAGTAAGGGCAACCAGGCAGAGTCACCGGGGATAATGCCAAGTGCAACACATCATGCTCTGTGCAATCAGGTCAGTGCCCGGCTTGTCTAATACACATCGCCCACGATATCCAGCGACGTCCGCAGATCTTCCCCAGCGGATCATAGTGCGTCTGCCTTTCAAGATAATTTTCTAATCTCCCAAGTTTAACGTTAGCCCTAGAACCACGGCCGAGGTGCCATATTGAGCTTTTGAGTAACTTTGCTGTCATAGCACCATCCTGCACACTTATCAAGAACAGGGCTCCTCAGAGAGTCAAAGTATTTATGTTTCTTCATAAATACTATCTCATTCCTCTGATTACCAATTTCTTTCTTTTGTCCACTTACTTAGGTTGATGTATTTGAAACCAGCTACCACTGCATGTCTCTGCATCCTCTCGAGGCAGACACCTGGGCACTCCCGAGTCGACACAGCCCGTTCTCTCACACAACACAAAGCTGACGTTCCATGAGCGCTATCCAATAGGATGATTACACGCGATCAATCTGCGCCACTCAATTCTCTCTGTTGAGGCTTTGTTTGATCAGCGCCTAGGTGAGAACGAACATATGTTCGGGTTCTGCTCGATGCCTTGACCGGCTCTGAAGTCTTTACCCAGTTTTCTATGGTCAACGAAACACCCACGCATTCTCAACCCATCGAAACCAAGAATAGGCACTTAATTCATCCGATCGTCTGACTTTCAAGACCCTGCTGACTGACTTCAATCGCTTCCAAGGTCAACGAGAAGCATCCTGGAATCTCTACCTAGGTACCTAGCATGGAGCCTACCTACAAATATGACCGTCTCGATTTCGCTACAGATGCTATACGACTTGTAAGATTACTTAAAGGAGGTGAAAACGAGCCTCTTAACTGCGAGATATTCCAGACCTATCTGCATCAAGTGGAGGGGATCCCCTACCATGCACTCTCATATGCTTGGGGTACTATGGAATCGGCAAACGTAATCCGCCTGGATGGGTACCTATTCAGAGTCACCGGAAACCTACACGAAGCTCTTTTACACTTGCGACAAGTCGACGAAGATAGGGTTCTATGGATTGATGCTATCTGCATCGACCAAAGCCATAATGCAGTAGGTGACTTCACTTCTGAGATCAAAACTAAGAGGCTCATTCGAATTCATATTTCCTAGACTATTATAGGGCGTTTAAAGTATCTCTGATATCGATAAATTTTATTAGACACGGCTGACAGTTAGAGCTATACAGGAACGGAGCCATCAGGTCGGCCAGATGAGCCTTATATATCATAATGCCCAGAGGGTTATCGTCTGGCTGGGTTCTAGTACTTGCCAGATCGATTGTCTCTTTCACTGGATGGCGGCTCTCAATAAGCAGGTACTTGCGACAGCAAGCCCGCATACATTGCACACCTGGGAGAATCAGTGGTCATTGTTATTAGGTTGGCAACTGCGCGAACAGTTCCAGGCTGATAAGACCAGAGACGCTTTATTTAATCTATTAGAGCGGGAGTGGTTCTCTAGGATATGGGTGCTTCAAGAAGCAGCACTAGCAAAGTCTGCTATCATCACCTGCGGACGAAACAAAGTCAACTCCCGCACCTTTGTTGTGATGCCTTCCCTCCTTAACATCCCCTGCAGTGAAGGTAAACAATCCCGCTTAAATATCTTGCCGGGTTTATTTCGGGCGAAGCGGGGGATTGGGGGCTCTGGTATAAACCTCCTTACGCTCCTCCTCAAGTTTGGGCGAAGTAAAGCTAGCGACTCTCGCGACATCATATACGCGCTCCTTGGGCTTTCTGGAGATGATTCCTCATCCGAATTACAACCTGACTACGAAATGACCTTACCGGAGGTGACACAAAAGTGTGTGGCCCACTTCATGAAGAAAGCACATGATCTACCACAACATACACCTATTCAAGCCCTACCTATGTGGGGTATTGACGAGTTTCTAGACTCTCTACCTCACTTGGTCTTTCGAGTCTTTCAATGGGCTACGGACCAAGCACAGGATAAGCTCCTATATGATCTCCTCAAAACTTAGAGACGAAAGCAAAATTTCGAGCTAATACGGCTTTGTATGAGCTACACAAGCCAGCACGGCCCGCCAATCTCAATTGCGATGAAGACCAAAAACCTGCCTTTAATAGATCTGCTCCTTGAATTACCATACGTGGACTTTGTGTCCAGAGATAAAGACGGCAATACCCCTCGGTCGCTCGCGGCGGGACAGGGAGTCATGTTTGTCGAGAATTTGATGGCGAGTGGTACTCTAACGTCTATCGAATCCAAGACGACTCTGCAGATTGCTTCCAAGCACTGGTTTCCATTCTCATATCTGCAGAAAGTCTATCTTTACCAGGGACAGCCACTTGCAGAGTCGCGGTTGTTTGTTGCGATTGACCGCGGAGATTCCGCCTCCGTGGCATCCATTCTGAATGGCTTTGCAGAATATCCTCACATGGTGAACTCAAACGGTGATGGGCCGCTGAACCTAGCCGCTCAGAATGGAGACGAGAAAATAATCGTTCTCCTACTAAACATGGAATCTTCTGATAGAGCCTTGAGGTTCCGAGGGTCAGACGGTCTGACGCCACTCGAATCAGCACTTGCTGGTGGTTCCTCAGGAATCCAGAAGCTCTTGCTCTACAACCGAGATGCGGTTTACAATGCCGTGAAGGCACAACAATCCGAGTTTCTCCGCAAGATTCTGGATGTAGAGGTAGGCCTGGCGGACGACGGCTGGTTGCACTTTCGCATGCCTCCAAGGTCGGCCACGCAGGCTGAGCATATGAGTCTGACTTCACACCTACTGGACATGGCCGCAGATATTAGGACGAGAGCCTGTGCTACGCAAGATCGGACGCCCTTTTGGATCGCTGCGCCAAGGAACCACTTGGACGCATTTAGGCTCTTGGTAGACAGGGTTACAGATCTTGATAATCTGGCTAACGATTCCTCGATCCAAAACGCCGCGCACGGGGCTTACCAAACCTTCAACTTTACAACCACCGTCGAGTATGATTTAGAGGACAACGTTGAAGTCAATTTTACAGTCAACGGGTCGTCCTCGAGCAGTCTCGAGGATTCTTCAGGGAGCAAAAACCTGCCCTGGGCGGCAGCTTGTGGGGTTAAACCAGAGGATGTCAGAGCTCTTGCGAAAGGGGTCGATGTTGAGGTTTCAGGCCCTTGGTGGTTTTCTCCTCGGTACGAGAAATCCGACGCGGGCAGTGGACACACATGGGCAAAGCCGATCTGGGTTGCAGCCTCACTCGGCTATACGGACATAGTCAGTCTTCTCATCCAGTACGGCGCTGACATCGAGGCAAGAGACACCCACTACGGCATGACACCTTTCTTGATAGCCTCTCACCAGAACAAGCCGGAAGTCATGATGGTGCTCATCGAGGGAGGCGCAGATATCCAGGCAAAGCCGCTGTGGTAGATTGGGGGCGGAGGCTGGGGTTGGGTCGGATGGGTTATTGACTAGTCGCTGGTTGATCTCGGAGTTGCAGTTTGGAATTCAGACTGTGACAAATTTACTTACAACTTGTCATTGGTATACACTGATGGTCTCCATCTATCCGGCAATAATCGGGAATTCAGTAAACGGCAAGAATTACAACACGAAATTGCATACCAGGCAAGTACAGGTTGTGTGGGGAAACTAAGAGTGGCCAACAGTCACAACAGGATCAGACCATTTGACATCTACGTTGTTACCTACTTAGGGAACTTTTATTCAATTCTCAATCAACATCTGCACACTGCATCTTTAATAATAAGCCAATACATAGGTACTCCTGGTCTTCTCATGTAAAGTAGGGATCCATTCTTATTGGTCTGGATTGGATAGACTGGTTGTCTAGGAAGTATTGTTAGAATGAGCTCCAGAAATCACCCAAAGCTGACAGGTCAAAGAAATAGATACTTCTTTATTGAATACGCAAACGGCGGCCTTCATTGACGGAAAATACACTTTAATACACCCCGACCTCAAATGCTGTTAGAGGCAGGCTAACGCAAGGTCGACATTTGTGTTTCAATCACAACGATAGCCATACTGAACTTCGTATCTGACTACCTATACACCCGCACCCCAGAATACTGTAATTAGACTTGGTAAGTTCCTAAAATCCTACTGAAACTAGACTCATTTTAGTCCCTCTGTGACCGCTCTATACAAGCGAACCATTGTCTCAACAAAGCGCGGTCTCGAATCTGGTCTGCACTCCCTGGCTACTGCTTCCTTCATGCTTTCCCTCTTCAATGTGGATATTCCATTTTTCCCTTCTCTTTTCCACTTTTAAGTTCAATTTATCTTGCTAACTCCATCGCAAGCCTAAAAGGATACATTTAGCCATAGTCCGGCAAGATTAAACATTTTTGGGCCCCTCACAATGAGTCGATACGAACAAAGAGGACATATTGACGTTGAAGACGTTGATGGTGGCTCGCTCCGCATTATTTACTTCAATAAAGACGATGAGCGAACTGCGGATATTGTCCAAGCGGAGGTAGCAGTCCTCAGGGACTTCGCTGCAGCTTACACTGACTGTAGTCCCGTGAGTTCCATGACAACAAATATTGAGGTTCACAATCAACTCGCTAATAAAGAGGCCAGGACATCACGGGCATCTTGCCATCTCGTAGCGAAAGGCCATGTGAAATCATTCTTGTCAAGTAAGAAGCCCAAAGTTGTATGAATCCGTGACGCCGTGACTCAACTTCTTATTCTTGCTACAGGTCAAGTATGCATAACTCAACCGCTGAGGGCCGCCAAAATATCGAGGTTGAGGTTGCAACGAAGGCAATGTTCGAGGCACCAGCGAGGAAGACGAGAGCGGGCATTCACGTCTATTCAAAAAACAACGACTTGGCACAAGGTTATGAGGAATGGCAGAGGCAGGGTAGAGGTCAAGCCACCATCTATACATCCCGGGAAGCTGTCCTTGACCTCTACGACGCATTGGACAACGACTTTGGAAATGAACCGCCGTCTTCACCGCCAGCCGAAAGGAAAGGAAAAACATCCCCTTCAAGTGAGGATCTGCCGTAGGGTAAAGTAATCCATCCATAGGGTTTTGTGCGCTCCTTCGAGCCAAACTCGGAGACAATTGCGACAATCCAAAGAAGTCCGGTACCACTTGCTGCGAGTTAGCGTTCGAGCATGTGACTGCAGGCGGCTGCTAGGTGGTCCAGTGTATAGGATTTTAGCCACTCAATGCTAAGGCATTCAACTGTTCCCATATCTCTATACATTTGGCCAACGAAGACATGTATTCATAAAAGAATCGTCTGGTTATGACTTAAAATGAAACTCTCAGCTTTCACGGCATCGCCTTGCAATAGGCTTTGGTAGATGAGATCCATACTTGTAGATTGTCACGGTCACATTAGAACTGGTAACTGACTCGTCCGCACGTCCCACCTAAGACTTTGAAAAGCATCATCCGCAACATATAAGCCCTACAGAATCTCACTTGGTCCCAACCTTGGAAAGCTACAGGGGCGCCATCTCAATAACCGCCGAGGCTGAGCCCTTGGAGTCTCTGTGGATTGCTGTGACTTGGAGGCCTGCCTTGGACGCTAGCTCGCGGTAAAGACTCTCGGGACGTCTCTTGCCACCCGTGTTCATCATGAAAATATCTAGAGCTGCAAGACCAAGGTTGGGAGTTCCGGGAAGCAGCTGCTCCGAGACGAGGACCCTCGAGTCCGGAGCGCATGCTTGCCTGATGTTGCAGAGAATCTTCACGGCGTCCTGGTCAGGCCAGTCATTCAGACATCTTCGGATATGGTAGATGAGAGCTCCTGGTGGAACGATTTCAGCGTTGTGGACAGCACAATGGTTCAAACAGGGAAAAGAAAAATGGCCGCCTACCTTTCTCCGGCTGCTCGTCGAAAAAGCTGCTCCCAATCATCTTTACATGGCTCAAGACGCCGTCTTCCGCAGCCTGTCTGGCTTTTTCAATGACGTCCGGTCTATCCTCAAGGACACACCTCTCGGGTGGGATCTGCGGAACCTCGCCAATGATGGCCTTCAGCGCCTGTCCCATGCCGCCACCAACGTCCACGATCAATGTCCTCTCGGGCTCAGTCTTCCCCGCGGCGTACTCGCCGACCCACGAAAAGTCATACATGCCCAGTATGGGCATCATGCCGTCCAGCCCCACCGCCATGGTGCGGTTGAAGGCCTCGGCGGTCCCGGGCACCGCCTCGAGGATCTGGTAGAACGTCTTGTCCGGGTGGCCCCAGGCCAGGCCGAGTGGCATCTCAGACGCGGACGCGGGCTCGTTTAGGCCGCCGTGCCGCGCGAAGTACTCTGGCCAATGGGCCTCAGACTTGAGCTGGAAGTCAAAGATGTACGAGAAGAAGATTGAGGCGCGCTTGTCGAGGAACATCTGTGAGTAGTCGGTGTGGGCGAGGTGCCCGGGCGAAGGCGCAGAGAGGACCTCGGCAGCCACAAGGAAATTGCTCAGCCGTGTGAGGAGCGCGGGAGAGGCGCTGGTTGCTGCGGCGAGGTCGGGGATGGAGATGGGCTCGCCGGATTTTGGGATCGCTTCGAAAACATGGTGCTCCAGGAAAAGCCTGATGATGCCCGACTCTACCCAAGAGTACCAGTATTGGTGGATTGGTGTCGGATGACCCTGGCAGCGGCACTTGTAAGGCACCTGGGGGACGGCGTTTTGCGGTGAGGTCGACATCGTTGGCGAGGAGAGCACTTAAAAGAAAATATGTCTTGAAGCGGATGGTAATTGATCGCAGCCATCTCTTCGTGATTGAGGGCTGAGCTCTTAGATATTATTAGTGTAGCTCTTACTTAGGATTATCCATCATGCTGTGACCAGGGCTGTCTGGTGGAACGAGAAACATGTAAATTCGGATATTTTCGCTACGTGTAGTACTCACTCGGATCCTTCGTGCCCGGTGTTTTTCGGAGCCAGAATCGTGCAGTGCGGTTTTAATCCTGTGAAAGATCGGAAATAATCGGTTTTATCGTACACATTCGGTGGTCTCCTGGTAGACGAACCTGACCCATATTCTGTCTACCAGTGACCGTAGAGATCACAAATTCTAACTCACGCATCGGATGCTTTTTCTTGAATTTCTGAATAGCATGATTAAACGTTTGATGCATCGCCGAGAATGTATGAAAATAACAACATCGACCTATTCCCCGTCTCGAGTGCTTACCTGCCAGTGGTGCATATCACCTTGTAGAACACGCATTCTTCCGACAAAGAGAAAGAAGAGAATACGGCCAAGCCACTCATTCATTGACTAAGAATGAGCTAGCTACATGGGCCAGCAACAAACTAGTGACATAGTATTTCATGATCACTGTTCACATCGCGCAAGTGATCAGACAAGTCAAATTTATAAAATCTAGGGCCAAATGTATGGCCATATCATGGATGTTCCAATTGCCGCAGGTTGGTGGATAGGGTGCAGTACCGAGATAATCTAACCATGAGTACCCCAAAACGACAGAGTGTGGGATATGAATTATTCATTCACAAGAATTGGATCTCAGACACATTGAACATCACGTTTGAATGCACATGAGCCATTGGTATGTAGGGGTGTAAGTAAGTATGTTACTACACGGTCTACCATAATAACATTGAAGCAATCATACCTTACGCACTTAAACGTAGAAGACGCAAGTACTCTCACCGGCTGCTCACAACTCTGTCCACTCCTGAGCCCATCACCAGCCGATGTGACGCCATGAAGTAGCAAAACCCTCCCGCTCTCTTGGCCTCACCAAACCACTGGAGAAGGTCCTTCGCGGGCAACACCTTTAGGTCCTCGTCCGCATCGACAGCACTCGCAAAGTCCTTAACATGCACCCGTACCCGTCCACGGTGCTCAACAACATCCGTATTCCCCGCCACACGAGCTCTGCCAGTAGCTGTGATAGACGACACCATCTCCCCGACCACGTCGTCCACGGCGATCAGGTCGACATAGCCGCGCACGGTCGAGAAGTCGGGCCGCGTGCCCAGCTCCCTGACGATGCCCAGCATGTGCTGCGCCGCTGCGGCAACATCGGCCTCCTCGTCATCCCCGGTGACCGCTGGCGATTCCACGGGCAGTGGCCTATGGATGTGTACCCGCAGCCCCGTGGCTGACGCAATGTTGCGCAGGAGAGTCTCGGCTGCCCACTTGCTCGCTAGGTATCCATCGCTGCCGTCCGAGGGGGGCTTGGCACCCGCGTACTTGGCTGCTGCTGCCCCTGACGAGACCACGTGCAACGCTGCACCGGCGTCAAGGGCCAGCCGGGCGATCTCGCCCACCGCGGCGGTATTGACGGGGCGTAGGGCTTGGTAGCTGTCAAAGAAGGAGCGGTTGGCCGCGCAGTGCACGATGACATCGGCGTGCCGCGCGAGGGCGTGGAATTCTGCCGGGGTGAGGCCGAGGTTCGGCCTGGAGAGGTCGGAGGCAATGAGATTTGTCTTGGGGCTCAACGAGACCAGTCGAGAGGCTGATGTAGAATTTTCGTCACGGACGAGGCAATAGATTAGGGCGATCTGTGGGTTTTCAATGAGACCGGTAAGGAGGTGACGGCCGAGATACCCGGTGGCGCCGGTAAGTATGACAGACAAGCGCTCGCTGTTTCTTGGTTCTGTGGGAATTCTCGCGTCGTGCTGCAGCAGGGACTTGGGTACCGCCGTCTCAGCAGCCCAGTCGATCATGCTACCATCAGAGCATGCTTCTATGAGCTTTACCATGCCTCCCAGTGTGCTTGCATGCATCAGATCGAACAGACGAGGCCTGGATCTCATATGGGTTTGCACAAGATGCTGCAAGTTGACCAACAGGATCGAGTTGCCGCCGACATCGAAGAAGTTGGAATCCGGGGTGAGTTCCCCGATCCCGTGAGGGATGAGCCTTTTCCAGAGCCCTGCGAGCCTCTGCTGAGTGTCCAAAGATTCCGCGACAGTATCCATATCAACATGGGTGTCCATATCTGGCAGAGATATTGCTTGAACGGCTTTTCGATCGACTTTGAAATTGGTCGACAACGGCATATTCTTGATGGGGACAACAACAGCCGGCTGCATGTAAGGGGGGAGTAGAAGTCCAGATCTTAGCCTTTCGAGCACGCCCTGGCGTCGGTCTTGTGGAAATGCCATGTCGAAAATAACGTGAGCCGCAAGGAACCTTTTCTCCCCCTCGCCTCTCATCGTAACCACGGCATGAGAGAGCGCGCCATTGGCAGTCTTCAATAGAGCTTGCTCCACCTCCAATACTTCGATGCGGAAGCCACGGATCTTGACCTGGCTATCGCCTGAGATCCTGCCCAGCCAGTATATAGCACCATCTGCGCGAAGGCGACCTTGGTCTCCAGTCCGATACCATACGCCAGTGTCGGCAATGGACGCGTGGATGGCATTTCCAGGGATGAACTGCTGGCGCGTAGCCTCATCTAGGCCAAGATAGCCCTTGGAGACTCCAGGCCCGCCAATGCAGATCTCGCCAGCTACACCGACGGGCAATGGGGAAAGATCCTGGCCCAGGACTGCGACACTGTAGTTTGGCAGGACGAACCCTGCTGGATTATGGTCTTCCAACGCAGGATCATTATATTTCACCTCGCCCTTGACGGCCACAAAAGTCACTTCCGTCGGGCCGTAGTTGGTGAACAGCCTGAGCTGGGGCAGCTCGAGGCTGAGATCTGCGAATTGTCGAATAAGTCCGCTATCGAGGAACTCACCGCCGGCAATGGCAACACGCCACGACGAACAGCCTGTCAGAGCGTCATGGGCATAACGGAACCACATTTCATACTCGGACTATCAAATTCGTGTTAGTAATGGTTCCTGTTAAGTTTATTTCGCGAGTCTGAAAGGTGGAAGGAAAATCACATACCGGTGTTGCCAGCGTGTACGTGACCCCGTGGTCGGCCATCATTTGAGTGACTGCCCGTGGGTCTCCCCTCATCGTGGCTGGGACGATGACGAGGGTGCCACCAAACGCGAGGGCCGCGATGGTCTGTTCCAGTGACATGTCGAAGCCGTAGCCGGTCTGCTGCAGAATGGTTTGGGGATGTTTCACGCCTTCGGGCCAGAATCGCTGGTAACCCTCGCTTTGAGCGCGCAAGTTCTCATGGGTAAGAATTATCCCCTTTGGCTTCCCCGTAGTGCCGGATGTGAAGAAAATGGCTGCAGTGGAGTCGGGCCTGGCCAAGTTCGGTAGCTGAGGCACGTTTCGGCTTTGTGAGATCAATTCCGAGACCAGGATCTCCGTGGCGTCTTCACCACTGATCGCCTCTAGCATGGATGTTGTGCTACTGCTGGTGATGATGATCTTTGGTCGCACGGCTTGAACAATGGTTGCCAATCGGGCGGTAGAGTTGCGAAGGTCCAGTGGGACGTATGTTGCTCCGGCTCTGAACACTGCGAGCTGCGAGCAAATCCAGTCCGCTGAAGGTTCTCCAAATACGCCGACGATCGAACCATCGGTTGCGCCAGCAGTGATAAGCGCGGCTGCGATGGTGTTGATACGGTCTCCCATCTGCTTGTATGTAAGTTTGTTGCCACATCCGTCTTTCAAAGCAATCTCAGGGCCGTGCTCCGCGATTATCTGGTCAATCTTGTGAGAAATAGTAGAGGGCCACTCTAGCTCAACGCTCGGTCCTGATAAGGCCACAGTCAGTATATGATCGAAAAGGTCTCATCTGTATGGGTGATAAGGTCTGCCAGTACAGGGTCGGATGGGTTCAATGTTGCTGATTCCAAACGAGTTGTCCCGCCTGAAAATTGGATTCTTTCCACAGGACAATCAGAGTGGTCCAGCCCAAGATCATCCGAACCGGACTAGCAGACCTTTGCAAAGGACAGTATCCTGTTAGCACTGGAATTTCTTACCCTTGCCAATCTGCAGTGCCCTTTCGACCTCCTGAGGTGCATAGGCTGGCAGTGTTCCCGCTTCGACGTCAATGTTCTGGGCAAAAACATCGAGCATATTTACCAAAGATCGCATCAGCAGCTCCGCGCCTGCAGAGTCGTACAAATGCGCCGACAGCCGCAGCGTGAGGACCGTCTCGCCCGCCGGACTGTCCATGATGTCCAATGCGACATCGTCGCTGGTCCTTGCGACCACAGTAGACTCCGCGGCAACCTTGCACCCGCCCCATACCATACCTTTCCTCTCCTGGACAACTTGGTGGTAGTTCACGAGAACCTGGTACACCGGGGTGTGCGTATTAGAGCGCGGGATCTTGAGCTCGTCCAGGACCACGGCCCAGGGGATGTGTGCAAGCTGCATGGCGGCGTAGGCCTTATCTCGAGCATCTTTGATGAGTCCACTGACCGTGGCGTTGTTGTCCCTGTCAAAACGCAACGGCACAACGTTCATCAAGAGGCCCATGCTGTAAGCGAATCGCTCGTCCATGCGGTTGGAGAATGGAACTCCGATGAAGAGATCATCGACGTCTGGTAGAAGGCTGTGCATGAGCCCCTGGAGTGCAGCGATGTAGACGTGGAAAACAGTTGAGCGGTTTTGGCGGGCGAGCTGCCTAAGCTTCGACACTAGATATGGCTGGAGATTCGCCGTGGCTTCGGACTGGATATACCGGTCCAGAGCTGGGCGAGTCTGAGCTATCGCAAATGGGAAGAGAGGAATCGGTCCAGTCTTAGGGTCGGGGATGACTGTCCGCAGCTTCTGGATCGCCGTTTCCATGCTTCCTGTTGTGTAAGCGTCCTCCTGTGCTGCGGTCAAAGCCCGAGCCTGAGACTCGGGGCCGAGAGGCGGTAATGGTCTGCCTGCGTATGCTGCGTCCAGGTCTACAAGGAGAGTGCTGAAGCTGAATCCATCCATAGATATGTGATGAGCGCCGATGAGTAGGAAACGAAGCTCTTCAGTGACCGTCAGTAATTGGATGCTGATCGTGCCCCAGGTGCCGAGATCCCACACTCGATCACGTATCTTGTCCAGTTCCTTTGATGCGTCTGCTTCAGACCCAAGACGCTTGTGGACCAGACAGATGCATGATGGCTCGGCAAGAACACCCTGCATGGCAACCCTTTCTTCGCCTTCCCCTGACCAGAAATACCGGGTTCTCAGCACTTCGTGTCTCTCGGTAACATATCTCACGGCCTTCTCCAGCCGAGGCACATCGATCCTGCCAACGAGTTTGAGCATGGTCGCCATGTTCTGGCTGGTCTTTTCCTCCAGATAGTCATGCAGAAACAGGAATTGGGCTTGGTCTTTTGATGCCCTGCAGGTCACTTCTGTATTGAAGTGGCCGATTGGCTGGGACGTTTCTATTTCGATAGACTCCGAAAGTGTCGTTATGACCGCAGCCCCAGGTTTCGGTGATGTTTTATTGTCGGATTTGTCATGGTCATCATCGACAAGATGCAACGCAGGGATTGGGTCGTCCATCTCAGTAATGGGAGACCAAAATGTCGCATCAGAGCGGGCAGGACCCTCAATAAGAGAACTCGAGTAGTCGCCCTCAGACGATCCAGCGGAAGAGCTCGAGCTGTGGACGGGCGCCTCGATATCAGGGCTGGAGGGAATTGTGGGAGGGACAACAGATGAATCCGATTCATCCTGCGTCAACGGCTGTGGCATCTCCACCTGAGTCCGGACGGTTTTCGCCTCCATCACAGGCCCGTCAGCGAGGGTGGTGAGGTCGACTATAGAAGTCGGGATGCGCTCAATGGCATCGGCAAGGAGATCCGAGATGGAGGACCCAGAGAGGATCTTAAGCACGGGCATATCCACATCTAGCTCCTTCAAAAACCATCCTCGGGCCTCGACAGCTGTGAGTGAGTCGATCCCTTCTTCAACGAGCGATACTTTCTCGTCGACGTCCTCGTCCTGAGGGATCAATAGTATTCGCTTGAGGCGGGCGACGAATGTTTCTGCGATGTGTCAGTGGAGAACAGCAGTACAAAGGAGCTATCCCATCAGATATTGATTACCTCTAATGATCTCAGCAGCCTCAAGTCGCGACTTGACATCGGCAAGCTGAACCCGCAACGGCGCAGCACCCAATGGTCTGCCACCATTGGTGAGCGTCCCGGTGCGCTCTAACACAAAATGATTGAACTTCATATCCTCCCGGAACAGCGCCTTTACGTGCGCATCGGCATAGAACGGCACAATACCGGAGACGACCTCCGAGTTTTCGGTGCAGCCCGGACGACCGGCGAGAATGGCCTCGGCGAACAGCTGATGAACGTCCTGCTCGGACATGTTCCTCAAACCCAAACGCTCGAAATATTCGGACGATAGGTTATCCGAGTGCCGCGCCACGTAGCCGACGCCCATGACCGAACTGAGTGCAATGGCAGAGCCTGCGACGCCACGCTTTTTGCGCTGGGCAGTAAGGGCGACCATGAACATATTGGCGGCGATGTAGTTGCTCTGGCCACTGTTTGCCACAACTGCAGTCTGTTGAGTGTTAGAAACTGGAATCCCCGGGGCCTGAATGATACTTACAACGGATGAGAAGACAATGAAGAAGTCGAGTGGCGTTTCGTAGAAAAGCTCGTCTAACAGTTGCGTGCCGACGACTTTGGGGTCAAGGACCTTCTTGAAAGCGTTGAAGGACATAGTCTCGAACGGCCTGTTAATTGTTAGTAACATATTCAAGTGTCTGAAGTAATAATGCAGAATGAACAAGAATGCAAAACTTTGGAAGTGATGTCCATGTACTTACGCGTCTTCCAGGACCATAGCTGCGTTAGCCACACCAGCGACCGGGGGCATAGTCCTGACGATTTCCCAGTAGCACCTGTGGAGCGAGTCCCTGTTCGTCACATCAAGTGACAGGAACTTCACGGTAGCCCCTCTTTCCTCTGTCCAGCGCAGGAACTCAGGCTGCGGCTGAGGGTTCCGGCTTGTGAGGACCACGTGTCTTGCGCCGTGCTCCACCATCCACTGACAAATCGAGCGCCCGAGGTCGCCAGTCAGACCGACCATAAGATACGTCTTGTCACTTCGGAATATGGTGCCCATGTCGATCGGTTGGACGCCAGCCGAGACGGTTGGAGAGTCCAGGAGGTCGGCAACTGTCAAAGGCTTCTCGAACAGATCACAGCCTGCTATGTCGTTGGCCAGAACGGTGGACGGGCTTCCAATGCGGGAATTATTCTGGGCCACAAACCACTGGAATGCCTTGTTCAGGGTAGTAGTGATATTGCTAGACGAGCACCCAGGCTCGAAGCCTGACTTCATGCTGAAGAACTCGGAGGAGCCAGCCGTAAGACATTTGCGCGGGATGCAAGAGGCAATCAGCTTTCCAGCATCAAATGACCCAGGTACCATGGCCAAGTTGACAAAGAGCGAGCATGACGCCGGAATGTGTTTTTGAACATGCCGCCGACTGGTGTTCTCGTTGATGACGAGCCACCCTACTTCATTGAACGTCAGGTCCTGGGGCCGTCCACTCGATGTTGTTGTGAATAAAACTTTGGTCTGGGTCTGAGAAGACAGATTCATCAAGGCGGAAGCCACCAATCTGTCCGGCGCATGGACCAGGATCGTGCTGCCCGGGTGAACCATTGCGAGGATCCGGGAGGCGATAATGTAGGCAGATACGGATCCCATCGCTTGAGCCGGATCAGCACCTCTGAGCGGGACTGTCCAGTTGGCTGGCACCGTCGCAGGTGTCTCAGCCACGATGGACAAGGCAAGCAATTGTTCTCCAGTGGCCTCATCGATGCCTGCACAGAGAACGAAGTCACCAGCCCGGGAAATTCTGGTATTTTGCAGCAGAAGATGACTCAGGCGGATCTTCTTTGTTGTGTCAGTGGCTGGCAGTGGAGCAGAAAGGAGGAGAGGCGATGGGCATTGAATCTCGTAGGAGGAGCCGCTAGCCCCTGTTGCGAAGACAACGTTAGCGTATCCGGGACTGACTTCCTTCTTGACCGCACGGCGGAAGCTGTTGTAACGCTGGTTGGCGTCTTTCCCTTGCTGCAATCGTGGAATAAGCCGCATACCCAACTCGACATAAACTTCAGGCTCGAGGGACCAGAGGAGCTGATCACCCGGAGTCCCCTCCTTCTCATATCTCTTGAGGACTTCTAGACGCACAATTTCCTCTGCGATAATCTGCGGTGTCTCGTCTTGGATTCGGTCGATATCGAATGCCTGGATCGCGATATAGGGATACTCGAACTTGACCACTCGCGCGAGTCCAGTCATCATGAATGAGTAAGGTTCTTCTGCTCTCGCACCACGAGTGACCCAAAAGACTGACTTGGCCCTGCGCCACAGAATTTGAAGAGCAGATAGCTTCTCAGCTGTCATGTTCTTGAACAGGGGCTCGTCCAGCTCCGTTATTGAAAGCACAGTACACCCGTCTGGAAGGGTGTTCTCGTCTAAGCCCTCGAAGACATCAATACGTCTTATGGAACTGAAGTAAGAGTTCAATAGTGGCTCAATATGGTCCACCAAATGACAGCACGGTGCACTCTTTCCGCCCAAGATGACCAAGTCGGGAGCGTCTGTGTATGGGCAAGTGGTAGTCAAGGGGGATCTCAGCAGGGCGGCCCGATCATCGACAGCCTGCGCAGCAAAGATGCAGACCGGATGCATGTTGATAATGGGAGTGTGTGTATCCACTCCACCAAAGCCTGACTTGCGCAATAGGGAATCCCATCGTGGAATGCTGAGGGCCGGGGACCAAGGGCGGCCACTTTCAGCGCCGACCCACCAGCCAGGCAGGCATCCCATGATGAGTCCAATGCGCATCGCATCGTCGCAGTCACTAGTTATCTCGAGGTTAATGAGATAGCCACCAGGCTTGAGGAGCCGGCGCACGTTGGCCATCATACCCTCCAGATCGCTTGTAACGTGCAAGACATTGGAGGCAACGACGAGGTCGTAAGAGTTCTCGACGAAGTCTTGTGACTCTGGGGTCTGGTCCATGTCGAAGGTCTTGTAGACCATGCGGTCCGTGTACTCCTGGAAACGCTCCTCGGCAGCAGACATGAAGGCGCTAGAAATATCCGTGTAGGTGTAGCTGGAGAACGAAGAACCGAGGGCAGGAATGATGTGTCTTGTAGAGCCACCCGTTCCCGCGCCTTTCGTAAAGGTCAGCAATTAGGATAACATCGCCCCATCAAATAGAAAGCGCGACTTACCAATCTCCAAAATGTTCATTCTAGGGTATCTGTGGGCAACTTGCGAGACCATCTGTGCAAAATATTGGTTCTCCAACGACAGACCGATTCCCTCATCATAGTACTCGGAAAGCCCATTTTGTTGCATGATATCCAGCATGCCCATGCCAGCGCGCACGACTTCGGGAAGACTTGTGCCAACGGCTTCAAGAAGCCGCGTCCCGACGCGGTGTCGAGACTTGTCGATAAGGCTGCTGATAATGTCTTCTGTGTCAAATAAACATGACGCGGGAACGTTTGGGTTCCTACCCAGCTTGACGAGGTCGACGCAGCGAGAAGCCCATGCCATGAGATGGCGGTAATGTGGCAGAAGGCTCTTCCACTCATCAGGATATATTCTTTCAACTAAACGGCGGATGAAAAAGAAGGCTACCCGCTCATCAATCAGTGCATTTGCAGTGTCCACCTTGGTGCGCTCTTCGTCTGCTGGCGCGGCAAGGGGGCCGTTGGGCCGGTCGACTTGGTATTCAAACCTCGAGAACATCGAGACGTCGTCCTCGGGCCGGGCCGCGAGGAGAGGTCGCAGCTCGAGACCTTCCAGCTCAACGAAAGTGTGCTGGTTGTCCGCGGAGAACACAGTAATGTCAACGACGAAGGGTTCTTCTGGGTCGCCACGGGACACGGCCTCCCACGGGTGGGTTCTTTGCTTTCCAACGCCGCGGTGCGTGAAATACGGGTTGATGGTGATGCGCTTGATGCCGTGGGGGACAAACATACCCCACAGCCTGCCATCTCCGGGAGAGCTGAAGACAGGGTGAGATGCCTGAAAGGCTGTGTCCAGCATTCCCGGGTGCACCAGGAGGTTATCCTCCCACGCCGAACCGGACTCATCCTCAAGCGTCCCGACGGCATGCCCGTTCTTACGCCTGATAGACCGGAGACCGTGGAATGGTGAGGTGTACATGTATCCGAGCTTGGTGAGCGCGTTGTATAGTACTTCGCCGTGAAGTTCGGACATGTTCCAGTCTTCGATTGCGTGAAATGGAAGTAAATCAGCCGTCGGCTCATTCAGCACCACCGTCACCGATCCCTCTGCATTGAGGCCGAGCGCAGTTCCAGCCTCGTCGACGCGACCAGAATAGCAAGAGAAAGTAGCCTGCATCTTCTCACGGCTCGATTGCACGATCTTCAGGCTGAACAACGTCTCGACGCTGGCATTTTCGTCATCGAATGCGATGGCTCGACCAATGACCAGGTCTTCGAGTGTGACCAGGCTGACATCCGAGTCATCGGCGATGGCAACCATAGCTTCAACGGCCATAGCTATAAATCCTGCGGCAGGAAAGACAATCTGGCCTTGGATCCTATGCCCATCCAGCCATGGAACCTCCTTTGGGCGCAGGATATTTCTCCAGTGTATCTCGCGCGAGGTTTCCCTGTCTAATTGGCGTCTGCCAAGAATAGGGTGTGGCGGACTGGCTCTCATGGCTGCGTGTGCGCCAGAAACACGAGACATGGACCAAAACGATCTGGAATGATCGAATGGGTACTTTGGTAAGTCAGGGATTATACGCCGCCCAGCCATGTCTCCGGACAAACTCTTCTCAAGTTCTTCGAAAGAGACCGAGCCTGCCCCGAGACAAGACCACAGGAAGCCGAGGGCGGTCGATAGCTCCGCAACGTCGTCCTTTCCTCGAGACAGTAAGCCAGTATACGGGATGCGAAGCCCCGAAGCGGCCTCGATGTTGTCCAGGCATGGCCCCTTGAGTGCGGGATGTGGCCCAATCTCAATCGCCATGTCGAACGGGCCACCTTGCTTCATGGCAGCTGTGACCGCTGGGGCAAAAAGCACAGTGTCGGTCATATTCTGAACCCAGTACCGCGCATCAAGATCTTCCGCCTTCATGGAATTTCCTCCATTAACACTAGAGTACCATGTAGGCCTGGGCTCGCCACTGCTCTCGGGGACAAAGACATCGTCCAGTGCTTCCATGGAGGTGAGGTATGGCCCTGCGCAAGGCAACATGTGAGCCGAGTGGTATGCGGTGTCCACCTTCAGCTGGCGCGCAAACTTTCCCTCGGCTTTGAAAAAGTCGACGGCCTCAGCCACCGCGTTCTTGTCCCCGGAGAGCGTGATGCTTGATGCCGAGTTCCGGGCGGCGACTTGGATTCGGCCTTGGAATCTCTCTTGCTGACAGAATGCGGAGGCATCTTCGAACGATGTGCCCACTGCCATCATGGCACCCTCTTCGCCGCGGGGTGATTGGGCAAGTCTAGCGTAGAGTCCGCGATAATATGCTATACGTATAGCTCCTGTAGCGGTGAGCAGGCCTGCGGCATAGGCAGCACCAATCTCGCCTGTGAAATAGGCATGTTTGTGTCAGCGTGCGTGGAAATCTAGTTTGGAAACTTGGAGACATAGAAGTTCTTACCGGATGAGTGTCCCACGACAGCGTGGAAACTAATACCCGCTAATCGAAGAAGATCTACAAGCAATATTTGGACTGCTGTGCACAGAGGCTGAGATATCTCAGCCTCGCCAACCCTGGATTCTGTTTGATCCGCCAATAACTGTTCGCGGAGAGTCCATTTTGGCCGATGGCTGATAGGCAATGACGCGAGTGTTTTATCGAGCTCCTCTACACGCCTCGCTATAAAAGGCGACGACTGCACGAGTCTTGCGCCCATACGAGGCCACTGAGCGCCTTGGCCTGTGAACACGCCGAGAAGACGAGGTGAAGCAATGGCGTAATGCTTTTTACTCAGTTCCGGCGTGGCATCGTCACTCTGTAGTAGCTCATCCATCTTCTGCGAGGCCTCTTCGGCTGTGGAAACGGTGATACTAACGCGATGCGCGAGGGTAGAACGACGCTCCTGTAGTGTGTAGGCAAAGTCACGTAAAGAGACTTGAGGGTTGGCCTTGAGGTATTCGGAGTAAGATGAAAGCAAAGAACGTAATGATTTCTCGTTGGCGGCAGAGATTGTCAAGGGCGTGAACAACGAGCCCGCTGAAGGCTCGCGCGGAAGAGGCTGATATTCCTCGATGATTGCGTGTGCATTCGTACCACCAAACCCTGTGAATTGGTCAGAGAAAATTCGTTGGACATGGGTTGGGGACGACTAAGTCCAGCTGCACCCAAATACTGACCGAAACTGTTAATGCTCGCACGCCGTGGTTGACCTGGAAGAAGTTTTGGCCAAGGCGTCGCCGTGGTAGGGACTTCTAATCCATCGTAGAACGGCAAGATATTAGGGTTAAGTTCGGTAAAGTGCAGGTTTGGCGGGATGATTCCATTCTGCACTGCCAGCGACGAAGCGATGAGGCTGGCGATCCCGGCCGCCCCCTCTGTGTGCCCAATAATGGTCTTCATGGACCCCACGTAGAGCTTCTCGGATTCCAAGCGGCCGTTGGCGAAGAATGAGCTGGAGATCGCCTCTGCCTCCTTCGGGTCACCAGCTGGTGTCCCCGTGCCGTGCGCATGAAACATCTGGGGCCGGTCTTCAGGCTTTGAGATATCAAGACCGGCTTGTGCGTAAGTATCTCGAATTAGGGCGGTTTGAGCAGCGGCGTTAGGCATTGTGATCCCAGATGTCCTGCCATCCTGGTTCACTCCTGTTGCACGGATAATGCACTCAATGTGGTCGTGGTCCCGAATAGCAGCGCTCAGTGGTTTTAGAACAATAGCGGCAATACCTTCTCCCCGTGCGTACCCGTCTGCGCTTTTGTCCCACATCCTGCTTCGACCTGTAGGAGACAGCATATGCAGGTTGCTCTCAGCCATGAACATAGCTACAAGGCCGCATTTAGTTAGAGAGTTGGGTTCAAAATGCCACAGCAGATTTAGATAGGAAAAGGCTCGTTCTCGTGATGAAGGATTAATGACTGACCAGGACTTAAAATCAAGTTGGCACCCGCTGCGACAGCAACTTGACACTCGCCATTGCGCAGGGTCTGGATCGCCAGGTGAACCGCAACGAGACTCGAGGAGCAGGCTGTGTCGAGGTTGATTGATGGACCATGCCAGTCGAAAAAATATGACACTCGATTTGCCACTATACTTCGACCAGAGCCAGTGGCAGTGTACTGTGGAAGAGTCTCCCAATCTTTGTATTTCATCTGAGCCCAGTCGTCGCCCATCTGGCCAACGATGAACGCCGTCGAGGATCCGCGCAGCCCATCAATGGTTTGGCCAGCAGCAGAAATTGAGTCATAGACGGTCTCCATTAACAGCCTTTGTTGGGGATCTATGGCCTCACTTTCGGCCGGTTCTGCTCCGCAGTCAGCATTATTGATCCAAGTATCATAATGGCAATGAAATATTGCCCCAAGTTGCGCATTGTAAACGTACGAATATTGAAGAATCCATTGTCGAATTCTGCCGGACTCTCGTCCAAAAAGTAAAATGCATCGGCATTTGTAGTTCCATGATGCTCTGGGTCGCTGTGATAGATAGTGGCTGGGTCAAACCGATAGCCAGCCTGGGGTTTGCGAAGGAGATCACGAGGATTTCGAAGAAGCTCCCATAGCTTTGAGGGGGTATCAGATTTGCCAGGGAAGCGGCAGCCGCTTCCAATGATGGCAATGGGTTCATGAGACATGACGTGGTGGGTAGGAGCTCGGCGAAATTAATTACAGCAGGCAGTGTTGCCGGCAGGGTATTAGAAGGTTCTATGATTGCCAAGGACGCATGTACTTGGTTGACCACATCGATGGACACCACAAATAATAAAGCAATGGTCGGTATGCCCTGTTAAAACAAGATGATTTGCAGGATCTTTTTCGACATGTACCATCCATCACCTTGTCAGGTGGAGATCATAAGATGTGGTGGCCGAAAAGCACCGATAATGAGCGATGTTCGGTCCCAACGACGGGGCTGAAGGATCATTCATGACCCAAGCGAGAACGTGCCACAGACTCAATTAAAATGTGATCAAATTGAATTATAATTAGGACAAAAGTCCGTACCTGCCTTACGACTGTAGTCGTCGAACCATGGCGGTTGGGCCACTGATATGGTGATGCCATGCCGCCTTCCACGATGCGCAACCGGAAGGACATGGAATTGAATTCAACATATTAATGCTATTGAAATAGCTTCATGCTAATCGCTATTCGAAAAAATTGTGAGGTCACGCCGAGAAATCGATATGTGTCCAGCCGTTGGTTCCGTTGAAAGTGTCCCCACCAGTTGAGCCCAGATTTGGCGATAGTCTCGGCCCAGGCAGTGTAAAGCCCACCCCATCCAGCCCTATGCAGGGGAAGCCATAACTTGGCATCCAGTTTGGAAAGTCTGTCTCCATTGGTGTAGTAAAATGCGTGGGGTGTTCCGGCCCGGCTGGGCCTCGCGGAAAGTAATCCATGGCAAGGGACAAGTTCTCCGAAGGAGGTGCTTCCAAACCGGCCCCACGTTCGCCGAGTACATAGCGAACAGCCGCAACGGCATTACGAGACTCCCTGGAAACGTCGCTGTCCCGCGACCAGATGGCCAGAGATACCTTGAGGAGCTCCTTGATCCTTTCGATGTCTACTGAACCGACCTCGGCGTCCACGAGGCCGTCGTGCTGGTTATGGTGCGAGTGATCATGGAGATGAACGTAGGAGCACAGGACGCCAGTTGCTAGGAGGAATTCGTGCTTGATTGCCCTCGAAAGTCTCCAGCGGACCCGAAATAGACGACCACCAGGTTGCGTCTCCTCGTCGACGAAGTGGTGGAGATCAAGAATGCTCGTGGCTGTATCGAGGCAAACAGATCTCGAGTGGGCGAGCTGGTCAGCATCGATGTTGCCGCGTGGTGTGAGCGGCGCAATGAATGGCTGATGCATGAGCATCTTCAGCTTTAGCGCGCCGAGCTCCAGCCAGATGCTGTTTATCATGGAGAGCGGAGTCATGGTGAGAAGTGACGAGCTCCCACTGCCCGGCCACTTCATACTTGGCGGCAGCGCTGAGCGGGCCGATTCGACCTCTTTCTCGACCTGCAGGGCTTCGGAATACGATCCGGTGCGTGTCGAAGAGGCAAAGTCGGCGCCTTTGGCCCCAACTGAGAGTATTCGGAGCTTTGCCAAGGTATAAAGAATAGGAGTTACGTCCGTTTCTGACCGAGAGGGTGGCAACTCAACCGAGTCCTCATCAAAATCAGCGTCCATCAAATTCCGTGGCCACTGCGTGTCTGTCTGGTCCTGTTTGATATGCCTGGGCTTCCCAACCTGTGTGGAAATTCCCAAGTCAACCTGGAAAAGGAATGCCCAGATTCGCCTCCTCATTTCTCCATCGAAGGGCGAAATGTCAGAGGATTGGGCAGCGTCCCTATGCAATCCCATGTGCGTAGCTACATTGACAATAGTGCCTACTAGGAGCCAGATGCTGGTGTCGACCTCCCCATGAAGAGATTGCATCTCGACTATGAGATAGAGAATCAGAATCTCCATCACGTGAGTTCCGCCGCTCGTGTAGTGTCCCAGAATTAGGCATTGCACAACGTTGTTGCGCCAACCATCTATCAAGAGAGAGGAATTTTGCAACGAGGTGCCCGGCCCGATATTTGTCTTTTGAAATTGGGATGACAAACACATCAAAGCAAACAGCACACCCAGCCAGGTAATTGGCGCAGCCTCTGGGCATGTCCAGAACTTCTCATACTGTACCTTCCTATTAGCAACAGCACTGTGAGCCTCGAAGTACGGGGAACAATTATACTTCACGAAGAAATTTTGTGCGATGGATGACGCCTTTGCAGTTTGATCAGTAAAGATGCGCAACGCGGCGAAGCCAACTCAGGGCGAGACGGGCCAACGCGGACCATCCTGGCTTACCAGTTGCTACGTCAATCTCGTTGAAGTAGAGCGTCACGAGCCTATCTACCACCGGTCGACTTGGAATGGAGCCAATGATTGAAGACGGAGACGAGGCTAGGGCGGAACGGAGCTGGTAAGGATAAAATAGAAGCGGAATTCGCGGTTGTGCCTCGCGCTGGGCGTCGATAGTAAGAGCAGGGCTGTGGACACTTGATTCCGTCTCAGCCTCGCCATCATCAATGTGTTCTCGCAACCCGGTGATGCCATCTAGCAAGGCTGTCCAGTGTGCGCTGCTGACATAACCAACACCGGACTTGCGAGCCGTGACACCGCCGTGGCTGGAGCGAGAAGATGGTGTCGGCGATGTCCGGCGTCCAGTCACGCCGGTGGAGGCAACCTGGGCGGGCGCAGGCACATCCACATCAGACTGGGACCGGATGTCTTCCTGGCCCAGTTGCGAAGGATCAGGAGCCTGGCGGTGGCTGGTGGATTCCGACTCGCATGGTGGTGCGTAAGAGTCGGAGGCAGCCGGGGAAGTGTCCGGCTGTTTGTACATGAGACTTCTCACCAGATCCTCCAGTTGGTTAATACGATCATGAACGGGAGCCTGGCTGGCACCTCCTCGCACTCGAGGCCGCGGAGCTGCGCGCGGAGGAACCTCTGCAAAGGTACAAGACGAGCCGAGCCCCCTGATCGAACAGGTGCCACACGGGTGCTTTCGGTCACATCGGACCCTGTCGCGCCATGTCAGCAGGCAGGTCAGGCGGAGGAATACGCCGGTAATTACTTGCTTGCGGCTCCGACACGCATTGCAGCTGAGCTGGGGCTTCTCCCGGCGCATCTTTGTGTTGCTCGACTGTCGGTGCGGTAGGTCTGGAGAAAGCCGGCGGTTGGTGCTGGCGCCAGAGTCCGAGACGGGCGAATTGTGGATGCCGGGGCTGTCCATCATGCATTTGTTGTTTGTGTTGTGGCTTCGAAGGATTCCTAGCAGAGAGCCGCAATGCTTAATCTAGGCCAAGGCGAGGTAGGGCTCGGTCAGCGTCCGAATGCCTGGGATGCTCCGGGTGTTTTAATCATAAGTGACTGAACTGCGTCCGAGTCGGTAACACGACCAACCAACAGCTTCGGAGGGTCGGGTATGAAGTGTTGTCATGTCCGAAGGATCTGGTCTAGACTTCCGCCTGATGTGATTAGGTGTGTGGGGCGCCGGCCACGCGAATCCGAAGTGGTCCCATATCTACGACGGTGTGGGGTGATATTATCCAGGACCATGTACAGTAGTTGCGCATGGTAGTCTGGAATGTGCTGCTCTCATAGAGTCAACATCTAGAGTACAATTGTTTTGTTTTCTCCCCTTTTCTTTTCAATTTCTGTTTTCTCTGTTGTCTGGGCCAAGATTTGGGATGAAGGCTGGCAATAAAAGCATCTGCAGCCGGTTTGAGAATGGCGCAGATAGTTTTGGGTGGGGAGGAAGGAGTATTTCGGATTCGGATATCGGAGATGTGGTGCTTGTTAGATATTGCCGGGTCAATTACTATTCCATATGGCTGTACCAGGTCATCTTCATGATCATCTGTCAACTTCTCCTCGGCCTCGGTGACCCTTTGCTTTCCTCCGCTGGTCTTGTTTGGTTCTTTCAATAAAAAGCAATACATTTTCTCCAATATAAATACAACATTGAAGTAGAAACTTCGGGATTTGAGCGGAGTACCCAAAGCGGCACAGCCACAGCAATAGGTATGGTGCATGCGACTGACAATCTCGAAGACCTCGGCCGGGAGCAAGAGCCAAGCCACGCCCAAGTCTTCGACAACCTAGGCAAGGATGAGAAACGAATCTCTGGCTCTGGTTTGGAGTCCAGCCATAGAACCAGTGGGCTCAATGACGACAAATTATCCATACCGCCGACTGAGGTTGATCAACATCCAGACCTTGTCGACTGGGATGGTCCCACCGACCCGGCGAACCCTCGGAACTGGACTTCAGGGAGGAAAACAGCAAATGTCCTCCTCATAGCGTCGTTTACTTTCTACAGGTAGGAATAACAATATGCACTCCTCATCCTATACCAAGATCTCGAACTAATGAAGCCACACTCAGCAACCTGTCCTCGGTCATGTTCGCCCCAGCTGCCTCGGACCTCTGTATTGAGTTTGGCATCAGGGACAGTACCTTAGCAACTCTCACTGTTACTATCTACATTCTTGGTTTTGCCTTTGGACCTCTTCTCATCAGCCCCTTGTCCGAGATCTATGGCCGACTCCCCTGTTATTTTATCGGCAACGCCTGCTGGCTCGTCCTCACCGTCGGCATCGCTGTGAGCAAAAATACCGCCACGTTCATGGTCTTGCGAGTTCTCGCCGGCATCGCGGCATCCTCCCCTATGACTATCGGCGGTGGGACTATTGGGGACTTGTATCCCGTTGACAAACGCGGCGCTGCCGGCGCAGTCTTTGGCATGGGTCCTCTGATCGGCCCTGTAAGTGTCTCTGTGTTTGTTACATAACATTCAGTAATCGCCGTGTTACTAACACTGAGTACAGGTCATAGGCCCAGTGATTGGGGGTTTCGTATCACAACACCTGAATTGGCGTTGGACCTTCTGGCTCGTTCTAATATTGGTGAGACGAACCCTCTCCGTGATCGACCTTTTGCCCATCATGTGCCTCCTTAAACATCTACTGACAAAAGTTGTCTGCAGGCGGTAGTCTTGAACATCATAGCTGTGGCCGTGATGCGAGAGACGTTCGAGCCGGCTCTCCTCGAGCGAAAGGCCGCCAAGCTCCGCAAAGCAACAGGGAATGACCGTCTCCGCGCAAGAACCCACGCCGGCGTCACCCGTTCTCAGCTACTTGCGCGGGCCGTCTGGCGCCCAACCAGGATGCTCTTCCGCTCGCCCATCGTCCTCCTCTTCTCCCTCTACAACGGGTATGGCTTCGGCCTGCTCTACATACTCTACGCAACCTTTTCCAATGTCTTCCAGGACGTCTACGGCTGGAGTCTTGGTGTGTCTGGCTTGGCGTATCTCGGTCTGGGTGTGGGCATGTTCACCGGGGCTTTCACCTTCGGCGCCCTGAGTGATAGAATCCTCCGCCAGCCACGCGAGGGTACCCTGATGCGACCCGAGCTCCGTCTCATCCCTATGATATTTGCCGCTCCTATCGTCCCGATTGGATTCTTCTGGTACGGCTGGGCCGCGGAGGCACATACGCACTGGATCGTTCCTATACTCGGCACATACTTCATTGGTTTGGGATTCTATCTTGTCACGCTGCCCGCCAACTTGTACATTGGTGATTCCTTTGGGGCCGAGTGGGCTGCGTCAGCCCTTGCGGCTAGTGTGGTCTTCCGCAATCTGGCCGGAACATTTGTTCCTCTGGCTGCGACGCCCTTATACGACAAGCTGGGACTGGGATGGGGGAACAGCGTGCTAGGTTTTATCAGCTTGGCATTTGTCCCCGTCCCACTATTATTCTATAAATATGGAGAGTCCCTGAGGATGCGATTTGCGGTGGATGACTGGTAGTACGGGGTGTATGAAACGCAGTAATAACTATATATGAATCCAGAACAAACATTATTCCCATCCCAGGTTCTGTCTCAGTAGTGCCTTCAGGCTATCCACTTTCGATAATAGTCCGGGGAAGCCTTGCTCACTCTTGCCATCCAAAAGACCATCACGCATCAGAACCGCGTGAATTAAGTCTGTTTGAAAATAGGCCAATGGCGGCATAATCCCTGCTTTACCGCAATTTGCACAAACCCCAGTGGCTGGAAATGGCCGACGCATCACGCCAGCAGTTGAATCGCTTCCCTGACGAGTCACTCGCAACTCGGCAGGAAGTCCAATACCCTCCTCCACCATCTGGAACTTGTCAAGGAGCATCCGGACTGCTGTAAATGCTTGAGCAGACGCCTTCTCAGCGAATGGCAGCTCGCCAAAATGGAGCGCTTCATCTTGAGCCTTGTCGTTTGATACCCTGGCAGTAGACAGTGGTCCTTGCTTGATTTGAGTGGAGATGTGGGCCTCAATGTGGGTGAAGACCACCAAGTGAAGCTTCACAAGAGAGATGTATCCACTTAGGATGAGAAGCACAGTCGTAGTATCGAGATCAGGCATAGCTGATGTGATTAGGCTGTTCGTGTGGCCTGCTGCGCCGGTATGTGCCGGCTGTGTGGAGGAGTGTTCCCGTAATACAGGATCCAAATGGTTTCGCCATTTGGGTACGCTGTCCTGCAAGTCCACATCCAAGCAGATGTGTTGCAAGACTTCAGAGAAATCATGAGAATGGTGCAATATTCTGCCAATGGGATAGTCCTCCAGGCCTTCTGGGCTCTTTTTGGCCGTCCACGAACCATCCTCGAGAACTCGAAGGGTCTCGTAGATGGCTTGTACAAGAGATGAAAGCTGAGAGATGAGCCAGTATTTTTGATCGCGATGTGCCAGCTCTGAATTTGACTCTGTCTCGCCGTTGATAGACTTCATGCTTGATTCTCTCAACGCGAGTGACAGATCTTCGCCTCTCCCTTTGGACACAGACTGCAACAAGGGAGACGGCGAGACGGGTTCGGGTCTGACAGAGGGCAAGCCAAAATTAGAAATGTAATCATAGGGAACTGTTGATTGGACGCCACCGGTGGCGTCGCCAATGCCAAAGAAAACGGATATTCGTACAACAGAAAACGGATGCTGTACAACAAAATAATATTCTTATTAGTTTTATAAGTAATTTATTATTATAAAACTTAAAAGTTAATATTATAATATTTCTAAATAATTCTTTATTAATATACTCTAGGGTTAGGGTTATAAAAATTATTAATATATTTTTATTTTTATTATAAAAAATAATTTTATTATTCTTTAAACTATTATAAATAAATCACTACTAGGAGTAAAAATATATAAATAATACTAATAAATAGCTTATATTTTAAATAATAGTATAAAGTATAACTTTTAACTTAGAAAGAAATCTTAATTAAATTTAAATTAAAAATAAAGAATTATTAAAGTTAAAAAAGAAATTTTATTTTAATTAGTAATTATACTAATTATTTATTAAATATTATTATATAAGCCTTTAAATTATAGAATAATATTAGATATTAGTAGAAGATATTATATATAGTAAAAGTATTATAATATTTATAATCTTTAGTGGAAATAATTGTATATTTAGTCTATATAGACTTGTTGTACAGCATCTGTTTTCTGTTGTACGAATATCCGTTTTCATGCCAAAAGCTGAATCTGGAGTAAGTATACTATCGCCAAGGAAGGCGTCAGTATAATTGATCGGTGACAGGTCGGCAGTATTTCCAGTTTCGGTTGAAAGATGAGGCGACCGTGCCGCCTGCCTATGCACACAGCGGAGACAATCATTGTCCGAATTCCGCGCCTCATACTTTTGCGCATTGGCTGTTTCATGTTTCACGGCAGCGTGGATCAAACTCGGGATCCGGGTCACGTCTTGCTCGTCTCGTAATATCTCTGTGGATTTCGTACCGAAGTTAGCCTCTTTTCTCTACTGTAACAGCGTTCTGGAAATATCGTACCTCCGCTCCAATTCTCTTGATACTCGTTCCGGGCAGCGCCACTTCGAGCCATAGCCTCAATGGTACCTATGTAGGAGAAGTACTCATCGGCTGTATCCCCCATGGATGAGCCTGTGGTCATTGGAGATGCCAAGGCATTTCCTGCGCTGGGATCGTCACTAGCGTTGATCTCTCTAGATCTCATGCGACTAAAAAGGTCATGGACCGCCGTTGGCTTTGCCAAAGATGGTCCAGAGTGGGATTGGGCATGGCGCCTCGCAGTCGAGATGGCCCGGCGGCCCCGTGCCCTTCGCGTGAAAACGCAGTGGGCTTTGGCGCGAATACATCTCTCGCATATTTGAGCGCCGGTGAGTGTCGTGTCCTCTGACATGGAGCATTTTAGTTTCTGCGTACGACAGCGGTCACAGGAGGCTCTCATAGACTGTTCCACCTCGGGTGCGTGCTCAGATGCCATGCTGCCAACGGATATCGTACAAAGTGAAAGAACTCTTGACTGTTTAATCCAGAAGAAGGCCAAGAAAAGCTTCTTAAAAACTTTATATCACCGAAAGCGATGTGTCTAATTTGCATAACTACGCATCAATGACTACTTTCGGTGATCAAAACCTGCGTACGTACGTATGGTGTCATTTATTCCGAACACGTACGACTACTGCCCTGAATGCCATGTTAAAGGCATATTTTCCGAGACATCTGGACGTTTCTGGGTCTCTGGCCGCCCTGACTGAATCCTACAATGATGTGGGCCCCAAAGGCAGGGTACAAATGCGGGAGAAATTCTCCTCAGTAGATGATGATGGATGTCTGTCTAAAAATGTAGGAATTATGGGCCTGTTAACTGGAGAGCCGAATCCTACACCTTGTGATTGTGGAAGTCAGCTGTCGTGTGGGGCCCGAGACCGACGTGCGTGAAGCTGTGCCTCTTCCTTCATTACCGATGGAGTCCGCACACCACTGCCCGGGCCCGGGCACGGGGCCAAGAGCTTCCGCGTCCGACCCTCCCACCCGTATTTTTCCTAAAGAATTGGTACGGTGGCAGATAGTGCGAAAGGCCATATTGCATAATATTTTTAGGCGATGGCGGGGTCGCCAGTTCAGTCACGATGGGGATTGCAGAGGAATGAGTTACAAGTTAAGATGGATCTCGTACAGTCCATGCAGTCGGCACGAAGTCATCCTATATCGCATGAAGCTGTACTACTAGAATTACAACTTAGCCATAAGTCCCCCTTCCAGTAGGAGACAGACGGCACTGTGATCAATCAAACTCTGATTTGTTGGTCCTTACATATTCTGAAAATACGATGTACTCTAGGGACTTCGCCTAGCGATTCCAGAAAGTCGATCAATTGATGCTGTGGAGTTCTTGGAGTAGGATGACAGTGTTTCCTCGATGCCCTGGCATTCGCGACACCCCCGCGATTGTGTAGCATTTGGGCATCTTGCATCATTCCATGGCAGCTTGGCTGCCTTACCCTCTCAGCAAATAGCTTAATTAACCGGAACGCTTATCCCAGGCCAAGGCCAAAGCTACACAGCACGTCACCGCTCTATCAGGACGAAAGAGGCAGGCGTGGAGCTACGTGATGGTGCAACATAATGTTACCCAGTCAATCAGCGGAGAACCCCATGCCTGTGCAACGATTGTAAACTTATGTAAAGATAAAGTTCGCCCGTTTTTTTCTCTCCCGGACAACGTTTTTGAATTTCGTGTTCCGACATATACGCCTCTTTCAGACGACATGAAGTACTCTTTCGTCATATGGCTGCTCGCACAGAGCACAGCCGTGCTTGCAGATCTCCATCTGATGCCGGTCCATTTCGAGGCCCCGTCCATTGCGCATTTCCAAGATATCATTCGCAATGAGACCTATGACTTTGGCTGCCGACCAGCTGTTCTTCCGACAGAGGACGGCTTCAAGCTTCATGCCTTCCTCACGGAAGAGCAGATCGACCATTTCAACAAGGAGTACAGATCCGAGGGGCTCTCCCTACATAAAGCTGTGTTCAAGAGACAGGCGGATACTGCCCCCATCGGAACCGGAGATCGATTCCAGGGAGGCAATGTCGCTCCTCTCGGCCTGGGAACAAAAGCGGCAGGCGCAAAAATCGACACCCTTCTGAATGTCGGTGAGATAAGCACAGCTGTGCAGGGTCTTGTCAAGAATTACGGCGTCTCCACACTAGATCTTCCACACAAGACATTTGAAGGTGCGACACAGTTCGCCGGTTATGTCGGGGGTTCGGACAAGCACAAGTACCACCTTTACCTCACAGCCGGTTCCCACGCGCGCGAACGTGGCGGCCCTGACCAACTCATTTATTGGATATCCGATCTTCTGTCGGCGAACAAAACTGGAAGCGGTCTTACGTACGGCAAGAAGACTTATACAAATTCCCAGGTGAAATCGATCCTTAGCGCTGGGATCGTCTTCTTTCCTCTAGTAAATCCTGATGGTGTCACCTACGATCAAAGAACTGGTTCACTTTGGCGCAAGAATCGAAACACCAAGTCTGGTACCGGGAACGCGGCCGGCGTCGACATCAACCGTAATTTCGATTTCCTCTGGGATTTCCAGAAGTACTTCGACCCGTCCGCGAATCCAGCATCTACCTCGCCAAGCGCGCAGACGTTCCGCGGGACCGCGCCAGAGTCTGAGGCAGAGGCCAAGAATCTGGTCTCCATCTACAAAGAGTTCCCAAACATCCGCTGGTATATCGATATTCACTCTGCAACAGGCGACATTCTCTACCCTTGGGGCCATGACGAAGGCCAAAGCACGGACACGAGCCTGAATTTCCTCAATCCAGCGTACGATCGCAAGCGCGGCGTCCTCGGTGATTCCTACAAGGAGTATATCCCATCGACGGACGACAACAATTTGCGAACCGTTGCCGCTAAGTCTGTGGCAGCAATGAGCGCTGTCGGCGGGCGCTCCTATTCATCCGGGCCAGGTGTAGGGCTGTATCCTACTTCTGGAGGTGTTGCCGACTATACGTTCAGTAGATATTGGGGGGTCGAGGGGGCCAACAAGGTATATAGCTTCACTCTGGAGTTTGGGTATCCAACGAATTTCTATCCTACACTGCAAGAGTTCAACGAGAATGTCCTCGACACCAATGCGGGATTCACAGATTGGGCTTTGTCTGCAATTGAAGTTGGGTTGGCATGAAGTCAGTGGCAAAATGGCGTGTAAATAGACACCATGGAGTGATTCTTACCATATGCAATGATCTATCTTCCGATCACAAAAGCTGACTTATACCTTCAATTCAGCCAGTTGTTATTGAGTGCATGCGAGGTGGTGCTCCTATATACTATGTCCGAAAATATTTGACAACAGGCCAGTAGCATACCAGAAAAGACTTCGTTTTGGTACATTGGTAGTAAAGATATGAATAGAAGCCTTCAAACGCCCCTGTAGGCAGATATATGCCTCGGTGCCGGCGACGGGCTCAAACTGCCACTTTCACTGTTCTCAATTCTGCTTCTCATGCTACACCCGAGCCACGTTCTCGACAATACCCTGAGCCCCCGCGAAAGACAACTCATTCATCGTCTCATTCCATAGACGTTGGGATATATGCTCCTGCCCTTTGTCATATACCAAAGGCGCCATGCTAGTAGAAGGATCATTCGCATGTTAGCCTAGTGATCACTTGGCGAAAAAGCAGAACTTTCACGAGCTCGATAGCAGTAGCGAATGGTTGTTTGCCATCGCTGAGCCAAGATAGAGAGAGAATAAAATTAGAGAGTAGTAACAAGAAGAAGAGGGTGACTCACGGTCTCAGTTGGCCGTCCTCAACATATTGACCATGGGACATTTGGCCCTGTTTGACTGCAGCGCGCACCAGAGTGCGCGCTCCGACTGCGGCCGACCGGCCGAACAAACGAATGAAGATGGCAGTGGCAACGCCCAGCTCTCGATTTAGCGCTGAGCCGTGACAAAGACCAGGGTTGGCACAGTTGATGACGGCCAGTGACGGAGGGACCCGCTTCGCCAACTCTGTGATGAAGAGCTGGCCGAGAAGCTTGGTCGTGGCGTACCTGTCGAACGCGTCGAAGCTGCCGTCAGCGTCAAAGGCCGGGAGTAATGGATCCTTGTCTTTCTCCTCAAACTTGGCCCACGCCGACGTGTCCGAGGACACAACGACGATGCGTCCTGGGGTATTGTTTTTCATAGTACCAGTAGCGGTGGCTGTGGACTTTTGAAAGATGTCGAGTAGGAGGAGTACGAGTAGCCCGGTGGAGAGATAATTGGTTTGTATATCCTCTTCGTGACCCGTGGTAGGATTCAGGGAAAAGGATCCGCGATTAATACCGGCGTTCAGTATCGCAATGTCGAGCCGAGGGCTTAAGGTCGATGTCTTTTGTGCAAAGGCCGTGACGGACTCGTAGGACGCAAGGTCAAGCTTCCAGATATCGATGGTCTGATGGGGCTCCAGTGCTTTACTTGCCGTCAAGGCATTGCGCGCCGCTTCGCCTTTGGCCCCATCGCGGACGGCAATTATCAGCCTCTTCAGGCCGAGGTCAAGGAGCTGTCGCGAACACTCCATGCCAATGCCACCGTTGCCGCCTGTCACGATGGCTGTCTTACAGCTGAGGTCGACATCGCTCCGCAAGAGGACCGGGGGACCTGCAGAAAACTTCCGCCGAAGGAACTGCAGCTTGCTAGCTTCCTTCTCAGGCGTGATGTCGAAATAGATTGCCTCGCGCTCAGCCATCCTTGGTGTTGAAAACGTGCGTGACTGCCACGTATGAGATATCGGCTCAGTGACTGGATATTTGGGTAGGCTCTAAATGTAGCTGCGGGCACGACCAGTGGCTTCGTGATCACAATGTTGGCTTGAGTTCAGTCACTTTACCCCCCTCACCTCGGGAAATGAGCTTGAGAGGCTCAGACTCGAACGCAGCAGAGGTGGTGGTGGGTAGCAGCAAACGCGTGCTGCGGCTCCCAGAGCTGGCGTGATATCAGTTAGGGATGTGCTCGGGTGGTACAGGCAGTCACAACTCAGTAAGTGGACGTGTGTGGCATTGTCGATAGACCACTGGCTCCCTAGAGAGGCACCGACTTGGCGCAGTTAGTCTCACACAGAGTATCTTCCCTACCGCCCTCAAATGCGTGACTCTGCACTGTACATGTGTCTAAGAGACTTTTGTTTGTGTCACATAGGTTGCAAAATCCCCCACGCTCAAAGGAGTGCAGCCACCTCAGGTATCAGGGTGCTAATGCCAATCATTTTTGACACCGTCAGTTCGGCTATGTCTTGACCGGCGGCGGTCTGGGGGTACTGTACTTTTGCAAGGGACGTTGGCAAGGCTAGTACTGAACTAGGAACACGGGCATTAGGCCTCGCACTGTGTGCTGCAGGCAACGCGTTGTGCTTCCGTTCTTCGACTTTCAGCTTCGATAAGTCCCCAAATACATGACATGTCATTTGGCAGACTACGCCCGGAAATGTGATGGTGTGGCATTCAGGGCGAAAACAACGTCATTGGCCACACTTCGAAGCGAGCAGGATTCTCGTCGCCTTTCACGGACATATTGGGGGCCGCTAATGGCATGACACACTGCAACGGCTGAATTGCAAATAGACAAGCACTACGCGCGGCCGAAAATATTTTGGTGGTTGGCGAGATGATCTCTGCCGTGTGCCCATGCTGTGCTGCACACCTTTTGCATTATCACGACTTCTGCAATATTGAAATCTTTCCAGTCGCCAACGCCAAGCAGCCCCCAAATTACATCTCTTCAAATGATGGCCCCTGGAGATTCCATCAGGCATCCACTTTCGCCTTGATACAGGCGAAGCAGACTCGGCTTATGGAGATCTCTCGTCATGAACGTGAGATAGCTGGCCGTCAGGTAGCCGGTTGGCACTTCAAAAGATGACCATCCGCAATCCGTCCCCAGTACCGTCGAAGGACCAAGGCACCGGACAGCTTGATTAGACCAGAGGGAAGTATTATACTCGAATATGAGACAGCATCAACCAATCCTCACGGCCTTGTGCTTTATTACTTGGCTGTGGCTCTGTCATGCCCCATGCTGCGGTGCTCAACAAGATCTGAGAGCGCTACTCACAGATCCGAGCAATAGGTGGGATTCCACCACCGTGGTATCTTTTCCAGGTTCCCAGGAGTTCACCGATTCTACACTAAGATGGGCCGTTTTTGCTGCACCGACGTATTTGGCAGCCGTCAGCCCAGGTACTGAGACGGATGTGGTCAAAGTCATGCATAAGGATGGAAGTGAAGCCAGAGATACGCTGACCCTAATATGAGAGACGTCCGTAGTCCCTGTAATCTCTGATGATGGATCAACAAACTAGCCCGCTCGAGCTGTAGATGATGTCTTTGCAAACAAGCCAAGACAGCTGGGCCACATTCCGGTATTACTGGCCCGCTGTTGTTATCGTCCTCGGAAGTATATTCTTCACCACATTGACGAAGTTCCTTTCGCACTTGTCCAGGGGCCATGACCTTCCTCCTCGAATTAGAAGTACCACCACCCTGGCCGATTGTTATCACAAATTTGCCCTGGTTCTTTTGTCCCTCGACCGCACCACATTGTGAATCATTGTCGAACAATCGAATGTGTCCTTTCGGGTTTGCAACTTAAGTTGACATTTCGTATTGGTGAAGTGGGTTGAGAATTCAGTGACGAGTCGTTTGTGAACAGTCGACGTCTTCGGCCCGAGCTCCTAAATGAGGCAACCCACCCTCTTGTTTAAGTTGATGTACTCGCTGCGGATGACCCCTCTAGCCTTGATTGTCGATTCTTTATGTTTTTGCTCGTCATCGCTAGAGCTCTGTCACAGCCACCTTTCCGGATCACCAATGCGGCTCGGCGGCATTTTCTCGCTGACATAAATCACTGAGTATTAGCTGAATAAGTCCGGTTTGGGGGCAAAGATTCAGCCGTAAGTAGGCTCTTGCGTCTGTGTAACCACAGCTAGTCGCTCCGAGATGGGGTGACACCTGGGGGCTGTAGCAACAACAGCACCTCGAAGTCCAATCACGGCCATGGATTCAACTGCCAGTGTGGGAAACACAAAGAGGCCGCCGGGCTGTTGCAGAGAGACGATTTGCCATGAAGGCGCAGTGGGCGGTCTGCTGGGCTGACTGCAGCAAGTCAGTGTGGTGGTAATTTCCACCCAATTATGGGTGCATTTGGTATCAACCACATGGCTTCTCCACTCTCAAGAGCATACAATATCAGGCTCTCCCTTTCTTGCCTGATCCTCGAGTCCCTTCGTTCCCCATCGAAATACTTTCACAGCATCTCTGTGTTCCAGTCCAGTCGGGTCCATCGTCAAATCAATATGGCCGAAATCCTTGGCGCCGTAGCCAGCGGCTTAGCAGTAGCTGAGGTTGGCCTGAAAGTCGGAGGGACAGTGTGGAAGCTGAAGAAGCTGTGGCAGCAAGTACATGAGGTTCCGGAGACCATCCGAGACTTGATCAGGCAGATCGAAATAATGGATCCCATCCTATCCGATCACGAAACCAGCCTTGGCATCCAAGGAACCGCCCTCCTTAGACAAGTACCGACCTGCAACAGCGCACCCGCGACTCAGAGCGCTAAATATTGCAGAGAAGCGCTGGGTGACCTACAACGCCTGATGGAGGACTTGGATGTTGCCATCGAGTCAGAGAAGACGAGCAGGCGGACACTGGCCAGGATGAGGGTTGTTCTGAAAAAAGATACAATCAAGGGATTCCAAGAGAGGCTGGAAAGAGCAATCAAGCTTTTACAGTGGACTCAATTCAATTACCTTGCGTGAGTCCAGTTCTGAACCTCTCGGCCATGATCCGCCCCTTCCTGATGAACCTACAGAGCCAATACCACAGTCATGGGGTCCATGGTCTCAGACGTGTGGACTGCGGTAGCGGACATGCAGTCCCATCAACAGCTTTTGATACAACAACTCAGCAACAACAATTCTTCAAGCTCCACAGGACTTCTACCGTTTCCAATCGTCAGTCCGCATGTGGACCCGTCTCAGGATCGCGCCCTGAACAGCCAAAAGAGAATCCAGCTTCCAGAAAACAGTGTCCATATCTCTTGGTCAAAACCCTCTGTCTTCGGCGCCCTTGTGGTCGGAAAGTCGGAGACAAAAGCTACCGGCGAAGCAAGTAGGTAACCATGAGATCGGAACATGTATAAGCCGCTGACTAGATGTAGCTTATGCGGCCCGCTTGCAGCTACCGAAGTGGCTCTCTCGAAAGGTCTGGGACATCAGTATCAGTCGGGCATGCTTAGGCTGGCAGGGAACTCTTTCTATCTGGAATGTTATCCCCGATGACTCGCCAGGCATGCTTTGCGTGGAGAATGGTGATCTTGACGGGCTCATCGATCTATTCAACCGGGGCCTGGCTTCTCCTCGGGACTGCAATATTGACGGAGAAACTATATTCTATGTAGGTCCAATGACAATACTAATTGATATAGTTACTGGCGCTGACCCATTCAAGATGGCTTGTCGTCGTTCGCAGACTCACATTATCCAATATTTTTTTAACATGAACCTGCAGGAACCCTATATCACGGCCATGAACGAATACTCAAAGCTTTGCACATTAACAGCAGATTTGCCTTTGGATGTTTTGCAGCAAGTGGTTTCCCGAGGCTTCTGCAATAACATAGCCAATGCAACCGAGGACTTTGAACTCCTAAATGAACCAGTGGAACGCAACAGTGTTAATTCTTTCAGCATAGCTTGTCTTTTATTGGCGTGGAATTGGCTGAAAAAGTTGGAGGTTCTCTTCCCGGTGTATTTGCCTTTCTGGGGCAATCTCCCACCGACACGAAAACGGGAGATATTGATGCTCATGCCCTTCGAATTTAGGTTTTTTGGTGGTCACCAATTCTGGACTGCTAATCTTTTCCGTTTGATCCTCTGCCCCGATGGCCCTGTACGGAAGATCAACGTGCAGGCATATATGGAGGACGGCGTCTCCCTTCTGCACCAAGCCTTTTACTGTTATATCAATTCTTCGTCCAGAGGGCTTGATTCAGGTTGGCAAACACTGCTTGAGGAAGTCATTAAAGCCACTGATGATCTGCATCGCAGAGTGGAATTTGCATACCCCCGCCTCCAAAGGTTGGATGCGGATACATTTGCCTTTCGTGCACCTTACATCGATATTCGTAGTGCACTCGAAACGGCACTGGTGTCGGTACTGAGGGGGCTGCTCAGGCCGAAGCGCTTATGCATTGAGAAAAACGCCAACATCCGTCGTTTATTGAAGGAGAAGATGGCGAAACTTCAATCTATGATATCAATTTTGGCCAGCTGCGGATACGATCTGTTGGAATTTGGACGGCAGGAGGCTGTGATATGGGGCAACGAGGACGACACTAACAGCATTACAGGCGATACCTTGTATCTTGGCATAGGTGATTATCAAGACGGGCTTCCCTTTGTCAAGGCCCTTCATTACGGCGCAGAGCCGTGGGACTGGTATTTTGAAATGGATTTTCATTATGAGAATTACGCGGGGGACTTCTGGGACTTCCTTGAGAACCCGCATCTGTTTATGATGCCGGGGGCGTGGATAGATGATGAATGGGACTCGAACTGGGCTTAGCTTGTGGTGTTCAGGGCAAGCCCATGATTTTTAGGTCTTCATGTTCGCGGTCCTGAGGTCACCGTGGAAACTGGTCGTTGTGCACAGATGTTCAGGCTCAGCAGTGTCCGTCTGGCATGATTGCGAGAGTAGGTATAGACGGATCAAATCCGGTCTTCCTAATTTAGTCTGATTGATGGCGACCAGCACCGGCCGGTGAAGCACAATACCACACGCTTCATAGAACAAACACAATCAGTTGGTGGGGAATCATCATTCAAATTGACTGTGTACAGGGAGAGAGAAATCACTCTCTCCATAGCATGACAAGGCGTGCCAAGCAGATCTAATTTGATTCTGGATTGAGGGGTAAAGCCTGTTACTGAAATTTTATTCCAACTTCACAAATTGACAAACAGCAAGCGGTGTTGACCAAATTCCATTGCGTGCATGCATGTGCCCTGCACCCCCCCCCCCTCTCCCCGGGGGCAAGTGGTCCTTAGCCTTAACAATTGTGCTTGTTGAGGACAAAGTTGTTGTCAGGAACCGGAGCATTGGTCTTTCACGCCTGTCTCATTCATTCGTCCCACTCCTGCTGGAAATGATGTGGAGTGATGATAGTCAAGGAAATACTGGTAATGTGCCGAGGGAGCAATGGAAGTTGGGAGAATATTCATGATACCCTTTCGCTCAAAGCTAGAGCAATCCAGGAAACAATTAGAGGCAGTGCACGAGACGACAAGAATCATATAATTAACCTGGGAAAAGGGCTGGTTATCCAAGGTTACTTTAGGGCCAGGACAATAAGACAAAATGCAGGTCTCGGACCGTAGCACCGGGATTCCCGTGCATTTTGTTCAATGACAGCGCATTAGGCACACATTCAACACCACGATGTGTGAAAGACGGTTGCCGTGCATGTGAAATGGACTGCAGCTTCTACCCGTCTGGGATCTCCACCTGTGCAAGGGTTTCATGTCTTATTTGGTAGATTGAACAATATTGCTTCTTTATCTGATCCAAGGCTTCGGCCACACTATGTATTCTTCTCACTATTCAGCTAACTTCTTAGTCTTATTTACTAATATATTTTTCTACCTACTATCTTCTTCTTAGCTTTTTATCTACTCTTTAGCTAAAAGCTTATATATAAATTTAATAATAGCTTAGTATAACTCCTTATAAACCTTTACTAGTAGTACCTTTAAATACCCCTAATATTCCCTATTATTTAATACCTTATTTACCTATTAAATAAGAAAACTTTTAAAAATAAAGTAATATACCTAAAAGAGTATAAAATAGTCTTTAAATTATATAATCTTTACTTTAAATTTACTTTTTATCTTAACTATTTAGTAAATATAACTTTTAGTATTTTTTTAATAATAATAAACTTTTTTAAAAGAAGTTTTATAAATAAATATTAGTAAATTTTTAGCCTATTTTAAATAGTTTATTAAAGTTAGGAGCTATACTTAAATATTAGCTAGGGTATAAGTTTACTATAGTAAGGGGCTTTTTAGTAGCTTATACTTATATAGTTTATAATTTCTTTAGAAAACCTCTAAAAAGGTATATATATATAGGGATATAGATTATTAGGAAAGGAAATATTAGCTTTAAACTTATTTTATAGAGGAATTATATTAAAAGGCTAATATACTTTTACTATATAACTAATTACCTAAATCTAGTCTATAGCGCTATAGAAAACTAGTTTTACTAGCCTTATCTATATAGCTATTATAAGGCTAATTATATTTAACTAAGATTTACTACTATATTTTATATCTACTATTATTAATATTATATACTATTAAATACTAAGTATTTAAGTATTTACTACTATATAAAGGGACTATATATTACTCTATAGGAGGATATACCGGATTAAAGACAAAACCACTTATCTGATCCGAATCCGTGAGCCATGCGGTCAAATGTTTTTGTTGCCCCCTAGAGCTTGTAATATATTCCAAATTCCATCAAGATCAATTGACAGACACCAAGATCTACTTGGCGTTCATCCGGATCACTTGCTGTACAATATTGCAAGGCTGATTTGGTGTACTATAGAATGTATCACTGCACAGCTGTGGGCTTACAGCGTCAACGAGTGTGTGCGGCATCAGACCACTCATTATGAAGCTGAAACACTGATCTGATTTGCGCAGGCTTGAAAATTATACAGAGGAGCAAAAGGGAACAAAAAGGGGGCGGTTGGAAACCCGCGCGGCAATGCATACTGGAGTTTTCGGAAATTACATATGTGCTAAGCTGCACCAAAAAGTCCGCAAAATGCTTACCGATGTTTCAACACTGGGCCGAACGGACCCTAGTGCAGATCTTGGTGATCCAGCAGTAGCGAATACAGTACTGACCCTTAATCTTTATCACCTTGGTACTTAAAAATGTAACCCTATTTTAACAAATAAAATTTATTTATTTGTATTTTTGTAACATATTTCATAACTAAGGTTACATTTAATACTACAATACTTAAAGTAACCTACTATTACACTAAATTTAATACTATAAATTTGTACCCAGATGTTCACGCTAAGACCAGTAACTCTATGTGATTCGTTTAAATAAGTCAAGGGATCCATTCCCAATGCCTTGGAAGTCATGAATTAACCTTCTTTAGGGGTTAGTACTGTACTTCAATGATCGCATCCAGCCTTTCAATTCACAACAAATAAAAAAATGCATTTATCTTACCTGGACTTGCAGATTTACCAGCTGAAAGTCGCATTTGAGAGAATTCCTTTTTGAACTCGGGAACCTATTGCAGACTTAAAGATGTCAAAAGTTATGTTTTCAGTCCTACAACCCCGTCTCCGCCTCCTGATCAGGCCTCCGGAGCGTACCCTCCGTGTGGTCACGCCCGCGCCGGGACTAGACCGAGCAAACGCTTCGTCACAATCATGCTTAGCTTTGATAGCCACGCAAAAACTATATCCACCTCCAATATGAAAGGGGCAAATGCCAAGCCCTCCCAGCTGGTGAATATAAGATTCTGGGTGGCCTGCCGACTTGCCTCCAGCCATATTTACGCGTATACCTGCATCCCAACTAAACTAGCCAGCAGCACGAGGAGGTGAACGATACTACTATTCAAGATGGTCCGCTTGTCAACCCTGCTCCCGACGCTGTCGGTGTTTGGCTCTGCCCAAGCCGTCCGCTTCCTCGGGCGAGTTAACCCTGCCACCAGGGAGCTCTCATGGTCCGGCACCGGCCTCACCTTCAGCTTCACCGGCTCCTCCGCCAGCGTGGCTGTGGCCTCGTCTTGGGGCACCAACAGCATCGAGATGGTCATCGACGACGGCACGCCGCTTGTCTTCGACAGCGTCAACGGGACCAGCATTACCACCCCGGCAGGCCTCGCCGACGGCCCCCACGCCGTCTCCATCCGCAAGCGGTCCGAGGCCCAGTTTGGCAGCATCTACGTCGGCGACGTGAGCACTTCGGGGACGCTGGGCGACGACCCCGCGCCAGCGAGCAGGCGCATCCAGGTCATCGGCGACAGCATCACAGCTGGCTACGGCATGGACGGTACATACCCATGCGTCAACTCGGCAGCGCTCGAGGACGCGCCGAACACCTACGGTGGGCTAACGGCCAAGAACCTGTCGGCCGAGTACGACATAATCGCCTGGTCGGGCAAGGGCCTGTTGCGCAACATCGTCAACCCGGGCTACGAGGACGACGTGGTGATGCCACAGATCTGGACGCGCTGGGGCGCCGCCGACGAGGACGGCACCTACACCTTCCCCGCCGCCGACACGCCCGACGTCGTCGTCGTCAACCTGGGCACCAACGACTTCAGCTACGTCGCGTACAACAGCACCTCGGGGGCGAACTACGACGCGCGGCCGCGCCTCAACGCGACCGAGTACAGCGAGGCGCTGGTCTCGTTTGTCAAGACCATCCAGGGCCACTACCCCGACGCCGAGGCCTTCATCACGTCGAGCCCGCTGCTGAGCGACGGATACCCGACAGCCGAGGACGCACAGCACACCACGCAGTCGAACGCCATCAAGGACGCCATCGCTCAGCTCGGCAGCAAGGCGCACTTTGTCGACTTCCCGACCCAGGACTCGAGCAACAACAACATCGGGTGTGATTACCACCCCTCGTCGGCAACGCACGAGAGCATGGCTGTGATCCTGACGGCGGCTATTGAGGATGTTATTGCTTAGACCTCGTTGCTCTTGCGGGGGAGGGGACACCCGTGTTGCTGCGATCGTCTACTGAGGACTAACGCCGCCATGTTTCAAATTGTATATTTTGAGGCCCAGAATTGTATATACCACATTAGGTTCTGGCAAAAAGACAGATTCTTACATGAAACGAACACATGTGACAAGCACGTGGGGTGACTTTTGATTCCGTGACCGTTCTCATCCACAACATCTTAACAAATTCGGTAACGATGCCTGTAGCCAGTCCGTTCAAAATTAACGAGAGATCAATTGGATGATCTTGATGTGTTCAAAGGGAAACCCACTGCCATAGACGGCTGAGGGGCTTCAGTCGTGCCGAGCAATTATCGAAGTTGTATAATCCCGGGCTATAGTCTAAGTCATTTATCATGCAGCGTAGAGTATAGGATGGAGAAAATTGATGCTAAAAATATAGCTTGCTCGATTCGTATACTCGTTATACCAGCCTTCCAAGAATCCAAAGGTCTGAGCATTGATTGCCTAGGTCTTACAAGAACGTTAAGAAGGCATGTCGGTAAACAAAGCAAGACTTCTTAGCTTGCACAGGGCCAATAAATCCGAAACTTGCTTGTTCACTTGGGTTTATCATGAAGGCAGGCAGATGGGGCCAAGCAGGAGCGGAGTTCTGGAATTGGATCTCGACCCTTCTTCTTGTGACCAAGCAAGCGAGCGTCAATGTGTTCCGACGTACCTAGGCCAGGACTTGGATGTAAGGGCCAAATGAGAGACGGGGTTGGTAGGAATCAAGATACATAATTTATGTTTCTAGAATGAAAAGAAATTCGTCAAATAAGAAGAAGTTGGCCCAAACGCGTTTATGCGCAAGCACCTTGTTATCATATTCAATCCTTTAGCCTCTTCTTGCTGTGTATGTGGCGTGCCTTGATTAGATCCGCAGCCTGAATAGAGGCAATGGTTAGTGCGTAATCGCATACACTCTTCTACTGATTGATCCAATATATGGAAGCTTCTGTGTTAATCAAAAGGTAAGGGAGTATGACGAGTGCTCACCTTCTCGGCCACTGCATAGACTGTAGCGCACGTGTGCGCGCCCGGGACTAGAGGCATGATAGACGCATCCGCAATGCTCAGCCCAGTCACACCGTAAACCTGCAGGTCAACATCCACAACTCCGCCCAGGTGTCGTGGCATCATGGAACAAGTGCCAGTCATATGTCCGGTAGTCGAGCTGCTCGTATTGCGGATGTAGAAATCAAAGTCGGCGCCGGTGACATTGGCTCCGGGAAAGGTCTCCACAGGTGCAAAAGCCGTCTGCACGGTCTCAGAGTCTCTGTGATAGCGCCTCGCAAAGTCCAGGCTCTCCCGCATCAGGACGGCGTCCAGCGGGTTTGAGAACCCACGGTAGTCGACGAGGGGCTCCGCGTACCTGTCGCTCTGGTTTAGATGGATTGTGCCGCGGCTCAGAAGCTTCATCATGAACAAGACGTAGGTGCTGCTCCCGGTGAATGGGAACTCAACGATGGAGTTGTCCTCTGCGCTGAGTGCTTCCGCGAGTAGGTCCCGCTGAGCCTCGTATCCCGCGACTTGCTCTGGCATATACAGACTGGGTAGGTGCGCGGCTGAGTCCTGAGACATATACTCCTTGACGATGCTGGCAGTGTTTCCCGGGCTTACAGATATGAGTGGAAGCAGAGCCGCTGTGTTTCCTGTTGTTTGGGAATAAGGGCCTGTTCGACGGCTGTTAGACTCAAGGGATGCCAGCAATAGGTTACTGCTAATGAGGAGTGATTTACCTGATCTGTGCTCCACCCACTCTTGCTGGGCCCAAGATGCAAAAGTTTCATTGTTGAAAGATGTGGCCGGGTTGGGGTCAACATTTCGAGTGACTGCGAGAAGAATTAGCCTGCCTACATATGGGTAATCACCACATGGCCGTGGAGTGGAAGTTGGGCTCCGTACAGTTGAATCCAATGCGCACATTTGGATGGTCTTGGAAGTTGGCGCCAACGCCTGGTAGGTCGACAAGAACATCTATTCCAGCTCCGTTTAAAACCGATGGTGGCCCGATGCCACTCCGCTGTAAAATCTGTGGGCTGTGAAGCGCACCGGCACAGAGGATGGTTTCTACATCAGCTCTCACCTCTATCAGTCCCTCGTCGCCTGTGGAGCCACGTTCTTGCATGCGTATACCAGTAACCCTTTTGTCACTGTCGAGAAGCAACTCATTCACGCGGAACCCGGTAATCAGATCCAGGTTAGTTCGGTTCGAGATGGGGTCGAAGTACCCGGTCCTAGCATAAGATCTCGTCACCGTGGGTAGATCAATGGCGCTCTGCTCAGTCAATCAGCCCAGGCCACGGTCATAAATCCTGGCATGTTTACTTTGACCCAGAACAATCCGTATCCTTGACCATCGGACCCATCCAGACTAGGCTGGATACCCAGTTCTGTAAAGCCTGTCCATTGCAGCTCTAGGTTGAAGCGTTAGTGTGGGTTTGAAAATTGAAGAGGCGTTGCCTCCGAGTGTCTCACTCATTCCAGGCCACTGGTACGGAGCAAAACTCTGATGAATGGGACCATCTCCAAAGGCAGTATCATTCCACGTGATATTGAACTCGTCTGCCAGCTCCGGGGCTGGATGCTGGAACAGTGAGCTCTATCTCCAGGTCAGCCTTTGTTTTATCCAAAGTTCCGCGTAGCAGTGATCACATGGTAATATTAACTGACTTTCACGAAGTACGGCAGTAGACCGTTCCATGACCAGTCGCTGGCATTATTTAGTCTCCCCCAGTCGTCGTATTCCCTTGCAGCGCCACGGTTGAGAAACATCCCGTTGATGGCTGAGCCGCCTCCGACAACTGCGGCTCCGTAGACCCCCTGAGTCCTGCCATTCAACCCAGGTTGAGGGATCGAAGTGAGGTTGTATAGGTTTGCGCGCGGCCAGTTGGTGGCACTGGGAGGTTCCAGCTGAGCAGGGTCATTGTTGAAATAACCATACTCGACCACCAACACGTTCACTTGAGGGTCTTCGGACAACCGGTTCGCAACGACCAGGCCTGACTGACCACCTCCGACGATCACGTAGTCATAAGAAGCCTTCAGTGTCCCCTTGTTGACTTCTTTGTGCGTGAGACCATGATTTTGCGGGTACGCGGCACCCGTTGAGGCAACCAGTAAGAACGTTGCGAAAGCTCGGAAACAATTCATTGTTGATGTGCAGAACAAGAGCCACGGTTTACACTATTACTGGAGTTGATCGAAGAAAATGAAGCAGTTGCGAGCTCCATAAGAACTAACACACACATTAATATGAATCTACTGCCTGCATACTGAGCGATCTGCAAGCTGTAAAGGTTCACAAGAATCGACATTGACCACAAGGAGGGTGGGGCATGCCAGCATCCGCTCTTCTCGCACCTTATTGCCATATCTCCTCAGTCATGGATTAATTTTGCATGTACGTTGACCGAAGAGGCTGCTCGGTGCTCTTGGCATGCGATGACTGCATACGAAAACGGGTCATTGCATGACAACATACACTGAGTTTGAGAAGCTCGGGGGTCTTTCCGCCGTGATAGGCATGTTCGGAAGCTCGGACTTTGCCGTGTTGACTGACGTACAATGCTAACCCTTCTCATACCTTGTGCAACCTGGAGAGCCTTGTGGCCTGAATCTGTGTGGACAAGGGTCAGGAGACTTGATTGACAGATCGAAATGCTAATTGCCTACGTAACTACGCTAGATAGACTTGTCTGATACATTAGGTGGCGGGTGCAGTAGAACGATGGTTGTAAGTCTTGTTGGTTGGAGAGACGACATCCAGTGGCGTCGATATCATGTTCACTATGGCTAGAGCCACAGCACATTAACTTGGAGATATCAATAAAGCCCTCTTGTTGCTATTCGTCTAAATATCAAGATGACGGCATTGGCCTCTAACCCATGGAAAAGTCCTTCACAACTCATTTGAATTCCGAGCCATCCAAGAAGCGCGCTGAACCAACTCGGCTAGACTTCTCACCTTGACAGATTCTGAGTTGATGTGAAGGGCTCTTGCTCGGCCCTGCTCGCGTCAAGTACAAGTTTTGTATATCAGAATTTATTATGCAAGCCATTTATTCTGTCGGCCCCTAGATTCAAGCCCAGTCAGATAAATATGCGTACAGAAATGGTACATTCTCTTCTGACCTTCCCATATTATTGTACATGACTCCCGTCGCGATCATTTTTGAAAGATTCCGAGAGATCTAGAATTTCTTGGCATATGTACTCGGGTGCCCATGTTTCTTCGCAAAGCTTTTGATCTGGCCGTGCATGACCAGATGCACGATGAACCACACCGGCGCCATGAACCATGCCATGAACGTGTCGATCAGCCAGTTGTTCCGCATCGACCCTCCCAGGACTCCGTAGCGCAACAGCTCGCCCAGTATCCCGACGGTGATAAAGTGGTTGCCAGCCTCCAGGCCCTTGATCGCCCTCTCAGCGACCTGGTCCGGCGTCAGCTTCGGGTCGTCCTTCTCGAGCTCCAGCGTGATGTCCGGCTTTGACCTCTGCTCCCTCTCGAAGCCGGGGCTCAGGATCGAGCCCGGATACACGACGTGCATCTTGACAGGCTGGTCCGGGTACAACATCGCCTCCTGGGTCAGGGTGTCCGCAAGTCCCCTCAGCGCCCACTTGGTCGGGTTGTACGGCGAGTAGCCCACGATAGCGTACAGTGCCAGCATGGAGGCCGTGAAGATGAGGTGCTTGGGCTCGTTGGGGTACTTGTGGTTGGGCGACCACCACTCCCTGAGGATTGCGTGGGCCATGTCGCTCGCTCCCCAGAAGTTGACGCCCATCTCGCGGCGCATTTCGGTCATGGCGCCATCCTCTTGGAAGAGCATGGGTGTCGACATGCCCGCGACGCACCACACAATGTCTGGGGATTGGCCGTTGTTCCAAGCTGTGGCCTGGGAGACAATGCCGGCAGCATAGCCTGGTTCCGACACATCGGCAGACATGGCGTGGAATCGTTGAGATTGAGATTTGGCAGCAGCCTGGTGTCGGGGGATAAAACCGTCAGTGTTCCTTTGGGCTCAACCCAGGGGAAGCGATCATCACTGACCTTGATTTCAGCCAGGGCGATGTCTAGCTTTTGTTGGCTTCGTGCAATGATTATGATGTTTGCTCCTTTGGCTGCTAGTTGGCGTGCCACACTCAGGCCCATGCCTTCAGAACCCCCCGTGATGAGAACAGTCTGCCGCCCCTGTCAGCCATGTATAACGCGGGTGGTTGGGAGAGTGACTGATCATACTTTGCCCTCAACAGGCAGATGGTTCTTGCCAAAGAGTCCCATGTTGACTACGAGGAGCGCAATGACCAACCCTGCAGCTGCAATACTGATGTGTGAGGTTTCCATAGAAGTTATGTAGTTCATCCCTCAGCCGCGATCCAGGGATTTCGAGATGAGATATTGAGCTGGGCTGCGCTACACAAATGAAGTCGAGCTGCGGGAGCCCTTGATCATGCAACCTGCTGGCCCTTGAGTTGAGATAAATAGAGTTGATGTCGATGTGGAGGTTTTCCACAGTGATAAAATTATTGATTTCTCTAGGTACTTATGTACCAACTGGACTGAATCACCTTCGACCTCTCACACGCCTGCAGGGAGTTTGTAGGGGTGAGCCAGGGACCCAGAGTACCCCTGTCCGTCGTGCCTGGTTGGAGCTGTCTTATCGCCGATAAGCTCCAATCAGTAACTGCACTTCCAAAAAAATTCTGGGAAATGCGCCGAAGCCCTTCAGCATACGACTTGGCGGTTTGCAGTCCTCAGCACTTTCAAACTTCCTCACCCCCGTCAGGCACAGCAATTCTGACGCTGGCCTGCTCACTTTAACCCGCGATACCAACATGGCCAAGAAGAGGAAGGTTTCCCGGGCCTCAGGGCCGTCTGGTCCTAAAGATGTCGACCCCACCGAGGCACGCCTTGCCATCCGCACTTATGAAGACGTCGCCGATGACCAAGAACAATACTTTCTCGATAAAGATAAGATCATGCTCGAGGATGAACCACAATCCAAGCGCATGAGGACGGGGGATCGGTTAGACGAGTTCCTAGAGCCCTCCGACGAGGAGGTCCTCGGCGACAGCCAGAGCGATTCCGAATCCGACGTGGAAGCCGAATACAAACAACTGCAAAAGGCCGTCAAGAAGCAGACCAAAAAGAACAAGAAGAAGGGGGATGATGAGGAGGAGTCCGGCGACGAGGAGGGCGACGATGGCTGGTGGGGCGATTCCAAGAAAGAGTACTATAATGCTGATGCTATCGAGACCGAGGCGGACGCTCTTGCTGAAGAGCAGGAAGCCAAGCGACTACAAAAGAAGAAATTGGAGGAGATGGACGAGGCTGACTTCATCTTCGACGAGGACGAATGGGCAGCGCCAGCCGAAGAGACCGAAGAGGGCGCCGAGGTCGTGACGGAAGAGCTCAAGGACATCGAGGTCACAGACGACATGGACACGAACGAGAGGTACCGGATCCTGCAAGCGAGGTATCCGGAATTCGTGCCACTCGTTGAAGAGTTCGAGAGACTGCAGCCACAGCTTGTTCAATTACAAAAAGAAGCCGAGGGAAAGCCTGCCCAGTCTCTTGAGGCGGTCAGGCACTGGATATTGGGCTGCTACGTAGCCTCACTCGCCAGCTATTTCGCTATTTTGACATCCCCCGCGCGAGATGCAGGTGCGCCAACGGTCTCACTTGGTCCAGCAGAGCTCCGAGACCACGAGGTCATGGAGACATTGGTGAGCTGCCGGGAGGCATGGCAGAAGGTCCGAGACCTCAAGGCGGCCAAGGCCACAAGCGAGGAGCCTGAGATAGATTCGGCCGCGGAGGATATCTCGATGGGTGAAGAAGATATCAGACCTGTCAAGAAATCCAAGCTGGCTGCCAAGGCCGATGCCGAACGCAAGAAGAAAAAGAAGAAGGCGGAGAAGGAGAGGCTTGCCAAGGCCAAGGAGGTCGAGGCGTCGCTTGCTGATCTCTCTACGCTCCTCACGGAGCCCAAGAAGACGAAGAAAACCAAGACTGTCACACAAGCACAAGACGACGACGACCACTCCGACTTTGGCGAAGAGGAGGCCCTGGACGCACGTACTGCTGCTGACAAGGCTGCCAAGAAGAAGAGTCTGCGTTTCTACACCTCGCAGATCGTACAAAAGGCCAGCCGCCGCGCTGACGCAGGTCGCGACGCTGGTGGTGACGCGGATATCCCCTACCGCGAGCGCCTCAGGGACCGCACACTCCGGCTCAACGCGGAGGCCGAGAAGAGGGGCAAGAAGGACTCCAAGCACGGCACGGAACTGGGCGGCGATGACAGCAGCGGAGACGAAGCAGTGGCCAAGGAGGTGCGAGGCGACGAGGACGACTACTACGACATGATAGCGCATCGGTCCAAATCCAAGAAGGACGACAAGGCTGCCCGCAAGGAGGCACTTGCAGCGGCCAGCGTGAGGGATCGCGTTGTGGAGGTGACGACGATCGGGGAGGACGGCAAGAGAAAGATCAACTACCAGATAGAGAAGAACAAGGGCCTGGCACCCAAGAGGAAGAAGGAGGTGCGCAACTCGAGAGTCAAGAAGAGGAAGAAGTACGAGGACAGGCAGAAGAAGCTGAAGAGCATGAAGGCCACGTACCAGGGAGGAGAGGGCAAGGGCGGATACCAGGGAGAGACGACGGGTATCAAGACGGGCCTGATCAAGAGTGTCAAGCTGTAGTGGATGGCATGTTTGATCCTACTGAATTATTGGATGTTACCAATAAATGTATGCTTCCAACTTTGAACGTGGTAGAAAGCGCACAGAGATATCGAGATGGAACTTCGTTGCGACTCGAGCTGAGGGCTGGCTGTGCGGTGCCGATTCGGCCGGCAGCGACAGGGCGACCCTGAGCCAAAATGACAGCACCAGGCTCTAAGCTGCGTGGACCTCGAGAGCATCCCTCCACCATCAACAACAACCGAACCCGATGCGCTGTAGGACGGTTTTAAAGTCATTTGGCAACCAATTGGACGAGTCAAAGTTCCAGAAAGCCATGATAACTCAATGACCCAAAGAGCAACACACGGCCTCTCACAAACGCAGCTCAGCTGCCCCCTTGATTCGAATCGACCCTCCAACCGACCGCTCTGCCCACCACCGCCACCACCACCACAACCACGAAAATGGCGTCCAACCTCCCCGACCCCGACCTGTCGACCCTGACGTCCTCGTCGCAAATCTTCTCCGCCGCGGCCGGCACCCCCTCCTACACACTACCGCAGATCCGCAGCCTGCACAAGCACATCCACGTCGCCATCGACGACAAGCAGGCCCGCCTTCGCACCCAGGTCGGCGGCAGCTACCGCGAGCTACTGGGCACCGCCGACGCCATCGTGCGCATGCGCGGCGAGGTCGACGACGCCCAGGCCGTGCTGGGCCGCATGGGCGCGCGCTGCGGCCGCGCCGTCGTCGGCGCCAAGGTCGCCGGCCTGGGGCGCTTTGCGGCCGAGCGGGACGGGGTCTACGAGGACAGGTTCGGGAGGAGGAGCTCTGGCGATGGCGCGCGGGTCAAGATACTTGCTGGGTGCGTTTTGGTGTTGGGAGGGCTGCTGCAGGGGCGTGCTGGGCTTCAGGACGGGGATAGGCTTGTCACTGCGACCAAGGTCCTGGTGCTGGGGAGCTTGCTGGTCAAGAGCTTTGAGGATGACAAGCCTGGCGTTGAGGTCAAGGCTGCGCTGGGGGCATCATCGAAGAGCTTGGATAAACTGAAGAGGCGGCTGCTGCGGAGCATTGACAGGGTGCTGGAGACTGTCGGCGAGAACACCAGCAGGGACCTTCTCCTCAAGGCCCTCTGCGCTCACAGCCTGGCAACTGGGACCGGTACGCGGGATGTCATTCGCCACTTCCTGGACGTCCGAGGCAACGCGATGGCTTCGGTGTTTGACGTTGAAGAGCACCGGAGTTCCATGGATGTTGTGAAGGGACTCAAGCTCTACACCAAAACAATCCTCGACGTGCAGTATCTCGTTCCCAACAAGCTCACAGAGGCTCTATCATCCCTTAAAAAGGAGACGCTACTGTCTAACGCATCACTACGGGGCCTAGAAAGCCTGAGACTAGACATCTACGAGCGGTGGTGCGGCGACGACATCTCCGAGTATAAGCCATCGATGCGGCACGACGACCTCGACGGCAAGCAAGCAGTGGACATGCTGACCAAGTGGAGCGCAAAAGGCAGCGAGGTGCTCCTGCAGGGCCTGGAGAAGACGCTGGAGCGCACGACCGAGTTCAAGGCCATCACGGAGCTGCGGACCGAGGTGCTGCAGCTGTGGATCCGCGACGGCGGCAAGGCGCGGGGGTCGGACCCGTCGGTGATGCTCGGGCGGCTGCGGCAGACCATCAACGCGCACGTGGCGGGCGTGCTGGACGGCAAGGTGCACAAGCTGCGGCTGGTCGGGTCCGAGGTGGCGGCGACGCTCGAGGTGTGGCGCGCGGGCGTCACGGACGCGCAGCCCGGCCTGTGGGACACGGCGTCGCTCGACATGGACCTGCACCACGGCGCCGGCGCCTTCGCCCTCGACGTCGTCAACCGGCTGTACGGGCGCAGCGACGCCGTCGCCAGGGCCGTCACGGGGTACAAGTCGTGGGCGCAGGTCATCGACGACGTCGAGGCGGTGGTGGCGCAGCTCAAGCGGCAGAGGTGGGACAACGACGTCGACGAGGTCGAGGACGAGGACACCATCGACCAGAGGCAGCAGGCCCTGAGCAGGGACGACCCGGCCAAGCTGCAGGAGAGGCTGCACGGCGCCCTGGAGAAGGCCTTCCAGGACCTCGACGAGCACCTGTCGAAGCTGTGGGACGCGAACAAGGAGGGTGAAAACAGCGGCAGGATCGCCATGTACCTCCTGCGGATACTCAGGGACATCCGGGCCAGGCTGCCGAAGCTCGAGTCCGTCAGGGGCTTCGGGCTGGGCATGGTGCCGTCCCTCCAGGAGGCCACGGCCGCCGCGGTCGCGGCAGCGCCGGTCGAGAGCTTCGCGGACGGCGGCCTAGCGAGGAGGAAGATCGTCGGGCGGAGCCTGTGGGAGGGCGACCCGGAGCTGCCGACCTCGCCGTCGCCCGGCGTCTTCAGGCTGCTGCGCGAGCTGACCGTGGCGATGGGCGACGCCGGCACGGACCTGTGGAGCCCTGCTGCCGTCGCGGTGCTGAGGAGGCATGTGAGCAAGGAGCTCTCTGGGCGGTGGGCGAAGGCCTTGGAGGCGCATATTTCTGAAGGCGAGGTCAAGCCTGGGGACGAGAAGTCCGCAGCTGAAGTTGGTGGCAACTCCGAGGATGAAATCAAAGAAGACACGGCTGAGGAGACAGGGGACAAGGCTGAGGATGAGACGCATGCAGACTCTGCCGAGGAGAGCAAAGCTGACAAGGAAGACAGCGAGGAGGCGGTTCATGATACGGTAACGGATGAGAAGGCACAGGTAGCCGGGGATGCCGAGGCAGAGGCGGCGAAAGAGTCAACTACAGAAAAGGACGCAGAGGCGATCGCAGAGTCAGCGGTTGCCGAGAGGCTACGGAAGGAGTTGTTGGTGCAATGGCTCTTCGACATCGCCGTGCTAAGGCTGTCCATCAGCACGGCAGAGACCTCGGACGGGTTCAAGGAGCTGGAGGAGGCCGTCTGGAAGAAGACGGATCTCGAAGGCACACCTGCACAGCAGCGGCTGGGCAAGGCATCTCAGGAGTACTGGAAGAGGACCAGATTGCTATTCGGTCTGCTGAGCTGATTGTACTTATATACCCAGACACGTTTCTAATTCAAAGACTTGACTTTTGGCTAGTCTAACAGATTTGCTCGCATCACACGGCATGAAACAGACCGCATTACAACTTATGCCTCTTCTCGCCCGACGCGAGCTTCCTGAACTCTTCCTGGGTGAGAGCAACAAGTGTCAGCATGCTGTGTCCTGGCCAGAAAGAGGAGTTCAAGTCGAGATCCAACTCACCTGTGGTATCCCGGCCACGAACCTGTCCAGCCCGTCAAATACCTCCCTCGCGTTCTGGATGTCCTGGATGTCCCTGTCGGGCCGGCGGATGAGCTTCTTGATCCCGAGCAGGCTGTCCCCGTTGAGGTGGGGGCCGAGGCGCTCCTCGACCTCGTGGAGGACCAGCTCGCGGAACTTGGCGTCGTCGTTGGGCGCCGTCTTGAACACGGCGTTGACGAAGCCGGCGCGCTCGAGCTCGTCGGCCGTGATGCGCTTGCTCATGATGAGGGCCTCGTTGGCCTTGGCCGGGCCGAGCCTCTGCACGAGGGCGCGCGAGGCGCCGCCCTCGGCGACGAGGCCGAGGGAGCTGAAGGGGGTGAGCAGGAAGGTGTGCGGCGCGCAGTAGATGAAGTCGGCGTGCGCGACGATGGCGGCCGAGAGCCCCACGACGGGCCCGTTGAGCCCCACGACCAGGATCTTGGGGTGCGTGTAGAAGGCCTGCGTGATATTCAGGTTGAAGGCGAGGAAGGACCGCATCCAGTACTGGCGGGAGTCGGTCTCCTCGTCGGGCACCTGTCTGGATATCGAGACGTCGGCACCGCTGCGAGGGCCCGAGGGGCCGATGATGTCAGCTTGGTTGCCCGCATTTTTTCCTCTCTCTTGTTCTCTTGGGGTCAGGGGGGAAATGAGAAAACGCCTCAGGGTCAGGTGGGCTGGAAGAATGAGATTGGAGGACGACAGAGTGTGCGTGAGAGAGAGGGCGAGGGTGAGCCGGGCCGACGAAGGGGGGCGGGCCTGATGGTCTCCCGGATGGCGGAATGAGAGAGAGAGGAGCAGGTGAGACAATCATACGCAGAGAAGAAGCGCCCCTTGGCGAGCAGGACGGTGATGTACACCTCGTCGTGGGTCGCGATCTCGCGTAGGGCCTTTGCTATCTCGTAGTACTGTTGCTGGTTGAGGGCGTTGAGCTTCTTCTCATTGCTTATCGTAACGGTGGCAATGCGGTCCTTGTACTCGACGGATATCACGGAGTCTGTCATTTTGGTGGCGGCGATGGTACCGGCACAGATACAGGTGCTGGCCTAATTGTGTTGGTGACTGATACTGGTGCTAGTACTGGTACAATATCAAAACGGTGTTAGTCAGGAAGAGAGCAAGCGACAAGGCCAATGCAAGGCGATAGTTGTGTTACCTGTACTAAGCGGATCGTGGGATCAAAAAAGTTTGAGACACAGGTCTGGATCAGGGATGGGTGAAAGATCTTCTCCTCTGATGTAAAACAGTCTGACAGGCAGGACGAACATGGACGAGTGGATGGAGCTCATGTGGTTGAAGCCATCGTCCCCGCGGTTAGCTGTGGACTGCCTCGGCTCATTCTTGAGACACACCCCCTGCGAACCCCCACGGGAAGGAGCTACCTCGACCCCCCTCCACCTTCCCTCCACCTCCTCCACACCTTGTGCTCCTCGGTGCTCCACCTTTGCAGACAAGGGTGAGAGCTTTCCTGGGGATTATCCCTGGAAGGTGCGGCCTGGCAGGCATCTCGAGAGCTCGTCCGCCCGTTTGGAGCTCACCTCTGTTCAGTGTCACCACTGCGCAACACGGGTCTAATCGGATTTATTCCTTCCCAAGGGTCCACGAGGTCTCACCTCTCCAACCTTGTCATCGCCCAAAATCAACGTCGTCTCGAGACAGGTCGGGAAATGATCGGCCACAAAACAACGACAGCCTCGCTCTGGAATGCGCCTCGCAAGCTCCTTCTGCCGGCCCATGGGTGACGTGCCGCTCGTCCTCTGTCTGTCACTCTGTCCACTATCGCTTGCATGTGCGCCGGCAACAGCATTGCCCACACGATACCATCGTTCTGGTCGACGTATGCCGTTGGGGAACATGACAGTGCCCGGGTGCTTCGCCAGTGCGACTCCTCGGTGTTGGCGCCCAAGGAGAAGCGCCTGTCATGCTTCACCACCAGAGATCTGTGCTCGATGATAACAACCCGTTGGCGAGAGGCCACAACTGACAACTGAGGCTTTCCAACCTCTGCCATCCCCCTCCTCCCTCGGACCGTGGTGGATGACCTAGTCCATCTGCCCTGGGACGGCGGGCGAGCGGGCGAGGAAGGTCTGCTGTCATCGTGCGAGCGAGCATATCATACACACAGTACACGCAGACACGGCACTCGACGGCCGCGATGGGCGCTGATCTCTGGGGATACAGGGCGTCGCTGACCTCACCGGGGAGAGAAGCCATGTGTCCAATGGCTGGGAATTTGGGGCCCAGGAATGGAATGGATTGGACATCCGGATCGTCGACCGTCTCCTCTCTGCGCAGCCGCGGGTGCTCCCGTACAGCGCACGGCGTACAGCGCACCTGATAGCTGGTCTAGCTACCTGTCACTGTGTCTGTGACCAGCCAGGCGTCATGATGTCGACACTTGGCGGAGGGACGTAATGACTTGCCTGACTTCCCGTCCGCACCAAGCCGTCCCGGGCAGTTTGTGTCTGGTGGTTTCTGGTGCTGCTTCTGCTGCGATGCCGCTGCTGTTGTGTTGGACCGTCTACCGTTGAATCTTCGATCGTGGGTATCGGTGACTACCCCCCTGGTGTTTCCTCTTTTTCAACGCTCTTGACGCCATTCCTCCGCTCATCGCCACCTGCGTGTCTTTCCTAGACCACGCTCGCTCCCTCCCTCGCCAACGAGACAGAGCCGGAGACCCGTGTGCGCATCTATATATCAAGTCGCCACTTGTCTGCCTGTGTACCAGGACGCGGCACCCAACCTACCCTACCCTTCTTCCTCCTCCATGCTCCATCGAAGACACCATGAAGCTGAACTCAGAAAAAGTTGATTTACCGCCCAGGCCCAGGCCCGCGCTCTCTCTGGTCTCCACGAGCCCCAGAGTGTCTGAGCTCGAGGACGCCGCATCAACACGAGAGGGCGACGCTGATGAGTTCAGCCTGGTTCAGCTTCACCACCGCCTCGAGCTCGAGTGTCTGCCCCCTGTTGACCAGGGAAAGCATGCCTACCTCTTCCTCCTGGCATGCTTCATACTCGAGGCACTGATCTGGGGTGAGTACAGCCCTCTTCCTGTTTCCCCCCTCTGCTGCCCCCTCCTTTTCTCGGAGAAGATCAGACAAGATGTCTCTGTTAGGATCCCTTCGCAGAGCTTCCCGCAACAGAGCTTGGCTGACCCTGGTTTTTTCTCCTTGACTCACAGGTTATCCGTTTTGTTTTGGCATCTTCTCGGGCTACTATGCCCGGACGCCCCCTTTTGCGGGCTCAACTGCCATTGCTAACATAGGTATGTGACATGGATCCACACAAATCTACTAGAGACTGACAGCTAGATTAAAGGGACATGTTGTTCTGGACTAATGTATCTCTGCGGCCTGCCTGCACTCATTCTCAACCGCATGTTCCCGCGGTGGGCGAGATACTCCCCCTTGATCGGGTTATTTGTCGTATGCGCGGCGCTCTTCGTGAGCGCCTACGCCAGGAACGTCACGGAACTTATCATCACCCAGGGTGTCTTCTACGGCATTGGCGGGGCCATCGCATACATGCCATGCATCATGTATATTGACGAGTGGTTCGTCAAGAGGAAAGGCCTCGCCTACGGCATCATGTGGTCCGGCACCGGGCTTGCCGGCGTGGTGCTGCCGTTGATCCTCGAGAAGCTGCTTGAGGTGTACGGCTACAAGACTACCATGATCATCTGGGCGGTGGTGCTGTTCGCTATTACGGCCCCGCTGGCGTGGTACATCAAGCCGCGAATCCCACCGCTGCCGGTACGGCGCCTCAAGGCCTTCAACTTTCGCTTCTGTCTCTCGCGCCGTTTCGTCATGTACCAGCTGTCCAATACGGTCGAGGCCCTTGGCTTCTATATCCCAGGTATCTACATCCCCATCTACTCGGCTACCGTGCTGGGCGCGAACGAGTTCGCTACTGCCCTATGCATCCTCCTCTTCAACATTTCCTCCGTTGTTGGGTGCATCATCGTCGGCTGGCTTATCGACCGCTTCCATGTCACCACCTGCGTCATGGTGTCCACCATCGGCGCCACCCTCGGCACCTTTCTCTTGTGGGGATGCGCCTTTAACATGCCCATGGTATACATCTTCTGCGTCAGCTACGGCCTGTCGGCGGGCTCCTACTCTACCACCTGGACCGGTGTCATGCGCGAGGTGGCCGGCAAGGACATGTCGGACAGCAGCACCCCGAGCTCGCTCAACGGCGGCAGTGAAATCGCGCTCGGGGCCGGCAGCGGCAATGGTGTTAATACCGACCGCCCCGCACCTGTCGAGTCACCTCTGTCCGAGTACACCGGCTCGTACTCCGACCACGTCGACCCCATCATGGTGTTCGTGCTGCTGGCCGCGGGCCGCGGCCTTGGCAACGTGGTCTCGGGCCCGCTCAGTCAAGTTATGTACCATTCGATGCCGTGGAAGGGCGAGGCGGCACTGGCATACGGCAGCGGCTACGGCAGCCTGATCGTCTTCACTGGCGTCACGGCGATAGGATCCGGCATCTGCTTCCTTGGGCGGCGGGTTGGGTGGTGCTAATGGTGACGTGGGTGCGCTCACCTGGCCGCGTGCCCGCCCGCCCCTTTGGCGCCCGGGGATGTGTTGATTGTCTCAGTGTAATTGGCATACATACGACTACGGAATGATTCTCAGATCTATGATACGTGGCTGGAAAGTTGTGGTTATTTGATTTTGGTTGTTTTGATCTTCTACCTATGACACACTACCAGGTGTGAGAGAAGACCTGTTCAGGGGCAGAGAGAGGGAAGGGGATTGTGACGATGGTTGGTAGTGATCGATACCCGGAGCGAACATTCCCTCGCTGTACTGATGGTTCGGAACGCATGCGGCTTGCATCGGTCGCTCATAGACCATCCTTTCTCCCAGTTTCTTGTTTGATTTTTACTGTGACTTAGGACGAGGTGCTTGTGGTAGCTTGAGACATAGAGACAAGCAGATAAGAAGAGCAATCTGACTGGCACAACAAACAGTCCTCCAAACCTCCCGCTGTTTGTTTGTCTCCGATGCTAGCCTGTCATAGTGCCCGTTAGAAATGCTCGGCAGATTATCTTTGGAACACGTATTTGTAACGGATTTGGATCGAGGAACTCTATTCGGCTCGGAGATCTGAGACTCCCATCTTGATCCCAGACACGGGATATGCAGAGATGTGTCTATTTAGACCTGTATTGTAACTACTTCTGGACTGGAGCTGTCGGACAGAATGAACAGTCCGGTGGACTAAAATAACATCCATCCTCAATACCGGAACTAGATTGTACTCCACCCCTGCCTGGCTAGATGGCAGCAGACAGGTTCGACGGGGTCTTCCTGAAACCTTGTCCCAACCGGTCTAGGATGATGTAGTAGCAGCAGCAGGCAGTTGCGCCTGATAGCTCAACAACACCAGCTAGCTGCCTAGGGCTCAACAATCCAAAAGAGGACGCAGCCTTGGGCGGGCGGAGGGCGCCGCTGTCCAGGTAGGTAGGGCAGGGTATCTTCGGCGGGATGGAGTTCGAGGTATGCCAGGTTTTGTAGATCACTTGACGCCCGGATGGTAGTTCCGGATGCCTCGAGTGATAGATAGCTTCCCCACTTCTTTTCCGTCTTTCCTTGAGCTCCTTTCTGTCCCCATGCTCGAACACGATGCTGATGACGATGATGATGATTCCCGTGACCTCCCTTTTAGTGAACAAGCAGTGACAAACGCCGTAACTCCTCTTGTTTTCCAGTATACCCCTCTCCCAGCCGCGTCCTTTCCCTCCCTGTTTCCAAAGCCAAAACTCCAAAGTCAGACGAGACAAAATCAAATCAAAAAAGCATCCGTCCACCCACCCCCACCTAAGCCAAGTGAAAAGAGGGTGTGAAGCAGAAAAGAATGGAGGCTTTCTAAGCAGACCATTCAGACTGATTCCTCTCCAGGATCGGCCTCTGGTCCCACCTGTCCCCATCGATGCTCCTGTCCTGGTCATCATCATCATCCTCAATAGCACTACCATCCACGTCATCCTCCTCTTCGTCCCCGTCCCGGGCCTTGTTGTACAGAAAGAACTGCACAAACACGCCCATGTCGAGCAGCAGCGTCCCCAGGCTGCCGGCGAGCCACGACAGGTTGACGAGTATGTAGCGGCCGTAGACCCTCCCCGCCTCCCCCGGCTCGCACCCGCTCTCCTCGCCGTAGCACTTTGGGTCGAAGGCGAAGATGGACAGCGCGTACGTCAGGTTGCCCAGGCACGCGAACAGGAAGAAGAGCATGCTCAGCCCCTCGGTCGACTTGCGCCGCCAGTTGAGCAGCAGCTGCGGCAGCCGCGACCCCAGGTACAGCACCGCGCACAGGTAGCCGAAGATCTGGCCCCACAGGTCGAAGTGGATCGCGTCGTCGGCGGGTTGTTCTTGTCCCTGTCCCTGGTCCTTGTCGGACCCCCCGTAGCCCCGGCTCAGCGCCCAGCCCGCCACGCCCGCGCCGATGACCATTATCACGGCGACCGTGTTCCAGGCCAGCGCCTGCAGGGCCGAGGCGGGCGGGGGAGGGGTCGCGGACGGCTCGTTGATGGGCACGATCGGGTTCACGTGGATGAGGCGTTCGGACCAGTCCGAGCCGCGGCGCTCGCGCTGGTCCAGCAGGCTCGTCCGCTCGTCGGGCTCGGCGCGGGTGCCGCCGTTGTTTTGGTGGGTGCCGTTGCCGTTGCCATTGCCACTGCGCGGCTCCTGCTGCCGGCCGTTGTTGCCGTTGTTGTTGTTATTCTTCTTCTTCTTGGGCGGGGGCGGGACGACCTCGTCCTTCCAGGTGAAGCCCCTGTAGTAGAAGCACTGCCCGAGGAGGACTATGTCGGCGATGGTGTAGTAGATGGCCAGGATGATCATGGTGGGCAGGACGCCCTGCAGGACGGCGCCGAGGATGTTGAAGACATCGCCGGCGAGCCAGACGATGACGAATTGGAGGGAGAGGCCGTCGGCTGCGCTGCGCCGGAAGTTCTCGATGATCTGGGGGCTGAAGACGACGACCCAGCATGCGATAGAGATGGACCTGTTGGCGAGAGAAAGAGTTGTAATTAGTCATGGGATTTCTTCCTGGGTTTAACAAGTAACGTAGCAGGGGAGGTTTCTGTTTACCCGGCAATTCCTGAGATTGCATCCACATCAAGGTTCAGAGGTTGCGTTGGTGGCGCCATGAGTGCGGAATGCGATGACCAGCCCAATGCGGAAGAAAAAGCAGCTAGGAAATATACTCTCGGATCTATGCATACACAGATCAGGCCAGTAGCGCATCAAACCCTCCCAGAACTAAGAGAGGATTGGTCTGGATAAAGAAAAAGAAAAGAAAGGGCAGGCCAGGTAGGGAGTAGGAGAGTAATTGAGTAAGAGAGAAACAGAGGGAGTGTGAGTAAGAGACGAGAAGCGAAGAGGCTGCAGCAGGATTTTCCATGTGAGTGACGCACAGCTTGCGGCAGCTCCGAGCGCGGCGGCGCGGCGCATTGGGAATTTGGGAGATTGGGGAGTGCAGCCGGGACTGCGACCCACGCCGCTGCAACCTCTTTTGCCCCGTCCGGCCCCAGCCTAAGCCCAGCCTGGCCCAGAATCCGGGGTAATTGCGGGGTAGGGGCGGGCCCAGCTGCAGGTCCCGGTTGCCAAAATGGGGATCTTGGGAGATCAAGTCCCCAGATGCGTTGGCCTTGTTGGATGATGTGACGAGTAGACCATCTGACCATCTGACCATGTGGGCTACTGGGTAGCTGGACTCTGTGGGCTATTGCATCATGACTGGGTGGCTGTTGTACGTTTGGTACCGACTCGCATCTCTGATGATCTGTACGTAAGCTGTGGACAAAAGAATTGCAATGAACAACCAAATCACCTGCACATTCACCTCATCTCAAAGGGTCTTGTACGGCTTCACATAGGTATGGTCCTGTACATGCGAATTTGGCCAAAGGGACAGGAATATTAACTACATATACACCTGTATGCTCCACCTGCAGGCTTTTGAAAATTATCTTGGTCTAGCGCCTTGAGATGACTGGCGCCATCTCATAGCTACCAAGATACTCAAAGGGTTCTAAATCTATTAATTGAATACACATATGACTGTAACAGGCATCTATATGTACTTGTAAAGTCAATAAGTTGTAATGGCAACAAAACCCCGTAGCCTCAGTATAAACGGAAGATGTCGGTACAAGTCCGGTCACATCCAAACATCCATTTTCGCGTCTCTTCTTACAGCCCGTCTCACTTCAGCATCTCTTTTCTGGCGAAAGGACGTATTCACGCCGTTAATCCGAGGTTGCTCTCCCACATTGACGTCCCTGGCCTTATAATGTCAGCGCCTATTTAAGTCGGAGTTGTCATGACCCAAATCATATCTGTGCCATGGTCCACACCTTCTCGAGACTGCCCTGCGCACACTCCTGCCTGGTAACCACCATGTCGGCACTACCGAAGACAGATAATGGACTGATGTTGAAATTGGCTGCAGCCAGCATCCTTCCAATTCACTGCGTAAATAGTGAGTGTTTCAAGAAAAGTCCACCGTTGAGCCCCAATTATATCAAATGCTTGGCTTCGGGCATATCGCAATATCTCATGTCAAGTCCCTTGTCATCACTTCTTGATGAAGCAGCTCCATATGCAAAGACCTGGATTTCCACAGGCCTGAATTATCTGGGCCAAAATGGTTGGATCTCAAACAAAATGCAAATCCTCTGCACGCAAATAATGTCATTTCAAATCACTGAGGTCCAAAGTGGATACCTGCCTCTGCTGCCGTGCAACAGCGTGCCACGACACAGACTATTGAGCCCTGCGTACGCTTGGCCACATACGCATAGCATCCGAAGTGGCATGGTACTTAGTAGGTGTTATAGAAATGTGATATGTCTAGGAGGATTGCATGGTACCAAATCAGGACAGCCGATGAATATTCCAAGATCGATCAACTTGAAGGATAAATGCAAGGGGAAAATGTAATCATAAAGTCCAAGGAGAAAAGTTCAAGACCAAGATCTATTAACGATGTGGATGATGTGGGTCATTGGCGGTCCTTCTGCAAATGCAGTACCATACATTGATATGCATCATGTGGGTGATAGAATTGGACCGGAGTCGCCGGTGCCGAGTCGGCAGTTTGGCCCATTGCCTCGGAGAAGTCTCAAGAATCGCATTAATCAGCCGCGGTAATCGCCCCTCCAGGACCCCACCACCCCGAGTTCCCGTCCATGACGATGGGCTCGACAGCGGTGTATGATCTTCCCTTCCAGTTACCCTCTGGCGAAAGGTGATTGTTTTGGCTCGTAGGTAATTCCAGGCCTCATCTCCCACAATCAAACCAACGAGCGGTCCAAAACGCCCCTCCCGTCCCCAAGCAAACAGACCCAGGCCGAGAGAGCAGAGAGAGAAACATGGGAGCCGCCATTCCCGACCTTCCGATCCTGGAGGCCGAAGACTCGATGCTGTCCAGGAAATTCGGGCGCGAGCTCTCAAACTACTTCGCAGGCAGCCCTCTGAACCGCGTCGGTTTCCTGCGGGGCGACCACGCCTTCCTGCGCTCGGCCTTCTCCCACCCCTCGGCCCGCTTCCTCCTGCTCAACGACCTCGCGCCCCTCGTCGACGAGACCCAGCGCCGGCTCGCCTATGTCGGCTACCCGGACGTGACGCCCTTCACGGGGCCCGACCCCTTCGAGAAGGACGAGCAGCAGATGATCAAGGACTTCAACTCGGACGAGTTCAGGCCGCTCATCCTGCTGCTCGGGCTCGACGAGTCCAACAAGATCCCGGCCCCGGCCGACGACCCGAAGTTTGAGTACAAGGAGTACAAGGGCAGGCCGTACTTTGCCGTCGACATCTCGCCCAAGGGCCCTGCGGCCGACGCGGCCAGCAAGATCGTCGACGCGGTCAAGGCCAAGGGGTACACGTTCTACCAGAACCAGAGGCATATGGGCCTGGAGGCCGGCGAAGGTAAGGACCACCTGGCAGCGCCAAGAAACCCAGATTCCCGAACGAGATCACTAATCACCCCTCACCCACCCACCAGCGGCCGTGTACGCCAACGCGCGGTCCCTCCTGGACTGGAACGGGCGCATCCCCTTCTGCGCGCAGTGCGGCTCCAAGACGCTGTCGATAAACGCGGGGACGAAGCGCACGTGCCCGCCGACGGACCTCGCGGGCGGGAAGCTGACGGAGCGGGCCGACTGCGCGTCGCGGCACGGCGTGTCCAACATCTGCTTCCCGCGGACGGACCCGACCATCATCGTGGCGGTGGTCAGCGCCGACGGGCAGCGGCTGCTGCTGGGGCGCAACAAGCGGTTCCCGCCGCACTGGTTCAGCACGCTCGCCGGGTTCCTGGAGCCCGGAGAGTCGATCGAGGAGGCCGTCCGGCGCGAGGTCTGGGAGGAGAGCGGCGTGCGGCTCAGCCGCGTCGTCATCCACAGCTCGCAGCCCTGGCCGTTCCCGGCCTCGCTCATGATCGGCGCCATCGCGCAGGCGCTCCCCGGGGACGGCGAGAGGATCGACCTAGGGCACGACCCGGAGCTCGTCGACGCGCGCTGGTTCTCGACCGAGGAGGTCAGGGAGGCGCTGCAGGTCGGGGTCTCTGGGCTCGGGGAGCCGGCGCCGCCGGGTTACAAGGAGGGCGGGCTGCGGTTGCCGCCCCAGACGGCCATTGCGAACCGTCTGATTACGGCTGTGATAGATGGGTTTGTCGGGGGTTCTTCCAAGATCTGAGGGGTCGGGATAGATTTGGGGTTGGTTTGTTTGTCACATAAGAAGACGGGGTTCAAGAAATAGACAAGACATTTGAAGCGAGGAGTTGTTGGAGTGGCATGAGTATCAGACCGGTGCAGTGAACACACCCGCTCTTTGCTGTGAGGTGGTGGGCGTTGCGTTGCATGTTTGGATGCTCTCGGTCCCAATGCAAGATGCAGCGAGTTTCATCGGGTGTCGATGGCAGTTCCTCATCAATGCCGATTTAAAGAAGAAAACACCGTGAGACTCAACTGTCACCTGTTCATTGTAATGCTCATGTTGGCTCGCAAGAGAGAATCAAGGTGTATCAGCCCACGCGTTGAATCTACTTGTGCAAGCCAGGCGCCGGGCGGGCTCGAGGCATATGTGGGTACCCGCCGATAAGACAGATAACAAAACCACGCCTAACCCGACTCGGCGCGGCCCCACTATCAGCCAGCATAAAACTTCAGTCGGCGCGGCGCTTCGTTTTTGAAACTTTTCTCTTCTCTCTTTATCAGTAGGAATCCCTGGTACACCGTCATGTGAACCAGGGAAATTCTAATACTGGAGGCTCCGCTACGGCGGCTTGCTGAGGGTCTTCCCATATTCTCTATGGATTTTCTTCCGTTCCCGGCCTCCTTGAGAAACGTTTTTGACCACCTTCTCCCTTCTTTTATCGCGCTGGACTTCGTTTCTAGGTCCAGTGCGGTGGGGTGGTCGCGACATTTCAACGTACATAGTATTCGGTAGTGATTGGATTTTTGGGGGGACAAGCTCGCAGATGCCCTCGCGTAGGATTTGGGGACTTGAGGACGTGCTCGGCGCGTGTGAAAATGTTTGCGCAGATTCTGCCTTGCTCGTTTCTGCGTCGCGCATGTCTGCCGGCCATGGCACAGTCGAGCACGGCTTTCTGGCTTGTGAAAGTAACAGGAAAGGAGGCTAGACTTGAGTGAGTGCATGCTGCCGCGAGAACCTCGAGGACCAGTAGGACAACCTCTCTTGGGACGACCTCTCCTGGGACAACCTCTCCCGGGACAGCCTCTCCTGGGAAAACCTCTCCTGGGGAAACCTCTCCTGGGGAAACCTCTCTTGGGACAACCTCTCCAGGGACAACCTCTCTTGGGACAACCTTTCTTGGGACAACCTCTCTTGGGACAACATCGTGGGATGGTCTCTTGCGCGTTGACCTGCGGGATAACCTGTTGGGATGAATGCCTCGTCGGGATGTCTCGTGGGGGAAAACACGTCTGTGGAATCATCTCGTATGGGTTGGCTTGCCCGCAGGAACCTCTTCTGGGAGACCTCTCGTGGTATCAGTGTTGCTTTGACAATTTCTGAGCCAGCTATGGGATACCCACTGGCAGCTAAGGGATCATCGGCCGTAGGCACTTTGGTAGACCGCGGTGGAACACTGGGAGAAGCCATCGCAGGATGACCTCTCACGGGGCAGCCTCGCCAGTGACTATCCCCTGGTTGTTAAGATGGCTTCATAGGTCCAATAGACTGTGCTTGCTCTTCCAAATGAGTAATCAATACCATTCTCGATGCTGTCAATGCCCGACGTCTTCATGGATTCGCAACCTCTCCTCGCGGCGACTTTTCAGGTCACGTGCTGCGGTCCACTTTTAGTGGCCAATTAGCGTTGTCCCCACCGCCAAATCGAAAAGTCGCTGCCGCTCCAAAAATCTCTACTGCCTCGTCCACTCCACCAAGTCGACTGCATCTACAACCCATCGTCAACGCCAAGGCGCAATAATCCTCACCACTAGAACCTTCAGATTTCTATTGGAAGACCGTCAAAATGTCGAAGATCACGGTCGCCGGAGTGCGCCAGAACGTCGCCGAGCTGCTCGACTACTCGTGAGTACCAGTCCTCCCGCTGATGCTGTCGCCAGATGGCCAGACTGAAACTGACATTTCTACAGTGAAAACACGAAGAAGAGTCAGCGACCTTTCTCCTTTTGCGGTTTTCCATCACTGACACAACCCAGGAAACTTCCTCGAGACCGTCGAGCTCCAGATCGGCCTCAAGAACTATGACCCTCAGCGTGACAAGCGTTTCTCGGGCACCATCAAGCTGCCCTCCGTGCCCCGCCCCAACATGAGCATCTGCATCTTGGGTGACCAGCACGATATCGACCGTGCTAAGCACGGTGGTGTCGACGCCATGTCCGCCGACGACCTGAAGAAGCTGAACAAGAACAAGAAGCTCATCAAGAAGCTCGCCCGCAAGTACGATGCCTTCATTGCTTCCGACACCTTGATCAAGCAGATTCCCCGTCTCTTGGGTCCTGGTCTGTCCAAGGGTACGTAACATTTCCACATCCGGGCCTGCTGGCTCGAACAAGAATCAAAAGAAGACCAGAAATACTGACACGGACCGTACAGCCGGCAAGTTCCCCACCCCCGTCTCCCACGCCGACAACCTCACCGACAAGATCACCGAGGTCAAGTCCACCATCAAGTTCCAGCTGAAGAAGGTGCTCTGCATGGGTGTCGCCGTCGGCAACGTCGGCATGGACCAGGAGGAGCTGATTGGCAACATCATGCTGGCCATCAACTACCTCGTCTCCCTGCTGAAGAAGGGCTGGCAGAACGTTGGAAGCCTGACCATCAAGGCTTCCATGTCTCCCCCCAAGCGTCTCTACTAAGTTGGCGTCGGATTTGTGATTGTGACGGTGGTCTTTGCAACATTCGGAAGATCAGCATCCTTGGGTGCTACGGCGTTACACGCCAGTTAGACAATCGCAATAAACAAGACTCGACTTGGACTCTCTGAGAGCCGATCAAAACCTCTATCTGTGTTCCACTCTTGGTCGCCCGTGAAGATATACCATGCTGGTATCCATCCAAATCAGGCAAATCGCGATTGGTGCGAACAGTCGCGTCGCATCGTACTGCCCCACTGATGTGGTTACCTCCCCAACTCCCTTCCCAAACATATGTGGACTCCCCCATTCGTAGACGAGGTTGCACTGCCCGACAGGTTTTCTAACGTCCTCCCCACTTTGTGACAAGTCCCGACTCACATTTCTCCAGGAGACGCGCCTCCTCGAGCCACCGGTTTCATGGCGGTTGTTGGGAAAGGACCCGCACTTGCAGCTTCAAGTTCGTATCTGCCTTATGTGGGCCTGGCACATCCTCGAAGCCGTTGTCGTCGGGCCGTGATGCCTTTCCTCGCTCGGGTGTCAGGCTCAGGTACGGAAGTTGGGAGACACAAGGGCTCAGACCACGCAATCTGGGGGTGACCTTAGCGGGCCTGGATCTATGATGGTCAGGCAATCCAGTGGCGAAATGAGATCTTGGACAATGCAGCTGCTCTCACGTCTTCCAAGGGAATATAGAGGACATAGTATAGGCGTCTATGTCAGATTACGTCCTCTGCCGCGATGTTATTCGCAGAGGACAAATTATCTTCCGGTGGCAATTAGTTTATCTTGCCGATAACCAGGTCATCTCAACTCGGAGCAGCTGAGAACTGACGTCTACGATCATGAGGCTCGCTCGCCAATTCACTGTAGCTCGGCGCGTCTCAAGCGATGCGTCTCAGCATCAGGGTCATGTCGCAACCCCACGAACTCGTGGAACGTCGACCGGATGGTGCACACTCTAGATGCCACGCTGCTAATATACCGCTCATCTATCGAGACCAAACCAAGACGTTGGTCGTAGAGGCCGGCGGCGGGCACGACCAGTCCCCACCGTTGCATCGTGCGCACCTCGGGCCCCTTTGGCTGGGTCGTCCACCACGCGACAGCGTCACCTCACCAACACTGCCGTGAAGGCTTGGTAGAGGGTCTAGCCGCACGCAGGTCATCACAGCGTGTGAGCCATGGCGTCGCTGATAGGAGTTTCCCAAGTCCGAGAAAGACGGAGCTAGACCACCAGCAGATGCTGAATAGCTGGTTACAGTTCGCAGATCGCTGGCATGTGTCATCATGCGTTCCCGCAAACGGGTCACACACCACCACATACACGAGGACCTGGCCAGGCTGGCTTGCCTGGCAGGGGCCAGCACAAGCTCTTGATCTCCGCGCGGGAGCGAGGCTGTCGAGGGAACCCCCGATTGTCAAACTCGAAGCCGTGAAGCGATTGGCTCTTCACCCTCGAGTCCCTCGCAGCGGGAGACGGGCAGCTTGAGAGGCAGGCCTGCGGGTCTGAAACGGCTGCTGGGAGGGCGGGCCACTCACCGATAGGCGTTTCCTGTGAATGGGTGGGCGAGGGCGGCGATGATCTTCACAAGGGCCTGCTGCTTCCGAAACCCGGGCTCCCCACGTCAGGGTGCGTCTTCCCAGGTGCCAGGGCCACAGCTCTGGGCACTCAACTCTCACTCCCCGTCACTCACCTTGCTCGATCCCCAACCCAGCACCCGGTCACTGCGGGGAGCCCGTCTTGGTGAGCCGCGAGGACAGGCATCGAGCGTCCTCCAATTGGCCTTGCAGCTCGTCAGTTCCCGCCTGCTTCAGCCCCGGAAGGGTCATCTCAGATCAGATTTGGCGACCAGGGCCGCCTGACGTGCAGCAGGAACCTGGATAGCCGTTGGACGACCATGGCTGGGATGGCATCTGAGGGACGAATGCGATACGACAGTCATGAAATCTCCGAAGGATCTCGGTCAGCCGCCATGCAGCATGGTCCGGACAATAAGATGGCGGCTGGCGGCATGCGTTTCCACGCCTCCCCGGTGAGTCGAGGACGGTCTCGACTGCTTCCATAGCCGTGCTGTTTCAATATTATGTCTGCGGGTTAGCAGCGCCCTGAGCCCTATCCCAGGAAGCCGGAGGGGAAATTTGGGGACAATAAGCTTCTCGCATCGCGGAGTCTGAAAGAGAGACCGTGGCTTGTTGGAGTGATCTCCATGCATCATCGACCGATAGGCCGTGGAGGGTGTTCGTGCTCCTTCCTGGCGTGCGCCGTGCGCAGTGCGCTTGCCGCCGAAAGTAAAGAAGGCTAGCCTGAACCCAATTCTGGTTTGAAGACCACCAACCGCACGGCGGTCGATTCACCGCATGTTTTCATATAGGTTCGCCTCTATTGAAACGCTACGACCTGCGAAGCATCTGAGATCCGGTGTCAAGATACTGCCCAGCACACTACACACTGCCTCGGTCCCAAGACTGCTAAGCATCGGTCGGCAGGGAAAGGGAACACGCCTACTCCCGCTTCCGATGCGTCCTCCGCCCGTGGGGATCGGAAAAAAGAAAGAGTGGGGAGCAGAGATTTCGCGACTGGACGGATGGTGTCTCTATTCCCACAGTTTTCGAAGGTAACGTCAAAGTCCAAGCGTGCTCGCCAATACGACTTGCAAGAGTAATGGCAGGCCCACTTTCTCAGCACCGCACCAGAGCCTCAGAGCTGAGAGCCTGGGACAGACTGACATCAGTGGGTGAGGCTGCGTGCGTGCCGCAGGGCAAGACAGTTAGCTGAGTGCCACATTCTTGGGGCGTTTCGCTATGTTTGTCTGGACCGCAACCATCGTTTCCCAAGATTTCAATTACGCTCCTAGCCGTGTGACAGATACGCACTAAGGTCAAGCCAGGCGAGTTTGACCACCACGAACACTGCCCGTGCGCTGCTTGAAACACTGAGGAGCTGCCAACTACCGGAGGCTAATATGCATCCCGCTCCCTAGCCACAAACCCCAGAGATTGTCGACCGCACTCCTGGTGCTGGGCCTTCATAGCATGGCCGTTAATGTGCAAACAGAAAACAACCAAGGGCTTCCAAATGGGGTACACCGCGAGCCTCTCGGGTGTGCTGGCTGTGCATCTGTGTTCTCGCTCCGTCCGGCACTGACCGAGAGAGGATCTGGTCACACACATTTCGGAGACAACGTGGCCGACGGCTCAGAATGACAACTCACCCACAGCACGAAACAAGATATAGCCTACCTAATCTGGAACAGTACCACCTCCATCTTGGAAAAGAATTCCTGGTGTGTCGGATACCTGAGAACCGAACGCACAAGATGGAATGGCCAAGGGTCAAGATGTGTGGCTGACACCACTACCGTGCGTCACTCGATTCCCACACAGAAGACTAAACTGACCAGTCCGCAGCTGCCCACTTCCAGGGGGCAGCGGGGCCATTGTGTGTGCCTCATGACATCCACCGTAGCATTCTCTATTACGCACAGGCATCCGTGCTCGTCACCAAGGATGTGGCACCATCGAGTAGCTGCCATGGCGTGCCGGGGCCCTGGTCTTCCTCCCGTTCACGCCAACTGCCTCCGCCGTCAGGTTGTTTGAACACCCGTCAGCAGTTGTCTGCTAGTGTCAACTGATGGGTGACTGGTCTCATGGACAATAGCACTCATGCTATTTCATCCGGAGCCGAAGAGACAGGGCCCTTGGCTGGACAGGGAATACGTCCGAATGATGATGTTGCTAACACCCACATGGGGCCATGGGCCCTTGATATCAAACGCAACACCACCGCCTTCGCCCCCTTCCTTTTTCTGTCTGAAGTACTACACAAGCCACTAGACGACCGGATGAGAACATTTCCTTTCTCTTACGAAACCCTTTCTCGGTCCCCAAATGTCAAGACTGACTCGGTGGAGCAGACGTTGGCGGCCGACCATGAACATGTTCGTCTTGATGTTTGCTTGAAAGAGGCCGTTCCATCCCACCACCACCCTCCTCCGCCGGCCTTATTCCTCTAGAAGCCTCGCCACTTTTCTTCTTCTTCGAAAAGCTTCTCAGCTGCCCGCACCGAGTCCTTCCCCCGCTCGGAGTAGGTAGCTGGCCGCATCGTCAACCCAAAACAACAATGCTTTTCCCTCTGTCCGCCCTGCAGAACTGGCCCACGCCCAACTATGTCAACCCGGAAAGGAGAGGGCCGGCGGCGACTATCGTCGTCTCCGTGCTGCTTGGGCTCGTCACCCTCATCCTCATCGTGCGCATATACACCCGCGTGCGGATATCGCGGGGCTTTGGGCTGGATGATGTGCTTATAATATTTGCCTACGTATGGCTCTCATGGTCGCCTTCATTTTCTGAGCCACAGCTGACGAGGAAACAGATCCCCACTGCGGCATTTGCTGTGCTCTCATTCATCGCCATGTGGAAGTTCGGCTGGGGAACTCACGTTTGGGATCTTCCCATAGAGTTGACCAAGCCGAGCATACAGTTCAGGTACGGCGTTTGTTGTGTAGGCTGTCGTTGTGAACTCACTGCTAATACCGTACTATCTAGCCTGGCAAATCAGCTCTTGTTCGACGTCGCCACAACGCTGACCAAGCTATCCATGTTATCGCTCATTTACCGAGTGGTATCCGCGGATAAGAGCCGCTACAGATATGTTGTAATAGCACTGGCAGCTGTAGTCCTCACGGACGGATTGATCTTCTTCTTCATCACAACCTTTCAATGCCGGTACGTCTCCTTACGAGCCGCATGCAGCGAAGACTCCCCGCTGACAAGCCAACAGACCAGTCTCAGACTACTGGACGCTTTCCTTCGTCCCGCAGAAGTGTATCAACGAAGAACTACACCTGCTGGCTGCTGGATGTATCAACACCACGACTGACTTCCTCATTGTCATACTCCCAATCCCATACGTAGCCCGGCTCAAGCTACCAAGGAAGCAGCAAATCATCATTGTCAGCCTGTTCACGGGTGGCCTTTTCGTCACAGCAGCAGGTGCCGTGAGGACCTATGTGTTTCACATCACGCTCACGGACCCTGCCCGGGACTTGACATGGAATGCGTACATTATCATTATCGTCAGCGCACTTGAGTTGTACATCGGCATCGTAAGTCATCTCTCTCAAAGGATCACACCAGGCAAGAATAAGAAACTCATTATCAACTTCACAGATCTGCGCTTCTATCCCAGCCATCAAGCCCTTCGTCGCCCGCTACCTCCCCATCATGCTCGAGAACCCAAGGTACTGGCTGTCGAAGCAGTCAGAGAGCCGCAGGGACCCATTCGACAGGCCTTCAGCAGCAGGCAAGGGCCTCGAGCCCGACTTCTGGCTCGTGACGGAGAGGGACTCGACAGTCACCTTCCAGGACATCGAGGCCAACTCGGGCCTGGTCCTGCAGATGCAGCCGCGGCCGCCCATGCCCGGCATGCCCACGCCGACGCGGCCGCCGCGCACGGCATCGACGCTGCGCACGGGGACCGCCATCTCGGCCCTCACCAACAACACCAACAACACCACCGCCACCACAGCCACGGCCGACGACGACCACCTGTCAGTAGCCTCGGCCGCGTCGGCGGTACCGCCGCCCCTGAGGGTGCTAAAGAGCCCCCGCGCCAGCACGGCCAGCTCCTCCAGGCCCCTGGACCTCAACAAGCCGCTGCCGCGGATCGGGACCGTGGTCCTGGACGCGAGCTTCGCGAGCGAGGCGCAGAAGCACATGAGCAGCGTCTATCAGTTCATCCCGCACGAGGACGGCCACATCAGCGTGCACAAGGCGCGCAAGAGCGCGTTCAGCAATGGGTGAAAGGAAAAAACAAAATGGCCGTGTGCACACATACACACACAGCCACCCTAAGGAATTACTTAATATGGACGATTCGAAAAGTCGCCAGGAAGGATAGTCTACGCGATGTCCCCTCTTTTTTTGAAGGTCCTTCTCCTTCTCCACTCAGACCAGGAGAAGGACGAAGAGATGACTTCCCTCTGGCCCCCCCGCGCCCCATGGCCGGTCGAGGCAAGACCGGCGTAGGTAACAAAAGGGGGCGGGGTGGAAGGGGAGAGAATCCGGGAAGCACAGCATAAACTGTGCCGGATCCCTCGCGGGTTTGGCCCGCGAGTGATACCCTCCACGAGTACTTACTCAAAAGAGCTGCCGACGCTCGGGAGGGCATGAGGTGGAGAATTGTGGAGTGACCGAGTGCTCTCGGTTCACTACTGCCGCACAAGGCAGTCAGTCGCTCCTTGGTGCTCAGGCACCCATGGCATAGCCAAAGATTTTAACGGCCTTCTTCTGTTGGTCTAGATACCTAGATAGTCACCAACCTAATAATTTCAATTCGGAAAAATCGTTATCCGCTACAGAAAACCTGGCCCAGTATAGCATGCACTGTAAGCCTAGTGCCGTTGCCACTCAAGTGTTATTGGTCTTTTCGGGTACTCTTCACGATGCCGAACTCTCAGGGCCCCAATAGATGCCCAGACCGCATATTGCAGATTAAGATTCTCGGTAGACCGGATGCCTCCTTTGGAGATCGGTCAAGTATCACTACATCCCTCCTTCTTCCCCAACCTCATTTATCTAGCCTCCGGGTACACGATACTTCCCGCAAGTCAAAACCAAAGAGGCAGCCGTTCGTCAACAATAAAATAAGTGAGGAGGGACATACTTAGGCGTCATCATTTTTTTTTCTAATCATCCCTCCCCTTCCGTTTGGTTTCCGCCCTCCCCTCGCCCGCCGCAGCATCCGCTTCTAAATCCGGTTTGTCCCAAGTTGCGAAACATCGGACCCGCCCAATCGCAAAACCGACCGTTATGGAGAACCACCTGACGTGGGACTCTCGCGACGACGTTGCGGTGCGCCGCCCCGTCGGACGAACCGTCGGCTTGGGTCGTTGAAACCGCGCTATTACCGCACGAGGGGGCCCAGCGGCGGTGGTCTTGGCCGACTGGCTGTCGGTGGACTATTCGGATGAATGGAACTGTGTGGTTGCCAGCCGGGCTTGGGCTGGACCGTGAAACCTTTGGGTCAGTTTCGTTGGGTTCGGTGACTGAGTGGCGCGATGGGAAAGAATTGGATTGGACGGAAGGGCAAAGTCTTTATCCTCCCTTGCCGTGCTAATGAGCAAGCAGCCACGCATCCTTCGCAGCCATCCCCTCCATGTTCTCGAATAGCTTTACCTACAATCTTAGGAGTTGTAAGAGGATTTCGGGTAGGCGCGCAGCGCAGCGAGACTGACGACCAGTCGCCAAATGTGTATATTACTTCCCGAACATATACCATCGGCTACCGTGTTGAAGATCTCAGGGCCCCGTATCTCAGCCCTGCTCCTCAAGCGCTACACCCTCTGCAGCATCTGCGCCTAAATCGCCAGTTGTCCGAAGTGCCATCCATAGGCTGATACCCAAGGCAACAAGATGATACGTAATGAAATAAGCAGAGACCCAAGCGAATGCTCTGACAAAATAGTCGCGAACGAAGAAGGTGTCTGTGAAATTTGGGAAATGCCAGCCTCTGATCCACCACGCCAACCAAATACGCTGATAGTTAACCCAAGCGTTTAATCCAAAAAAGAGCACTGATACGCTTGCACATACCGAAACATGGAGCACAGCGGCTTTTCGTTGTTGATTCGACCAGTCTTCCGGGTACCACGATTTGAAAATGAATTCGGCTTGCATGTGGAGCAATATAGTGATATAAGTAGTTAACGGATGGAGAAGGAAGACTGCTTCAAAATTCTTGCCCAGATAACTGACAGAATAGTCACTCCTACCGACAAAGAGATTCGCCGCCAATAGAAACACCTGATAGAAATATTGGTAGATTACGTAAGATCTCCATGGCCACGTCTGTTCGAAAGAGGAAGGGTGGTCGAGGTAAAGTGTGATTGGTGTTTTATTTCCAGAAGTTGTACTCAAAGGTCTGTGGTTCTCATCGTCTGGAGAATCGGTTGATGTGTCGTTGTGCGGTTCCGATTCCGAGGGCGATGCTTCGATTTTGTGTCAGCATATCAACATGATTTCGGAAAGAGAAGCACGAGTGAATTGAGAAAGCTGACCTGTGGTGTATTTTTTCACAAATAAAGGGAGAATTGTCTCGGCTAGCGAGACAAAAGGGTAGATTAACAGAGCTACCGGTAGGATTTGGCCGAAAGTCCATTGGTTTTGGGTCCCGTAAGTCCATCGATGATATCGAATATTGTCCACCCGCCTCGTCACCCACCCGATGGAGCTGAGCGCAAAGACCAGCTTCCTCTTATCAGCCGCACTGGAAGCTGAGATAGGGGTGTTCAAACGTACCTCTGACAACATAGATGTGAGGAAATCGTGGTGCAGCTCGGCTGATAGCAGAAGCGCCAGCACTGATGGCTGTACGCCGTGAATCAGGTAATGCCGTAAGACGAGAGGTCTTACCCTTGAAACCATGAAGTCGAACTTTCTTAGAATGGCAATGGACGCAGCTTTACAGAGTCGCCGAATTCTGCACAGTATTCGAGAGGCCCGGACACTCAATTTCACTGCTCGTGTGAAGAATGTGACCAATATGATGAACAACGAAATTATCATGGAAAGGACTCGGTCCAAAATCTCATCAGATTCCATCTCAGAAGTGTCTGCATGGGTGATTGCGTGCCAAACCTCCTGCATGCGTTCAGGAGTGATTGCGCATATGGCGTAGTGAACAGGTCGAGAATTGTTATATCTTGGTCCGTACCAGAAACCATTGGGCAAAGTTGCCATGACTAGCATGATAATTAGAAAAGTCATGAGCACAAGCAACCAATAGCGCTTTCGGGGCCTGTCTATTAAATAGGAGCGGAAGCTCGTCATCGCCGTCACATTGGTAACGTGGCACGACCAGGCGAGCAGCACAACCATGTCCCAGTGATATTCGGACAATGCAGCATTGAAGAGTGCAATCACCCCGCTGACTAAAATTGCAATGCCAGTGTACGTCTGTGCTTCGGAAATCGTTATAACAAACTGTCAAAATGGTGTTAGAGTACGGGTGAATATTACCATACGAGGCGACTAACCGCGTGGAGTGCGTCATGAGTCTCCTTGACTCTGCGTTCTTCCAGGAGTGATGGAGATATTGTCCGCAAAGCACGCTGGAACGGGCCAACGGCAGCTCTGTCGACCTGATTACCCAGCTTGGCGGGCTTTTGGTGAACGCCAGGCGATGGGACCAGGCCAAAATAGAGGAAATAATCCAAAAAGCTTAGCAGAACAACCATAAAACCCACGGTGATGAAAGCTACGACAACCTTGTACTCATCAGCAGGTAATTTCAACTTCGATATAACGGCATCACTAACTCCGATCCCGGATATGTCAGAATACTCCAGATCAGGCTGGTGAGACTCTGGAGAGGAGCACTTGTATCTCTCGTATATGCTGGCCATTTTCCAAGCAGGCGATATACCATAGGCTCAATAGTCGATGATAGACACGGGTACTGAATAAATGAAGGCCGTCTTTCAAAATGGGTTGTCGGGATTTGCAGGGCAATGGTAGAAAAAAGTTTGATGAAGTCAAAAGCAGTGACGGTGGAAGTGGTCAGCAGCTGACGAAAGTCTAGTGAAGTAGCGAAACCTCGCCGCACTGCTGCATGGGGCTACAATGCTAAGCAAAGGGAAGCAGACCCCGCCTGAGGAGGTAACGCCCAATGGATCCGATCTTAGCTGACCTTGGTCCAGGCGCACCACCTTCTATTGCAGAGTGTGAGTGTGTGTGCGAGTGCGAAATGGGGCCCCGCTGCAATTCACTTCAGTTGCAGCCTTGCCCCTGCGATTTCCAGCAGGACTTCCCCTTACATAGAAGGTAGCGCCGACCTAACTTCAACTGACGCATTTAGGACAGCTGCCTTGACTCTGTATCTCCCCTCGTGACACAGAGGCCGCGGCATCATCACCTGGGCAATGGCAGCAGATATAGACCCAGTACCTGTCCCTCCCGCACTATTAGTGCGGAAGTTACTGTCATAAGGCTGCTGACGCAGACTGTCTGGGCTAATGGGAGTAAGAAATTTACTGTTTGAAGACCGAGGTGAATTGCCACCTACTGGGCTAGGGATTCGGATATATCATGAACTTTTCCGGCGGCTCGGTTATCTGAGAGGAAAAAGTCTAGATGATATTACAGCCTGCTATGCAACCACGGCAGAAGGAGCTCGGAGACCCTGGCCAGTAATTAAAATAGATCTCTTTCTTATGGCCAAAAAGCTAATTATACGGCGTCTTGAATACGGCTGTTGAGAAGCGAAGTGAATCGAGACTTTGATTAGTATAAGCGCATGAGAGGAAGTTCAGAGGTAGAGCAGCTGGCCCTAACTATATTCATTGCATTTAAGTGTTGATGCTGCCTGCTATCCAAGGGGCAAGGCCTTGTGCCTAGCCACAGTACGGTCAGAGCGATATCGTTATTATGGTGACACTGCCAGTTGAACAAGCATCCCTGTACATTGTGAATGACCCAGGACGTAATCCACGTCGTACATCAGTACTACCTCACGTTGCCAATGTTGTTAATGGTATGACTTCGTGGTACTTTCAGACGTGAAACTGGGTTTGGCTAGCCGAGGAATGCCGCAAAAGCTTGAATCCAGCCCGTTGATATGGCCAAGACCTGGGAACTCAAGGCCTAGACCGCAGATTGTGCTAAAGTGGCTTCTTTTGCATGTGGACTCTACATGACTGGGCCTGTGTACTTGAAGATGCAACACGGCCTTGCAAATACATTGACACGGAATTGCATGCAAAAACTCGGCATGTGCGAGGGTAGCCAGAAGTCATAATTGCCGGTCGTGAATGCCCAAAACTAATGATTCGTGTACTCAAGTACCTTAGATCGGTGTGGATTGCCTCAGATCGCAAAAGGTACTCCAATATATGTAGGCAAGTCCCATTCTTGTTCTCAGTTTGGACCTCTCAAAGCCACAATACCGTCATGCCGGCTGAGGACATTTGAACTGAAGCCTTTCTGTATAAACCGCCGAGCAAGGGTCGACTTACAGAGAACATTTCTCAGGATTGCGCCTTGAGTGATCTTGAGATAGTGAGGAGAGTGTGAGCTGGGATATCTAGAAGTCATTGAAAATCTCGTCTCTGTGCTGTGCGCAATGGGCTCATTTCTCCAAACAGTGTACAAAAAGAAGAGATCATGTCCTCCAGATGTCTGCACCTCCCACCGCTGTGGCTGGGGGACTCAACCCTCGAGCCACAAGAGCTGCAACTGTCAAGGCCAATGACCAGCAAAATCAACTGCCCTAAGCTGGCATAGCCTCAGAAGGGTCACAGTCTGTCGAGAGCATACAGAACTCCCAGCTCCGTTTGGACCGAGACAAATTCCTATGTGCTGCTCCAACCAGTATCAATTTGGTCGGACCTACCATTCTGGCTGCAACCTCTGGAGTGACCAAGGCCATCAAGCTATCAGAAGGCAACTTTAAAGGTCCCGTTGAATGGCTTCAGTTAGGAGCACGTGGACATGGCCGGTTGCAGCCCCCAAGTTGCATGTGGGTGTTTCGTGACGAGGACATAAGCGGTCCCTGTGCCGTCGCAAAGCGAAGGCACACATGCAATGAAGCCCAACACGGCCCTTCACAAAGCCCATTCAGGCCATACAAACCCTCAGAAGCACAAGGTCGCGTGACACTTGGCCCTTCAAATCAGGCAGTCGAGGTGTTGGCACCCTACCGAAGACGGCAACCCCATTAGCCCACTCAAGTCCGAGACCCAGAATAAGAGCCCACATCTCATCAATTGGGAGGACCCAGTTTCTCGGCCGGGAATAAGCAACACAGCCGAAAGGGGGAAGAGAGAGGACAGACCGATGGAGCCCAACGCACCAGAGCCCAACCACAGACCTCCTGCCGTGCGCGCAACCCAACCGAGACGGCAGGACAAGAAAAAGAGTGGTGGGGGCGAAGAAGAAAAGCTGGGGACGCTGAGCAGCCAGGCCGTCCCAGAAGGGGGGCCACTTCGGTGCCCGACTGCCACCAGGGCCCAAGGGGGCCCAGCCAACCAGTGTCGAGCGCGAGCGAAGCGAAGCGGGCAGGCCCGACGGAGGTGAGTGGTCGGTTTGGGGGGATCGTCCCGCCCCTCTCGCTGCCCGTTCACAACTCGGGTCCAAGTCGGTGTGGGAAGGGGAGTGAGTGAGCGAGCAGGAAAGTCGGTATGGGAGGTGACACGGCGCAGATGGGGCACGACATTTGCTTTCCCTTGGGTGGGTTGCGAGGGGATATAAAGGGGTGCCTGTTGTTGGCTGTGCTCCCTCTGCCTCTCTCTCTAGCACCGCCATTTTTGCTCCGCGCCTGACTTCATCGAGATTCTCTTCGACACATACATTTCTACACATGCACGCAATGTCCCCAGCCGCACCTCCGTTGCGAGAGCTGCGAAGGTGAAGGACGGGGCGCCGTCGCGATGACAACTCCGCCGTCCGCTGCTCGTTCCTGTCGACGACGACAACGACATCTGACCGTGAGAGGGAAACAGTCGTGCGCTCGAGGCAAGACTCACCGGCTGGCTGACAGGCGACCGCGACGAGGACATCACTACGTGAGCTTGACACACGCACCTACGCAGGGGGAACCGAAACAAGATCCGACAACGCATTTTCTCATTTTTTTTTGTTCCAATACTAACTCAGATGCCTCAAAACAACAAAAACAAAAACAGTGATATGCAAGCTCGCCAACATGCAGAGACAGAAGAAAAATAAGGAAAAGGTAAAGAAAAAAAAAGTCAAACGTAACAGTAGTGTTGCTGTTGCCCGATAGGTTTGTTCTGTTCATCCAACGAAGGTTGCCCTTCGATACAAAAGTCTTCTAGAAGTGTTTACATGCCCGTCATGAACCGAAATCCCTCGAATGCAGATTAGTCATTCTCTTTTTTTGGTGCTCAATGCAACAGCAATAAATTTCACAGCGCAATCAATCGCCGCCCGCGACGGCGCCAGGCGGCTTCCGTATCCTTTTCTTGGGTTGCTCCTCGAGGTGGGTGTCCTCGGCGCGGCATCCTCTGGTAGACAACTTTGACCAGGTCAAAGTTGGACAGTCCTTGGTGTGTTATCACGCCCGGAGGCGGTTGAAACCTGGGGCGAATTTGCGTAATCCTCTCCGGAGGGGCAATCCCGCTTGGCGCAGGTAATATTGAACCCCTCGGCGCGATGGTTCGAGGCCAGCCTCATCCCCCGCTCGACACGGCTGGGGCTCGTGGAGCACGGGGATGATGGGATGGGGTGGAGCCTCAAAATGGCTAAATCCTGTCCTGGGTGGGTCGACGGCTTTTGCACTTGCAGTCTATGGTCTCAAATTCCTCAAATGGCGTCTGCAGTGTTATGGTTAGACATCACTTTCAAGACATGTCATATAGAACGGAGTCCCTCTTCGGGGTCGACGGTTTAAAGAGAGACTGACCAAAATTCATTCAGCCGGATTGCTGAGCGAAGGGGTTGTATTGTTGCTGGGCCAGACCCGGGTGGTTGTGGGCAAACAGGTCCTTGTGAATCCTCGTCATGGCATCCAGACGCTCCCTGAAAGCATTGATGTGGTCCAAGACCATGGAGTCATCCGCCTGGGGGAAGGAGGCAACGAGGCTAGGAAGGGCAGCCTGGATCTCGGCCCACTCGCCGCGGAGCTTGATAGAGACATCCTCGACCTTGGGCATCTCCGCGTCCATGACCGGCTTTGGGGACTTGCGGCCGGGCAGGGCCTTACCAGAGGGCTCGCTCTTCCTCTTCCTGATCTTGGAGGAGTCCTTTGGGATGCTTCCGCTTGGCGACGGCGGTCCTGAGCGGGCGCCCAGCGTGGAGCCGTTGTCGTTGTGCACGCGGCGCATGTGGTCGCGAAGGTTCCAGTTACGGGGGAATCCATTGCCATGGACGGCTCGGTCACATCCCTCGTAGGTGCACAGGTAGGGCTTGTCTCCGTGTCCATGCATCGCGTGGGCCTCACGCTCGTGTCTCAGGAGACACGCGGTAGAAGAGAACCTGGCGTTCTCGCACGAGTCGACCTTGCAGCGGTAGGGCTTGAGGTGCGAGTCCACAAATTTGCTGTCACGGTCACAATTAGTACACAGGCACGGATCACGGAAGAGTACAATTGTTGTCGGTCACTTACTCGTAGTTGCACTTGAGCTTCTCGGGCTTGTGGTTGCAGCTTGCTTGTCCCTCCCACGGGCAATGGAAGAGGCCGTCCGCCTTGGGATACGCATTCTTGTAGAGTGGATGATCCCGCGCAGACTCACCTTCGCCGATGGTTCGGCGACCGTTCCAGCCAGGCATCGAGACTTGGTCGTCTCCCATGGCGGGCATCATGCTGGCTTCCAGGTCCTCCGGCGCCATCATGGGTTGAGAGGCGTGTCCACCCAGGCTGAAGGTGTCCAGTGATTGAAGGGCTGGTGAGTTTGAGGAGACACTCGTAAGTGGCGAGTTGTGCAGGGCCAGCGGCCAGACGTCGTCCTTCGATGCCGAGGAGCCCTCGCTCAGGTTGTCCCAGGATTGAGCGGGCGACCCACCCGACATGCTGGTGTCAAAGTCCAGAGGGATGGCATTAGGGTCCACATGCTGGTTCACAGAGAAATCATTGAATGCCAGTCCGGTGACAGGCAAACCATCCATCTGGGGGTAGAAGCCTGACGTGACCATCTCCGGCGATGTTGTCATGGGGGCAGACTGCTGGTATAGATACTGGGAAACGTCCATCATACGGGCGTTTCCGAGTGGTCCATCCTGGAATGTGTGTGCATTACCTGAGATGTCAAATTTCGACGCCATAGAAGCGCCCTGTGACATGACTGATTGAGGCCTTGGCTGGCTCTTGCTCGAAGAAGCTTTCGAGATCCGGTGGTTCTTGGCAGAGCCTCGAACAGAGATTCTCCTCATAGGCTCAGCCTTGTGAGTCCTCTCACCTGCAGCTGTGGGAGCTGGCATCCATGTGGTCTGAAAGTCCTCGGAAGAAGTTTGGGGTTTCCCGGCAGTAAAGTGGCCCATGTTGAAAGTGTAATCCTCTGGTTCTCCATGGTCTGAAAAGAAGTTCTGTGGTCCTTCTACTGTCGTATTGTCCCACGCCGATCCCGAAGGATCAGCCGATGGTCCTGTTTGAGAGAAAGGAAAAATTCCGGAGGAGTTTGGAGACATAACACCGGCTTGAGTATAACTGTGATCGCAGGTTGCAAGGTTAGTGTGCTGTTTTTTCCACTGTCCCGGTCGCTTGAGAGCAAGAAAAGACCAAACAACAAAAACAAAACGTGACATGTCAGGTTGGCAACAACTTTGTTCCTGGAGAAGCAGCAGGTTAGTTTCTACGCTCACACGGCTGACATTTAAGGTGGGGACTTTTACAGACCAACTTGGGAGGTATTCCTCGATGGGCCAGGCCGGTGGGACCTTCGGAATCCGGTCGATCCAGGCAAAACTTGTAACGGAAGATCCGGGGCCGTGTGGAACACAAGGGCGGAACAAAATTCAGCGGACAAACACCAGACAGGGCTTGGAGCTCCGAGACGTGTGGGAAAAGACAGCTTGCAATTGGGTCGTCATCCAGGGGTCAAATGCAGCTGAGAAAACCGGTCGTGATTCCGCAGAGAGAAAGCAGCACAGCGTGCATCCAGAATGGCCAACGTGGAAGTCAGAAAAGAATATGATCGGTCCTAACGGTCAAGGATTGCAGGTTGGGCTGGCGAAATATCCTTGCGGCAAGAGTATCCATGGTCATGTCCTTTGGAAAAATATCCATGTGCGGTTGCACAGCAATCGAAATTAGATTGCAGAGTCAAGAGGACGTACCACCAGATCGAGCAGCACGAGCTTCGACCTGTTGGTATGCCTCGACTGACAAGGCTCCAGTACGCCCAGTAGGCCCTGGGAGACAGACGTGGCCGGCCGGTCCACGGGTGCCAGGGGATGCCACCCCTGCGTTAAGTCGAAAAACAAGCAGTGAAAAATCCATTTGCTCCTTGGGAGTCCGGGCAAACAGCATTGCATAGGTCCTGAAGAAGAAAATCCACTGATCCGGGGCAAAATCTGTTGATAGCAGTCTGCACACTCGGGGTGATACTCACGAACATCATCTGATGCGAACGCAAGGCTGCGTGTAATTTGTCCTGGCTGTTCCATATATCAAGAAACAGTCATATCCTGTCCGGGGTTTGTTGCAATATCCATTGGAAAATCAACCGTCCTGGGAAAGAAAAAAAAGTCCTTGGGATCCGCTGTTCCTGGTTGTGGGTTTCAAAGTCCTGGGTCCGAGAAGGTTCTCCTTGTCCGTCCAGGAAAATTTGTAGTGGGTCCAGTTTTGCAGGTTGTTGATGAACAAGACTTGGCTCATGACATGACAGGTTCAAGAAGCACAAAAATACGCCTCCCAGGGGATGGACAAAGGAAAAGTAAGTGTAGTATACCTAGAAGGGCTTTGGACTTCGCTTCTATCCAAGTGGTATCCAGACATGGTATCCGAACGGTTTGATGTGACAACGGTGGTCATCCTCTCCATGAGCGGCTGCTCAAAAATCCAGTGGGTTTGAAGGTATCAACACCTGACGAATTTGTCAAAGGTGAATGATACACGTGTGGTCCTTGTGTAACAACTGAATTCGTTGCTGCCCTGCACCACGGCTGTAGTGGCAGAGACGAGAATCCTTTGGGGCGCGAGTACAACCGGCAAAGTTCTCCAGAACAGGAATTGTTCTCCTTGTGGAACGATGCTGTGTTCAAAAGCAAAACAGAGATATCCTTTTGGGTCGAGAAGGGGTTTGTTTGAGAGCAAGAGGATAGGAGTGGAGCGAGTCAAGCCCGAGCGAGCAAGAGGAACGATGGGGGAGGCTGTTAAGAAGTGGCGAAAACAGCGGGAGATCAGCAGGAGGAACCGTGTGGAACAGCGTGGACGTTGCTGGGTTGGGCAGTAATGCCTCCGGACGCGAGGTGAGCTGTGGGTGCAGAATGTGTGTGTGTGTGAGTTGGGAGAGAAGAGAAGGAGGGGGGCACGATGAGAAGTTGGGCACAGAGAGGGGCCGCTTTGGGTTTTAAACTTGCAGCGACACGGACAGGGCACAACCAAGGCAGTTGCGGGTGGGGACTCGGCGCAGAGGTCTGGGCCCCACCTTCGTGAGCTGGCGACTTCCAACTGGACGCTGCACCCTGATTCTGCTCGCGCACCCCCTGGCAATCGGATGGTGAATGACACGGAATCCCTGCCAATGAATTTCCCAGCCCTCCCTCCTCTATGGCCCCTTTCCCCTCCCATCCAGCCATCTTCAGCTCGCTCATCTCGATTGACGACCATGCCCATTTCCTGTCACGAGCTGAAGCTCCATCGACAGCTCCTGCTTGCCCCAGATCCATCTCCCAAGCACGCTGGCGTCGCCTGTCCAAGGCCTGCCTGCGTCTAGAGCGTGTATCTGCTGCATGCGCTTCTGCTGCTGCTGGGGCCATCACATTGGCCGCATCATGCGAGCCCATTGAGTTGGTATGATGACGGGCTCACGGGCTCTCTCTTTTCCCTCTCTCTCTGTGTGTGTGTCCCTCTCTCCTCTCCCTCCTGCGACGTGTGCTCGGCCGTCACGCTTCAAGCTTCATCACCAAAGCCAACTCGTCTGGTCCGGGACGCTTTCCCAGCCAATGAAGGCCGCATCGAGGGCTTGGGATGGCTGGCGCTGCCTCTCTACTGGCCAGCCAGACAGTAGCGAAGCCAGCGCATCCATGCAAGAAGTCAACTCTATCACGCCAAGCCCTGCACATGATTGGCGTCTTTCCCACCGCTGCTTCGTGCCGACGTGCCAGTCGTGCCTCGTGCGGAAACCTCGGGATGCGCCGTTAATGCTGGTCGTCTCTGGATGACCATTGATCCTTGGCGGGTTATCCTCATCCCCAAGGAGCCGGAGCAGCTAGTTCAGCCAGAGAGCCAGAGCAGCAGAGCAGCCAGACAGCGAGATCAGCCAGATCAGCCATATTGTGGTAGTAGCCATAGCGGCCCCTCACTCACTTCTCTACCAGGCGCTATAATTCCGGACGCGCAATACCGGTCATGCGCGAGCGATTTTCATGGCCGGCCCGTCGCCTAGCCGTTTGAGAAGCCTGTTTCCCAGCTCCAGTGCTAGTAATTCTCCTGACGATCCGCTACCGGGAGCACAATGGCTTTATCATCACAGCGAACGGCCATTGATCTACGTGGCTGCGTGGCTGGGAGATGGCGTCTAACCCGAGGCTCGTGGCGTTTACTGCTTCGGTGGCAGGGTGGCTGGTCTTTCATACTCGTCCAAACCATTTCCTGTCCCTATTCACTGCTCTTGCTCCAGAGGACGGTGGGAAGTTGCGAGCAACGTTGCACGGCCGCGGTTGTTGGAGATTCCACCCACATCCGATACCATTCGCCGTGTCGGATCCGTCCCCGATGTCACATCGAGCGATAACGTCGCTTGCTAGCACATTGTTAGGACTCGAGACTGTCCGTGACTGTCTATTCTAGGACATGGTGGCTGCCCAGCTCGGGTGTGAAGCTCCTACACGCGTGAGCACTGCACCCCTCGCCCATTTCGTCCGGCTGGCCGCAGGATGGGAGTCAGGCACATCAGTCTACGTCGGACACTGCCCTCTCCCACATGCTTTTGAGCTCTTGCTCGCCCTCGAATCCGACGTAAGCGACCCTCTCAAGCAGATTGACGGCTTCTGGCCATGTCTGCAGCTGTAGTATCGCGCTCGCACTGCGAATCTTTCGGTCGATCAGTCTCTGCTTCCAGGACAACTTCTCGGGCCCACAGCCAGACAGTGGTATCAGGCTGGCCATGGCAGCGCCAGAGAGCATCAGATTCCAGAAGAAAACAGCTTGCTCGGCAAAGTCGTGAATCCCGCGTCGTTCGAATCCTTCTGTCTCTGTGCCCACATTGTCCATGAGACACATGAGAATTTCGTTGCTCATGCGACCGGGCCGGAGCACTAAACTGAGGTACATGTACGCGATCATACGAGCACTGGTGAACCCCGGGTCTTGTTGTTGTCCACGAGTCTCTCTCAAGAGGCTGACGGGTCCGCAATTTGAATTGGCGGACTTACTCTCGTCCCCACACCACCATGCGTCTGCTGGCTTGGATGACAGGCCAATGAAGAGCACGCAGCGTAAAGTGCGTTGGTTGATACTGCTGACCGTCGACAGCAGCTGCTCCTGCGCATCGTTTCTTGTGACACAGCTGATTGCCCTAGTAGCGCAACTGCAGTCAGCATCACTCGTGTAGTCGGTGCAATTACCGCAGCTTCACTCACATCCCCAGGAACTTTTGCAATACGGTCAGTTCTGCCATGACCAGCGGGCCACAATGGTGGTTTGCCGCTGTGAGAAGCCCATTTAGGTGCATGACCACTGCCGATAGGGCATCTGGGTTTGTCTACTGATGTCAGATCAGATGTCGAAGTCGGCCTTCGTGGTCTCGGCCCCAGACAAGGAAGGAATCCTCACCTCCCAAGAAGCAGCCTCTAGGAGCATCAGACAACTGATAGTTGCCATGACGGAGTCGCCCGTCTCTTTGGACTGGCTCCCGAGATTTCTCTTGATGAAGTTGAAAGCGTCTTGCTTGAAATGCAGAACAGGCACTTGAATCTTCTCTGGCGTCTTTTGAGTTGTATTCACATCGGATGAGATACGCCGCCCACTGCGGCTTGGGACCCAGGGCGGTACAGGCAACCTGATCTGCGTCAGCGAAAATCGTGAGCCCCGTGCATAGAATGGTATTGATCATCGAGCTGACAGCATCCCCTGCAGGTCACGGGAGTGTTGGCAAGTAAATCGGCACCTACTGAAACGATGCTCCTGTTGGTGAAGGTCGGATGTCAGTCGTACGCTCCCGTGCCACTGTGCAGCGACAACGTTAGCCATCTATCCGTGGAAAATGCGGCAGGAACACGAGCATACGCATGCAGAACAGCCACCAAGTCTTGTCCGATATGTCAGCTGAAGTGCCGGAGAAGAGTGCTGTGGTAAAGGTTTCGGCCCCAAGACTCGGCCAACGCTCGGCCTCTTCGCTGCTGGACGGCGGCTCAGATATATCTCTGCCCCTGGACTGGCCTCTTATTCCCCCTTTCCTGTGTCTGGAATCACCATCGCGGCCGTCGGACTGTTCCCCGGTCGACGCGGAATCGTCAAGATATGAGCACTCGGAGGCGCTGCGAACACAGCTCGCGCTTTGTCAACGTTACTCGTCAGCTTCGAGATCACGATCGCTCGTCTCGCTAGATGCTGGAGACTAAGGTGCCGTCGTTTGATGGATTTGAAATCGCTCCGCCGTGTCGGGACTATCCAGTGGACAAGCGTTGTGTCACTCACCAGACTGGCCTCGCCTCATCGCACCTCACGTGGCGCTTCTTACACGTTACACATCCATTGCGGCTCCGCCGATGGTATTTCCGTTGCCGTTGCGGGTGTGGGTTCCCCAAGAATTCCGTCGATCCGTAAAACGCCATGGGAGTCTTCCGAGTTGCCCAAAGGAGTGAGCTTTCTCCGCCCACCGAGGGACGCCGGCGATGTGTCCTTTCTTATGAGATGGGCTCTGAACGTGTGATCATGACGGTCCACTCACCGGTAACAAGCGACAACGGTTCACCTACTGTTCATGTACAAGCGCAACCGTGAGGTCCAGAATCCGAGACGGAGTGGCCTAGCCAGAAAGCCACACCGCCCCGATCAGGAAGCAGCCAAGTTGCAAATTGGCATAAGCTGGCAACCATCGCCACGGCCTTCAGATCGTGAACGGGCTGTATAGCGTCGCCAGATCTCTTGGCACCGATCATTTTGATGATCCTGAAGTCTTAAATTCTGCTGTCGAGCTCGCATCCAGCCACTTGGAATCCACGTGGGCACCAGTCAGCGCCCCAGGACGGTGCTAAATATCCGGGACAAGCATCTCGAAAGGTCACATTAGGCAACAGAATTTCTATAAGCTGAGAAAGCTGGACAGTCAGTGCCAAGGACAGGTTGTCCGGAGACGCTGTTGAGATCCATCTGCGTCATTCCCTGTGGACTAATGGGCCACTGGGGATTTAGCTCCAGTGCTCATACCATTGTGCAGGTCTTGCCTATGTTCTCCGTGGTGATTGTCTAGAGAGCAAATGCTTATATAGCCTTGTCTTCGTCAGTAGACGCGGCAAGCCGTACACCAGTGTCCTTAGCCTCAGCGCGTGTATTAGGTCCAGGAAAAAGGAGCCAGCAGCTTGGATTCGACCAAGCCTGGGTGAATCGGGATGCTGACGGTAGGAAAATGGAACACGCTATTGCCCCTTAGCACCTCGCAGTTGCATGCCAGAATACTGCTGCCTTGAGCTATGCAGATTGACCAGCGGCATCAGAGTCTAGCGCCGTGAAGTGCGAGGGAGGATGCGGCTCCACGATGCGAGATGCGTCCCTGAGCCAGCGCGTCATAAGAGACCGTTCTGGAATTTGTTTCAGCTGATCTATCTCCCACGAGGCTTTAGACTCTGAAAACGCATCGTGGAGCGTGGAGACTGGAGACCGGAGACCACCATCACCGGGCTACAGTGGTATTCGGGACCTAATATTAGCTCGTACAAGGCGCGCCAGTCTTCTGGGCCTCGAGTTTTCCGAACGGTCGCTCTCCCAGCAGATCGGGACCGATCACTGTTAAACTCGAGCACTTCCTTTTTCATGTGTTGCACGCCGAAACATGAGAGACGTCATGGCCTGCTTGCCGTCGCCGAAGCATAATGACTGCCTCGTGGCACAACCGCAAACTCTCCAGGATCGTCCGATGACCCGAGAACGGTCTCGCGCCGGCCACGGCGAACCCCAACGTTGTCTGTTCCCCGAGCGCATGTTACCGACAGAAGATCTAGCCACGACAAGACCTGTCAGGCAGGGCAGGGCAGTTCATCACTAAAAAGGATGACAGATGTAACACCGGCACCAGCAGTCTCGGGTCTATCTTTGGCCGTTATGCTGAGAGCACGTTCCATTCACTGCACTGAGCGGTGCGCGCACTGCCCGGGACACCCCAGGACCCCGCTCGGCTCTCCCCATGACCCCAACTCAACTCACCTGCCCCTGGAGTTTGGGAGATTTGTTCGAGTGCTCGCTCAAAGTTCCAACCATCTTCTGGAACTGGCGAAACTTTACTGCGAGCCTTGGCGCATCAATGGGCTCATGTCCTTCTCCAAGGTTGCACCCCAGGCTACGCCGCCAATTCTCGTATGGGGAGTGCCCCAGACTTTTGAGGAATCAGTGCCCCGACGTCTTACTCAAGACACGCAGACGCGGCCGGTTCGGTCGAGTGGACATGACAGGTTCATGTTTCTGCATGTCTCCTCCCCAGCGGTCCAATATCGGCTGCCCGACTGTCATCGAAATGCTGACCTATCAGCAGGTGGTCTTTTTAGACTTCAAGGCTACCGCTGTGTGAGACGGCGTCTGTATCTGGCATCAATGCCTGGGTTGGGCACCCCATTCCATGTTTCACTGCCCAATGTCCCCAGCTGCTGTCACCGCTGCCCGAAGATCTGGGTGCTTCCCTGCATGACCTGTCCTCCATGATTCCACCAAACCTGGATTAAGTGTCAACCTTTGGGCCACGACATACCCTCTTGTTACAGCCGTGGAGGCCCAATCGATGCCCTATCGCCCAGGTCGAATCCACAGCCGCGCCGCCTGCATACCAATTGCAAATCATGCTGCTTTACCCAGGCCGGTGATTAGGAGACCTCTGCTAAGCCCGCCCGCACGCCCAATTGCGCGCGCCCAGGGTCGGCCCCGGCCCCTCAGCCAGCTGTTCACCAAGCTCGCTGTCTACGCTCCAGATGCGTTCCCTGACTTTGACGGAACCCCAGGGGGGATTGCTGGCAGTTGTGCCGTGCTCCGTGCTCCATGCCTGCTTCTTTTTCCAGTTGCCCGATTTGTTGTGGTTCGCAATTGCCCACAGTAACAAGAGTCCTCGTGCATGCGGCTTGAAGATCTTTGTCCCTGGTCCCGTGGATTGTGGATCCTGAAGCAGGGTGCCAAATGAAGCTGTCTTGAGCCTACCTCAGTCGATTCTTGTTCCTGCCGCCCTGCCTTGGCGATAGGCTTCGGCTACTGCTCACCTAGACAAGGTCCCATCTTCGCCACTCCCCCCAGGTATCATAGATATAATTACCCCCGGCCTTAGATGAGCGCGTTTGGACCGAGAATGTCATTCATCTGAAGTTATTCGCAACCCTTCCGGAGTTGGCAAAGACAGCCCATCTGTCACGCAGTCATACTTTTCCAAGCAAGCATTACGCTATGGTAGTAGCTGCTTCCTCACGTTACCCCGTTTTGGACATTCCAAGGACTAAAGACTGGCGAGTCGCCGTCCACACTCCGGAGCGATCACCTGGACAAACTGAACACACACCGCTGCACCACGGAGACCACACATCCCGGAAGGACTACTTGCAATACCCGTGGGATCCCTTGGTGACAAGAGCAGTTTTTACCCAAACTCTCGTGTAAACTTGGCCCGTCAGGAGCATCCCGTGGACAGTCGTTAGGAGGAGAGCACCAGCTACTACTCCATGATCATCACTTGTGCCCACAAGTGTCTCCTTGTCTGCTAGTCTGTTTGTCTGCATTTTTTTGCTGTTTCCGGAGGCCGTGTCGATTTGTTTTTACAACCCTTGGAGATCCCGATACCCAGGACGCGGAGTCATTTTAATTTTTCTCGCGAACATGGCGCAGCCGGACTTTGCCTACAGGAGTTCCAAAGGACCTTGGGGAACGAGAAGGTGCGGACCACGAGACATCTCCCGAACGGAGTCGTGCAGCTAACCCGAACCAAAGCCCCATTGTGTACCAAGACCCGTACCCGAACGGAGGTAGCCGGGACATCATCAACGGAGCCTACAGCAGCACGCCGCAAAGGTAAGACCAGAAGCCATCCAAGTGGGGTCCCCCAAGCCATGGACAGTGAGAATAACAAACCAATCCCAAAGTATACAATACAGCGGGAGCGCCTCGGCGTACAACCTACCAGGAAGCATATCGACAGTGACAGCGAGTCATCATGGGCGATCCGAGACGGCCTACTCAAATTCTCAAGCGTACAACTCAAGACCGGTTTCAATGACCTACGGAAATGGTGCGGCCCCGGCACAGGCTTATGGGTCCTACAAGAGCACGAACTCGCAAAACTGGGATCACCAGGGGAGGTTCTCGCCAACAGATTCTATGGACGACATCATGGCATCACCAAGCCTGTCTGACTACTCGATCGACAACAGTGGCGGCACAGGGACGACGCCGCCGGGGAAACTCCACAAGTCATCGTCGCACAGTAAGAGCAGCCGCTCACAACGGAGGCCGTCGAATCGCGATGAGTTCGACGGGCCGCACCAGTTCCTCCAGCGGCCGCCGCCAGAATACATCGCGATGCAGGAACGCGAGCTGCCCCACCTCCCGACCAACCTGCTCGTCCAGGAGCAGGACAGCGTGCTGGCCCAGGTCAACGACCGGCTGTCGCAGTGCGCGTACGACTTCGTGGCCAAGTACCAGTTCCCGATCCCGCTGACGCAGGACATGCGGCCCGTGGAGCGGCCGCAGGACCGCGAGTGGACCGAGTGGGTATACCTGCTCAAGCGGCTGGCGACGAAGCGGCGGATCCCGGCGCGGGTGCTGTACAACGGGCAGATCAAGCAGTTCGTGACGATCCTCGAGAACAGCCTCGAGATGAGGCACGCCGCCAAGCACCAGAGCCGGCCGCTCAAGGACGACAGGAACATCCTGCAGCTCATCAGCGCCGGCATCCAGGTCGCGAAGATCCTCAAGGACGCCCAGGCCATGGACTACCTGGACCGGCTTTACGTCAGCACCGAGCAGCAGATCCAGGAGAGGGCCAAGGCCGCTGCGTCGAGGTTCAGCCGCGCTTGAAAGGACTCGGCCGCCTTGGTCACCGGCGGGTCAGATTCCCCACTGGGGTTTATGGTGATGGTGTCACCCCTTGACACCTTGCCTCAATATATCTTATACGTTTTCATCGATCTCGTGACTGCCCAGCGCGCATCGAACTTCGACTCACGATGGGCTGCCCAGGCCTGGGGCGCCATCACACGTTTTCAATCCAATTCAAGCTCCCGACCCACGGGCGCATGTCTCGTGGGGGGCCAGGGAGCCTTTTATTTATTATACGTTTCACGCACAGGAAGCATCTCTCTTTTCCACTGGAAGGAGCAACATGCAGGAAGACAGACCAAGGGAACGGGTGAGAGGAAAGCTCTCGGGTGAACTCACCCACCTTTTCTTTGCCAGCCGACGAAAGCAGTCCAACGAAACGGCAATTGTACAGTATCAAACCATTGAAAACAAAAAAAGCCAGGAAGGATCCTTCTGACGACCCAAACTTACGAGCCCCATGACATTGGTGAAAGAGAAAAAAAAGACACAGGGAAAAGGGAAAAATAAATTGAGTGAAAGGCATCCAAAACAGCGAGGAAGGCCTGCCGTGGTGTGGAACACCTACGGCGGATAGGACATGGTGGCGGACACTCCTCTGCGGGAGCGACATGACTCTGTTGTCCCTCTGCTTTTGGTGGTGTCCCGCCACATTCTCTTCTGGCACCGCGGAAGACCAGCGCGCATAAGCCCTGCCCGTGCGTGCGCGTGGTTCTGGATGCTTGGTAGGAATTGAAACGTGCCAGCGGGGACTCGTCATCAGCGGTTTTGGGAAAGGCGTGGGGAGAGGAGGGGGGGGTGGTCCGGCAGGAAGGAAAGCGAGGGCGGGAAGACTTGACTTGGGGGAGTTTGTCGGACGTCGTGCTTTTACTTTTTCTTCGCAATTGCATGCCTGTTTACTCTGCCTTGCCTTGCCTTGCCATGCCGTTTCCTTGTTTCTCCTCCTCTCTTTCTCTTCCTCATCAGTTTCCCCGGAGGGACGGATGGAAAGATGGCCAACTTCTTTCCATGTTATTTTTTTGGCGACTTTGTAAATTTGCTTTTCACGTTCGCCCCCCATCATTAGAGAAAGCGTCTGCTTGTGTTGCGTGATTCTGCCTGCCTCGCAAGAAGAAGCCAGCGCTGCCGGCTCTGCATTCCGGCATTGAACAGTACAGCTTCTTGGCCCTGCGTCCCGCCATAACTGGATAGGAGATGTAGAATTTCACTAGATTCAAGGGGAAAAAGAGGTTGGGTGTGTGTGTGTGCGTGCGTGTGCGTGTGTGTGGTCGCACCGCTTCATTGGGAGCACTCCCGATTGGGGCTCATGTCATGCTTCTGTTTCTTTGCTCTTTTCCCCTAGTGGCACGACAGAGATTAGATGTTGCGAAATGCCCCTTCTGCAAGTAAACAGTTTGTGTTGCACGGCATCCTGATGCAACCGGGGGTTGTTTGCGGTCGCCGTGCCGCCGCTGCTGCTGCCACCGGTGACGACGTCGACGCCCATCATGCCATGCATGCAGCCGGAGTGACATGACAACTGACAGATAAGGAGACGCACTGTCGCTCCTGCCCTGCCCTGGTGAACCGCCCGAGTGACGTGCGTGGACTGAGAGAGAGTCCGTGTTCCAGCCCGACCCGTCGAGTCTGTATGGCAGAGGAGGACAGAGGCGACATACTCGACGCTTTCCCTGGACACGGCCCGGCCATCACAGCGCACATTGTGGCAGGCCTCGTGGGCGTGGCTTGCGCGTTGTGCCGGCTGGCAAGGAGTAGCGGGTATGTAGCGGGTAGCGGGAGGGAGAAACGCGAGACGGCTGGAATTAGCTGCTTAAGGAAACGAGAGGACCCCTGCTGCAGGGAGCCCGGCTTCCACACACCCCCATGATGCCGAGAGGAGAAACGCTGGAGACTCTGCGTCTCGGTCACGTTGCGGGGGCCGCATTGGCTGGGCCGTCCAAGCTATCCTTGCTGTCGGTCGCCTCATGTGGTATAGCGGCTGAGGGCCCCGGGCGCTGGGCAGTGAGCCGCGAGACAATTCCCAGACTGCTGGAAATAAAACAACCTCCAAGCCCACTCTCTGGCTCCTCGTCCCCCCCGGGGGGCTGCATCTCCCTTTCCCCTGCGGAAAGTTCCTTTCGTAGATTTCTGTAGTAAACCTCTTTCGTTCCCTGACGTTAGCTGCTGCTGCTTCTGCTTGGGCCGAGCAAACCCCGGAGATTATATTCGCCCCCCCGCCTCATGCAGGTGCTTCCAAAAAGCAAACACCCGAGCCGCAGGATACACAGAGGAGACGTGGCAGCGACGTCGAATACGCATCTGCCGAACCGTCGCCAGCCCCGCAGCACTAGGGCTCCGTCGTGCTTCGCAGTGACGGGAAGGGAGAGTCAGAAAAGCAAACTGGGAGGACAAGGGTGGAGGAAACACGGGCAGGCCGTTGTGTCTCGTCGTCTCGGCGGGGAAGCACATTTGAAAACAAGAAGAGCCGAGATATCGCGCCTCATGCAGCTTGCCTAGCCTGGTTTCCTTCTTTCGAGCGCGCGCGCATATGCAGAAGTGCACATGAGAGGCCGTCCCGATAAATGGGAAAGAAGGGAAGCCAGAGACCACGACAAGACGCGCGAGGTCACAGCATAAGCACTGCATCGGACGCTCCAGGCGGGCGGTCTAACTCTTTGGACAGAGTGTGAGAAGGAGAGGATTAAAAGCAAGAAGAACGAAGCAGTTGCATAGACGTGGAGCTACCCCGGCGAGAGCAGAAACTCTTGCGAAGTCGTGAAGCTGGATCGCAACGCGGAACTGCGACGGCCTCCTCCTCCTCCTTCTCTACCCCCGAGCGAGGAGAACTATCACCACTATCACCACCAGGGACACGGCGACACGCACCACCACCTCCCTGCCCAGGCCGATCAGCCCCGCGAGCACAACGAGGAGGAGAGTGCCTTCAGCAGCAGCAGCCACAACAGCAGCCGAGTGGTCGCACGAAACGACGTCCGCATGGCATCGGTCATCTCGTCCGGGACGTCGCCCATGTCTGGGTTCTCCCAGGTGGACGACGACCTGGAGTCATGGCAGTTCCTCGACGCGGAAGGGGGCGGCAACGCCGCCGGGTCGCTCCAGGAGCTGGCCGGGTCGCTTGGCTTCGACACCAGCCCGTCGATCGTGAGCCAGGGGTCATGGGGGGTCGTTGGCAACACTGGCGCCCATCAGCAACAACAACATCATCATCATCATAACCAACACCAACATTTTCACCACCAGCAACAACAACAACAACAACAACAACAACAGCAGCAGCAGCAGCAGCAACAGCAGCAGCAGCAGCAAATGCTGCTGCAGACGCCGTCACCAGGACCCCTCATAGACCACGCACTGTCCGTATCCCCGATGAACGGCGCCGCATCCTTCGCCAATGGGTCCCCAGCTGGCGTGGGTAACGGGGCGGCCGGCTTTGGGTTCTCTGGCTCGCCTATGGATGCTCAGCAGCACGTTTCGCAGGGACAGTTTGTCATCGAAGCGCTGCATCATGGGCAGACGTTTGGTGTAGGGACAAACACCGCCGGTATTTTTGAGCAAGGCTCGATGGGTCAGTGAAATCACCCCCTTCCCCTGTCCTTCGCATGTGGCGACTGGGTTTTGATAAGCCGGGACATGAATTGCTGAACGTTTGTAGGTTTCAACTTCGGCCTCGAGAATTTTGGCATGCTACCGGATGCCGGGTTTGGTCTTGAGGATCATCAGTCGATTGTGCATATCGACATTCCCTCCTCCATGCGGACGGGCGTCAACGCTTCACCCCCATGGACTCATATCCCAATGCAACAACATTACACCGCACCAATTGGACCTGATTCGTTCGAAAGCCACTCCGGTTCATCCATGGGCCACTTCACGCCCCACTCCGGATCATCATCGATCGACCTAAGCCCAAAAGCCTCACCTGGATCTCTGCAGTTCAAGATCGAAGGGGGGAGCAGGTCAGCCACCAGCAAGGCCATCCCAATACCCACGGCGGACAGGAAGGACCGCGCCACGTCAAAGGTGCGCAAGACCCAGAAACGCAAGAGCTCCTCGACGTCGCCGCTCCTGTCGACATCGTCGGCGTCCAGGCTCGCAGGAGCAGCGGCGGCGGCCGCCGCAGCAGCACAGGGAGGAGCACAAGCATCAGCAGACGCGGCGGCAGCGGCGGCAGAGAACCCGGTGTTCCTGTTCTGCAACGCGACGCCGGACACGTGGGCCAAGGGCGGGGGAGGGTTCGACGGGACGCCGGACGCGTCCAAGGCGTCGCAGAAGGGCCGCAAGGGGGCGCTGTCGACGGACACGCGGGCCAACGCGCTGGCGGTGCGGCAGAAGGGCGCCTGCTTCTGCTGCCACGTGCGCAAGGTCAAGTGCGACCAGCAGCGGCCGTGCCGCAGCTGCGAGCGGTTCTGCGCGCAGGTGCCGCAGGCGGTCTGCTGGCAGTTTGACGACTTCACGCGGGCGCTGTTCCCGGCGTTCGTGCGGACGCACTTTGCGCGCGACGAGATGGCGCGCTTCGTCGCCGACAACGTCGCCAGCTTCACGCTCAACGGCGCCGAGCACCCGGACGTGACGGTCGTGCTGTCGGCGGGCGCGGGGCTGCGGTCCAAGCTGTCGGTGCGGGCAAAGTTCTTCACGCCGCGGGCGGCCAACTCGGACGTCATGGAGCACTGGTTCCACACGGCGGGCGGCGGCAACGACGGCGTCGAGCTCGAGGCGTACAGGTCGGCGCCGCTGGGGCTGGACGCCGAGGGGTCGGGCCCGTCGTTCCGCGCCGAGCTGAAGCGCAAGGTGGAGAAGTACGTCGACGACATGGTGCTGGAGCCCGCGTGGCCGGTGCAGCTGACGGCGGGCGTCATGGAGCGCAAGACGAGCATGCCCCGGCGCGTGCTGGCGGCGGCGCAGCGGTACGCGCAGCAGTCCGGGTCGGGCATCGTGCGGCGCGCGCTGGGCGTGTACACGATGCAGTACCTGCTGTCGCACCACCTGACCATGACGCCGCAGTGCGTCGAGAGCCTGCGCCACGTCAACCCGGTCGTGGCGAGCGGGCCGTGGATGACGCCGCGGCTGCTCAACCGCCAGGTCAAGGCCGTGGTGGACGGCCTCATCGCCGAGGGCGTCGCGGCGCTGTTTGACGAGTTCGGCAAGCTGCTCAAGCGCAGGACCCGCGCCACCTGGGCGCCCTGCACGGCGGCCCTCGTCGTCTTCTGCCTGCTCATGGAGTCGATCCAGGCGTCGGCCGACGTCAAGGCCATCTCGGAGATCGAGATCGAGATGCGCAAGAACAGGCCCGCCGTCTTCCGCCGCGCCGAGGCCCTCGATGCCAACAAGGCCATCGAGGACATGCCCTTCAAGCAGCTGGCGTTCCAGTTCCACCAGATCTACCAGTCGCACTCGAGGGACGCGTCGGCCAGGGCCTTTAACCCGCTGGTCGACGACAGCCACGACCAGTCGGGCGACCTGGACAGCGCGGCGCTGGAGTTTGTGATGAGCATGAGGGAATTGGTGCACATGGAGTGTAAGTGTGATCGGTGCGCTGCCTTGAAACGATTGGTTGGTGAGGTCGAGTCGAAAGCTTTTTATGATACTGACAGGACTTCCGATCATCCAGACAGGGAGCTGGACTGGCTAACGCCAGCCCCTATGGCACCTGCTGGGGAAAGCCACCCGTACCCACGCAACGTTGAGGAGGATTACATTGGGCGCCTGATGGCAAAGTTCCTACTCTCCTTCTTGGACAGCAGGTTCATTACTGGAGAATAGCCAGGTTCCAGGTCAGGAAGAACAGACCCGGCTGGCGACCATGGGCGTTATAAGTGTGTTTTGCTTGTTTTATTCCCCTCGGTCAGCGCAGCGATGGAAGTGGTGTTACGATCAGGATATGGATGATCTTTGGGTCTCAAAGCCGGCTCTGGGGCGAGCAAGCCGGTCTGAATGCATGTCATGGTGGGTGGGAGGGAGTTACCGATGGGCGATTGGTTGGATGATTGCTCGATTGATCTGTCTTGCTTCACAGGATTCTATCCAAGAACGGGCTACCTGACTAGATAGAGGCGAAGAAAAAGTGTGCATCATGTGCATTGTAATGTAGGCGAAAGCCATGGTTTTCCCCAACCTCAAAGATCGACGATCTCGGCGAACGGAGTGGAATATGGCGTCTTCAACGGGAGTGTTCCACCAGGCTCAAGCTTTTTACGGCGAACCTGGCTTCCCAAACCCCGATTGATCTAGGACCTGTCGATTGGAAATTGACATCATGGGGATTTGATGGCTCCTTGGTGTGATCGAACTGCCTCAGCAATCAACCCTGAATTCGCACAAGTGCGAACAGAGGATCGCTGGGCACAGGTCCAGGTTTGTCTCTGTGTGTATGTGTGTGTGTGTGTGTGTGTGTGTGTGTGTGTGTTTGCAAAGGATCGTGATGAGGGGATTACTGGTCGAATGCCTTATTCTGGCTGACTGACTGTTCAGGATGGGCCTGGCAGCATGGCTCTGACGGCTTCCGATGGAGATGACAGCCACGATCACGGCCGTCTCCTCCTCGTGAGCACCTTCACGCGCCCCAGGCCGACCAGTCGCGCGTCGAGTCGGGAGTGACCAGCCCCTCCTCCCCTTCATCCCATTTCCCTTGATTCCCACCTCGAAAGGTTCGAAGGATGTCTGTCCGCGTTAGTCCTGCTGTTGCACTTTGATCTACACCAGCAGGGTGGATTGGACGGGTTGTCTAGACCCTGGTTTTGATCTTCCACATGAACGATATAAAAAAGTTGACCGTCTTGTGCATTGAGGAACACAGCGGTAGGCAATTCGTGGTTGCGAAGACGAGCATCTTCGCTGTTTTTGGGGGGTTTTGCAGACGAGACAAAGTGAAGGAAGGAATGCGCGACACGGAAGTACGCAGCAGTCGGCCCAGTTGGCACTGGGTTGACTGCTGCAAGAAGGAGAATGGCTTCAAACCTGTGTCGAGCTGCGAAGTCGTATCTGTGCTGCACTCATTTCCGTCCGAGAAGCCATCTCTTCTGGCGAGCTGGCGAGCAGGTGGCTGCGTGAGCTGCGACGTGATGCTGGGCAAAGGCGGTTGCGGTGTTTGGGAAGGAAGAAGAAGGACGCCAGGTCGCAAATGTTGTTGTCGAAAACTTTTATGGAAGGCAGTGCCCCACCATTCTCTGGTTCGGCGCTAAGAATGGTACGTACCGCGGCCAGTCCAGCGACTGTCCCGGCATGTGGGTCCAGGTCACGTGCTGTTCCCTGCAAAGTTTCGTCCCTTTCGACAACCTCGTCCTCGTCCTGGCTTTTCTCCCTCTCCTCTCTTCTTCTCTTCTTCTTCACACTTAATGAACGCACGGTCAATCAAGCGGTCTTGAAACTCCCACTCTCGATCGTTCATATTTACGTGCCAGAGAAGAATGGATTTTTCTGCCCGTCATCATCACACGCCCGGCGCTGCTCTCACTCATTGCTGCAACGGGCAAGGCGGGTTTTCCGACATCTCCAACCGAGATCGTCCAACGGCATAAGCGCAATTTTAACCGAGCGAGGCACTACCCTCCTCCATTGGCAAAGTTCTGGATGAGGAGGATTCTGACATCCCGTCTCAGTCGGTCGATGTCGGGAGGCAAAATGCTGTGAAGGACCCCCCTCCTTACGTGGGGTGGCTCGCTCGCTCGCTCGCTCGTTCGGGCTGGGTAGAGTCGAGCCCGGGTCTTGGGCTGTCTTGGACCTGGGATTCGACACGTTCGCTCGCCGTATCCGCTCGTCCGCATCGCACAAAAGTGTCGGCTTGACTCAAAAGACTGTGACGGATCGTCTCGCTCCTTGGTCTGCCTCGATGAACAAGGCAATCAATCATTGGCCTCTCGCAGAGTAGCGGTCGGCCTGCTCGCAACACGGTTGAACAGCTTCATGCCGTGCGACTTTGGGGACATCATATTCTCCCCTTTGGCGTCCTCATTCCGGCGTCAAATGTCTGAGCATAGTCGTCCGCATGCCGGTTCTCGCACCATCTAACACGCCCATTCGTTCATTGCCCCTGCTTGGCCATGCCTTTACTGGATCTGCCCTTCTCCACGAGCCATTGTGTAGCACGGCCGTCCGTCATTCGAGTACAAGGTCCGTTTCAGGAGTCTCAGTGGCTCCAGTATCTCAGAACATCGCCTCACCCTATGGAGACCTCACGAACGCTTCATTTGCGTCCTCCTCACCGGCCGCCGCGTCATGGATGAACCAACAGCGGACCTGTCAACCAGGTTGGCAACCATTCTGGACTTACGCCCAATGAGCATGGGGGCGGCCGCACCCGTGATCTCACCACCCCTGGCTGTCAGCCTCTCCTGTCACATAATTTAGAGCCAATTCGAGTGAGCCCCTTGCGCGCCCGATCCACTCCCCATCGAGCCGTCTTGAGGATTTTCGTTCACCTTACCTTGCGGAACATGTAGAGTTGCCTGCGGTACTCAGAGCCTCTGCTAAGCATTTGCTCTTGTTGTGCAGAACACTCGGTAGGCAGGCCGCCGTAGCTATAAATTCGACGCTTCGCCTCCAGAAGATGCTGGCCGTAGTATGGCCACGCAGACACTTCCAACAAACGGCCTGATTCTCTTCCTCCACATAGTTCATCTGGTTTCCATCAGAACTTGAGTCGAATTTGTTTGGTCGCTGAGCACTGCCAGCATTGCATAAAGTCCACCGAGAAAAGGGTGCATTTGACCAAGTCCACATCGTCCCGCTCGCGGACACCATCACTGGACACTCACTGCCCTCGCCGTCATCATCGCCCGCCTCAGCAGTCAGTCATGGCAATTGCCGGCTTACCCACGTTGCTCAATAGTCAGCCTCAGACGACGCCGCCCACCAAGCCGCAGCCTAGAGATCCAAGTGAGTACCTAGTCACATGAGCACACTGCACTGCATGATCTGAGAAGGAGAACATCACCGCGCTGCGATTTGGTGGTTCGGATCGCGCACATAGCATTAGCTGCTGGGCTCTTGTCCTCCCGGATATTGACCAGCTCAACCCAGAGACAAAGACGAACCGTTTGGCTGACGATTCTCTTGATCAGCCCACGGCCTGAGGCAATGATGAACGGGCCCCACGGGTCGAGGTGCCGCCTGGTGGAAGCGGGGGTCGTTGACCGGTCACGGCATTAAATGGCAGCCGGGGTTTATCTACGAGGCACCTCTTGACGTTGGCTTGCAGTAGCGCACGTCAGAGAGTCAGATCTCAAAATGGTGCTTGGGGTGCAGCAAAGAAGGAAAAAGGTTCTGGCACCGTACAAGTGGGCTGGGTAGGGTTCCGTCTGCTTCAATTGGTAATCAATATCTTGTCTACATGCGCATCAGTGCTGTCGACCACGACTGGGCATTCTGTAACGTGCCATGCATCTCCCACGCTCTGCACCTCAGGTGGAGATAACGAATTTACGATCGGAAGTTCGGGAGGTATTTCTACCCTCCCTCACCAGAACCCGGCCTGCCACACCCTTAGAACCTTCCGTACAGCTTTCTAGCTTTGTCCAAGGATCGGTAGCCTACCACCCCACGCGAGCCGTCTGACGTCGGCACCAGAAGCCAGAGGTGGTGGCCCCAGGATATGCCCGGCGAGCCAAGATGTGACTGAGCTGTCATCTCCCAAGAAGGATTCACTACCGTCGACCGGTGAGAGCCTGCAATCCTAACCCGACCCTTCAGGCGTGGTGCCCCATCTGTCATGGGGGCACCAACGCTGCGACGCAACACCGTCGATATCCAATATCCGTGTCCGAGCGCCCCCGTGTGTGAAGGCAGCAATCCCACCCTGACCGCCATTCCATCGAGGACCTTTTGACCGGAACAACCGCCGCCGCCAACAGCCAGCCAGCCTGAACAGCCAGCCGCGCAAGGCCATATCGGAGAAACGATCGACGATGTCCTGTGCCCCATGTGGTGCGCGACCGGCAACAGGCACGGGTGGGTTGGGTGGGTTGGCTAGGGGCAAAGGTGGGTTGGGACAAAGGTTCGCAAAGACAATGATGATCGGATTTTCCTCATCACGGGAACCTGCACTTCGTGTGTGTACCCAAACCCGCCGCCCCTCAACCAGTTAGCTTGACTTTAAAAGGGGGTACTGTACCCATTTTACCATACCGTCGGGCGAAAACGTGGCAGCAAGGCAAAAACGGAACTCGCCGGATCCCTCGAAACCCAAAAAAAAACAAAGAAACAAAGAGAGACGTGCAGGTGCGTGAAAGGGGCGGGTTTTATCGTTGTGCTCCCACGCCGTGCGACCACGCATCCATGGCACGGCAGGGACAGCAGGAGCCGGTGTGGCTGATGACCCGTTGCTGGGGCCGGCTGTGGGCCGAGTGCAGAAGCGAAGCCGCCCGGTCCTGAGGGGTGGCTTGCGGAGGAGGGGCTGCGTGTTGGTGTTGGTGGTGGTGGTGGTGCTGCTGTTGTTGGTGGCGTGGGCTCACTGGTGGAGAGGGCGGCAGCCTCTCGCCATGGCTTGCGCCCTCGCCTTCGCCTGCGCCCGCGTCTGTGGCTGCGTCTGCGGCTGCACATTCTCCTACTCCTACTCCAGCTTCAGATCCTGCTCCTGCTCCTGCTTCTGCTTCTGCTTCTGCTTCTGCGCATGCGGCTCGGGCGGGGCCGTCGTCCCTGCTGCTGCTGCCGATGCCGATGCCGATACCGCGCCCCCAGTTTCCTCGGTATTGAATCGGCAGCGGGGTGCTCACGGTGCCGAGCCAGGCGGCCCTTGCCAGCTCTGGGCTGTACCCGAGCGAGGGCGTGTCGGGCCACGGGCTCGAGGGCCCGAGGGTGGACTGGTCGCCTGGGCTAGTTGCCGGTCCCAGGCTGGCGAGGTATCTGTACTTCTCGCTGGCGAAGACACCGCTGTCGTCGATGTTGAAAATATCGTCGTCCTCCTCGTCGGTGTAAATCCCGTCCACGCTCGACAAGACTCGGCCTGTGTGGGACATGGGCTCTTCCCTCCTGTCGTCGTCCTCTTCCCTTTGACTTTGGACCCAGCTGCGCTCGCGCTCGCTCACGGCCGCCTCGGAGCCAGTGCTCGCCTCGACTGCATCAGATCCGGTGCTCGTCGCAGCAGCAGCCGCAGCGGCGGCGGCAATGGACCCCGGAGCCGGGTCCGGAACGGCGATGTCTGAGGGCCACTCCACGATGTACTTGCTGAAGAGCAGGCAGTACAGCCTGCGGCAGAACTCCACGCGGAAATGCACGGGGATGCCTGCCAGGGCCCGGGCGTAGCCCTCCGCGTGCTCCTCGATCGGCGCGGTTGTGACGAGTGTCTCCAGCATGGCCCAGGAGAAGAACTGGAGCACCAGGTAGTCAGTGAGGTCGTCTATTTTGCTTGCCGTGCCGGCTCCATCACCCTCGTGGCCCAGCGTCCTGCCGCCTGTGCTCGCGCTGCCCGTGTTCCTGATGTCGCTGAAGCCAAATGGTGTCGGGTATGTGGGCGAGGCTGGAGTGGTCGATGCTGTTCCTTGTCCGAGGAGGTGCGCGAGGCTGTACCGCAGGCGGTCTGCTCCGTTCACTTGCACTGTCACGTGGATGTACCACATGTACGAGGCTATTTTGGCCTCGTCGCTCCTGGCACTGAAGTCATCGCATTTGGCCGGAGAATTCGAGCCCTGGGCCGATGGGTGTGAAGAGGCAGGCATATTGTCTGTTATTTCTTCCTTCTAGTCAAGCTGTGCTTGAAGTCGGCGTTTGTTCTGTCTGGTTGTAGAAGAGGTTTGGTGGAACGAGACGCCAGGTTTGTGCTCTTTTATATGTCTGCAAAGACCCAAGCGCCCCTAAGGTTTGAGTCTCTGTGACGACGAAGTTCTGGTGTGATGCTACTCCACGTATGAGATGAAATGCTACTAACATGCTAACAAGCAACCCGACACACTTCTGGGGGACTGAATGGCAGGTACGAGGAAGTCACAGAAGGTCAGTGTGGATGGCAAACTGACGCAAAACGTGACAAAGTAGCACCTGATGAAGCCCAAGCGTCTATTCCGGCACGCAATCACTCTGTTTGGTTAACAAGTTATCTACTTTGAAGCGAAAGTCCCCTTCATTCTCTCTTGCGAGCTGACCGTCCTGTCCATTTGTCGTCAAATACCAACTTCGGCCTTCTGTCGCAGCCGCCTGACCACCGTCAATACAACTCACAGCATCTGTCGCCAAAGGCAGCACCTTTTGCAACTACAACCTCACAGAGCCCCGCCCTTCTCACAGTCACAAAACCCACCAGGCCACACCCTCCCCACTTAGCTGGGCAGGGATGCCTCACCGGGGATCACGGTCCCGTTCTCGATGGCGGCCCTGTGCGACCTCGCGACCATGCCGTAGGCGGGCAGGTACCTGTCGAGGTAGGGGAACAGCTCGGCGGCGCCCGGGGTGTTGCGCCAGTCGCGCATGAGGTCGCAGACGATGGAGAAGAGCGAGACGATCTGGACGCCGGCGCGCGCCATCCTGTCGTTGGACACGTCGCGGATCAGGGAGTTGGTCGTCCCCGACGCCTCGACGTTGGCCCACACCGAGTAGCCTTCGTCCCGGAGAGAGAGGGCCAGGAAGGTCGTGCCTTTGCGGTGGTTTTGTGTGTTAGTCACTGACGGGTCTCGGAAAAGTAGAAAGGGGGGGGGGGGGGAGTGAGCTTGTGGGTTGGGCTGGAAAGGAAGGATTACTACTCACAGACGTCGGTGACGATACCGGCCATGATGACCTGCGACTTGTTGGTCGCCCTGATGGCGTCGCGGAACTCGGCGTTATCCCAGGCGTTGACCTCGCCCTGGCGCTTGATCAGCGGCGCATCAGGATACATGTCAAGGATCTCCTGGGGCAGAGGGCCGTTAGGGCCTGTTGTGGATTGTCAGCCAATCGACAAGGTAAAAAATCATCAAGCCAGGCCAGGGGTTGTGGGGGTCTGACCTTGCTGGGCCGATGTGCTCATCACGACGGGGATGTCAAACACCTGCCCGAGCGCGGAGTGAGCGATCATACTATCGCGGTAGAGGGTGGCGTCAAAGTCTCTGGCCAGGCTGAAGAGACCCTCTTGGATGTCGAGAATCAGGAGCAGCTGTTCTTTGTGTTAGCCCATGCGCCAAAAGACGATGCTATACGTGGGTGCTTCTGGTGTGTCGGTCGGCGTGCCCGCGTCTCGGCCACCATTGGGCTTCTCGACCAGAAGCTCTATCCTATGCGGGAGTTTCTTGTTGAAGTCTTGTGGGGGTTACGCACAGAGTCATTCTTGTTGATCCGCTCGAACGGGAAGGCTGCTTCGTGTTAGATCATGAGCCCTGCTTCCCTCAAGGTTCAGATACGAGGATACTCACAGTCCCCAAGTGTCATTCCTGCCAGGGCAAAAGCCGGCAGCAGAGATTTCGTAGACAGCTTCATAATGAGGTTGTTATGGCAGTTCTTCTCAACAGATACTGATGGAGACTTATCAAAGGACAAGGAGGAAGACTTGACACGAGATGATGAGATGGTCCAAGGTAACAATAAAGTTGAGCACCTGGCCGCCCCTTATATGCTCATCTCGAACCGCTAAGTAAACTAAGAGGCCATTCTATATCCCCAAGAGGAGCCGCATGGGGACGAAGATGGTCTAGAATTTCTCATCATCACCAAATCTTGACCAAAGGATTACATCGTGCAGTCACCGCCCCTAGGGATACCTGTCTGGCGTTTATCAGAGCCAGCTTAAGCGACCCTGAGTAAGCCAAAGCGCCGTTATCAAGATATCGAGCTGCACGACAGGCGGAGACACCATTTGGAATCGTGGCTGCTGTCTTTGTAAACCCAGTGACGTTGTCGTATCCACCGCTTTGACGTCCGGAGTGGCTGCAGATTTGGGCTTGGTGGTGACTTGGCGCAGGAGGAGCTGAGGGCACGCTGCATTGCGGAGCTCGCTGGGGTTCTCAAAGGCAGGCATCTTGTCATCTGGGCGGGCTTCTTTTCGTTGTGTCAGCACCTTGTCAGAGACGTCTAATTCTTTGTCCTGACCATACGATCTGACCCGCAGCTATCGTGTGTAGATACTGTGGTGGTGACTCGATGGGGCGTGGAGCTGTATTTCCGTAAACCAGCCTTATACATCAGCGACAATCTGCCTTTCGGTAATCTTTTGTCAGTCTTTACGGAGCACCAGGCCTGCTGGGTGGAGTGCTGACGGGAGGTGCCAGTGTTACATCGCCCCGTTCTAGAACCCATAAAGCCTTTTCGTTGCCCCCGCAAACTGCATGGTGCTCAGTAATCAACTTCCTTAGTTAGTGTTCCCGAGTCGTACAAACAGTGGAACTCATCTTGATATCGTTGTTTTCATGGCTAACCTACGGCCAAACTAAACTATATGAGACCGGATATTCGCACCCAAAAAAACGGATGTTGCACCCAAAATGGTGACTAAGCATGCAGCCCCATGTGCACGAATTTATTTCCACCATGGCGTTCACATACAAATTTACAATGTAACTTTATACGTTAACATCCCATATCACCACACACTCCACGGCACGATATCACCGTTTCTGCAGCGCTTAATTGCCCACCGCAGTGCCTCCTGCCCTCTATAGTGCTTAATTGCCCTCTATGGTGCTTAATTTGACCTCCATGGTGCTTAATTACCCTCCGTGGTATGCCCATAAGCCCACACCGTGGCTTCCGTGGCGTGGCCTCCACGGCTTGGCTTCATGGCTTGTGGCGCCGTGGAAGCTACTATCGTGCCCTCACAGCGGCCCAGCGACCACGATATCTTCGTGGGTCTTCTTCTCGCCCGCATCGTCGCTGAAGTCGCCGCTAGCGATCTCGTCGTCGCTGAAGAGGTCATGGGGAGGAGGTTGCGCAGGGCACTCGTTTGAGGCTGCAAAAAGCACCATAAAGGGTGGTAAAGATATCAAATGGCGGTCTCTGATTGGCTGCAGCGCTGCTTAGTCAGCGCTTTGGGTGCGGTATCCTTTTTTTTGGGTGCGAATATCCGGTCTCAACTATATACACTTGAATGTGAAATGAATCCGAGGAACGGTCACTGCGTCATCGTCAAGGAGATAGGCGCCTCCGAGCCCCCATTGTTCGTCCCACAGATCGAGACGCTGCCGCCCGAGAAGTCAATGTACATCAGGCCGGCACCCTGCGCCCTATTCCCAGAGAAGTACTTGGGCCCGGAGCTATCGTCGCCTATCTGGACGACGACCCCGTCGGACGTGGTATACGAGAACCCGTAGTTGCCCTCCTGGATGTCCAGCCCCGTCGTCGGGAAGCACGACGTCGTCCCCGCGGCGACCTTGTCGTCCAGCTTGAAGACCTCCCTGCTGCCCGCCGGCGCCGCGACCGCCTCCGACGGCTCCTCGGTGATGGTGAAGGCGAGCGGGAGCGCCCCCGACGCGGTGCTCGTCCCGCAGATGCTGAGCGTCGAGCCCGAGTCGGCGTAGAAGGTGCCCGTCCAGGGGCCCATGGACTGGTGGTAGCCCTCGTCCGTCGAGCCCGTCTGGATGCTGACCAGCAGGTTCGCGTCGACGTCGAACGAGAAGCCGTACGTCGTCCCCGCCGTGGCGGAGAAGTCGCTCGTCGGGAAGCACGACTGCGTGCCGGCTGCGATCTCCTCGTTCAGCGAGAACACGGTCTTGGGTGCAGGCGGTGGTGCAGGCGCTGTCGTCTCGGCTGGTGGTGGGTTGGAAGTCGTCGCTGGGGGCGGCGGGGCCGATGTCGAGGTCGGTTGCACGGTCGTCGTTGACGAGACGGCGGAGCACGCCTCGCCGCTCAGGTCCTGACGTCTGAACTTGGCGCTGCTGGGGCGGGAGCAGACGGCCCCCTGGCCGTTGAACACGACCTGGCCGCCCTCTGGCGCTCGCTGGTAGGCCATGTCTATGAGGAGTTTCTTCATGTTCTCTGCCACTTTTCCTGTCTGGTAAAGCTCGGGATATTCTCCCAGGGCAAGCAGGTAGGCTGCGAGGCCGGCTACCGCTGGTGCGGCTGTGCATAAAAGACGTCAGCACTTGTCATAGTCGTGGTGTATGCTATCGCATTTCGGAAGAGATGACTGCTTACCAAAGGATGTGCCATCTTGTTTTTGTGTGCTCGAGAAGAAGGAGTTGGAAGCACACTGGACTTGCTCGCCAGGCGCCATCACATGAACCAGAGGTCCACCTTGGGAGAAGGAGGCATTCTTGCCCGTGTTGTCGACGGCGCCGACGTTGATGATTGGGACACCGGATGCAGCCATCAATGGCGGATAGGAATCAATGTCGAGAGCAGACTCTTTCCCGTCCTATATGTATCGCATTAGCTCATGGTTCGTCACATGCAAGCAAGCACCAGGAGGGTCCAGACGTACCGCGACTTCTTCCCGATCATCGTTCCCCGACGAGGTGATAAAGACGATGTCCTCCTTGATCATCTCTTTGACGTAGTACTCGACCATCTTCTGCGTGAATTTGCTCGGATTCGCGACTATCAGGCAGGTTAGCGGCTGTTCTGCGAACAGTTGCCGAAAACGACACACGTACTTGAGCGTGAAAAGTTGACAACTGCTTTGCCCTGGAGCTTCTTTTCTCTCACATCCGCGATAATCTTGTTGAGGCCGTCGAGCGTATCATCGATATGGATCGAGGCCTTTACAACCACAAGATTGGCCTGTTTCGCAACTCCGTACTTGGGCCCATTGACCTTGGAGCCAGCACAGCTGCCGTGGCCGTCAGAGCCAAGGTCCTCCTCGACTGACTTGTCTGCCTGGGCGCCTCCGAAAATCCAGCGCGGCTTCTTAGCCATCCCCGTGTACTCCTATATGTTACGTCTTGTTAGTGCGTGCTCTACCAGGCTGAAAGAGTGAAGTATGCACTCACGCTGTTCTTGGTGTAGTAGCCCGTGTCCAAGACATAGACGGTGATATCAGTGCCGGCGCTGTCATCATAAGTGTAGCTCTTGAGCGCCGCGAGGTCCACCAGCGGGGGCTGCGAGAACATGACGAGCTCGGTCGGGGCGTTGTCCTGCTTTATCACGGCACGCTTCTGGATCCTCCCGAGCTTGTCCATAGACTGCATCCACCACTTCTCCTGGACATCGTTATGCCGCTTGCTATTTGGCACCGGCACAGACACGCCTGCGTTGTCATCGAGGGAGACAATGGGCTCTATGCCGCCAACCTGCATTGATTGTGAGCATGGAATGAAGCCGGTATAGAATGAGATCCTACTTACCAGTGGATCCGCCAAGAGAGTCGCATTCTGCGCCGCCGTGATGTTGGCGCTCACCCACAACTGCACCGTGTCGGTCGTCTCCCGGTACGTGCCCTTCCCAAGCTCCTTGTCGAGGAGCGCGATGAAGTCCGTGTTGTCCTGGCTCGTGGCGCCGTCCTTGGGGAAGATGAGGCAGGGCGTGGGCGGCCCGGTCGGCGCCGAGCTGGTCGTCTCCGTGCTTGTGGGCTCTGTGCTGGTCGGGGGCTCGGAGCTGATCGGGGGCTCACTCGACGGCTCTGGGTTGTCCGGGTTGTCCGGGTTATCACCCGAGGAGGAGCCAGCCGTGACGGTCGTGCCGGCCGCCACTGCCACCGGCGCTGCCCCCGAGCCGGCGATGCTGAAGAAGCCGCCTCCGGCTCCTCCCACTACCACCACGCCAGCGGCTACGACGATTTCGTCGCCGTTGCTGACTGTCGTGGTTGCTGGCGGGGCGCTTGTCGGCGCTGTTGATGAGACGGGAGGGCTGGTGATGGTCGGCGGGTTTGTCGTTGGCGGGGCAGAGGAAGGGGCACGAGACGAAGGAGCATTCGAAGGAAGAATCGTCACGGGTGGGAGAGAAGGGCGACTGGAAGATGGGATCACCGCCCCTGTTGAAGTGCCATTTGACTGGCCTGTGGAATTGTCTCGTCTGAGGACATGAGCAGCGTCGTAGTAAGGCTGTCCCGGGTGTGCGCTCACTGAGAAGGAAAGAAGGCCCAGGCCGAGCAGTAAAGATTGTTGGGTATTGAACTTCATTTTCGATCAACGAGAGTGGGTAACCGCAAAGAAAAGAATGTGAGGCAAATGAATGCCAGGCAACGTACAAGAAAACTACGAAGGATCGAATTTGAGATGCTCAATTCATGGCTGCATATATATCGATGCAAGAGAACGGATCGACACAGATCTTATTCAGAAACATACTCGTTTATTCGACGGGTGATCTCATGACAATGGGACACTGATTATAGAAACATCTCTCGAACCATTCCAAAATAGAGTTTCTCAAGATCGACGCCCAGTAGCTCATCTGCATTAGTTCGCAGAGCCTCGAGTCAGCCCTGCGTCCTCTTCTTTCCCCTTCCACAACACCAAGCACGCGATGCGTGATCCTTGGCTTATGTGAACTTGCATATCGGCACGGCTAGACGTTGGAAAGACTAGACTCATTAGCGAATAGCCACGGCTTGATCGGATCTCGCGGGAAGACACTGGCAGGACGCCCGTGGCTTAAAATCACTGTTATGCTTGTCTATTTCCGTCCTGGCTTCCTCACCAGCCCCATAGCGCTTGGCGTACGACTCAGCAACGGGCGCCGAGCGAGCGGTTCGAGTGGAACAGCCTCACAGACTTTGGGTGGCTTGCTTTAGCTGAAACAATGCCCTGGACGCATGGAGTTGGCGCTCCATTTGTAATTTGTGGCTGAGCCGGGAGATATCTGAGCCTCCGGTAAACCTCAACCTCAAATCATGTCAACATATTGTTCACCAGCTTGTGACTCGATTTATGATTGAAAAATTACACTGAATTCGCCTTTAACTGTATCGCTATCAAGTTTGGTGATGCAACGCTCAGCGGTTTTCAGTTGCATCCAAAGGTTGCTACCGTTTTCCCTACTGGGAAGTGTGAGGGCCACGCCTGCGCAGCGCAAGTCCAGAGGCAATAGATCAACCACGAAGTCTAGAGGACTAGGCATCGATAGTAGAAGAAGCACGAACAGCACAAAATTGAGGCATACCGACAACTGGGCGTTCATGCCCCCCTCTAAAACTGCAGTGGCTGTAATGCAAGTCCACCGCCCCACCCCTTCTGTGCTGTCATCTATTACTCTGCCTCTTTCTTCTTGGGTACCCTCCGCTCTTTCCGCAGGTCCTTGAGGACCTCGATAAGCTCATCTGTGGTGAAATACAGAGAGCCCACGGGTCCCTCCTTCTTGGCCTTGCCCTGCTTCATGTAAACGTTGCCGATGACGGTTTTGGCCAAAGTCTCGACGTCGCGGCCACTGGCCCATCCCCGAGTACGGCCGAGGATCTCAAACAGCCGATAGACCATCTTCATTTTCTTCTCGTCGTCCGGTCCGTTCACCTCCGGGATGTTGACCTTGAGCTTCTGCACCTCGTGTTTGAGATGCTCGAAACAAGCGCGTGGGGTCATGGGCTGGAACACGATCTGCTCGGGGAATCTGCTGCGCAGTCCAGGGTTGGTTCTCAGCAATTTCTCCATCTGGACGGTGTACCCGGCCAGGATCACGACCATGTTATTGCAGTAGCGTGGCTGTGTCATTGCATCGACCAGCTCCTCGATAGCCTCCTTGTGGAAGGCGGTGTCCGCGGCCAAGCGATAGGCCTCGTCAATGAACAGGACCTTTCCGAGGCCAGTCTCAAGGGTGTTGATAACTTTGGGTCCAGTTTGTCCTGTGTATTCACCGACAAGATCGGTAACCGAGCAGGTCACGACCTCGTCTGTGGATAGCAGCCCCATGTCGTAGTACAGACGCCCTACCTTCCGAGCAGTCGACGTCTTGCCGGTCCCCGGAGGGCCCTTGAAGATGAAGGCCCAGGGGATGTGAGGCTTGGGATCAACGTCATGAAGCCGCATCCCGTCCACCAGGAGTTGGTAGCCCTCGAACTTCTTGACGATCTTGTCGAACCCGACGAAGTTGTCAAAGAGGGCAGCACGATTTCCGTCGGCCCTCGAGGCCCGATCCCACTGCGGGTCGATATCGGCAGGTTCCAGGGCAACCTTGACAGGTACTAATTCGCGAGATGCATTCCTAGTTCGCGCGTTGGCACGGACCTTTGCCTGGTTGAGCAGGCTCTCGACGTCCCCCGCGTTTCCGAACTTCGGGTTAATACGCATGCGGCTCAGGACCTGCCGGGACACGGTCCTGGCCTCTTCCGTCATCTCGAGGCCACACTCGGCGGCTTTCAGGTCCATGATCCGGCAGAGGTCGTCCTCGCTGTACGTGTCGAAGTGCAGCGCAGTCTCCTTGGGGAAGCGGCGCTGGAGCCCAGAGTTGCTGTTCAACAACAGCTGGCCCATCTCGTGGTCGTAGCCGAGGAGTAAGATGCACCTGTCCTCTGGGTCCGCGGACACGTTCGCGACGATGGTGTCGAGCACGGCGACGCGGAAGACGTCCGTTTTGTGGTCGGCCCCTGACGATCCAGGATACAGCATGTGCGCGTCGTCAATGATGAGCACATTTCCTCGAGCACTGTCCAGGACACGCTTTGTCTTTTGCTCGGAATGACCAACGTATGCGCCGATCAAGTGGGATGGGTTTTGCAACATGATCTTTTTGCCGGAAACAAGGCCCAGGTCGATGAGGATCTGGCCGTAGAGCTGAGCAACGGTCGTCTTGCCAACCCCGGGAGGTCCGAGGAACAGCCTATTCAAACCGATCTTGAGCGGATCCATTCCCATAATCTGACGTTGGTGGTTGATCTGAGCAAAGTCGATGATGTCGCCACACTCGGCCTTGACTTTTTCGAGGCCGATCATGTCCTGCAGCTTTTTCCAAGAGGCGTTCTCGTGTCGAATATCTTTCGGCTCTGGCCCCAAGAGATCCTCTGACGTGAGAACGCTTCCTCCATCATAGACCACATCGGCGGCCTTGGAGTTTTCGTCGATTTTCCTCTTCTTGCGTTGTTGAGGCATGGAGTTTAGAAGACGCGATGCTTGCAGCTCTCCATTCGAAATGCCACCGAACCATTGGGCGTATTCTCGTTGAATTCGAAGAGCCCGTCTTCGGCACGCCTTGTCTAGTTCTTTCTGCAGGTCATGGACGTTCGAGAACGATTCCGACTCCCTCGCTCGGGCAACTCGCTGCGACAAGACACGCAGACTATTGTCTCCAAACCCACCCTCGACCGACAGGCCCTTCTTCTGTATCATTCTCACCAGGATTCGACTCAGCTCATCATCGGTGTAGTCGGAGAGGATCAATGGGGCTGGAAACTCCTGCAGAGCCTTCTCGCTGCCCTCGATAGAGTCCAGAAAAGACTTCTCCCGCGAGGAGATAATGAAAACAGATTTCTTTGCAATTTTCATGAGTCTTCTCATCTCATCAGGGTTTTTGGGCGATTTCCTCCCTCCGGGCCATCGGCCAAAAAGATTGTTCAGTTTGAAGTCATCGAATCGGCCGTACGGGTGCGTCATCGGCCCGGCATCACCAGTGCCAGACTTGTCGTAAAAGACAACCTGGCGAGAGTCAGTGATGAAAAATAACATTCCTATAATTCTGACTTACTGATGGAACCTTTGGTGGGGCTGGAGGTGACATATAGGCATCGACGAGACCCGACGGCCTCGGGAATGACGGCGGCGGGGGCATGATCGGATCCGGCTTTGGGTGTTTCTTGTATCTAGTGACCAAATCTCCCAGGTTCGCAGATCGAGCAGTAACCTTGTCTTCTACAGCCCCGATGGAGAACAGAAACTGCGCGTAAAGTTTTGCGATAGATTTCTTGCCTTCAAAAGGTCAGTGATACGCCTTTGTTTGCTCCGGAAATTTCAAGACCTGCCTGTTCCATCTTTGCCGTGGAGAACCAGATGAAGTCGCAACTTGGTCGGCTCGGCACCTTTGCGCTTGCTGGCTTTGACCCTGGCCTTAACGGCAAGAAAGTGAGCCTTCACCTGCTCCAGCCCGATCATCGACATAAGTTGGTCAAGGAAAGGGTTCTGCTCGTCGTCTTCTCGCTTCTGCCTCAACCACTCCAGTCGTGACGGCGAATCGTCGTCGACATCCTCTGGCTTCATGCCGCTGACAACCGATTCTGCCCACGACGACACACGGTTGGACTTCTTGTGACTAGGGGGGGCACGTCTGTACAGGTCACGTCCGATCAGGCGACCTCCGTACTCGCTAGTGTCTGGATCAGAGTCCGTGGAAGAGTCCGAGTCGGAACTATCTTCGAAGACCTTCTCGAAGTCGCGGGGGAGTTCCATAGCTTTCCACGATGCACGGGACTGTTTGAGAGACTTTCGAGACTGGGGTTGAGGCAGAGGGGGCTCCTCGAGCATTTGGATTCCGTCGGTTCCGTTTGCATCTAGCGGCTTGCCTCCATCCTTTTTCGGGTCCGAAAAACCCTTCACGACAATTTCGAGTTGACTGTGGCAGTTGTGCACCATTTCGCTCTTGGTTTCCGTATTCCTTCCAAGCAGTTTGTTGCAGTCGTCGCTCTGTTGATGAACGCTGACAACAGAGAGCGGCGAGAAGCAGGAAGGGCTGACATTACCATTCGGGGTAGGCTCAGTTTCGCCGGTTGAGGACCCGTTTGGCTTCTGATCGCCGTTTCGCTTCTCTTCATCATCGGGATTCATGTTGAAATTCAAAAGAGAGACCGATAAGGAAAAGTTGAAGTTCTGATGCCTCAGTGAAGATTCACTGGCAGCAGCAGTTTGTAAAGATAAGGGTAAGGTTTCGTTGGATGGAAGTGTGGGTTTGCGGTCACTGTTGGTAGGTCTTGTTACGGACGATAATAGTGGTGAAAGAATGGTGTATGTGTTGTTGTTTTGTCTCAAGTTCAGGGCGGTGCTGCGCCTTCTGCAAGACTGAGGTAAATAAATGCTGTTGGCGGTGCGTGATCGAACCTGCCGACAGACACAGTTCCTTAGCGTCAGTTTCAGTCTGCCTGGAAGTAAGTACCTAGGCAACCAGCAACCTAGCTCCAGCCAAGCTACCTACCTACCGTGCCGGGAATTCCGGGGTCTTCGCAAGGGTTATCTAAGAAATTAGGATCCTACGAGGCTTAGCATTGAAAGTTTGGTGGATGAATAAGTTATAACATGTATAATCACAAGCACACCTGTCAAGACCAAGTTCTGCATGATGGTAGCGTAGGGAAACAGTCCATGTCATTATTGATATGAACGAGTTCAAGAAATTGCTTAATCAAGCTGAACAGTACGCCCTAAAGGTAAGACTGAGCCGCTCATACATGCGGGAGGAAGTCGATCCAGTTCACCGTGATAAATACATCCCTAGGCATCGCCCTTAGACTAACAACGACCTCCACAATGATATAGAGTCGAGCAATAATCAGCCCTGCCGTAGAGAGCCACAGAAGTACTTCAACCAAGGTAAAGCTCCTTGCCGGCCGCCTCAGACCACCCCGTTGGTCTCCCTCCGGCTCGTCATAATCCGCATTAACCCAGAAATAGACGAGACTATAGCGACCCCTGTAGCCGACGAGGGCCAGCAGGCGTGTGATGGCGATGGAGACACACGAGGCCGCCGTCAGCGTCACGGCCGCGGCGCGCCACAGCTGCCGCTCGATGTCGGTGGGGTACTCGAGGTCCCAGCCGAGGAGATGGATCGTCGAGTGAAGCATGGACGGGAGTATGAGGGAGAGGAGAATCTTGGGCGGTATTCTTGCCGGGGGCAGGGTGGCATCGTCGGGCACGCGCTGGACTGGCTGTCTCTGTGTGGGGGTATATTCCTCATCCTCGCTCGTCGAGTTTCCCGCACGCAGTGGAGCTTGTTTCGATGGCCTTGGGATGGTCGGGGTGCAAACCAAGGTTAGGTCGCTGTCCACTCTGTTGTAGTTGAATCCGACCTTCTCCTTTTCGAATGCGTTGGAAGGAGAAACAGGGCTGAGGTCTGCCTCGCCACCCGTGCATTTGCTTATGCCGCCTCGTTCGTCAACTTCTCCCTCCAACTTGTTCTCTTTCTCTGTAGTTTTTCCACCTTGTGGAATGGTATCGTTGCCGGCGGGAGCAGCGGAGGTCTTCTCCGTCCGCCGTGGCGCCGCTTCCAAGTCGAAATTTTGGAACACGTCTCGACGCCGCCACCTCCGACCTCCGCATTCCACAAAATCCATCGGGGTCGAAGTCCAATCCTCGTGGGCCAATCCTGCATCGGCCCTGATCTTCGCTACAGGGAAGGGACAAGGGATAACGGTCGGCGTGCTCACGTTCTGGGGCTTCCGCCACCAGAAGAAATAGGACATTGCTGTCGACACCACAAAGGCCAGGGTGAATAGTTCCAGCTGGCTGAGCGGAAGTCCCTGAACCAGCCTCGCGATGGTCTGTGCAATGAGCCAAAAGCCCTGGAATATAGCGACAAACTTCGCAAAAGAATCAGCCTTGGACTTGTCCTTGATTTCATCCGCCGTCATGTCCGGCAGGTCGATATAGCCTTTGGAAACGAGGAAGTACACCGAGGCAGCGTTGACGGGGAACGCCGCGCAGTCGGGGCACTGGAGGAGGAAGCCACCACTGTTCGCGTAGAAGGCATGCTCCAGTCGCCACCTCCCCTCGTCCGCCTCCACCTTGGGTAACTGGCGCATCCGCGCCACCGACTTGGTCGCCGCGTCCCACTGCGACGCGGCCAGCAGGGTCAGGAAGTCGGGGGCGAAGATGGACACGCAGCCCCAGCGGAAGCGCCTGAAGAGCACCCACCACCACGTCTCGCCGGCCGCGGGGATGTTGATGTGGACGACGGTCCATATGGCCGTGATGAGCACCACGAGGCAGCCATAGACGATGTCCATGGTGCCCCGCGTGTTGGGCCCGTATACGAAGCCGACCGTATCGTTGTTGCGCCCGTTGAACCCGATGGCGCCCAGGGCGTCGAGCTCGGGGGCTGTTGAGTTGTCGGCCATTGTCGTCTCTTGGTGATGGCTACGGGTCGGGTGCACACATATGGGACGTCTGACCGTACAAACGGCGGACGAGCAGCTTATATTACATCTTCTTGTAATATATCGGGCTCTTCGGCTGCCCACCCTCCCTTGCTTGGTGATAGGCGCTCAGGGCGCTGAACTGAGCTCATAGGCTAGCTATTGTTGGTGATATCTGCGTGACTATCAGTGTGGATCCGGGCTGACGCCGAGACTACTGAGGTTAATACCTAGTCCAATGCCATGCGCTCTTTCGCTGCGATTTTCCGGTCATATCGTACCTTGCATAGTCAATACCACCTTCTGGCCTATTTTTGGGGGCGGAACGACCACAAAAACCCATGCAGCTGAATTGGCCCCCACCTCCACTGCTGCGAACCTCTGCAGTGTAACATATCGACTACATCGGCCGGATGTCGCAAATTTGACAAGGGTGTTCTAGGCAGCTGAATAAACCGCCCCCACCCCTCTTTTCAAATTTTGCATATTCGCGAATGGGGCCGAGAGAATCTCAAGTGCTTGGAAGAATGCCGACGGATCCAAGTTTAGCACCGCTGTCGGCAGCGTCTATGTTGGAAACAGCGAACCAGGTAGTAGCAGGCAGCAAGTAGTAAAAGAACTCAAAGGTGCATTTGCAATACTCAACGAGCGAAAAGATTGAACATTCGAGTAGACACTGGTGTATGTGAATGAGATACCAAAATGATAACACAGAAACTCTTCAACAGAGTATCAGCATTAGATAGCTGGGTAGGCAAGGCCAGGCCGGTTCCCTCTTAATGATGAAGGAAATGTGTGGTCCGGTAGCATCTTCAACTCATCAAGGTATGCTGGTGTTAGGACAAGCTGGTAGCCTTCTGAGGTTCAGACCTGCCAGGGCATGGGACTGGGTCATGCCAGTGTCAAGCTCGAGACAAGTGCTTGTCTTTAGATCCGTATAGTGGCAGGTATAGAATCGAAGAGTGGGACTCTTTCTCTAGACAACTTCCAATGAGACATCCTCCATTGGATGATCTACTTAGGACAACCTCCATTAGGCTACCCTAGGGTGACCTCCACCAGGAGGACCTACATTGGGATAATGTCCTATGAGGAACCCATTTGTGGGATATCCTCCTGTGGGATGCTCTCCCTGTAGTGATCCCCCCGGAGGCACATGATGTCTGACCGTGATGAGTTGAACTGTTTGCGACGTGCAGTCACCGGTTGACCACAGGCTTGTTGATGACCAGTCACACATACATACTTTGGCCATCTGTGAATAGGACAGGCTTCCACGTGTAACACCCCAGATATTGTCACGCTGCCTGAACAATCACCGCATGTGCGGCTATTCTCATGAAAGTTTGGGCTGTGTTGCCTTTCCTCCGCGCAGCAATTCAATTGGATCTTCTTTCTTATGACTGTCTAAGTCTGGCCATTCAGTTGACTCTCCCACAGGCGATCCATTGTGAGTCACTGCTTTTCAACTTGACTTGAGTGATCAGATGAGATATTGGTAAGGCAGAAGTGCTTAACCACTATATATGCCGAGCGATGCCCGCTGTATATCATTAGCAGCACATATTTGCTCAAAACCTTTGTTCACGCCTCCATTGTTGCGAATAGCTCTCAAAGAATTTTCGAATATTGTGTACAACTTAAATATCTCAACTGATCATGGGTGCCTTCCATTCCCTCCCTTGGATGACGGTGTACATGGAGCGGGCCACGACAAAGATGGACCAGACCGAAAAGTCTGACCAGATTTCCACCACGACTTTGATCTCGCATGACGATACAACAGTCACGTCCGCAGTCCCAACGATTACCGTTACCGGGAGTGAGTCATCAAAAGACCACACCTGGACCATAACTGTTACCTCACCAAGGACAAAAATAACCACGACAACTCTCCCCGCTGTGACGGAGACGGTGAGTGAGCCGGGAACCGACCAAACTTGGACCACAATCCTCACCTCTCCTACGACAACATCAACTACGACAACTCTCACTCCTGAAACCGAGACCGTGAGCGGACCGACCATCGAGCAGACTTGGACCACGATTGTCACCTCGGTTGGCTCTACAACAGCTACGGAGACCCTCACTCCGGTGATCACGACGTCTGAGGTGATGCTGGATTCTTCGAGCAAGCCACCCCAACATTTCAGAGACGAGACATTGTTGACATACTGACTTCTGGGACTTAGTGAGAAACGACATCGGATCATCACCCGGTCACTTTGACTTTGGGCTGATTAACTTCATTATTGTGGTGATTCTATGCTGTTTAGGTGTCATAGCCTTCTTCGTATGGCTTCTTCTCCGTCACCGCCGTATTCTAGTGAGGAGGGCTGTTCCTGTGGATTTCAATGACCAGGGCAGGGATGATTTTGGCCCTGGCAGAGATATTCCCTATAAGAATATTTAGTGTTTTCTCTGGAGGAACATGGTAGAGTGGCGGCCATGTCCTTTGAGGCAGGCACGGAAATCGCGTAGTGCTCGTAGTAGCGTGTATGGAGATAGCTCTCTTTAACGTGCGATGCGAACGTAACCCTTGGAGTATTTTTAATTTGAATTTACTGTCTGGCTATCGTCATAGTTCGAATATGTAGTTCGAATACGTAGTTTTCATTCCTCATCTCCGACGGTACTAGCACCGTAACGGGCAGGCTTAGCCAGCTGTTCGTGCTGTAGATTGCATTTCTATAAGTATGTGTTCTTCTAAACGCGCGCTTCTTCTTCTACATTTGTACGGTCTCGTTGAATTCCTACATCGACTCAGAAGCTACGACCAAGACTTCGCCCACGTCAGTTACTTCAGTGATGTCAGATTCTCCAGGGACGAGGTCTTTGGACCTAGGTAAGTAGGTTTATAGACGGTCCGTAGTGGAATTAAGACATTTCTCAAACATGACACCTGAAGAGTTTAAGTGAAATATAAACCTAAAATATAAAGAGTCATTGCCTTAGTAAACCATCCACGAATCCAGCATCGATGAAATGATCAACATGGAGTCGGGTAACAAGAGGAGGTGGAGAGCGTTGGCCCGCACAACACTTGCATCTATCCCTCTTCATCTTGTCTTCGAGACTTTTAACGAAAGCACAAAGCTCTTTCAGAGGCCGGTGGAACTCTACTAACCCACCTCCAATCATGGGAAATAGACTTGGGAAAGTTTGCCCAAGGGGCGGGTCGACCCATTCGGGTTGCAGAAGACCCTTGGTAAAGCATTTGAACCACTGACCCAAGCATAATCTGCAACTGAAATGTTTTATGGTTCCATCCTCGCTTGAAAGCATCGCCAGATGCACTTCCCTTAGTTTCGCGAAGATGAAGTCGACAGCTTTGGACCGCAATTGACTCATTTGACCTGATGGGTGAATGGAATTCAGCTTCACGTTTGCAGAGCGACCCCCCCTCCCCGGAGGAGCGGAACGGTATGAACTTACCTATGACGGTTTTGTCGGAAAGCGTAAACACAGCGAGATCAAATGGTTTTCCGGGTGATGTTTCGGGGCTTAATTCTTCGGATGGTACCCCGAGACCACCCTTGCCATCATCGAATAAGTTAAAAATAGCCCATTTTTGAAGCGTGAAGAGTTCTGTGTGGCCAAGCTTATGAGCGAGCCAAAGGCGGCTGCAGTTGCGCAACTCTTCACTTCCTGGCCGGCTTGTTGCGTCATACCATTGCTCCAGCGAGATTTTGTAGCGATCGAACATTTCGTAGCGTATTGCAAAGGTGAAGGCATTGTATAATGCTCCTAAATCCAAAGCCTTCGGAATTTGGTCCATGTTGGAGTGGATGAGGTGAAGAATCGCCTCCGCCGTTTCTTTTGACAATCTGGGCCGCCCTTCGTATTTGAATGTCCACTCGGAGCCGTCAGATGGTCGTACAGCTATACACTGTTCGTAAAGCACCGGTGATGCTCTTTGAATCACTTTTGAATCGACGTTATATGCGGTCTTGTGAGATTCGAAAATGATCATTAGATCCCCGCTAACCGTGTCGATGTCGATGAAGTCGAAGGACATGTCGATAAGCTTTTGCCTCTTGGTGACGGACTCGATCTCACAGTCGGACTGCGGTCGCTTGGTGCCCCTGGGACGCCCTCTTCGAGCCTTGGTCTACGAGACTTGTAAGAAAGACACCTCGGAAGGAGCATGGTCCGAGGTAGATGTCTGCTCTGGAGCAGGTATAGAGTCAATGCAAACAACTTACCGCCATGTCGTAGCTTTCTCGATGCGATTCTCGACGAGATATCCACCTGTGACGAAATTGCAACAGATTGAAGTTCGTCCTCAATATGCAAGTCTGATAAAGAGGCCACGTTCGAATGAAGAACACCTTTCACCGGGGATAAACACCAGCGGACTTCCAGACTGAGCTTGGCAAGGACCAGGAAACACTTGGAAACAGAGGCCAGAACAAGCCGGATTGAGGTCCACTTGTCGCTGACGTGGGAATGACAAGGTGATAAGGAGGAGAAGAATCAACGCGAAGAAAGCGCGAGGTGCGTGAAAGGGGGAGCAAGACGCGAACGCGTGAAAGTGTGAGCAAGACACGAACGCGTGAGAGGGAGGAAGGCCAATGGCAAATTGATGCCCAGGACCCAGGTGAACCTTGTTCCACAATACCACTTCACAAACTGTATGTTGTCCGCACAGACCGGCATTTCCGCAAGATACCCTTTGTAGAACAGGGCGACAGGGCGGTCATGAAATACTCATTTTGCTTGCAAGAATCAGCAGAAAACCGGCGGATTCGAGCGTGCCAGTGCATACACATTGTGTAGTGAACTTGTACTTCAAATGGATGGCGTAGCCCTCTGTGGGTGGCCAGATAAAAGTGGTCAAACTCGCAGCATCGAAGTGAGCTGAGAAAAGGTTTAGCGTGACAATGCGAAGATTACATGGCTCTTACCTGCAACATCTTGCATTATGAGTGCGTAGACATGTTCATCTGCTGAGCCATCATGTAAAAGTTTGTTTGTATTCTAACGCAACAAGCCACAAATTCCCACCCGGGGCTTACCGCCTAGGATTCACCATCTCGCTCCACTGCTGCGCAAACTCCCTCAGCCCGCCGGCGCCGGACGCGCTCGCGTCGACGACCTCCTTGGGCAGCATGTGGGCCGAGTACTGCGGCGAGCTGAAGTTGTAGGCGGCGGGGTCGTCCTTCTCGACCAGCCTCAGCTCGGGCTCGTAGTCCTCCTCCTCCTCCTCTTCGGTCTCACCCTCGGTCTCCGTCTCGTTGTCCTCCCCGGCCCCGCCCCCGATGTGGAGCCGCACCACGCCGTCCTCGACGCCCGTCGTCGTGCCGGCCACGCCGATCATGGGGTTCGGCACGTGCAGCGCCAGCAGCTCGTCCCAGCCGAACAGGAGGGTGTCGGTCCGCGGCGCCCAGGGGTTGATGTCGATGAGCCGCGCCTTTCCGAGGTTCTTGCCCGGGTCGTCGTCATTTTCGTCGTCGCTGTCGTCGAGGGTGCGCACCTCGGGGATGTACACGTCGAAGGCGAAGTTGCCGTCCGGGAAGGTGAAGCGCAGCTTCGAGTCGAACAGGTCCTTTGCGCGCGCCGTGATGGCCGGGCCGAGCCGCCGCAGGAAGTTGTAGTGGTTCAGGTCGCGCTGCGCGATGGCCACCAGGCTGCGCTGCTTCACGAAGCAGCGGAACTCGAGGGCCTGGTGGGGCGTGAAGAAGGTGCGCAGGACGAGGACCGGCTGGAAGCCCAGCCCGGAGCCGTTGGTGGAGGGCGTGGACGCGGCGGTGGCTACGGTCCCGTCGAAGGCGTGGTCAAGGTCGTGGGTGATGAAGTTTGAGCTCTTGAGGAGGAGGTAGATGTCGTTTGGCGATGTGCACTTGACCGTGTTCTGGTGTGGCGAGATCCACGCGGCGTCCCTCGGCGAGGACCAGTTCAGCTTTGGTGCGACCTGGCCGCCCAGCTCCTCGATGGTGTCCTTGATCTTCTGGTGCAGCTCCGGGAAACGCTCGTTCGGGGGAAGCCGTGGTGGTGCTGGGTCTTCATCGTCGTCTTCCGAGTCCGAGTCCTGCTCAGGCCCGTCCGGGCGAGGAGGGGCGAATGCATTCGATGTGGGCTCCCAGTCGTCGTCGTCATCATCTGCTGCTGCGGATGGATCATCACTCGCCAGCATGATGCCGTCCTCGCGTATGTATTCAATGAACTCTGAAGGCAGCTTGATGATGCGGGAGCGGGTGCATGATGTGCGGTATCTGAGGTCGCATTAGACGTGATCGGTGATGCATGAAAGGGCAAGTGAACGAGGCCCAGTGAGATGAGATGCAACTTACTTGGGAAACCAGTAGTCATAAGAGCAGTGCAGGATATGATCCCTCGTGACCGGCGGGAAGACGACGTTTGAGTCTGCAGCCACAGTGGCAGCGACTGCAGCAGCAGGTTGCTCTGGACTGTCGAATGTCGGCATGTCGTACTCTGATGAAGTTGTTCGGGATTTGCTTCTGGCGGGCAGAACGAACTGCAACAAACAGAAAATAGATCTGCCCTTGACGGAAAAGGCACTTGAGAAAATGGGAAATGCGGGGTCTTGTCTAAATACGAATAAATAACAGATCAAGAAACAGAAGAATAGAACAACGGGTATGAGGTGAAACGGGTGTTGTTGACTCACAGTTGAATTCTTTGTGACTCTTATTCGTCCTCGATAAAAGTCGCCGAAGGGTCCATCAGCAGAGCATGCCCAGCACCTGCATTGCAAAACGTCAGAGGCGGCCCCGCCAATTGCCGCCCAAATTCCATCCCGCCCCAGCACAGAGACCCCTGCAAGTCATGTAGACCGCCACACCGCCTTCCCAAAACACCCTATCGTCAACCCATATCAGGTACGACCCTCAAATCCCCCAAAAGCAAAGCAGAGCAGGGCAACTCTAAACCAACATCACCACATCGAACCACATCAACCAGCGCTCCTCCCAACCACACTTTGTCCACCGAGCCGATACAAAAGCCAACCACATTGAAACGAAGGAGGGAAAAGAGAAAAAAAAAAGAACACAGAAAGAGACACCCAAAACAAACCCAACATGTCCGACAACGTAGGCCTCTCCACCCCACGAGGCAGCGGGACCTCAGGCTACGTGCAACGAAACCTAGCACACATCCGGCCGCGCGACAGCGGCGCGCCCTACCCACCCCCGCGCGACTCGGCCGACGCGCCCCGGCACAGGCAGCGGCAGCCGGACCGCGGCATCCTGGAGCACGACCGCAAGCGCGCCGTCGAGGTCAAGGTGCTGGAGCTGCGGGACGAGCTCGAGGAGGGGGGCGAGGGGCTGGGCGAGGACGAGATCGACGAGCGGTGCGCGGCGCTGCGGGAGAGGCTGCTCGCCGAGGGCCAGGCGCGAGGGGGTGGTGGTGGCGGCGGGGGCCCGGACAGGAAGAAGGGGCCTGGGCTTAAGATGCACCAGGTCCACGAGATGGCGGACCAGAAGATCCGGGAGAGTGAGCGGCTTAGGAGGGCGCTTAAGATTGGCCGGGACTACGAGGAGGGGTCGCACTGGAAGAGGCAGGAGGAGAGGGCGCTCAAGGCGGAGAAGGCGGATGCGGAAGGGGGTGACAGGCCGAGGGACAGGCGGGACTGAAGGGGAAAGGAAAGTTTTTACAAAGCGCTTGTATGGGTATCTCGGTCGGTCAATTCACGGGTGGGACATGCGGCACGGCACGGCGAGAGGCGTTATGGGCGTTGCTATTCAAAATATCACTGATGTGTGCATGGGCTTGTGGCCCCTCATAATGCTGGTATTCTACAATACATCTGCTTCTCTTGATTATTTCATTCATGTTGCCAACACTTGTAAATGCTGTCGCGAGACCTATCTGGTTGGAAGTCAAACTATGATGCTCCTTACGCCCTCCCCCTCCGCCCATCTTTGACCCACGGTCTGTAAACACCCGAATCACCCAGGACCTTGCCCACGACGGTGCCTGCCCAGCCTGCCCGATCTTCCCTGCCCTTTCAACCACATACGACAACGCAGCTCCTATCCTAATGCAGTGGCAGGCCCTTGAGCCTTGACTGCAGGATATCCAGCTCCAGAAGCAGTGCCTGCCCGCCCTGGTCGTCCCCCTCGCTCTTTATCCGCTCCTCCAGCTTCTGCGCCGCGGCCTGCAGCGGCTCGACGTACCGCTGCTCGACGGCCGCGCCCATAGCCCCGGGTACGACCTCCTTGCATACGTCCGACGAGAACAGGAAGTAGGCAAAGTTGGCCGCCTGGATCAGGAACGCCGAGTTCTCGGTCCAGTACTCGAGCAGCGTCTCCGTGTTGGCCTTTTCGAGCGCCGACACAAGGTTCGGGAAGATGGCGTACTGCAGCTGCTCTATGCACTGCGTCGTCGCGAAGATGTTGCCCTGCTGGCTGGCGCTGGAGCTGGCGCCGGCGCCGCGCTCCTTGCCCTTGGTGGAGGCCTTGTTGGCGCTTATGAGCTCTTCGCGCAGCCACGTCAAGGCGCAGGCCTTGAGTGAGGCGAAGGGCGCGTTCTCCAGCAGGTCCTCGAGGATCTTGAGGCGGTCCGCGTCGTCTGGGTCGTCGTGAAGGACCAGGCCCGCCAGCGTGACGGCGGCGTTGCGCACGTGTATTGACGGGTGGAACACGGCGCAGAGGGTCAGGGCGTGGTGGTAGGACATGAAGTTGGGCTCGTCCTTGGCGTCCTTTGCCGCGTCCGGGGAGATGAGCTTGTTCTCCTCGAGCCAGAGGCCGAGGACCAGCATCGCCTCGATTGTCGCGGGGTGCTCGAGGATCTGCGACTGGGGCGTCTCGCCCAGGAAGTTCTCGAGGAGCGTGAGGTGGTCTGGGAACAGGTGCATTTCGGGAGTAGGCGCGTCGGCGTCGAAGACGGTTGATGAGAAGACCCAGTAGGCCATTAGACATATCATGCCGCCGGTTGAGAGGTCAATGTCTGTCGCGTTGGACGCCTCTTCGATATTTGTCAGGGGTGTCCTATTGACTGGCTCGTTGCAGATGTCATGAATGATGGACCTGGGGCACTTGGATAGGCCAAGATCCCGTGTGAGTGCCTGTGGCAGAGTGTGAGCAAGATGGTCTGAGAATGGGGCTGCGAAGGATACGCAAGACGGTCAGTCACTCACCACCAGCTTCCCGACCATGGCATCTCTATTTGACAGCTCCTGGTCCTCCCTAAAGGCCTGCGTGGCTGTTTTCCTACCGGGGACTATCTTGTCTGGGCTGTAAAACTCCAGCAGCCGCCTGGACCAGGACATGTCATTGGCACCAACATACGACTCTAGCACGCAGCTCGTGAAGGACAGCAGCAGGCGCCTCTGGATCTCATCCTCGTCTAGTGAGTCTCCCTCCTGGTCGGCCTCGGGGTCCGGAGCATTCTTGGAGGCGTCACCGTCATGATCCGGGTTGGCAACGTTGACGCTGGACTTCCTCTGAGGCAGGGGCGGGCGTGCCCTCTGGCCGGACAGGGAGTGGACGAGGTTGAGGATGGAGGCGGTCTGCTCCTGGTTGGGCTGGTAGGTCTTGTAGATGGTGAGCAGGCTGGAGGCGAGGAAGCGCGAGGGGTACTTTGTCTTGATGCGCTTGTGCAGGATGGCGAGCATGCCCAGCAGGGTGATGAAGCGGCGGTTTGCCTCTTGTATTGAGATGGGCTGCTGTTTCCCCTTGGCCTCGTCGCCGTCGTCCAGGGTCAGGTCCTCGGGAGTGTCCTTCTCTGCGGGCACCTGAAGTGCCTCGAGCACCTCGAGGACCTTGATGATGCACTCGCGGGGATTGCCGAGACGAGCAACGGTCTCTAAGACCTTCTCCGACCCCGGTACCGGGGCCAGCTTGTCGACAAGGTCCCAGCCTATTTCCGAGGTGAGACTTGCATCTTGCAGAATCTCATCGAGGGTGGGCAGGATGTCTGGGGAGAGGAACTGCTCGATGAGAGTGAGGTAGGTGAAGTTGTCTGTCGCCGGGGGCCGCGACTCCTTGAGCGCCTGGATGGCCTTTGCGGTGTCTCCCATGGCGAGCAGAGTTGGGGATGCAGTCAGGTCGATAAGTAGAGACTATCAGGTGAGTTCGGTGAATGGAGTCGAACTGGAGATAGGTACCGTTGCAGCGAGTGAGGAACTGAACTGGGGTTTCGATGAGACGAGATGGGATGAGATGCTTGTTGCTAGCTGCTTCACACAGTCGATGCTAGGTGCTTGGCTTTGCTGGCCTGGGCTGGTCTGGTCTGGAAGAGACGCAAGCGCCTGCAGGTGCAATGCAGATGGCAACCCCGCAGTGAGCTGGACTAAAATGGACCTTCCCTTCCCGGAGCGAGGCTCTTTGGCGGGGCAGGAAGGTAGCTCTCCACAGAACCGGTACTGTAGATACCAGGTATGTGGGACCTGGTACCTCTATGACGCCATACCCAGCACAGAAAGGACTGTCACCATCCGTCTCGCTGACATGGTTTCGGCTTGAAACATTTGAGCCGACACACGACACCAGCTGCACGTTGGCCCGTTGGATCTTGGCGCTGCCTCACTCGAGTCCATGTTCATGTATATGTTTACCGTCAAACGCTGTCAACCGCCAACTCCAAACCAACAAGACCAAGAGAGTGAAAAAATGAGAATGAAAATCCAGACAGTCCAGCCACCTATCACAAGTCGTCGTCCTCGTCGGCAGCCTCAGTGCCTGCCACCGGCCTCATCGCCCCCCAGCTCATCCTCTTGCTGGTCCTGAGCATCCAGCTCCAGTGCGCCCACGGGTTGTCGGCGAGCTTGGTCATCTCGGTGACGTCCCTGTCCCTGGGCCCCGCGCTGGCGAGCCCCGCCTCGATGGCCAGGCGCGCGTACCGCACCGCCTGCCACGGCTCGCCGACGCCGTTCCACTCGATGGCCGCGAACGTGTACGCCTCGTAGATGCTGCCGCTGAGCCGCTCCTGCTCGTACAGGCTCACCATCAGGTCCGCCATGTGCGGCGTCGCCGACGACCCGGGCGTGTAGTCCTCCAGCTGCCGCCGGATCCGCTTGATCTGCCGGATCCGCTCGTCCGACGCCGCCGCCATCTGCGACCGCTGCGTGCACAGCGAGCACGAGCACTTGAACCCCCACACCCGGGAGAGCTTCTCTTGCCGCTTGGCTCTCGTGCGGATCGGGCTGTTCAGGTGGAAGGTCTCTCGTTAGCCGTGGCCATGGGTACAGGCATCTCTGTCAGGTGTTGTATTGATAGGTAGGGCAAGCTTACTCCATGTAGGTCAGACTGATCTCCTCACCGATCTGGATCGGCCGCGTGGCGTGTACGTGCTGCGCCAGTGTCTCCGGGTCGAAGTAGTAATCTGCGTTCGGCCGGCAGTCGTGGTTGAACCGCGAGACTATTTCCACTGGTTAGCCACGGCACTGAGGAACGGGACGGGTGAGACCATGGACCGACTTTCAGGGAACACAACGTAGAGCCCATTGGTGTTCTCATCATCCACGTCGACGTCGAACGCGTTGGTCCGCAGGATCTTCTCCACCCTCTCGACGTAGCCGGTCGCGCCGTCGTGCGTCGACAGGTTAAGGAACCGCCCGCGCAGCTCCGACGGCAGGTAGTCGACGGCCTCGGCCTGCAGCCGGTGCATGTCGGCCTCGGGCAGCTCGTCGAACATGGCGTAGTCGATGACGACGGCCGGCGTGAAGGTCATGATGTGGTCGCCGCGCTGGAACGGCTGCGTCGCCACCACCCCCATGTCCTTTCCCGGCACGTGCACCATCTTGAACTTGGACAGCTCCGGGTTCTCGTCGTGGTTCTCGTGCGCCAGCGCTTCCGGGTCCGTGAAGCCCGGCAGGTTCGCTATGTAGTCGGCCCGGTCCGGGCTCGTGAGCACCGCCATGCCCCGGCCGTTGGCAAAGGTCGAGCTCACGAAGATGCAGTACTCTGCCGTGCCGTTGGCCGTGCACGACGCCGCCCTCGTCCATGCCCGCTTGGCCGGGCTGTGGCTGTCCCCCGGGAGGTACTTGGTAATGAGCGTGTCGTTGGAGCACACCGGCGTTGAGAGCAGGGGGAAAGAGCGTGATAATGGGGAATGACAAAGGCCGGCTTTGTTGACGGACGAAACCTCGTGGGCGAGCGCCACGGACGCTACGCATAGCGCGAGCCAGTTGAGTAGAGCCATGATGCCGTGGAGTTTTCGCGACTCACGATGTAGAGGCGGTATGTACAAGAAGGGAATTACGAATGAAGCAGTACATCAGTCGTGCGCCATGGAAGAGATAAAGTTCCAGCTTTGTTCACCTCACCGGAGAGAAGCGACCATGGCCTGTGGGATTCACGGACAGAGTGGCCACAGAGTGAGACGGAGCACAAAAGGCCATTGCGCCAAACGAGCAGACCCTTCCTGTTCTTCCACGAAGCTACCCTGCGTTGCGACCCCAATGCCGGGTGAGACGAATGGGACGACGCCGCTTGGATGTTTCATCAACGGTGCGGAGGATCGATAAGGTGCTTGAAACAGCCGGATAAGGCACGCAGCCAGCGATCTCAAACGCGCACCACCGGCCCCCCGAGGAGCCACCCAGGTGCCAGCCAGCCAGCCAGCGGGGGCAAAAATAGGAACGGGCCCGGTTAATAGACTACACAGCAATGGGTGGAGGGAGGACTGCGGGCCCCGGGCCCCTGGGGCAGTGGCCCGTCAGCAGGGGGCCTCGACCTAGAACTTTTACCCACGACCCTGGCCCTCGGAACTGTCTGTCACTGGCAGGCCTTGGCCCGGGGCGGCGCTAGTATCAAGCTCGTTACAGAACTACGACACAGGGCGGAACCCAAGACAGGAACAAGACGAGGTAACACGCGCAAGGTCGGGCACGGGCTTGGGGTTCTTGACATGTCTTGGCGTTGGGGAACAGGGGCGCTCAGAGGTGGACAGTCAGCTGCAGCTTGGACTTTTATTCTTCTGTATAATTATCAGAAATACAATGTTCACGTCATTTGCACTTCTTGTATAATTGCCTAGGTACGTCGGCTCCTGCTGGGGCAATTGCTAAAGGATTTTTGTTGTACGAACCAACAACTTTATGGTGACAATAACGTGCCTAGATGACATGACAGTATCATTTGGTCCATCATAGCCAGATATTGATAATACTTTGAGGCTTTCGTCTTCAAAACGACCACATAGCTCTATTACGGCGGCATCATTTCTTCTGGCCCTCATACTGCAGGGCAAGCCACAAACAGGCAAGCTGATATATGCGAGTATGCTACATTCATGTAAAAACGACTAGACCCGGGCATTGTCTATGGATCAAGAGGATGGGAAAGCTGGATAGGTATACAAGCATCTTTAGCGTTTCATCGTCCTAACCAAAGGCCAACATAAAGACTGATCACACTCCGATCAACGGAGTTGCGTCCCTGTACTGCGGCCCTCGGGACCGGCACAGCCCTCCTGGTCATATTTTGGCACTGTTCAAGAGAATAAACTATAACACCCAATATGTGCCTCGTGGAAAGGCAGGATCAGGTGTGGGTGAAGAGACTGAATTCCGCTCTTTGTCGGAGTTGATGTCTTCACGTAGGAGTGGGTCAGTAACATGACTTCGCCCTTGTTGAGCTTCATCCGATGAAGCCTTTCGTGGGTCTAGCTTCGTGGCTAAGATGATGAAATGTCTTGGTAACATCGCTACGACTATTGTGATTGCCACAAAGGAGTCGAGTTGATAGTTGTAGGATTGCATTTGGGCAAAAAGGATTCTGTTCAGGTGATAGGTTGCGTGGGCGTGGGCATCAATAGACTGCGAAGAGTCAAGGGAGAAGGACTCTGTTGTAAGGACCGTCATGATCAGCCAGTTCTTTTCTGCTTCATCGCTCAACAATAGCCCCAGAGTCCTCCGCATCAGTTGAACCATTCTTCAGACCAGCTTCTTCCAGGCAACCTCATTAGCAAGCATGTCCTCTCCAAGGGGAGTCTTACATCCCGTCTGGCAGTGCCGCATTGAAACATCACTAACGGAGTGCCACCACTTCTTGAGCGTTATGGCTTTCACTATCATGGGAACCAACGCCGCTGCGGCAGACCAGCCCAAGACCGGCCTGGCTGAGCGTGCTTGCTTCTGCAAGTAAGTCTCTAAACTATGACTCCCTCGTTGAACTGACTCATTGCTGCCAGTAATATCCAGCCACGGAGATGGGTCTTAGGTTCTATGTCTTCGTTATGGCGGCTGAGGTCGGTGCACCGCCAGCTGCATTCCAGAGCACACCTACGGTAAGACGACCTATGCGATTTGCATCAATGACTGCCACAGCTCGGGCCAAGATATTAACGGCTACGGATGTGGCAATCAATAGGGGTTACGGTGAGTGAGATTTCCGCACGGCTGTGAGAACGTGCCCTCTGAGCTCTTTTGCAGTGTCATCTTCTGGCCACAAGTGTCCACTTTGAAAATCAACGTAGTACATTTGCCAGACCAAGTCATATTGTCCACAGTAGGGCTTACAAGTCGATTTCGTAGGCCCTACCTTGTTGGTGGGCATTGTGTCCTCGAATGTGGTTGGTTAGCGGCTCTCTCGGCCGTACCAGCTGATGACGCGAAAATATTACAACAAGCGTTTTGACCTGGTCTAAGCCCATTCTGTGACATTTTCACTGTTCTTTAGAGAGATGATTCACTTCACATTGGAGGAAATGGAAAACTTTGTTCGGATTGTCGTGGAGTAATAACCCAGCCTACTGGATACAGAACACACAAAATGGTACTGTTGGGATGTCACATTCAAATTTCTGAAAGGCATCTTCCAGCAGGGAGAGATATGCAACTCATTAGTGGTCGATCACATTATCCAAGATACACACAGAACGTCAGCAGCGGTGAATCCATCTATCCACTGGATTGCCGTGCTTCGGCTATTCACCGACTTCGCACATGAACATTCGACAGACTCGGCTCTGCCCGAGCTTCCCACAAGTCCTGCTGCACACAATATGACTGTTGAAAGTCGGGGATGCAAAAGATGGCGCTGCTAGCATGATATTGGACAACTTTCAGGGCCTCAGTCTGACTACACTATCGACTCAAGAAGACGGGGTCCAACTTGCTATGCAGTCAGCTTACAGAGCCTGCACACTTCTCTTAACGCGGGGTTCATAACAAGAGAAATTCGCGAGAAAATATCCGAAGAAGATACATCCTACTGAGACTACGGATTTGATTTGACCGAGTCTCGCAACTGACGAGGCCGGTGGCTGGAACTCGGCGGTCGAGTCCAGCGCATACTTCTTGAGAACATTCGGCGCAGCAGGCGCTCGCACGGCTTAGATGGCCCTATTATGCACGGATGTGTCAAAAAAGCAGTCCAGCCACATCTAGAAATTTAAAACTCTTTTTACTTGTTGTTTCTGAAAAATTCTGACACTAGATGAGGCTCTGTATGTGCGTGGAGTGAGTCATCAGGGCTCTCAAGCCTTCTCTGGTAAAAGTTCCCCCACTGATATCAGCAGCCATTATTTCTGTGTAGTACGGAATAAGGCGCAGTCCGCATTAACGGTGTTGGCCGTGATTGGGCCAGAGGGACTGCAGAGACCCAAGATGATATCAACCCCTTTCTCGGGGTGCAGGACCCCTGCCAAATCCATGCGTCACTGGGTGGATGTAAGCTCAAAAGGGCCCTTGGCGGCAGCTCAAGCCTGACGAATATTTTTCTTCATTGCAGCTGGAGCCTACTTCTCGCAGCATATCCGCCACATTCCTATCACATCCTGTCCTAAAGCTCGCCCGTTCCGTGTTACTTTGCACTGCAAGACGTTGGTGCACTGCCACCTCGGTACCGGTTGTCCCTATGATTGGTCGCAGCGTACTCAAGTGATGACTAGTAGCCCCGGCATGAGTCAATTTCAGCCCTTCAACGATGAGATGGAGCCCACCCTATTATCAAACCCCGAAAAGAAAGAGTACCGTGCCTATGTTACTCGGCCAAAGATGGCTTTTAAATACTTGGGCGTGCCGACGGGAGTGTCCGCTGCCAAAGAGGGATTTTCTATAATCAATCCCTGTCTTCGACTCCCCGACACCCGGCAAAATGCTCACCCGCGTTAGGGCTTGCGAAGCCCTCCACTACGCCTGTGCCCTAAGCATCTTCTTCCTCTTGTCGATCTCGAAATGTTCTCGACGTAGCAGCAAAGCCAAGACGGAGCCATACACGCCACCACTAGTGCCCCACCGTTCAACATCATTAACACTTCTACTTCTTGCGATTATCACTACGTATCTGGGCGAAGTTGTTATCGCTGGTTTTAAGAGAGATTCTCTCGACAATGAAACACCGCACGGAATTCATCTCATTCTGTCTTTGACTGCCTGGTTCATTATTTGGTTTTCGTCAAATCACTCCCGGCATCTTCTTTGGGGAGCATCCGCCACCACTTTTCTTTTCGAAATCCCATTGCTCGTTCTAGCCATTCTGAATGGGTTCGCATCGCCTTTAGCGATCGCCAGCGTTAGCATCCAAGCGGCCAGGCTTTTGGCGATATTGCTTCTAGTTTTAGCAGACGTCAGCCGCCAGCTTGCCACACGACCACGGCTTGACGCGGAGGAAAGCCAACCTTTTCTTCGCGCACAGCCAGAGACTGGCGAGAACGGATATGGCAGTGTGCCGTACCGTGACGACACCGACACGGAGGTCGCCAGTCAGGACACCGCTCGCGATTTCAGTGAGAATGACAATGACGACGACGAAGATGATGAAGATGGCGGCGCCAGTGCCAGGCGACGACGAGCAAAACGCCTGCAAGAGACCGGCGGCTGGTTGGGCTATCTCAAAGACTTTGCCATCTTCATTCCTTATATAATCCCGAAGAAGGATCGCAAGGTCCAATTCTGCCTTTTCCTCTGCCTCGCCTGTCTGGCTGGCAAGAGAGCGCTCAACATCCTGATCCCGGCTCAACTTGGCATCATCACCAATATGATCCTCGAGAGGCAGGCCCCTTACGGTGCACTATTCGTATGGCTACTTCTGACGCTACTCAACGACGACGCGGGTCTGGGCCTGGTTGAAGCACTTGCCAAGATCCCCGTCAAGCAGTTCTCGTATCGGCAGCTCAGCAACGCAGCTTTCAACCACGTCATGAGCCTCTCGATGGAGTTTCACTCCGAGAGAGACTCTGCAGAAGTCATGAAGGCCATCGAGCAGGGAGAGTCCCTGGCCAACCTCCTGGAAACCGCAGTCATCGACATCCTGCCCACAGTCGTCGACCTCATCGTTGCCTTCTGTCTGCTTTACACCAAGTTCAACATCTATGTCGGCCTCACCATGCTCATCGCTGCAGGGGCGCTCATGTCGATGGAAGTCTACACCTCCAAGGTGAACATCCAAAACCGTCGCGTATCGAGCAAGGCCGAAAGAGAAGAGGCGCGGGTCTTGCACCAGGCAATTCAGGGATGGCAGACCGTCAGCTACTTCAACATGTTCGGCTTCGAGAGGCGGCGCTTCGCGGGAGCCGTAGACTCCCAGCTTGCAGCCAGCCGCACATACGCCGTCCGGGACGCCTTTGTCCAAGCGCTGCTCGAGATGACGGTACCGCTCACGTTCTTCACCATTGCCGGCCTGATCTTGTATGAGATCTTCAACGGGCGATCTACCCCCGGCGACTTTGTGTTTTTCATCCAGTACTGGGAAACGCTCATCTGGCCGATAAAGTTCCTCACTCACAACTACCGATACCTGATGACGGACCTGGTCGATGCGGAGAAGCTGCTCAACCTGCTGCAGACCAAGTCGACAATCGTTGAAAAGGAGAACGCCACGGAACTGCACAACATCAAGGGCCACGTCGAGTTTGAGAACGTCGGATTCTCTTATGACCCCCGAAGGCCAACGCTCCGCAACTTGAGCGTCTCAGCCGCCCCGGGGCAGACCGTCGCTCTGGTCGGCGAGACGGGAGCCGGCAAGTCCTCAACCATAAAGCTCCTGCTGCGCTTCTACGACGTCACCTCCGGCCGCATCACCATCGACGGCCACGACATCCGAGACGTGACGCTCAGCTCGCTCCGGGAGGCCCTCGGGGTCGTGCCGCAGGACCCCCTGCTCTTCAACGCAACCGTCATGGAGAACCTGCGGTACGCGGCGCCGGACGCGACCGACGAGGACATCTTCGAGGCCTGCCGCGCCGCCGCCATCCACGACAGGATCCTCACGTTCGCGGACGGCTACGGGAGCCGCGTCGGCGAGCAGGGCGTCAAGCTGTCGGGCGGAGAGATCCAGCGCCTGGCCATCGCGAGGGTGTTCCTGAAGGACCCGCCCGTGCTCATCCTGGACGAGGCCACGAGTGCGGTTGATACGGTGACGGAGGCGAGTATCCAGGAGGCGTTGGACAAGCTGAAGCATGGGAGGACGACGTTTGTCATTGCGCATAGGCTTTCTACGGTTGTGCGTGCGGATCAGATAGTTGTCCTTCATAATGGTGAGGTTGCGGAGCGTGGAACGCATGAGGAGTTACTGACGTTGGGAGGAAGATACTGTGACTTGTGGACGAGACAAATCGGAGGTGCGGTCGGAGAAAAGTCCTTTCATTAGATAGTTTCACTTGGATTCATGATTAAATATAGATTTGCATTTCTTTTCGGAAGCCGTATTTGAGAGATGCCCATATTGGAGAGGGCAGCTTCGGGACTTTGGGTGTCAGTCGGCTCCCTTCGTTATCCTCGCCATGGCTTCCTAGCAACGTGGAAACACGAGAATCAAGGACCCCGTGTACCAGATCCTCTCTAGCTCAAGGTTCTCGCAATCCTTCTATCATGACAGGTACGTGCTTCTACAATCAAACACAACAATTAATCACTTCTGGACCAAGAGCTCAGCATCCCGGCGCCCAGAGGACTCAACACGCCATGTCCTCCCAGCCACCTCAGGCCGCGGCACAAAAACAACCTCGATATCATCATCAGGCTGCTCCACAGCCTCAGCCTGCGAAGACTTAGCTGTCGACGGGTCATTCCACTCTCCATCCGCAGGGTGAACGTCAAAACGAAGCAGAAGCATCGCCGCCAGGAGCAGGATCTCGCCCGTGGCGAAGTGCCGGCCGGGGCACAGCGTCGTGCCCCCGCCAAAGCCCCGGAACGCGACGGGGTTCGGCCGCGGCCGGCCCTGCTGCTTGAGGAAGCGCCCGTGGTCGAACTCGCCCACGTCGGGGCCCCACACGTCGGGGTTGCTGTGCTGCGCCCGGGCGGACATCATCACCAGGCCGCCCTTGCGGAGGCGGTACGCGCGGCCGCTGCCTGCCTGCAGCGTGCAGTCCTCGCGGACGACGCGGACCGAGTTGGCCATGCCGTGGTAGCGGAAGACCTCGTGGTAGGTGGAGAGTAGGGTCGGGCACGAGGCGAGGACGAGGCTGAGGTCGAGCACGGATTCGGCTGTTCCGTCGTTGTCGCTGGGCCGGACTGCCTGGTTGACTTCTTGTCTGCATTCTTCTAGAGTTTCTGGGTCGCTGAAGATGCGGTAGATCACCCAGAAGGCGGTAGGGATGGTGTTTGCCACGTTGTTGAAGACGGTGCCGACCAACAGCCGGGGTATGTCGTGCTCCGGTATCTCCTGCCTGATGCAGTGCTCTGTAAATTTCTGGATGTAGGCGGATCCTTGCTTATAACTGCCGTTGGTGTAGTATTTCGTGAACGCCTTGACTAGATGTTCCCGGCCTTGCATAGCTTCTCCGAAGAAGATGCTTTGTGGAAGGACATCTAGCATGATGTACATCAATGCTGGGTGAAATTTGCTACAAACAGGTCAGACCATAACACAACGCACCGTTGTGAGTTGTGAGACTTACGACCAGGCCTCGAGGCTACGGCTTTCTCTCATCGGGTTGGCAGAGCCATATATTGCCTCCGTGGTCGCCTGCATGACCAGCCTGCCGATCCAGTCGTACATGTTGACAGTCGTCGGCGAGGATAGCTGCCTCAGTGCCTTGTCGAAGACCTCGAATGCCCTGGTGTTCAGGGCGTCCAATGCCGGCCCGCTACTCATGGTGGGGTGAGTGGCCTTGACCATGGCACTCATGAAGCCCTTCTCGGTAACCATGTCGCTCTCCATGATGGCGAGGGCCTCTTTGCTTGCGTCCATGGCCGCTTTCGCGGCTTTAACTTGTATCGGTGCGAAGATCAGTGTCCGCCATTGGCGCTGTACCACGGGGATGAGCTCCAACGAGTTGATCACGTAGATGCGGGCGCCGGGGATCCTAAGGGTATATATTGGCAGGTCTCGGTGTTGCTCCCGCATGTGTGCGTAGAAGTCTTTGCTCCATTGGATCACTATTTCACTGTCAGCCAAGAGCTTGGACTCTTTGTGATGGAGTACGCAAAACCAAGAAGCAGACAAAGGTGAGGAAACATGGTAAATGATAGAAGCTTTCTCGAAGCCGAGCAAAGTTTACAGCTTCAAGTTGAAGTTGAATATTACTCAACTAAGATGATCGCCCAAGACGACTCAAGAAGCCTGAGGCCCCGCCTCGGGCACTTACTGCCTAGTATAGGACTGACGAATGGCACAGAGGTCAACATCAATGGAGGCTCATCTCTGCCATGCGTGAAGTGCAAGAGACTCCAAAGAAAGACATAAACTGCCGCGGCTCCGCACAGGGCCGTCGCAACTGCTGCACTGATGTTCGCTGCTGGCATATTGACGTAGGCTCAATCAAGGTTGGAAAGGAATGACCGAGAGCGCAGAGACTGATGCAAATTCTCACAAGCTGGGCTGCTTGGTTCGATTTGAATAGCAGATGCAGGAAGGCCAACCAACTCCTTCTAAACTGTTGGCTGCTAGCGCTGGGTGGTCACCATGACTAATCGAGGTGGAGGGGCACAAGGAGCAAAGGATTCCATGCAATCTCAAAAAAACAAGGCCCACCCTACTACAGACAATGCAATCCTGAAGCCCTGGTGTAAATTAACTTTTCAGCTGGTCGGCCTCCATGTCACAATCCTTGAATGCAACGACGGTTGCCTTAGCAGTTCAAGGTTATAGTGCAAACCTCGAGCAGCTAATAGATAGAAATAAACGGGGTTTGCCGTACGGGGTGGGGCGTATGTTTGTTTCATGCCTCTTCACCTGATTTTGCTTTGCCATTCGCGTACCTCCGCCACAAAGACGTCTGGTACCTCCCACGCCGCGAAGTGGCCGCCTCTCTCCGTCTCGTTCCAATACACGATATTCTTGTAGTAACGTTCGCACCATTCCTTTGGTGCATAGCTATTATCGCCACCGAACCAACTCACACCAACCGGTATGTCTATCGGCCATGCGGTCGAGTCGGGCTTGCACTCCCAATAGTAACGAGCAGACGACGTGCCGGAATTGGAGAGCCAGTACAACATGATTATGTCGAGCATCTCGTCTTTGCTAAATACCGTCTCCACATTGCCATCGTGATGAGACCAGTCTCTGAACTTTTCATAAATCCACGCCGCCTGTGCGACCGGTGAGTCTGCAAGCCCGTAGCCGATGGTCTGTGGTCTCGTTGATTGCTGGAGGGAGTATCCGCGGTGCCCAGCATCCCGACGGCCGTCCAGATACATGGCTCGTTCCTCGCCCTTTGTATCGTGGCTTGGAACTTGAATTTCTTTCTGCAGAAGAGATTAGCATGTAACTTACTGAGGCTGGTGAGGGCAGGAATTGCCTTGGGTTCGAAGAAGATGGAATTCAAATGAACGCTCTTCAATCCTTTCGGTGCTTGATGACCCAGACTTGCGGCCACGTGAGCTCCCCAGTCGCCGCCTTGAGCGGCCCATCCGCTGTCTGCATAGCCCAAACGCTGCATCAATTCTGCCCATGCACGAGCGGTGCGATGGTAATCCCATCCAGTCTCCGTCGGCTTCCCAGAAAAGGCATAGCCCGGAAGTGCTGGGATGACGAGGTGGAAGGCATCTTCAGGAGAGCCGCCGTGGGATTCTGGGTCAACGAAGTTGTCGATTACGTGTCTGAATTCCAGGACCGAGCCAGGCCAACCATGTGTGAGCAGGAGAGGTAGCGCATTCTCGTGCTTTGACCGAATATGCAGGAAGTAAAATTCCACCCCATCAATAGTCGTCGTGAACTGAGGATATGAATTAAAAAGCGCTTCGCATCGTCGCCAATCGTATTCTGTCTGCCAGTACTCGCAAAGCTCTCGAATCGCTGCGAGCGGGACACCTTGAGACCAATCAGTGACTGTCTCCTTGTCTGGCCAGCGGGTTAAACGAAGACGCGTTTGCAAGTCGTCAAGAATAGACTGGGCGATGGAAAGCTTGAAAGGGTGGATGGAACTGGGTGTTGGCAAGGCCATTATTTGGAAGGGTGTTTCAGAAATTGGCCCAGCTTTTGAAAGCCCCTTTTGTCCTCGACGCACGGAAATGCTGAAAATGCCCAGAAAATCAAACAGATGTGACGATACGTAAGCGAACATCACTTTGCGAGGCAGAGCTGAGTATTATAGTGTAGCGTTTAGTCCCTCGACGTCATTTCCTTAAACGATTTATAATCACCTCTTGGCGGCGAGTGAACCTCCCACGCCCTTCGTGATCTAACTCAGGGCGAACCCCCCGACTTGTTTCTGCTACTACGATTGAGCTCTGTGCACGAAATTTAGTAGTCATTGCTTGCGATGCTTATCTTTCTCAAGTATGAAATTGCCAGCATGGAACTGAAGAAATTGGATACTTTCGAATAAGATACTGACAGATGGGCCGTTGACAGTGATATTCCTCAAGCCCCGGTATTTTCGGACCATGCTTCTTAATGAATGCAGGCGTTTCTCCATGAACAGTGCACTGCCAAAGCTAAATATGTCATTGGAACTCTAAGATGAGATCAAACAGCCAATTAAATTATAAGCAGTTGTAGTTACACAGGATCGAGTGGGTGCGGGGTAGCTTGTAGCCTTTGGTAATCGGACCACAAGAGGAGAATATGTCATAAATAACATCCGGTATCACGATGAACTACCTCATCTATCGGGGATTACGCGCCATTTACAACGTCAAAAATCATTCAGAACCAGAGGAAAGACCAAGACCACCGCCAAAAATGACGACTGACAGCGCCACAGAGAAGGTCTTGTCTCCAGCCGGTCTGGCCCACGTCGTTCTACAGACGTCACAATACGAACCCATGGTCGCGTTCTACAAGGCCTTCCTGGGAGCCCACGCAACTTACGAGAATGAGTCTCTCGCTTTCCTGACATATGACGAGGAGCACCATCGGGTGGCCATCATCCACGTGCCTTCAGCCAAACCCAAGGACCCGACGTCGGCTGGCATGGCCCACATGGCCTTCTCGTTCAACACTCTGAAAGACCTCCTGCTAGCTTACCGCCAGAGGAAGGCCCGGGATATCCTGCCGTTCCGGGCCATCAACCACGGCCCCACGACGAGCATGTACTACCAAGACCCTGACGGTAACCAGATTGAGACCCAGGTGGACAACTTTGAGACCGTCGACGAGGCAAACGCGTTCATGAACACACCAGAGTTCGCGGAGAATCCGATCGGTGTCGACTTTGACCCTGAGGATCTGATCAGGAGGGTAGAGAGCGGCGAGGATGAGGCGAGCCTGAGGAAGAGACCCCGCATCGGACCCCGAGGGGTGGGAGGGATACCGGTGCCCCCAAAGCCCGACGTTCGCAAGAGCTATGATCTTGTCCAGGCCTAGAGATATTAGTACTTAATGTGAGTGTAAAATCACTGGAACACTGGTCAATCATCTATTGGGCTGAATCACATCAAGTTGACTAGTCTGCTGTAAAGTGTCTCGGAGGTCATTCATGTCTGAAGGGACGAGAGAGAAAATTTGGGAGTAAGAAATTGCATGTGAGAAAATTGAACGAGGTCTTGTAACCAAAATTGAGAACTGAGTAATAATTTTACAACACTACGGTCCGATTATCTTAGACATGAAGACGAAGGTGACAGATCTGATCAGCTTCCAGCAGTCGATGATGTCTGGCAACCATTGGCATTTTGCGTCATGACACGGGTAGGGAGAGACAAAACAAAACATATGCATTTCAATTGAAGCAAAATAAAAACGATTTGGCTGAAAATTATGAACTCATGCATGCCATAGGCTTCAATCCTTATTTCTTCGCGACTTCCCCTTCCTCGTTGGTCACCACGCTCTCGTTTTCCACCTCCTTGTCAGCCTTTCTCTTCAACAAATGCTCCGGGCACTTGCCGCCTTTGGAGGACTGGTATCCATGGTCATGGACGCCGTCTACATTGCCTGTGTTGGCCGCAAGTGTACCAGCTATTTCGAGACTCAGAGATCAGCCCTTTGCTGGCGTAGACGGGGCGGGGAATGTCCACTGACCTATGGCATTGATGACACCCATGGCCATCTTATCGGCAACCTTCTTGGTTTTCTCGAGCTGTGCGGGCAGCCGCAGTAAGCAAAAAGAATCGCCTATATCAAGCCGGTTCGAATATGGCCACTTACCACTTCAGATTTGGTCATGATTGCGAGGGTGGAGTAGAAAGCTGTCGGTATACTGGAAATCAGAAAGATCGTACAAGACGTCCTTGCTGTATATGTACTGTGGAAAGGCAGGTTCGCTGGAAACTGGTCAGAACAAGTCAATGGACAGAAGAGAAGCACATAAATACCAAATACTCTGGGAACCGGCCCAATGGTTGATTGTCTTGGCTGCTGCGGCACAGCCCTCAGATGACTTTGCCCACCACTCGTGGTCTCCGTCCAGCAATCTTGGCGCCCAGTAACCTAATCGAAAATTCATACCTAATTCAGCCTGAAGGATCTAGTACTCGGCCGCGGCCTAGTAGTGCTTGTCATCGAACGTTTTGGGATGCCATATACACAACAATGACAATATTAATTCTCAGGTTGTACAATAACTCCTAAAGCTTGTGGTCGAAATCTCGGGTGAGTTGCTTGAGAGTGTCGCCAATAAGAATGCATCAAGAGCTGCACTGCCCATGAGAAGTTGCACCACACCGCAACAGTCAGCATAGCCGGGTGGCGCTTTTTCCACATCCCAAGTTCTTACATCATAGATGCCAATCTTGCTGTATTGGTGTCTATGGGGCTGGTTCTGTCACATTGTGCGTTGACTGTGCCACAGATGGACGATCTCAACCCAAGCCTCCCACTAGCTCCCTTTTGGGTCGCCTTCACAAAGAGACCAATGGGGGTCACCCAAAATCATTCAATCCGGCAATTTGCATAGCAACAGCAAAATGATGCTCAGTAAGCTAGAGGCCTTAATCCAGATAGATTCTAGAAGGATCCTCGTCTACCTTGTCCTGTTTCTTCAGCTCAAATATACGGCAAGAAAGTCTCCAAAAAGGAATGCCATCTGGAACGACGACGATGTTTCTCCCTTGCCTCTCAGCATCGAGCAGACTATTTTCCTCCAGCTGCGTATGTGCTATCTAGATGTCTATGCTGTTACTCATGGACCCAACATATTTGATCGCTGGAAGTCTGATCTCCGTGCAAACCTGCTCTGTGATAGGGCAGTTACTAATTATTCAAAGGGGTTGATAAATCCAGAGATTTGAGTACACCTTTGACAGAAGCGGTGAAATCATCTGCTGAGCACCAATTCGTACCCAGTCTTTACAGTATCATGTTTTGCGACTGGGACCATTGCTAAGTTGCAGTTCTGGCCATTGTTGGGGACCGGAGCTGTTGGGGGCACAGTTGGTCCACCTATTTGTCATCAGATTGAAAATATCACTCATGTTTGGTGATGAGACAGGAAAACAAATACATGATAATGCGTTCGGCATCAAGACCTGTGGGCCACGATAAAAATGCTAACTATCTATGTAATCACACGTCCAATGTCACTGGTGGCCTGCTTTTCCATGCGTGTCGAATTCCTATCGTCTTGGAAACGAATGGCATCACGACACAAGCATGACGCTGGCCAACATGATGACGTCGGAGTAGCTTGTCTTCTTTATGTCTTGTCGGCTCTCTGGAGACAATCGAGTTACCATAGTCTCATCCAATGGCTCACAACTATCCAGAAGACTCGATGTTAAACTATGAGATGTTCCCTAGATGGTGATTGCTCTCCCTTGAACTGAACATGATCTAAGTCTTCATTCGGGAGCTACTAGTAGTTGTCAAATAAATGCATAAGAATTTGCGAGTATAATGCTCGGTAGTTGTTGAAGATCAAACAAAACACCAACTGTAGTAGTAGCATTGACAGTAGTGGCGTCCCTATTATCGACCGCCTTCAAGTTCCCTCCCTTCCGATATATTGCTGAGGGGTTCGGACACAGGTGGGGACTAGCGGAGCAGCTGCGTAGGACCCCAAGGGTAACGAGAACTAATTGATGACCGATTCTCAATGAAACATTGGGTGTAATTGATATATTGATGAGGAACTTGGTAGAAATGATATCTTGGTACGTCTTATTTCTCACTTGCGTCGGTCAGACCTCCAAGTCGACCCCGTGGCGTTTGCCGTGGCATGATTTGAGGGGCAGCAGGTTTTGAAAACAGGCATTGGGTGGCTGGGATGTCAGGGCCAACCAACACGATGGAGCAGGGTAAGGGCGCGTGGGACTAAAATAGGACAAACGGGGATCAGGCGGTCACTGGTCTGCTCTGAGCAAGATAAGAGAGGGATTACTCCCTCCTTTTTTCGGCATTCATACTTATTACTCCTGCCCGTCAAGTTCTCCATTCCGTGTTCTCCTCCTCCGATCAGCCATCCTCAAACTTCCTGCGACCATACCAAGACCTTCCGTCCATCGGCCCTGAAGTATAGCTGGAGCTCTTTGACTCGCCAGACTCACCAATCATTGGATCTATTTGCCTCACTACACACAAAATGCCCGAAGTCAACGTTCCACAGCAGCAGCAGCCCATGGAGCTCGCCCCCGCCGACTCCAGTGTTGTTACTCAGCAACCTGTGAGTGCCGTCTTGCCCGTCACCTCTGCTTTCCCTTTCTACCAAGCACCGCTAAAACAGTTGTACTGTAGGATGCACAGGAACAGATGAACACAGACATGAGCCTGCGTGGTGGCTGCGGCGAGACGATCGACTGCTGCGGTATGACTGAGAGCTGTGGCTGCTGCTAAACAGGTCGTCTGTTTCATCTTGATGACTTTACCAGTTGACTAGATGGACGACGGGAATCTATACAGCAAGGGAAGAAGTGCATGGCAACCCTGAAGATGATGGTTGAGACTCGAGAACGTGCAAGTTGAAGCGGTCCCATCTCCGCCCATCTGGAGCTCTCTGTAGATACTTCACAGTCTTAGATGCGGTAGATTATGCTTCAATACGACACCGGAGTCCTAAACCCTCAGACTATGACATAGATCTCATGCTTTATCTCAGCCTAATGTTTGATCGTCAAGTGTACGGCACACACAGAGGAGAAGAACAGACAGAGCCCAAGCAACGAGGATCGGCGGGAGTGGGAAGCCGCCCGAGCCAAGCTCAAACGGCCATGCTTCGCAGGCTTGGCAGGGCTGCCAGAAAGCTTATGCCTCTTAGCGCAAAACATGACGTCAAGAGCGGGCGGCCCCACAGCCCATCGAGCGAATAGAAACGGCAGATCTGATGGTCACTCGGCTGTGCTATACTTGGAAGGGACCCACGGTCCCGGTCTTGGACAGCTCCAGACCATGCCACCCAATGTTTTTCATGCTCCACTCTATCGAGTTAGCGCTCAGGGGGTTTCCTTCTTCCGCCTGTTATCTACCGACGATAGAAAGGTTCTGGCAGCTGGAGAGGCACAACCCAACAATCACGTAGATTATAATGATTACTCTCTCCTCTCGGTTCCCCTAAAGTTACACATGTCCTTGAATGTGCCGCCTGGGGGTTGGTAGCTTGCTTCACAAAGTCTGCACCACCAAGCTCCGAACAGACCAGTCTCTAGCATGACCAGGTAGCTCTGGGCTCACAAGACACCGGTACTAGGGATGCTGATGAGATTCGTCAGTAGGACTGAGCCGATGATGCCGTATATAGGTTAGCAACCCGTGTTTCATTTGTGGTAGTGATTTTTCTTATTATTGACTGTGCTATGGCGGTGCCGAGCCTGGCCAATACCATTTCGTGACAACAAACACAAAGAAATCTAATACAAGCAACAAAGAAAACGCCCTGTTACGGAGCTTGGTACTAATTTAGGATACACCACAATGATCTCTATCTTTCACAATCGTTCTGTTCCAGGGAAATCATGGCTGGGTCATTGTGCTGAGCGTTGGTGAATGGATCTAACATTGCTCTTCATTAGAAGCCATCCACTACAACATTTGAATGATTGGACTGCTTCACTCACAAGAATCTCTTGATCAACTATACTACCTAGGTACAGGTACCAACACACAGCACTGCAACAAATTCAATACCAAGCCAAGTATTCAAACTTCAAAACTATGCAACTAAAGATTCACTCCACTCTCTTCATCCTAGCGGCATTCCTCGTTCCCATCATCCTGGCGAAAGAATGCCCGATATGTTTCGATAACACTGTGCGTGGATGTGACGGCTTGGGGCCAGATACACCTTATTATACGTGTTACAAAACGGCCGCCGGTGTCCACATGGTGTCATCATTTACCTGTGATGGCGGATGCAGACTGACGAATGGTCAGCCTCGCTGTAACAGCGGTAAGCACCGGGACGACATGATCACTTTCCCCATGGACCCAAAGTGCCCTTGGGGACTTAGAGATGTGAACGGAAAGAAGCCGTCTCGGTTTAGGGCATAGTCAACACTCAGGTTATCAAGCTTCTCTGCTCTTAACTTCTTTGCCCTATGCACTCAGGAGGGCAGTACTTTAGGGACAGGCCACAGATACCTGCCAGTGATGGCCGCGGCATTCCGAGATTTTTGGGATTTCGATAGGCTGTTCTACCTGTTGAGCATTTTATTCTGCCAACAAAATCTGATCTATGATCTTGAATCTCAAATTTTCCCTTCTATACTCACTTACGACTTTAAGCCTCTTGTGAATAAGGCATAACTTTACGATAGTCCATTTGCACATGTAGATAGCCACCTTACTAAGTCAATGATACTGCAACATGAACAACTCCGACGCAGACCTTGTTTGCGAGAGAATAAGGGAGATGGAACCCCTGTTGATCAGACCAACTGCCGCTGTCCTTGGTCATGCCGACAAAGCCACACACACAAACCGCTGTCTATGCCGCCGCCCCCGGAAAATTCTTGAACGGTAGTAGTGAATCTAATTTGCAAAGAAAACGGATATTCGCACAGCAAAAAACGGATGCTGCACAGTAAGTCAGCTGACTAAGCAGTTTTAGCTAATCAGAGGCCGCTATTGCATTTCGCCGCACCACCTACCTGCTACCATAGTGCTTTTTACAGCCTTACCCATAGCGCCCACATAACCTCTATTGGTCTTAAGGCGTAGTTGTAAATCGACTACTATATATAGAATTAACTACTGGGGATGTACTTAGCGATAACGGTAGCGAGAAGACGATCCAGGAGGAAATTATCGTCCGTAGGCTGCTATAAGCGATAATGGAGGTACGTTGTAAGCTGTAGTAACGATTTAAGCATTATAGAGCACGTTGGAGGCTTGTGGTAATAATAGAGGTACGTTAAAGGCTTATTGTAGTAGTATGGTAATGATAACTTGTTTTTAGGTGTATTTAGGGGCTTTAAGGCACTTTTTTAGGTCTGTGGGTACTATTGATTTGAGCGATTTAGTGCCCTTGAGTGTGTGTGATAAGCATATTAGTTAGTGTAGTTAAAATAACGCTTTGTAGATAAATTTTGGTGGTGGCCGTTATTTCGTGCACTGGGGCTGCAAAATGGCTGTGCAGTATCCGTTTTTTGCTGTGCGAATATCCGTTTTCTTTGCAAAAACGTTTAATATGAAATGCAAGTGCGCTGAGCGTATCTCACTGCAATTCTGAACACGCGGTATTTTGCAGCTCCAGCCGCAATCGCATTTCTTACGCTCTAGATTAAGCCACACCGGGTTTGTAAGGCATACTGCCTGTGCCAGTAGGTACTTGATGAGAAGCGGTCTCACCACAGCTTGGCCCGAGTCTACTCAATCTCACCATAGTCACCTGTCCGATGGCCCGACCCGCAACTGTCATGCTTGACAACCATCACGTTTGAATTCAGATCTCTCGTGTACATATCCGCCTGTGTCTTTTCCACAATGGGGGGTTGTCTTCTCTAATTTCCTGAAGTCTTGTACATTCCGGTAGTGGCGCGTCAAATTATACTAGAGGTAGTTCGCCCGGGTGATTGATTTATCCGCTAAGCCCTTGGACAAGACCAAGGCCACGAGTATACAGCTGAATGAAATATCTAGTGGATCTCCATGATACTAGGGGATAACACTTAAGTGTTGGTCTCAACCTATTCTGCTAAGATGGAAGTAATTTCGGCCTATATCCAACTGTAGATTGGTATTGTGGGCCATTGTAGGTTGTACCCTAATGTCGCAATGATACTAAAGCGATTGTAAGTACTGGCAAAGACGAACGCTCTGCACAGCCTCAGCCAGGATCAATCATGGATGATAAATTCAAGTGGAAAGGGCTTCAAAGACTCACGGGAACCTCTCGATGAAAATAGCGGCAGGCCTGCTTTACGTCTCCTCGAGGTTTGGAGCCAAGAAAGCAGAAGGAGAAAAGGAGCAGTAAGATATAAATATTTAAGTATCACAGCTCCAACCACTCCTGAGACCGCGCGGCTGCTGGGTTATACTTACTGCACCTCTAATCCTACTATGGTGATAGAAACCCATGCTGGCATAGTTCCTACTCTCTCGATGCACCCTAAAACCAGCATAGCCAAAGCTGAGGTGCAAATAATAACAACAAAAGACATGTCAGTCAATACTAGAGTTCCAAGTAAAGTGAGGGACTGAAAAAGCGCCAATACAAGGCTAGAATCGCTGTCTTCGCGGACATGACTGCTGCCATGAATAGTCGAGAGTTGTGAGCACAGGGATCCAAGAGTATATTAGTTAAGCCATGTGTCTTCGAATGGAATTACCGGACTAATGGTAGTAATACAATAAGCACTGACGCGCAAAATTTACGCAGCCAATTTGCTAGCCGGGAAGTCCCATTGATGAGGGCTACACGGATTGTCGAGAACTGTGAAGGTCACCTGGAACTCAAGGAAGACTCGCATTGGAAGTCAGCTCACTTGTAAAACGTAAAGTTCTCTATTATGAAAGCATTCTGCCTCAATGACGCACCAGGATAGAACTTTCAAAGCAAGCAGACCCCATATTTTACTGATGCGAATCCTCACCAAGTGAATCGTAATGTGGCTATATACTTGCAGTATCTTCTTCGGCGAAGTCGGGGGGCGGGGCCGGATAGTCAATGCAGAGTCCGAGATAACATGTAATTACTCTCTATTCGATTTCACGAGGTATCCGCCCTTCGAGGCTCTCTGCCACATCCCCTAAGAAACTAGTACTTAAGCAGCCCTGTCTTGATAACCATTTATTTGACTTCAATGCTGTCACCTTGAATCACGTACTATTCGGCATCGATGAGTGCGTTGGATTGAAGGGCTGTTGTTGAGATAGACGTCTTGACTCCACTATGATGTCAAGGTTAATCCTTGGACCTCGTTGAGTATCCACACTTTACCACCTGGCATCTTTGCTGTGTCTCGGCTATCTACAAGTTTTCGCGAGGCGAATGCCCAGGTGAATTATCGAAGGAATATGTTGACTATATGGCAGCCCGTCCCAACAACACAAGCCTTCATCCTATTCGAATTCATCCAATTGGGGGGATGCTATTACCTGCGACCTAGGAGCTTCAATCCGCATTCTAACATGATGACCAAAAAGGCATGATGATCTCAAAGCAGACCTCATTTCGGTTGAATTAAGTGGAGATTCTATGGAAATCTTTGTAATGTCTGGCCTTGGCGTAGTGGACATGCATCGGCCCCAGAGCCGGCCAAACATTCCCAAACGGTCCTGCCTTGCCGTGACATCGTCCCCCGAAATGCGATAACTCATAATGAATACATGTTGTGAAGGTACAACGTCTGAATATTGGGATGCCTCTTCCCCGAGGAGATCTTGACTTAGTTGATGGGAAGATAAAAACTTGTGAGTGTGTTCGAGGAGAGGACGAAGACGATCTAATACCCGTCAAGAAGCTAGAAGAACAGACTCCAAGCACCATCTATATCAGAGAGTCTATCAACACTATCAGTCATAAATCAATATGTAAACACAATTTTGCATGCTCCTCGCCTTTCTGAGGCTACAGCACACCCTTGGATGATTCGAGATACTGCGTGCATTAGTGCCGCTGCATGTGTGTGCGTGAGGCTTAGCGGGCTGCGCCCCATGTTGTGTAACGTCAGACAGCTGTGAAATATTAGCTGTGATCTGTCTGCTGCCCGCTCCACTCCGTCAACTGACTCGACGTGCCGTCAGGGTGCGTCCTTAAACATCAAGCACCCATCCGGCCACTCGTATATGTTTGAAATGGACTGGGCTCGTGATGATGCAGTACTGGGTCCAGCCGATTTGAAGCAGGTGTTCAGTTTTGAGCCCAAGGAAACGACAGTGCTACGAGTCCTCGACCAGTATAACGTGAGGAGCATGAAAAGCCGATGAAGATTACTATATTGACATTCATTAGGAGCCATTCCTATGGACTTTGAAAGAAGAAAAGGACTGGGAGGAATGGTTTCGCAAGGTAAATTATTATTCTATTCCTAGGCTATCATTACCTGTCTTCAGTCTTCAATGGACCTGGCTATCCGCTGATCATGACTAGGAGCTCCCGCCAATTGATGGCACGGCATCGGGTTTGGTTCTTATGTGAGGACTAGAAAACGGTGGTACTTGCAGTATACTGACTGGCTTTCCAAAACACAGCATGGCGAAGCGGACTGGTGAGACGGGTCTCACAGGGATACAGAAGGTGAAATCTGATCAGTGGCTACAGTACGTTGATGAGAAAATGGTGAAGAATGGCCACGGTCACAATGACCTGGCTACGTCGCCCCGAGGTACCACAGCAAAAGAATTGAGCGGTGGTTCAAGAAGCCTCAAAGTACTCCCATTCTCCAGGGAGGTCTTTCTACGAATTGCATCCAAATTCTTCATCCATGATTCTGCGGTCAGAACCATTAGCCGAGCAGACATTCCCGTCTTCTCGAGCGCTAATGTGTATATGAGGGGAGAAGAAGGACCAAGATATCCAGCATACGGTAACTATTCATTGATTCTCATAGAACCGTCAACTAGTATCCGTCATTGCAACTCGCAAGACTGATGCAGTCACAGTATACAACTGTCGCACCACCAACTCCTGGGCCATGGACCTTGCATTCACCGCAACATATTTCCCACACTGTGGGCTCACATTTGGTATCCTTTTCGGCTGCCCCTTCTCCATCGAGAAGCAGATTGTGAACAGATTGAGCTATGCTACTACGGAAGTCGCACACCCGCTTCTTATTCCAGGGATTTTTGCGGAGCTCGAAAGAACTCGCCAGGTCTACATCATCGAGTCTGCGATCGACGAAGTAGAGGCACGGATCCTGACGGTGGATTCCAGCCCCGAGGAGATTGATGCCCTGTCGACGTCGGTGAAAGAAGCAGACAATCAGGCAAAACGTGCGCAATGGCTGGATGCGACCTACCTGAGGAATCAGCTAGTCAATTGGAACACGCAGCTCAAGAAACTGGCTAATCACACAGATGAGCTCTCGGACATAATCTTCCGCCATCAAGATCCTGCCGACTCGCGCTCATCCACACATGCAGAAGTCGACCTAACCAACAACGGGGTCCGCAGTGCCGAATACCGAGACCATTTTCGGCGTGTTGGTGTAAAAATAAGAGATAGAGTGCAGGAAATCATCGATGAGTACGACGCAAAGATCAGAGACTGTACGATGAGGGTCGACGGCATGGCTATGGCGACTCAATGGGTAAGATTCACCTTCCTATGGGGTCTTTCAAAATAGGCCAGTGAACATATGTCAACCTTCCAGGCCCTGGAACTCTCGCACCGCTGTTATCACAGCCTGTTGAGAACAACATCAAAAGTCAAAAGTGGAAAGACGATTAAGCTAATAAGATCAGGCCCAAGGTGAAACCAATGTTGAAATAGCTTTGGCCACCAGTCGAGATTCTAGGCACATGAGGTCAATTGCTCTTGTTACTATGGTATTCTTACCCGGCACATTCGTTGCGGTACCAACCTCTCATTCCATCAGCGTATGTGCTCAAGGATTCTGACTTTTATAGTCAATCTTTTCCATGACCTTCTTCGACTGGTCTGGTCCCAACGGAAGGCCCGAGATTTCCACTTATCTCTGGATCTACATCGTCATCACTGTCACATTCACCTTTCTGACGATCGGGCTCTGGTGGTACTTCGTCATTTATCGCCAGAGACCAGCTGAAATCAAAATCACGGATGAGGAGGAGTTGGAACTTCTACCAAGATAGGAGGGGTAGGAATGTCATTGTATTGGAGCCCCCAAGATGGACTTGTTTCACGAAGCTAATTTCAAGAACTTGGTTTTTGCAACTAAAATTGGGAGGAACTCAAACATGTTGAAGACTAGAATTGCGAGTAAAATGAACCGGGAATAGCTGTAACGTCACAATCTTGAGCATTCTTTGATGTCTTGCGACATGTGTCATATGCTAGAATGTCGTTGGTCTACATATCGCGATCGGAAGAATTACGCAAAGGTACTAAGGGAGGCCGCCAATTGACATAATTATGCTGCTTCTTCTTCCCTGGTGGTCTGCTCGACTCTTGAGTAACAAGACCGAAGGGCCGTAGAGAACATCAAGTGTCAACAGCTGCTCTGCACTGGTCTATGGTTCAACTCTGCAGATGGGTTGTTGGGCGACCAAGTGCCTGTGGTCACGCAAATAATCGAGAGCCAATCACGATGCCACACACACTCTCTTAGTACAGTACTTGCCCTCTTGCCCATCGCATACAGGTATAGCACCTCGATATCTGGAAGCAGGAGCAGAGCGTGCTTCTGAACCCGTCGCCAACATGGGGTTTCTCACGCGTGGCGCCCCTCAGCTGTCTTACTGCATAGTAAAATGAGCTGCAGCGGGGAAAATTGCGAAATCATTGGGTCCAGAGAGGGCACGTCAGTGGTCGCACAGGAGAATGCGAACCACTCTCAGCGCTTCCAGGATGGACCATCAGCCACTCGGGTCCCATTGACTACAGTTGCCTGCAGCGCCTGCGCCCACCTCGTCAAAGCTGAAAACAGGGGTCTCTTGTGCGATAGCCCTGGACTGCCAGAAGTGTATAAATGTGTTGGCATTTCCCACACCCTTAAGACCATTGCCATGTCCACAGTGGAACAACGTCACTGTTATTTTACGTGGTTCATCGAGACGATTGTCTTTCCATCCAGGAACAGAGCCCTGGAGCCCATTGTTCATCCCAGCCAATTGTCGCGACACATTCTCAATTTCAATATGGAAGGAGATCCAGAATTTGTCATACTTAGTCACAAGGCGTGGCTAGATGCCGAGAAATTCGAAAATTCTTTGCTCGGCGCCATTGTGCGTCTACCTCTGAAGCCCACCGTCGCATATGAGCCAAACACGCCCTTGCGCCATAATACAGAGGAGCTAGTCGAAGGCCGCTTTACCGAGTTCTTACTGGATACTTCTAGCGCGTCGTCTCGTGACGCTTCCGCCACACTGGGCCTGATTAAGAACATTTCATGGAAGGGCAATACAGACGCTAGCCAGCATCTGACAGGCAAGGTATTGCGCCTGAAACAGCTCCAACAACACGATCGCTTCTGGGAGCGGCTGCGCGTCGACCCAGATGTTCTGAGAGTCGTTCCCGGCTGGATTTCAGTCACCAACACTTGGCCGCCGTGTCTTGTCGTCGGTATTATGATTGCAGAGGACGTGGAGCTTGACAACTCGGGAAACGCGGAGCGCCGCACTCATGGCGAGGTGGAAATGCCACTGGCCAGTGTGGCCTCAACAGCCGCTGGTTTTCCAGTGGCCGGCCTCAGCTCTATAATTGGTGGCGGCGAAGGTTCCGACGTGGGAAAGATGGCTGTTGGCTTGGACTCCGGCCGCCAGGTCGCCACGGGCTTTCAGGCTAAGTCGGAAGGCAGTAAAATCTTCGCTCTCGAGCTGCGGGTTGTCACTAATCAGTGGCTTCGCCGCCATGAGCTGAAGCTGAAGGATAATGGCCCCAAGGTCAAAGGTGGACGCTTGGCGGGAGACGGGGATGACTCGGATGGCACACAGGAGGGTAAGCAAGACCAAGATGAGCAGGGAAAAGATGATCTGATCTTGGAGAGGTTCACCAGTAAGGATTACAACGAAATGAAGAAGTAATCACCATCCCGAGTGGTGGCGGGGAGGTAGATAGGTGTATCTGCCTCTGAGTATCGGCATTGTTAAATGGATGTCTTGTCGCTTTACAGAAAGTCGTCTGTCTACTCATAACCTTCTATTCCAACACAAATTCACTTTTTCTCTGGCAATCAAATGATTCTTTTAAATAACCGGTTATACCACATCAAAAATCATGAGATTGTGAATGTCGGGTCCATGGGGATACTACAGTTTTGGAGCACATTTGTAATCTAGCGCTGATGTACGGGTTCGTTAGGTGACTAGACTGTATCTCGCCATGGCTTGTTCTTTGGGGTCTGCAGTGTAGTCGGTATGGCGGGCAACCCACTGACAATGACCGAGGCTCAAGAAATTGCGGGATCAGGCACGGTTGTGCGCTCAACCATGGATTCGTGGATTTTCCCATGTCTTTCATATCCATGCAAGTAAGTTCAGGCCGAGTTCGACGCACCTTTAGGCACTGTTGACACTGTAGTCACTTGCAGGAGCTCATCACCAAATTCGAGCACTCTGGACGAATGGAGCGAAACGAGGGACTTTGAGGCTGGTATGAGTAGGTACATATCTTAGAAACTATATATCTTAGTACCTACTGTTATCGATATTGTGTACTATTAAACACTGGGTATTCGAGTGTTTACCACTGTATGAAGGGACCATATATTACTCTATAGGAGGATATACCGGATTAAAGACGAAACCACACTATATATCTTAGTAGTGCTCATCACGCCAGGCGAGCTTCCGTTTGATGTCCGTCAGGATTGCACCTTTGTCGTTATGTTTGAAGTATCTTGTCGGGCTGACCCAGTCATACTTTGAACCGTCTCTTTTCTCGGCCATTATCTTGAAGATTTCGGTGATGCCCTGGGGGCTTTTGGGCTGGATCTTCCAACTCACGTGTTGCATTTCTTCATGGATATAACCAAGCATGAACACCGCAGTGGCCACGGCCACCGGCGTCGCGTATGATGTGCCGGACTTGTATGCTGTGCTTTCATTGTTACTGTCCATCACGTTCGCCGATGACCAGACCGGCCTCACGTGCTCGCCGACGAAACTGAAATTGTCCCGGCAGTCCACGGGGTTCGGGTTCATTCGATAGGGGTTACCCAAATGGTCTGCCGCATGAGCGCATATTACCTGCAAATACATGGCCGGGTAAGTGCGCCGGCCCTCGCCTCCGTCGTTGGAGGCTGACGCAAATATTATGATGCCCTGATCGACGCAGGCTTTGACTTCCTGTCCCATACGGTCGACTAATTTGCCCATCTGTTTTGAGGGTCGAGGTTCGTGGAAGCCGAATGAAACAGATATTATATCTACCTCCCAGGTCGTCCTGGCGAAGTTAATTGCCTGTGCAGATCGTCAGCCGCCGGGTTGAGGTACCCCTACGCTTCATGTACCAAACTCATCGAACGTATCTTACCTCTGCGATCTCATCCGTCCTGTCGACCTCATGCGAGTTTGTGATTTTACCAATGTAGAGCTCGACACTCTTACCCTCAGTGAGCCTGAGAATGATGGCAGCAACATGGGTACCGTGGCCTGTCCGATCCTCGTCGGGCTCGCCGCCAATGAATGATTTCTTATCAACAATCCGATGTTCATCCGCGAAGACAAATCCAGGATAAGCTAGATCGATGCCAGAGTCTAACACGGCAATCTTGATCGTCTGTCCCCTACCGACTTTGTGTTGTAGCTTCTGGAAGTTTTCGAACCACTCATCCGCCTTCCGCCACCTATGATTCGATCAGCACAAGCTTCAGGAAGAATCGCTGAAAGTCGCAGGTCTTACATTACAGAAATCTCCTCGCCATGAGTGTCCGCCGACAGCTGTCCACTTTTCGAGATGCACGGCTCTACCTTGGCATGGGGCCGGCCTGAGCCTGGATTGGCACTGGGACCGGAGGTGAGTTGTGGACTCGGATATGGGCTCTCACTTTTGCCCTGGACTGAGTCTCGAGTTATGTTGCCAGCTGTCTCCGGCTGTAATCTCACATGGAGTGTCTCGTTTTCATTGCTGGGAGGAAGCTCTGTCGGCTTGAATTGGATGGGTTCAGGGTCGAATAATTCTGGCTCTCCTTTTTGATGCCAAGCCTGTTTGCACAGCATCTCCAGCGGCACGACTACGTTCGTGTAGAGACTATCTCGGACACTTGCCTCGCCCATATCCCGTCCAAATTTGTCTCTGTCCGGTCTCAGGCAACTCTTGACTAATTGCTCCATGGCTTCGTACGTGCTGAACCTGCGTTTGTCCTGGGCAATTTGCCAGGCAGTGATATGCTCTGCGTCGTCAATCGGTCCTCTATATTTCTCAAAGGTCTTTTTTAGATCTCTGTCAATAGTCTCTCCTATTTCAATTTCGAGAAGCATGATCCCCAAAGCGAGAACTTTTGGGTGGAAATGTGTTGTAGTAGGAAACTCTTGCGAGGGTCTGGGCTCTCCTGATTGGCAAGAATGAGGTGGAGAAGACAGCCAGAGCTTGGTGGTAAAGTAGGGCTTATGTAGAAGCGTGAGGATATCTTCAGACGTTTCCCGGCCGCGTGCTTTCTCGGGCATGAAATGAATAGCGCTCTTCGTCCACGATGGCGTCGTCCAATCCGATTCGTAGAACTGCCAGACCGCCTTAGCCAGTAGGTAGGAAAGTAGAATTCTGTGTCTTGCATCTTGTAACTTGCGTTTCTCCAGGATAGTGGTAAGTGACACACTCGGATCATATAGTAAAAGCTCCCGCTGCCTACCATCGTCAGATACTGGTATCTCAAGACCATCGTAGATGAGCGTATCGCTGATGACGTTTAATAGGAGACAGGTGGCCACCGGAAGACGTATCAAGTCGCAAAACTTATGTGGCTCGACCACCTGTCCTGACTGGTCATCACCAAAATGCACCTTGCGAGCTGGAGACGACGGCGGGGGGTCACGGTCGCTTTTGCTCTCGCGTTAGCATCTTATAACTCTTTTAGAGACGAGAATGGTCTTTACCTCGGAAGAACTACCTTGAATCGAGCTTGTTTCCATCCCTCAGCCCCCGGCTTGGACTCAGAAATGTGGGGATGTAGGAAAAAGAAATCAAAGAAGAACACCTCGCCGTTCGTCTCATCAAGCCTCTTAATCTGCCTAAGGGCAATGTTTGCCGTGAAAACCTCTCCACATGTATTGACCTTTGGAGAGCACTTCCTATGTAGCGCAGCGTGGAGTAAACGAAGACAGTCAGCGCAAGCAGTGCGCAACCTTTCGCGACGCTTCTTCACTTCTTCATCGCAATCCAAGGTGTTACCCTCCAGAATTTCCGACAACGATAGGCCTTTCGCGGGGCGCCTCGTACCGGCGAAAGCCCTCAATGAAATGAGGAACTTATGTCTGTCTTTCGCAGCTCGCGCTTTGACACTTCGGGCAAGCTCAAGGATGTGACCTCTAGCCTCGGGCTGGGAATCAAGGACCAGCGATTCACTGTGTTCCTCCGCATTCTGGAACTCTCTCATTAGAATATTCAGTGAAACGTAATTCTCGTGCGCGAAGGCACTGAAGGGTAAACCCGGAGGATTGGGAGATGGCTTCATGGTGCTGGGCCACTGCTTGGGGCATACCCGTATCATTAGCCAACGCTCGTTCTACAATAGACAGCCCAGCCTTTCTTAGTGTGAAACAAAGTAACTAACATTGACCAAGTTTTCAAGAACAGTAAGCAGTTTGACAATTCTTTTCTCAATATCGGAACCTGGGACACAGCTCCCGCTACTGGCAAACTGCTCCAAGCGTTCGTGAACAGTCGCAAGATCCGGGCCGAGCGGGGCGAGAAATCCCATTGATGAACCATTATCAGGCTCGCTTTCGAGTGAGCCAACAAGCTTTTGTAGCACAATAACGGCATCAAGCGCGAACTCCAAGGCGGTTCGTGGGTGGTGGTGACCAGCGTTAGTCTGAGTGCGGCCCGTGAAGAACGCCCAGACGGGGTCGAGGGTGTACTGGTAAATTACGCGCTCCATGGACACTGATGGTGCTTCAACGCATGGGTTTTGTCACGGCTCAGAAGGATGACAGTGGAGGTGTCAGAAATCGGGAAGTCGGTCTCTCGGTGGCGGGGATCAGCCACTATAAGTCACGTGTGAGATGCAGTCAACAGCTGCAGACTTATGAACACAAGGAAAATTCACTCAATCAGCTGAGGGAACGCCAATTTTTTCGGTCCATATCTTGTTGATGTATTCACTCATGATAGAGAGGCAGATTCACTGCTCAACTCGTTACAAGTAAGGCTTTTCGCCTGGTCTGGCTCCTTGCACTATCACTTCCACAACTGTGAAGTACCGGTATGTACTTATTACTCAGCTGTTGGACGAATAAGCAGCTTTCTGATTTCCAATGTGTGACTATGATGTAGGCTTCCCCGCTTCTTGAGTCTTACTCTTGAGATATCAACCTCTCTCAACAGATAGTCGTGAACCTCTGACCAGCACGCTCTTCATTATGGTTTCAATGGACACCGGCAGCAGCATTTTTGAAGCAGCCGAGTATTGTCGAAATCATTTCGATACTGTCATACTGAGTCTCGCACAGAAAGACCCAAACCGCATCTTGTTCTTGCGTTCAGCACAAACGGACTTCAACTTCTGGTGCTCGGCGATTAAAGCTACAAGCAAGGCCAAGGACTCGCTCGACTATCGCTTGAGGAACCACGAGGATGTGCGCAAAGCGATTTGTAACCTTTTGAGCGGCTTAAAAGCGTCACTAGATAAGTATCAACAAGTTGTCGTAGGTAAGTAAAAAGACTCAGTTAAACTATGCGAAGCGATTTGGACCATAGCCTGGTGGAATTGACTGCTGACGTTGGGTGTAAAGATTCAAGTGAAGACCAACCTGCAGCTCCGGACTCGCCGTCTAGTACAGGGAGCTATGTATCATGGGACGCCATATCCGAAGAGGCAGAGAGTCAAGATGTTCCTACAGACCGGCATAATGCACTACCAGACGCGAATCCTTTTGTGGCAGAAAGTATCCTATTTATCACCACCATTCTAGACCAGCTTGCGAGGTTCTCGCTTGCGATCCGAAAAGCTGGAAACAAGTTTCGATTCGCAAGGGTTGATAAAGAGCTCAACACAAACTCCTTGGAATTTTCTCAATTCCGAAAACACCTCACCATCGTCATATTGAGAGGATATCCTGATCCTGACCCTGAAGCTCCACTCAAGTACAGATTGGGACGAGCGTCAGACCTGGAAAGACTGACAGTCGTACAACAGCGGCTGATAGATGCGAATATTCTCAGAAGACACCGTATCGAGTATATCACCAAATCCCGAAGTGGAGAATATTTTGGACAACTTTCTCTTCCAAAGGGAGACGATCTTCCCCAAGGTTCACGTGTATCTAAGGATGCTGGAGGGGCGCGGCCAGTGTCCCTTACTGGAAGCACAATATCCCAAAGGCCACAAGCCTCATCCATCCCGCGACTGGAAAAGCAAATGGTCTACCTAGCTGCTCCTTCTGCTACAGATATCGACTCACGTGTGGACTTTGGCGGATCTCCATCACATCCAGTCAAGTCAACAGTGACCAATCTTACAAGCGTGGCCCGCACTCAGGCTTACCCTCGAAGTCCGGAGTCCAGATTGTGCCCCTACTGCGGTGATGTGCTTGTCCTCCCTCAAAAGGAGAAAAGGGCCGCAAGGGAGAAAAGCTGGAGGTAAGTGCTACTACCTTATCAAGAGAGTGAAACGGGTCATATAATATTACTCAGATTGACCAGAAATGCAGGGCACATGTTTGTCAGGATGTAGTGCCATACACATGTTTCATTGAAGGGTGCACAACTAGTCCCGAACCTCCTGAAATGTTCTTGACCTCAGAGGCTCTACTTTCTCATCTTATTGAGAAGCATTCATCGATTCATTGGATTTGCGACCTTTGTACTTCCACCGACGATGTTGCCGGCCAGTCTTCTGATGCCTTAATATTCGAGAGCGCCGAGTCGTGGGGCAAGCATATCGATGAGGAGCATCCAGATCTAGCCAAAGCACACGAAGATCAACGACAAGTTCTGGCAGATATGAACCAACAAACAATGATTGGGCCGTTCTCCTGTCCGTTATGTAACAAGATCGAGACACCCACTCTGGACTTCAAAATTAATGACCACATCTTGGAGCATCTACATGAATTTGCACTTAGGGCTCTCCCAGCGGATTTCGAGAATGGACGTGACGACTTTGGAAGTGCTTTACAATCGCGAGGCTCCACCTCAAGAACCACGAAGGTGGACTCTGCTAAGGAGAAACCTGTCTTGGCCCCCCTCAACAATTTCAGTTTTGGGATAGGGGATATCATCGCCATTTCGGACACTCTACTCAAGCATTTCCGTGGTATGCAAGACCTGCAATATTTTCACGAGTGGCTTCAAGGGGTGGTGGACCATTGGACTTCTCAAACCAGAGTGGACAAAGAACTCTCATGCGCCCACTTGCCAAGATTGCAGCAAGCCATCACTGTCCATCTGCAGCAGAATCAGGAAGCTAACGATGATATCAATGAGTCAATGCTCGAAAGCGTCAAGGACATCTCCGATGACCTGCTTGACTATCAGCGGAAACGCGACGCCGATTGGTCCCCTGGCGAGACAGCTGACCCCAGTGCCTTTACTGTAAAGCCCTATCAGAGAGAGCTAAGTACGATGTTCTTCTGAGTCGGCCTTCATATTCGGCCGAGTTGCTTGAATTCTTGCTGACATATGATATCAAGGTGGAGCATTCTGGCCTGTCAATGCCGTCCCCCGAGCCACAGCCCAGCTTCCTGGCCGCGACAAAATCCTTGACGACCTTGAGTCCAAGCTCTTGGAACAAGGGCGCAGCCTTCGTCTTGGTAATAAACATCAGCCCCAAGGACAGCTCCGAATTGCTCTGGAAGGTGGACCGAGTGTTGGCAAAACAGCTATTGCCACAGAACTGGCCCGCCGCGTCCAAGCAGATGAAGGCTGTAATTATGCCATTTTCTGGGTGGACGCGAACAGTGCAGAAAGCCTTGAGAAATCGTACCGGGATATTCATTCAGCAATCGGGTCGCCAAAAAGTCCTCTCACTGATCCGATGCACGCTCTGGTGTATTACCTGAATTGGGAGCTCCGTTGTCGGTGGTTAATGATCCTGGACGGCATCCAAGAGCGGACTCTGCTGTACATGGTCTCCAGAGGCTTTATTCCAAGTGGTCTAAAGGGCAGCGTATTGTTCACCACCCGAGATGCATCTTGGAGGAGTATTCTGGGGCCGAGTCCTTTTACGTCGATGATTAAAGTCCATCGCATTATCAGTTTGGGAGACGAGCTTCGCGAGGCATATTGCGAGACGGAGGGCAAATGGCGAAACAAATTTTTACCAATCGATGCCCTCGACAGAATCGTCACCGAAGAGCGCGTCAAAGAAGAGATTGAAAAATTCTCGAAAGTATCATACGACGATTTGGAACAGGGTGTGCAACATGTGCTGGGTACTTCAACCATTGCAGGCCAGGTAACATCGCGCAAGAAGATATTTGCCATCCTGGCCCTGATAGACAAGATGGAGGCGATCTCGGACTTCATATCAGAAGATATCTACGACATCCATCTGCCTTTTGAGAAAGAAAAAGCACAAGGTCAAGATGGAGCAAGAAAGGGTTGGCCTGAGCTGTCACGGAAACCAGAAGCCGGTAGCGCAGCACGAATACCTATCAGAGCTTTCCACGGATGGACTGGCGCTCAGGTCACAAGCTTCGAGAGAACACAGTGGGACGTCCATGTCCCTATTTTCTTTCTCAACACCGAAAAAGACCCGAAGGTTCGCCATTATCCACTGAAGGAGAATGTTATTCTTCCTTTCGTCGAGGACGATGAAGTCAAACTAGGCGCAAAAATGGGTGGGGTCGCAGATGTGTGGAGAGTCAAGTTCCATTCATCTCATCACAACCAGGGAGTTCTTGTTGTAGGTTTATTCCCAACAGTCAGATCGCTTCCGTTGATGTTTCTAACGGAACGATACATGAATCTAGTCAGACAAAAGTGAAAACCCATCCTTCGCCATCAGAAGACTGCGCTGTATGGATGGGAAAGAATTCCGCAGGGAGGTACAAAACCTCAAGAGGTTTAGTACACGCGATTATCTGCACCTCATAAAGCTCCTGGGTACATACGAATGGCGCCAACAGTACTACCTCGTCTTCCCCTGGGCAGATGGCAACCTTTTGGACTTCTGGCAAGGACACGCTGAGCCCCTAGCCCCCAAACGTGATATCAACACAGCTCTTTGGTTCTCTGAGCAATGCCTTGGGCTGGTGGAAGGGATGAAAATAATCCATACGTGGGACACGCCTGATGTAGACGGACATCAAGATGTGTTTTCTTATAATACCAGACAAATGCACGGTCTGCACGGTGACCTTAAGCCGGAAAACATCTTGTGGTTCAAACATTACGGCGAGAATGCGGTGAAAGACTCATCATCGCTAGGCTATTTCAAAATCTCAGACTTTGGACTAAGCCGCTTCAATGGGACAAAGTCCATTGCGGACATTAATGTCAACGACAAGGGGTTTTCGCCGACATACCGAGCTCCTGAGAGGGACGTGAAAGACGAGGTGGCACAAAGCTACGATGTGTGGTCTCTTGCTTGTGTGCTCCTCGAGTTTTCAAGTTGGTACTTGGGCGGATACGAGGAATTGAAGACTTTCGTGCAAATGAGGGTGAGGGACGATATGCCATATGATGGCGGGTACAGGCAAGATCGGTTCTTCAACCTCATGAGAGCCACACAAGTGATGCCTGAGGACGACCAAGAGTGGTCAGCTATTTGTGCTGTCGAAAAGTCCTCCGTCGTCGAGGTGCGTACTTAATGGATATACTGTGATGTATCATCCTGACTGACACGGCCGGGTAGGAATTCGACAGGCTATATGACGACCCTTGCTGTTCTGACTACCTCCTCGACTTTCTTGAGCTCGTCAAGAAGGACCTCCTTAAATTACAACCAGACAAGAGAAGAGGTTGCATCGAGATAGCAGAAAGCATGCGAAAGCTTCACACCAACCTGAAGAAAGACCCGAGCTATGGCATCAATAGAGTAAAGGAGCCGCTTTCCCGATCGTCGATTCTTGACTCCGTTTTGATGGAAGCGGAGATGTCTCCAGAATTCGAGAGGCAAATTCGCAAGAGTCATCCGATGAGATCCTTCGACTGGGAAACAGCGCGCACCTCAGCGTCCATACCCGCTGTGATGTCCTCATCGTCTAGCTCAAGCCAAGACAGTCCCGCCCTAATAAGCATGGCGGGAGAGCGTCGTCCTGCATTGCCCGAGCGCAAATCAGCTTTCCGCTTGTCAAGAGATCTGACCACTATCCAAGAGTTGCCATCAACTCAGGAACAAGAGGAGCTAGACAAAGAATACCTTTCACACCAAGATGCGACAGCGACAGCGAGTGAGAATGCTGCCCATGCAGACGGTCGTGCATTATCGACTGGGATCCCCCCACGTCTCAATATCATCGACAATGAAGCGTCACAGCCTGCAATCGATGCTGGTACAACATTCGAGACAGGTGAGGCGAGGAGGCCTAGTCCCCCGATATGATACCTCGAGGGGGAAAACCAAGACTCATCCAGCAGCGCGTTTTGAGACGCTGGCGCCGCTGAACACCTCGAGGTACCGCCGGGGGGGGGGGGCGAGAGACCTTCCTCAGAGTCTCCTATTGTAAATGCGTCTTTGGCCGGACAAGAAGTTCCCGACAGTCGCCTGCGTGCACGGAACTTATCTCAGACGGGCAGCCAAGGTAGAGAGAACCTGACAAGACATAGCGGTAGCGGGGTGTGTTTGTGAGGACGGAGAGGCTGAGATCGGGTGGTTCAAGTCCTTTTTTAAGAAGATACCCTGTTGAATTTGGGTTGCATAATATTAGGTAGCAACTGCAATTGTTAGTAGTAGATGATGATGTACATACTTGTTGTATATTTGATTTCATTTTTGGATAGTCATAGCTGAGGACAGGAGGTCAAGTCATATTTTCAAATGACACTGAACTTTATTGCCTGCTCAAAATTGACCATGACAAGAGAGAAAATCGAGATGCAGTCAAGGCTGGTATGATTCAGCGGATTAAAACGTTGTCTCCGCTTTGCTTCATCTTTTGTCCTTGGTCTATGAGAAAGTTGTGGAAACAGAGTTTACGTTAATATGCCGTTCCAGAGAAATCTGGATGAAATATACCTGTTTGTTCTACAATGTCTTAGGCAAACAATCCATTCACTTGGGTGCAGCCCGAAGGATGAGGCACCTGTGTGACTGCCATTTCGGAGATCCCTGCAGGTACAGACCCCGCTAGCGCAGGAGCCGGAACCTCCAGGCGCGGGTCAACAGACTTCCTAGGCATGTAGACTTTCCACCAGCTGTCACCAGCTGTGCCGTCGTTGACCTCTTATCCAGTTCCCCGGGGTCTCCATCTTCCCAACCTCAACATGCAGAAGCGTGCTGTAAACAGGGTCACCAAACCGACAAACTTCCGCCGACCCAACCGCAGGATCGACGAGGACCAATTGGCCGCCCACTTCGAGGGCACCGAAGAGGAAAACGCGCTTTACCGCGCCGCAGCCGCCGTCGCGAGCGCCGAGGGCCAGGATGTTGTCGAGACGGACGAGGCCGTGATGGAGGAAGTGGGCAACGCGTTCAAGAACGACCAGGCACAACATGGAGTCGACATCGACGGCGACGGCGGAGGCGACGTCAACGTCGACCACGAGGCCCACCACCACCACCAGCACGACGGCCACGACGTGCAGGGCGACGCGCTGGACCACGAGATGCCGATGGCGCCCATGAGCGCGGAGCCGCACCACCAGCAGGCGCACCACGTCGGCCACCAGAACCTCGACGACATCCTCGGCCACGCGAGTATGACCTACGCCCAGGCTGCCGCCGCAGCCGCAGATCTGCAGCCCCCGCCGCCGCCCCAGCCCAACGTCGGCAGCTCGACGATATCTGCCCCGCAGCCCCTCGTCGCCGCGACCGACTTCCAGCCCACGCCCTCGACAAGCCAGCACACGTCGCAGTCACTGCAGCCGCCCTCCTCGGGGGGCACGTCTCAGCACCAGCAGCATCAGCAGCAACAACAACAGCAGCAGGACCCCCCGCAGCCGCCGCCCAAGACGACGGAGCAGATGGCCGAGGAGTCCGGGTACGGCGGGTTCAAGGTGGACAGCGCGTTCGCGAAGCGCATGTCGCGCGACCCGGGCCAGCGGCTGGCCGAGCAGCGGCGGCAGGGCCAGGACCTCAACCTCGTGCGCCGCAGCAACGTCGAGGCGCTCTTCGCCCAGATCGCCGGCTCCGAGGCCTCCAACCCGTGCGCCCACTGCCGCAAGGGCCAGGGCCCCTGGACCGTGTGCGTCGTCTACAGCGGCCAGATGATGGGCAGCTGCGCCAACTGCTGGTTCAACGCCTCCGGGTCGAGGTGCTCGTTCCACGGTGCGTTGTCCCCCACTTGCTTGTCTTCTATGTTTCCCCTCTGGGGGGCCACTACGGGTCTTCTGATGTATGCTAAATAATTCCCCCTTTCTACAGAGAAATCACAACCGCCCCTCCCGGGGGCGCACCACCCATACGCGACCCTCCCAGTAGCGATGCCGGTGCTCGGCCAGGAGCAAGGGATAGGAGTAGGGCCGGGTGTAGTAGGCGGCGGCGGGCCCGGCGGAGGAGGCGGGGGCCCCGGCGGGCAGCACATGGTGGGCTCCCCCTCGCAGCTCCACGCCGCGCAGCTGTGGCAGGCGCCCGCGGCGCTGTTCTCGCACGACAACGGTGTTAAGCACACGGTGCAGAACGCGCTCGTGCAGGTGCGGCAGGCGGACCGGTACACGCGCGCGCTGATCGAGGTCGAGGTCGCGGCCAAGCAGCTCGCGCTCAGGATCGTGCACGCCGAGGAGGTCGCTGCCAGCCTGGGCGTCGACGTGGTGGGCGTCGAGGGTGACGAGGAGGACCGTGGGGTCGATGAGGATGAGGACGGCCGTCACGGCAGCGGGTATGAGTCTCCCGCTCCCGGCGGTAACGGCATGCCCGAGGATGGGGAGCCGTGAGCGGGGGGTTGGGACGCGTGGACTAGCTTGGAAGGGTTCTACGAGGCATCGCTCTCATCGAGACAGGTGAACTGATGACCGGAAGCTGTCTAGTCATGGATCTCTGTAGGACTTCTAGAAGGGATACTCCTTCTTGGTGAAAACCGACCATTTTAGCCGGCAGCATGGGAAGCCACAAGCGGCTCTTAGAGGACTACCCGAATGCAAATCATGATACCTACCACAGTACACACGCGAGCATAGACCGAACCTAGGTCCTGGGCAAGCAAGCTAACACAGCAGAGGCAATATGCAAGATCTACAGACGCGGGGGCCAAGAGCCCGCCAGAACATGAAACAGCGAAACAACGCATGAACAGACTCACGTCAGCTGATCTGGAGCTCTCCCCAAAACCCCATCATCCCTTCTCGGGGAGATCGCCAACGCCAGTGTCGCACGAGCAACAGAGGTGTCAGCCCATACGGGCTCATGGTTTGCCGGAAAAGGGAAGTTGTTCAGACCCCTTCTGGGGGAGGAGATTTCCTGCCTCCCGGGTCGGTCGCAGGTGTTATGGGATGGGGGAGGTTGGTAAGAGGCTAGTAGGGGCGGGCGGGAAGAGACGACACATTTCACAGCCACCATCGCTATTGTCCGTGTTGGTGTTCAGACGAGAGAGGCTGCCATGGCGAAGGTGAGGGGCGTCCCCCGGTGAGCGGCCGCAAGGCATGCAAGACTGGGCCCGTCTGTCCACCTGCACAAGTCCAGACAGTGTTACCCATCTATTGTTATCTCAAACACCTCCAAACCACACCAGTCCGTCTCTCTTCGTCTAAAAGTTCGCCTCCCCTTGTCTACTCGAGGGGTCGGCGGTGCAACGGGCTGGCTGGGGGAGGATGGAGAGTAGGCGAGGCCAAGACCGGACATGCGCCGCAGCGGCCGGCGCGACGGCAGCAATATCTGAGATGCCGACAGGGCGAATTGGGACCTGGAGCCAGAAGTGAGTGCCGCCATGATCGTCAGCTGGTTGAACCACTCGCATACTGTTGCACACACACACACACATACATGCACACATATGCCCCCGTTCAATCGAATGTATGTGTGCAGACCTGCAGTTCCAGACCAGGACGACCCCAACCAGGGATGATACCTGTTTCCCGGGGTGCGCGACGGCCGCAGGCCAACCTGGGAGGCATTTGGTCCGAAGTTTCAGCACGACATAGGCCGAGCGAGGCCTCGGGCGGGTGTGCGGGCGGGGTTTAAAGGACAAGCCCAGCACGCATGCGTGCTTATTTGTGCGTGTGAGAGGCTGTGTGTGGGTGTGTGTGCACAACGTTCAGATACAGTACAGACCAAAAAGCCTATCCTGCACTTTTTGCTCCCTGCCTGGCCCAGACCCTCAGATCCTGGTGCTTGGCCTCCCAGATCTTATTGCATAGTTGGGGTTCTGGTCGCATGTAGATGCAGGACTGACTCTGGCAAACTCTCTTGCGCAAGGCGGGAGATCAATCAGTACGTGAGGGAGTTTGGGCTGGCAAAAGGTTATTGTTAGCGCCCGCGGGTGACTAACTGATAGTGCCACATAGTAGGTAAAGGGTATTGTAAAGTATTGGCTTTCAGTAAATAGAGCTCGTGATGCTATAGACAAATCCAACATCCGGGCATCGTTGATGTTGAGCCGCTGTATCCGAAAACCTGTCGAGATTTGTTGCCGCTCGTCTCCCTCGGTGTGGGCCACTGTCGCGAAACACATCCCACCACTCCGTCGCCTTGGGTCGTCTTCGCGCGCCTCCCTCGGTGCCTTTCGCCTGGGAAGCACCTGTAAAAACACAAAAAAATACAAAAAGACCACAGCGTTGACAGACTTCATAATTAAACAGAATATTGAACACCGCCCAGTAGTTTCAGATGCATATCCTTCTTTTTGTCCCCATCTCTGTTCAACGCACCAGCCACTCCCTGTCCTGCAGCCTTTTGCAGTCGTAGCCGTAGTCGCAGTCGCAGTGATCTCGCGGGACTTGGATGCCGAATTATTCGACGTAACGGGGTGGATTGGAGAGTCCAGATGGGCGATATCAAGGACCGGAGTAAGACATAACCTGTACCGCCGCCTTCTCAGGGAAAAACGCGGGGAATTTCATGAGGCGATCCAGGTTTTCGTTCGTAAGGAAGAAATCGTTCGATTATAACGTGTTAGGGGTATCCGAATAAGAGCGTTTTGGACTAGATCAGACCGCAGAGACGCAGGTTCTCCTGGATGATGATGTCTGCAGTCTTGTTAGTATGGTGTACGGCAGGTGAAGTTCTCCAGGCATATAAACTTACCGTTGACGGCCGCCATGACGAATCGGATCTGTGTTGTATCTGTCGCACATGTGAAATGTGTGTAGATCTGCTTGGTCTCGTGTTGGTTCAGGCTGACGAATCGGTTCAGGATGTAGTCGCAAGCCGCTGCGTAGTCGTCACCGCCCTCGTAGTCTGGGAAGTAGTTCTTCATTGGGCTGACAGGCAGCTTCTCCTTGAATCGATCGATCTTGTTCAGGAACAGGATTATTGAGGTCTTGATGAACCACCTGGAGTTGCAGATCGAGTCGAACAGGGTCAGAGCCTCCTGCATACGGTTGACGGTCTCGTCTTCGAACAGAAGCTGGTCGTATTCGGAGATGGCGACGAGGAACAGGATCGTAGTGACGTTCTCGAAGCAGTGGATCCACTTCTTACGCTCAGATCGTTGGCCACCGACGTCGAACATCCGGTAGGTGAGATCACCGATGATAAAAGTCGTCTCGGTAATACCGGTGGTCTTAACACGAGACCGCAGAACATCCTGGTCGTTTGGCATGTAGTCGGGAGCAGCGATACGTGCAATGTTGTCGAAGTAGCTGGAGGGCTTGTTAGTTTCCACGCGCGGCTACTCATAGACAATGGAGCGACTCACTATCTGGCAGAATCGTTAAGTTGGTACTCTCTTGAGCGCTTGAAACACTCTTGGACACCACGGTCTTTCCAAAGCGCCTCGATGGCGTTTCCGACCTCAGGAGGCAGGACATCGCCTTCGATCTGGGCGGGCTGCATGAAGATGGTCTGGACGTGGTACTCCATCCGTTGGTCCTCCAGGGGCAGCTCGAGGGACTCCATGGCCTCCAAGATGACGCGCATGGACTGGACCGTGTTGCTGAAGATGATTTCCTTGAAGGATTCTCGTTCGTCGCGGGAGTAGCCACCCTCGTGGATGAGCTTCATTTGCTTGAGGATGGTCGACTTTCCGGATTCACCAGCACCTGTCAATTCTGTTAGCGAAGAACAGCGGCGGTTATCGCCCGGCGCCATCGCGCCCTGATGCCGTGATAGGCAACGAGGGCGATGGCGTGGGAGTGGAATCAATTGATAGACATACCCAGAAGTAGCATCTTGATCTCATTTCGTTGTTGCATCCGGTCGCGCTTCAGCTGGTTCTCAATCTCCTCGTTCCGGGCCTTGCCCTCCTTCTCCTCCGTGCTCATACCGCAACCCATTGTAATTGATCGAAGTCGATTCGCTCCGATGCAGAATTAATGGCTGCTGGACTGGTTTTATTAAAGCGCAAGTTAGATGCGAGTCTGAAGTCAAATGGATTAGTGGCGAGTTCAGCGGCGATGATTCGGCGGTTGCTTGATTGACTGAACAGCGACTGCTGACAGGTTCGATGGATGCTGCGGAGGCCAACACGGGAGGAACGGGTTCGCTTGGATGGGGATTTGGCCGTGGCTGACGTGATGAAACCGGAGCAATATAGACGAGGTAAGGGATGTAGCAGTGTGGCAGATGATGGTGATGGAGGAAAGGAGTGAGATGGGATGAAGTTGTGTGTGTTGTGATGGGAAATGAAGATGGCGGACAGGCGAGGCGAGGCGAGAAAAGGCAAGGGGTTGGTTGGGTTGGGTCGGTTGGAGGACGAACGTAACGTACCGTAAGAAGCGATCGGTCGAGGCGATGCGATGCGATGCGATGCAAGGCAGTTTGTTGAAGTCCTGTGTACGGCCTCAATTCGACGCCAGGACGACCGGAAGGGAAGGAAAAGATGAGAAGAGAGAAAGAGACAGTCAGGACTCTGGAGAGTTATTTGGGGGCACAGGCGATATGCAGAAAAGAAGGTTCGCCAGGATTGAAATCCAATGGTGGGAAAGATTGGACAACGACGGGAGGAGTGGTGTGGTAGGGTAAGCGTGGGTGGAAGGCAAAGAACGAGGCCGGGAGTTATGGGGGAGGAGGTCCAAGTCGACAGACGGGCGGACAGGAGACGAAAGGGGAGGGGGAGAGGAGCGAGAGAGGCAGAGCAGGGCAGAAACAGGCCTATTGGAGCAGACTGCGCGAGCGAGGATTGATGAATGGGACCCGAACGGGCTGGGGAGGGTGATGAATGGGGCCCGGATGGGATGATTGCCTCTGGGGAGAGGGGGGCAAGGCAGATTGTTCAGAGCCAGCCCCAACCTAGCCGGCACAACAGTCCTACCAAAACCAGAGCCAGAGCCAGTGCCAGAGCCAGAACCAGAGCCAGCCAGAACCAGCAGCGTCGGAGACGGCAGAGAACGGTGGTGCTCTCCAAATGGCGCTAATATTAGGGGTGTCCACCGTTGAGAGGAGCTGCAGGGTACTATGCAGGTACCGTTCCGAGGACTCGCGGGTGGGGAGCTACAACCGGCCCTAACTGACTGACGGACTGACTGACTGACCAAGCAACCAGTTCCTTGTCTCCTGGATGCGATGCAGGCAAGGTGATGGAAGCGCTGGATGCGCACTCTAGGGGTAAGAAGAAAAGAGAAACAAGGCCAGATTGACAATGAAGCAATCAGGTTAGTCGATCAATCAATAAGTCCAGATGGGATGCAATGCAATGCGATGCGGTGCAGTGCTGCAGTGCAGTGATAGACCGGAAGAGCAGGTAGACGTAGACACGGTACCTGGACTGGCAAACCAGAGCAGCCAGCCAGCCAGCCAGACAGCTGGAGCACCTGGGCAGATAGTCGAACTGGCAGAACTGGCAGACGGAGGAGAGACTACGAAGTACGGTTCGGCAGGTCAAGATGCACCTCGTCCTGCACCTACGGTTGGTCTCCGTACAGCATCACGCGTACAACATGCCGACTATTTTCTGCTTCTTCCCAGTTCCAATCCCGCTTCAGCTACTTTTTTCCCTCCTCCTCCCCCTCGAGGACCACTGAGGGTCACCTGCAGTGATCATTCCCACTTTGGCTGCAGCAGAGAAGTGGATAATCCGAGCCAAAGCGACCTTGGAAGCTGAAGTCTGTGCCAATAGCAGGAGCTCGGGGCCTGGGCTAGTCTGGATGGGGCACTGGTGGGCCAGAGGCAGACCGTCAAGACCGTATGGTACAGCCGATGCTATCTCAGGGGACTCGTTTGGGCAAGCCCAACACCCGAGCACCAACGCCCACAAGCTCGCCCGCCTCTCGATAGCGGGAGTAGATCGCTTTTCGACTCCTCTACTCCTGCGACAAAGGAAAGGGGATCCATCATTGATCTTCGGTCAATCTATCCACCCACGCCATCATTATTCGACAGCAATGACAGGCCAAGCCACGCATCCAGCATCCTCGGGAGCCCTCTCCTTTGCCCGTCTCTGCCGTCCTGCAATCAACCAGAGGCAGCTGCAGCACGCACTCGCCCCCCCTTTGAGCACTGCCTTTGAGAGCCTGCATGCTTTGTCAGTGCTGTCTCGGCCCAAGACATCGGAGGCTGGGTGTCTGGCCTCTTGCGAGCCTGTCATCAAGCCGTGCGACCCTTCAATCGAACCTATCGCGGGGGCATCCCAGCTTGGAGGTCATCAAAGTACCCGTGCTAGTGAGGTCAGAGCTGACTGTGTCCCTATACTGGGCACCGTGGGCTGAGACTTCCTTGGCACCGAATTATTCATCAGTCCTGTGCCGTCGGAATCAACACACATAGTCTGCCTACATACTGTAGTCCCTACCGTGCAAACATCTACACACAGGCAGACGTATCACTTTCCCGCCCAGCGCGAGTGGCAACAAGATAATCAAGGAGGAGCCACTCCCGACAATCACCTGCAGGCGCTGGCCAGCTCGTCATGTCGAAAAGTGGGATGCTCATCTCAGCGCCCTCGGCCCCGTCGGCGAATGGCAGCGCTGCGAGCATATTCGGCACTTCAGACCCCAAACTCGCCTGGCGCAATTTCACAGCAGCGAATTCCGCTCAGGCCCCACCCGACCACCCCACACACCCTGGTCGGCTGGCCGGATACCCCCTCCCGGTCAGTGCGGAGGGGGTCTGCTAGGAGAGCCAGCCAGCAAGCAGGTCTCACCACAGCGCAGCACAGCGCCCACCTGCAGTGCACACAAAAGTCCAACCCCCTCCGAGAAGCCTGTAGACTGACCTCCTGGTGGTTGGTTCATGGCCTAATGGCCGGGTGCTGGCCGCTCACCCATTCGTTCCACTTCAACAGCGCCCGTGGCCGCTTTGTGGGCGGTTAGTATAACAGACTGTTCGAGGCACCGGCAATACCGAGTGGCTGGATAGGGAGGGCACGCCGCACAATGCTCATCGCACGCCCGACGCCGCTCCCGTGCCCGAGCGATCCAGGCCAGCCACGGCCCATCCGTCGGCGCACCGAAGACCAAATTGCACAACGGCAGAGTGGCAGAGTGGCCTCGTCTTCAACTCGAGGCCATAATGTCCCATGGCGGCTCCAGCGCAAAGCTTGAGTCTCTGACATGACTGAAGAGGGCGCCGGCATTGGCCCGTGGGCCTGGCCCGGAGATGAAGAATTTACCCAAGCGGAGATTTCAATCCCTAAGCGGAAGACCTCACTCTCGCGCCCACAGCGCTACACCCAGCGGCCGCAGGGTCAAGAGCGTTTGCGGGCGGTGGAACTGTCAGCCGCGTCACTGCTGGCTTCCCATATGGCCTAAACTACCACAACAGTCCCGTGCCCTACTGCTTATTAGATTGCACCCCAGCCCGTATGGGAGCCGCCATCTATTTCGGGACCTCTTTGGATCTGCTGGCGATGATGAGCATCGTCGCCCTCCATCTTTTCTTCTCGAAGGCCGGTCCGCGCCGTGGCCGCCTCCTCCACTATTCCCTGTCAGCGAGCCGTTGCGGGGACTTGGCCATGGCCCCACCCGACCTCTTCGGGCAGGTGTTCCTGCATCAGGAGGGGCTGGCGTTTATTACCACTTTAATTTTCCGCACCTGCGAGATCGTCGACTTGGGGACGCTACCCGTCGCGGCGTTGGCTGGCTTTGCTGGTAGCGGCCGGCCAATGTCCATAACAATAACTGTAATGACAGTAATAATAGCAATAGCAACAACTACTGCATGCGTCTTGAGGATCCTGAAACCCCTTCAGGATCTCAGCTCTCGCCTCACGTTTCGAACCCCTCAGGCATAGCAGCACAACGAAGACAATCGTCCGCCTGGGTGACCACTGGGCAGGATGTCCAACATCGCGCCATCAACCAGGTTATCACCTTAATTGAACCCCTGCGCTATATCAAAACCAGCCCCCTGAAGGTTACGATGAGTACTACTCCAGAAAGATTTCGTCGTCGACAATTTCAGGACGACGTCGCCCAAGAAATGAGTAAAAGTCCGTGCTCGTATGGGGGGCCATCGGCTCGAGAGTCGCCTGCAGTCGTCGTCCAACACTGACAAGCAGCCAGGCTGTTGTGATCCCGTGGCATTCATTATTCAGACGTGAACCAAATGTGGGCTGACCCCGGGGATGCGAGCCCGAATCTCGCAACACGGGACCCCAGAAAGTAACGGTCAGACGAGGGGAGGGATCGCCCAAGACCCAGCACAATTCTCAGCCTGAGCTAAATCGTTCACCCACAGATAGCCTTGCGGCCCCGGTCGAAATTCTTCTGCAGTACCGCTTGACGGACAGGCGCCGCCTGGTGACAATTGATATTTCACCTCGCTTCAACATCGACGCATCTAACGGCTGAGGGGCTATGGCGCATTGGACCTCTCGCTTGCTTGAAACACATGGCAACAAGGGGTTTAGGCACTCGCTTTATCCCGCAGGCCCTCTCCGGCGACATGTCGCAACCTATCTAATCGACCCTGATTGACAAATGCTGGCTGTTCTCAGCCTTTCCCGCTTGGTCGGGAGTCGGGTCTGCAGGGCTAACAGTAATAGCCCGGTCATCCCAGTTCGACATTCTCAATAGACCGCACCCATAGTCCATGAAGCAACAACCAGTCATGAGTCCAAGTCGGATGCTTCCTTGCTTGGCTTTGCCTCGCCTTGCCTTGCCTTGCCTGACCATGTCTGGCCCGGCTCTCTCTCTCACCCCCCTCTCCACTCCCCATTTTTTCCGAAACTGTTTCTGGCTGCCGTCGTCCAGAGGACTCGGCCCGCCTAAAGACAAGCATGGCTGGTGGTCTCTCGCCCGGTGTGCCGTGTTCTAGAAACCCTCATGGAAGCCTCTGTGACAATGCGGCCCCCCCTTTCTTCATGCAGGTTCACACACGCTCGCAAGCAGGCGCAGATTTCGCCCCCTTCCGTCTGGTGCTACTGCAGGTTCCGGGATGCTCGAGTTTTGAGAAATCGGGTCCAGGTTGCATTGTGCGGAGGGGTACACAGTACTGTAGAGGGAGGGAGACCTGCAGATTGTAATCTGGGAGAACGACCTCGCTGTTTTGGTTCGGGGAGGCGGAAGCACTTGCTCTCTATGGAAGACGTGCTTGCGGACATGCATACCGCAGCGGGCTCATGACCCGACCTTGTCGCCCCGTCCGGTCGCTTTGGACGCCGCTCGCCGAGTCATAGCGGCGCCGGTAGTTGAGATGGGATGATCGGACCTGTGCTGCAGCTGCAGAGCGGTAGGTTCAGGATCTGGTCGATCAACTTGGCGAGAGCCGGACCATCGATCCCAAAAGCCCTCCTGTAGACCCCCCCATCCATCCATCTGCCTGGCTACCGACATCTCAGCTTGGACCGCACAAGAATGTCTCGGGCGGGATTCTACTCGAGCTGAGCGGGTAGCGGAATGCTGCTCATAGTAGTCTCACCGACCGCGGCCAGTTTGTTATTAGTCTCGACTCGCGCCCCCTGACCAAGAGCGCCAATTGACCAACCATGGGCTGGCGAGCTTGTTGGCCCACGCTTCTGGGTCCGTCCTTGGGTGGCCTCAATCTAACAGGCCCTGAGGACAGCTTCCAAGATTCCAGGTTCCAACATCACAGCGCGCCCGTCCTGACTTCTTGAGCCCGTTGTACGCTCAATTCGCTCGTTACCGCCTCTGCCCCGTCGTCAATATGGCTGAATCAATCCCCATGCACTCGCGGAGCCCGTCGACGCGTCTGGGAGGACGCGGTGAGTCGATTCATGCAGGGACCCCGGACCTGGGGGCACCGCGAATGATGTCACCGCGAATCTTACTGACCTGAAGGCCGCACTGCGCAACAGCCTACGCCCATCACAACGACGACGATGACACGGAGAGGGAATACGACCGCCTGCGAGACCAAGCCCGGGCCGAGGCCTCGAAGCGGAACTCGTGCTTCGACAGGGTACGCCGGCGCCCACGCCGCCCTTGACCGGCACTCATCTCCCATGTTGAATCGAGACTGACACCGAATGGCAGGCCCACCAAGCCTACGAGCAGGGCGACGGCGCCGGGGCGAAGCAGCTGAGCAACGAGGGCAAGGCGCACGCGGCAAAGATGGAGCAGTATAACAAGCAGGCGTCCGAGTACATCTTCCGCGCCAACAACTCGACCGACAAGGTGGCCGACGACACGATCGACCTGCACGGGCAGTTCGTCGAGGAGGCCGAGGACATACTCGAGGCGCGGATCCGCGACGCGCAGGCGCGCAACCAGACGCACCTGCACGTCATCGTCGGCAAGGGCAACCACTCGAGCGGCCATGTGCAGAAGCTCAAGCCGCGCGTCGAGCACCTGTGCCAGGAGCTGGGCCTGCAGTACCGCACCGAGGAGAACGAGGGCCGCCTGTACGTCAACCTCCAGGGCCACGAGATCCCGCACATGCCCCCGCCGCCGTCGAACTACTCGGGCGGCGGGTATGGTGCTCACCATGGCGGCAAGCAGCACCATGGGCAGCAGCAGCACGGCCAGCAACACGGCCAGCAGCACCCCAGGCCCCCGGCGCAGCACGGCCAGCCCCAGGAGGAGCAGCAGCAGGAGGACGGCACGGAGAAGCTCAAGAGGAAGGTCATCGACAAGCTCTCGAAGAAGCTTGGCGAATGCTGTGTCGTTATGTAATGTGTCACGCACGATTTGTCCCTTCTATTTTTCTTGGTTGGATATTTACGGTGATGATTATTTAGACGCTTCTGAAGTCAAGAATCATAGATGTCATATTGGTTATCCGAGCAACTCAAGTCCGCGCTGCTTCCGCGAGGCGGTCGAGCCATCTGGATTGCAACTTCCACTCCTGTACAAACTGATTCTTTCTTGCCGGGCTGCAGACACATGTACTACTATATTGTTTCGGCTCAGGCAAACATTACACATATGCTTGAACCACCTGAATCACAGCTTGAACTACCTCATCCGCAACTCGAACACCTAATTCACGGCTTCAACTATCTCACTCAGAGCAGAATACTTATACATTGCTTACCGTCCCTAAACTCCCTCCACCCTTCATTCAGAATACCATGCGATCGTCAACCTAACTCCCACAGCAACGGACAACAGATATGCCTACACCCTTTGCCCAGCCCCCGAGACGAAACAACAACGACTTCAATCGCCAACACCGCACTCGTGAACATCACCGGCCCAGTACTCCCTCTCCTACCTGGGACGTCTGCATCTATCACTGGTATAATCCCCAGGTCTCTACGAACAGCGTACCAACAACATGGGAGGACCCATGGAGCCAACCGTCCAGTCCCCGCCGCCGACACCCACCGCTACCCTTCCCTTCCTCAGCAAGAATGCGCTCGACACGAGCCACGCCGAGATCCTAGTCCTCGCTTCGGGCATCCTCTTCCTCGCAAGCCAGGTCTGCCTGCTGGTCTGGCTCCTCCGCCGCACGGGCGCCGCACGCGCCGCACCACCCCACGGGAAAGAACACCGCAAGGTCGCCATCGTCCTACCGCCAACCCCCGATGCCCATGACGAAGCCGCAATGCTCACAACCAGCGGCAGCAACGGCAACGACGAACCCAGCCTCCGCCTCCGCCGCAGAAGCTCCTGGGGCGGGAGCTCTGTTGCGCACCCGGGTCCCCCCGATCCACAGGACCGGCGCAGGTCTGTGGGCTCGCCGGGCAGGGCGCTAGACAGTGATGATGACGACGACGCGGGGGAGCTCACGCAGCTCCGGGGAAACATCGGGCGGCGGTATCATCTCGGCGCAGACCTCCCGGCGACGGGGCCGCCGGCGACGGAACGGGGGTCTCCACGGTCGCCGAGGGTGCTCGCCGCCGACCAGGCTGCCATGATGGATGCCCTGTGTGCGGAGGGGGAGAAGCACGAGGAAGGCTGGACGGCGGATGTGCCGTCGCCGGTGGTTGGGGCCGAGGTGGATGCGCCCGCGCTGGCTTTCGGGTTTGAGGATCCGCTGGGGGTCAACAGGCTGGTGGACTTGCTGGGGAAGGACGGGGAAGGTCACGAGGCGGTTGAGCTTGAAGCGCGGGATGGGGAGCGGCGGGATGCGCGAGTTTGAGATTGGGAAGGGCTTGGATCTTCTCGTTGCTGGGCTTTTTCAGTGGTATTTCATGTCCGACATGCCTAGATATGCAGGTGCTTTGCTCACAGCCTAGATTGTAAACATTGAATGAATTGTCTTGTCTCTCCCAGTACCGACTGCTTGGGTTGCATGACGATATTGATATTGTGTAAATTTTCTAGCCCATCCCAACTTGATGGCGAGAGGTTGAGCCTGTTGTGGCCATTCAGGTAATGTAATGAGATCACGGCACAACTTCCTCGTCACCTAAAGGCTCGAGAGCCCTGCTGAGAGTCAATGATTCTATTCATTCCAATTACAAACCATCTGTCTATACAAGCCCTCTCCGAACCATGCTCGCGCCAATTCGGAAAAGTGCCTCTTGCCCCCATCGCCTTCGAAACCCCTTTTCCACTCCCGGACCCAGCGGGCCCAGCTCAATACTGTTGTACAGATCTTGCGCCCTTCCTTTTTCAGGACCGATAGTAACTTTTCGTTTATTTGATTGATAGAGTGGACCTGACGGTGTGCATGCGTGCGTGCGTCCGCGTGTATGTATGTGCCTCTTTAAACCGAGTCGCCCAACCGCGCCGCTTGCGTTGCCGACACCCAGCTCATGCCTGCTTCCTGATCTCGCGCGCGGCCTGCTTCAGGCTGTAGTTGCACTCCTCGTACGCCCGGCCGCCGCCGAATCCTGCGCCGATGATGGCGGGCCACGCCCTCCGCTTGAACAGAAGCACTGAGAAGACGACGCCGAAGCCGAGGCCGAGGGAGGACTTGATGAGGAAGTTGGAGAGGCAGCGGTCCCACTGTTTGCAGTCCGGCGCGTCAGTCCTGATCCAAGGTCTTGCCCTTCCTTCTCCCTCCAGAGTTATAAGGTGCGTGGCACCCCGCTGCCGACAGGTTGGTGTTCGGGCAGGGACTTACCTTCTCGTTCAGGAGTGCCTCGCTGACGGGTCGCGAGACGGTGCTCGGGGGTGGTGGGGGAACGGAGGTCTCTGCCATTGTGACTTGTGGTACTGTTCGATGGAAGCGTGAGCAGGTCAATTCATCGTTGCAGGGCTTTGCTGGTGGGCTCACCTCGCACTGGGATGTGGATTGAGCGCGTCCTCGGCCTGGATATGACGTTGGGTTCTGGTTTCTCTCTCTGCGCTTCCGGCTTGTTTTCGAAGATGTCAATTGACCCTGCCAGGGGGAGCTACCGGGCTAGCCAGGGTTAGCGGCTTATCGACGCCGCCTGCTGCATTTGGGGTTTGTTTATCGCAATCGGCGGGCAGAATGTCCAGAATTTCGGGACAAAGTTTCTCGAGGGTCTGTCAACGAACCCTGAGCAACAACGTCAGGACGGCGGATCGAGTAAGAGGAGCACTTCCTGGAACTCTCGAGGCCTGTCGAAGGACAATGGCGGCCCCTACAGAAAATAAGTCGCAGGTGAGACAGCATTATATGTACCAGCTCGTGCATGCAACGACTGACGAAGACCACTACTTGCAGTCCTCGGACGCCCTCATTAAAGCCTCGAGAATACTGGAACAGAGCAGCGCAGATTCTGTCCCCGACACCCTTTCGAACCTGTGGCGCCTGCTCTCGGGCTCGCCAGCTGGCACATATTACGCAGCGGAGCAGCTCATACTACGATGGCTCCTCAAGAACATGAACGGCACGTCTGCCTCGGCAGAGCAGTTCCGGCGATACCCCTTGGCCTGGAGCGTGGTGTCCTGTGTCTTTACTAGGATCCCTCTCTTCGCTCTTCCGAAGTCTCTCGCCGACCGAAGATTCGTACCCATCCTCGAGCAAACCCTCAAGGAAATATCGAACCCTCGGGATGAGGACGATGTACCGACGGACGTGGAAATGGCTGATGCCACGAGTGCTCCTCTTAAGATCGACTCCAAAAAAAGAAAGCGGTCTCCTGATGTAAACTTCGACCTCTCAACTCTTCGAACTTCATATGGCTGCTTGAGGACGGCGGATTGTCTGTTCGTTGCTCTTGAGAAGCTCTTGGCAAGGATCAAGGAAGTGCCAGCCGATGCACCCTCCAATGTCCGTATGGGGGCAGAACACGTCAAGTCGCTGTTCTCTTCACCCGCAAAGGAAGCTGTTGAGATCCTTCGGCCAATGCTGTCTATCTGCGGCCACGCCCTGAGCGAGCAAGAATCAGAGTCAGACGAAAACCGACCCTCATGGATCACCATCCTCAGCGGCCTGTGGGATCTTCATCTTCAGAGCAGCAACGATGCTGTCGATGTGGCTGTTTCTCTTTATCCCACCGGTTTTATCATCCTAGCTAAGATTGACCGTTCGAGAGACCTTATCGTCGATCCTCGCGTCAAGGCCAGCTGGAAGCAGGGTCTACGACGCTTCTTTATCAAAAACATGATCCTACCTGCAAGAGCTGCCTTCCTGAACCGCAAAGACGCGGCAATCATACAAGAAGCTATAAACATGACCAGCTCCCTGCCGACGGCCTCATCACCTGTCTTGTTCAGCCTCGCCATCTCGCCTTCCGGGACGACCGACGATGCAAGTGGTCGAAAGGATCGCGAGGACTGGACTCAAAAGGTGTTTGAAATCATCGAGGAGGCTATGCGCACTGCTGAACCTACCAGGCGAAACGAGGCTATGAAGGTTGTGCTTGACACAGCCCTGCAGAGCAAGGCCAGCATCTCTCTGGCTAGCCTTCGCGAAGTCTGCAGGCAATACACCACGGAGAGCGGGGCAACTGATTTGAGTCTCGTGCCCAGAGTGGCGGAGATTGACGTGGATGCTTTTATGATATCCACTGAGGGACAGTCTTTGCTCGACCATGTCCTCGCACAGATTACAAATTTGAGTGACGCAGAATTGGACGCCTCCACTGAGACTGACTTGGTTAATTTTGTTGTGTCACTGGCAGAAGGTTCTGCAAAAGCACGCAATCTTCCGTGGTTCATAAGGAAGTGGACAGAGGTTCTTACGGAAAGTTTGGCCAAAGACGATGATTTTGCCACCGTCAAGGGAATCTGGTCCAGCACGCGGGTCGTTGAGGCCGTTGCAGATCTCCTGCAACCGTCCATCAACACATCGCAACTAGTCACCCTGATCGAGTGGCTGGAAAGCAGCGTGGACTCTTGGAAGAAGGGATCTCTTCTTGTTGTTCTTGATGCCATAACCAAAGGTCTGACGGATGAAGAGTACGTCGACAGCGTGGGAACTCGACTTTTCGATCTTGCTTCCAAGGTCAAATTGAAACATCTCGACGGATCTACGAGGGCACGATGGTGGCGTATCGTTGAGAGGACCGTCTCGCAGTCGGAACTAGAGACCATCGGTGCTCTCTGGACCAAAGTCGAACCGGATCTGAAGAAAGCACTGAAGAAGGAGGACCTGGCAGACCCTGCGGCAATCGCAGCTTTCCGTTGCTGCACCGCATTCTGGCTGGCAAATTACCCCAAGGCTCCTCTTGAGTCCGAGACGTCGGTCATGGCCTGGACCTTCCTGAAGAGGCTGCAGAAGGACGAACAGAAAGCAGCAGCGGCAGACGACTCCAGGTTGGCCTTCTACGACTCACGCCGTCTGGTCGATCTCGCCGCCTACTCAGACTTCAGCGGCGACTTCCTTGCCGGGTTGCTTGCATGCGTGGACAAGGCAGATCCTTCAAGCCGCTCAGTACGGTCTTTGTTGTTGAACGAGGCCAGTCTGGGCAACTACAAGTACCTCACTGCCCTCGTGAGCCATGCCATTGGCACGCTAGCACGGGAACAAGGCGACAAATCCAAACGCACCACGCGAGAGGTGAACGCGGCCGTCCACATCTTGCTTGATCTGCCGCCAGGGACGCTCAATCGCGAACAGCGAGAGAAGATTCTACCATCGTTGTTACATTTGGCGAACTTGCAAGAAGAAGATGCGGATGTGGAAACGACAACCAGTCTTGTATGCCTGATGATCAAAATCATGAAGCGGCCAACATTCTACGAAGGCATGAAATTCGCCGATCTGGTCACTTTGGGACAGAACATTGAGGCTGGCATCAAGTCCAAACGGTGGAGAAGTCTGTCTACCGAGAGCGCTTACAAGTTCTTGAAACTGTTTGAGGCTCTGGCATTAGTCACGCTCGAGCAGATGACCTCGTCTTGGGAGGAACGAGACCGAGTCTATCTGTCGGAAGCTTCCAGCGTCGCATTAGGCTGGTCTGTAAAGGCCACCAACGATGAGGCACATCGTTACATCCTACTGAGAGCCCTGGTCAGCGCCCTTGACAACTCAAAGGTCAAGCAGCAAGCGCAGGCTGTGGTCGATCCGGCTCAGATGATAGACAAATTGTCTGTGATGCTTGCAAATGCCTTGGTCTCTAGCGACCTGTACAGTCTCTACGGAGAAGGAAAGAAAAGCATAATGAAAGTGATAGGGCAAGAAGAACCCGTTCCGCCAAGCTTCAGCTATCTCCTCATCGAGCAGCTAGATGTTTTGGACCCGGCTACCGTTCGGGAAAGTCTTCTGCCATCCAAGGCAAAGTTTGAGCACGTCAGTGACGAGCTTTGCAGCAAGGGTTACAAGTCCGGTTGGCGGCTCAAGGAGTTGCTCTTCAGGGCTTTTGGCAAAGACGACAAGGACCCTCTTCAAACATCAGACAACGTCGCGGTTTGGAGGCCACATGCCGACAGTTCGGTGCCACGCCCACTGCTCGCCGGTCAAGGTGACATTACCCGGTATGTGGATGTTGTGCTCGTGCACATGGATGACGATACAAGGGCCAGCTACGCAGGTACGATGGGCCAGAAGCTGCGTGATGGCCATGATATCACTGGAACTATTATCGCCATCCACCGGCTTCTACAGTCAGAGAGCAGTGAGTGACATCCCCTTCTGGACTTCTGGAATCTGGCTAACACGAAACAGAATCCTCGCTTGGGGTCTTTGCTGGCCTGGTAGACTGGACCGAAGTTCAACATGTACTCACGATCCGACTGCCCAAGTCAAGAAACTGGGCCGAATTCTTAGTCATCGCCAAGACTGTGGAAATGGTCCTCGAGAAGAAGCCCATGAAGCAATGGAACATCGAAGTCACGTTGAGCACCGTGTCCACGATCTGCTCCAACAGGCCAACAATGACCGAAGAAGCCCACGCGTCCGAGAGGGCTTACCCATGGCTCTGCAGCCTCGTCGAAGTCATCATCAAGCGGCACCGCCACCGACTTGAGGGGCACTTCCACCTGCTCATCACAGCCCTCCAGTCCCTGCTCCGCCTCCTCATCATCCCATGGCCGACGACGACATTATCCTCCTCCCTCCCCGCCAACACCACCGCACCCCCACCCGACCAGCCGGCCCAGGCCGCCCGCTTCTCCCGCCTCCTGACCCTAACCTGCGAGCCGAGCGTCGCGTCCGTGACGCGCGGCCAAGCCCCGGGCGCGCTGGACTCGGCGCCCGACGCGGCCAAGAAGTCGGCCGCCCAGCACATGTACCTGGTGCTGGTGCTGCTCGTGAAGCTGCAGCTGGAGCGGCCCGTGCCGCGGGCGGTGCGCGCCGCGCTCGACCCGGGCGTTTTCTCGGTGCTGGACATCACGACGGCCGAGGGCAGGCGCGTCGTCAACGAGGCCGTCGACGCGAGCGGGCGGGCTGTCTTCCGGGAGATGTATAAGCAGTACGTGAGGTTTGGGAAGTGGAATGGGGTTTAGAGAAGGGGGCAGGGATTTCAGCATGCCAGGAAAGGAGTCATGCGTTATCCTGTTGAGGGAGGGAGGCTCTGGTGATGCCTTGGTGGAGAGGGCACGATGTCCGGGCTGGACAACTTGTACATAGCAATGTCTGCGGCTCAATGTCTCATATGATATCCAAGCATCTATATGTTCCCGCAGTCTCAGCGCAGTGCAGGCCAGCCCGCCCAGCACCTACTACTGAATCTTTCGAACGCAGTTGATCGGTGAGACAGGTTCACATATCACTAACCACGAGCTGCGAAGCTCGGCTGAGGTAGATTTTCCTAGACAACGGAGCATTTGGGAAGACCGGTTAGTCAGCGCCATGCATGTTAGTTCCGTTCTTTGGATACACTTGCGACATTTTGGGTTGATCGCTCAGTCGGCAAGTGTAGGTGAACCTCCTCGTGTGGGTCATCTTCGCAATGGCTACCTATGCCCAATGAATGGCCAAGCGATCATGTACTTGTGTGTTTTTTTTCTGCTCCTCGTAAGAGATTGGCTGAATACCTTGATTGATACGGGCAGGGCAGAGACAAGTTGGGGGCTAGTCTCACTAGATGGTCATGCGCCGAGTAGACTGATGAGGCGCACCAGTTGACGTTTAGAGCATCCCGGTACCCGAGATGCAATACCTGCCTTTACATAAGTAAGCCTGACACCTAAGGTCGGTGCAACAGCGATTGAAGAACCTCGTCTTTCCATCTTCGTGCCCGTTCTTTTCCATTCTCGAGACAACATTCCACTACATTGCAAGAATGAGATCAGAGTATCTTAATCTCGTGGCAGCTACGTTAGGCATCTCTTATGCTTCGTCACCTCTTCACCAGGTCTTCCAGTCCAGAGCTTTAGATTTCAGCTCCAGTCAGCTGCCTCCATGTGCAGTATGTTTCTGCCATCCGAATCGCCCCGCTCGCATCACTTGCTGACCATTGCCTCATGCTAGACATTATGTTTTGGCAATGGAATCTCCGAATCACCGTGCACACCAGATAATATTACTTGCATTTGCCTCTACACTGTTCCTATAATGGAAGCTACAACTACTTGTCTACCTCTTACAGATTGTCGAACAATTGATAGATTACATATACGTAGATACATTGATACAATATACGATGTGCCTGTTCGAAACGAATCACGAAGGATGATTGTGAGCATTTGGCCTTTGTTCTCGATGGCTTTCATTTCTGTTGTCCTTCGTTTCGTCTCGCGATATTTTGGCGGCAGATTGGGTTGGGATGACTGGACGATGCTCATCCTCCTCATCTTTCAGTTAGTAACAAACATTATATTCCATATCCTCTTCGATTATGGTTTCGGCCGAGATATGTGGATGTTGGAAGAGTACGAGATAGATGCGATCTTCAAGGTAGGCAGCCTGTTCTCGAATATAATTACCGTGTATAATACTAATTAGTTACGTGGTCAGTGGTTCACGGGTTGGGAACTCGTCTACCAAGCTGCACTTACCTTGATGAAAATATCGATCTTGCTACAATATCTACGCATATTCAGCTTCCGTGTTTGGGCATATAGCCTTATGGCCTTGTCAATTATCGGCGGTGTCTCACCCATCATAACCATGTTGGCCGCTTGCAAGCCCTTTTCGTACTCTTTCCGCTGGTGGAGAGCAGAAGCCAGGGGGACTTGCATTGACCTCCATAAGGTGATTTTCGCGGCAGCTGTGTCCAACATAATCATCGACGGTATTATCACTCTCTTGCCAACAACACAAATGTGAGTTATAATCAGCTCAGCTCCTGTTGCAGAGTCCTTGACGGCGCTGACGACTTGATTCCGAATAGTTGGAACCTCCAAATGGATCGAAAGAAGAAGCTGATAGTCGCTTTTGCTTTCCTGGCGGGCTTGAATGTTACAGGAATCAGCATTGCACGGTGCGTAGTCTACGAGAAAGCCACGTTGCAGCAACGCGTGGGATCGAATTTCTCAGGTGAGCCCTTGCTCTCTGCTGCATTTTCCAAATTTCCGTAAGACTAACATTATGTTCATTTAGCCGACTTTGCAGATTTAGTAATTCTGTCCGTAGCAGAAGTCAACATCGCGATAGTGCGTGCTCGCCAGGTTCCTTCGCTCATCATTCCTCTTTTTCTCTTTACTCACATATCGTTGCAAGTGATCACTAACATTAATCAATACTAGTAGGTAAGCGCATCGATTCCTTCAGTAATTTCGCTCACACGTCGAATCATTGCGAAGAAGAATTTAAACAAAGTTTCATATGGTACGCCAGGAGTTTTAAATACCGGGCCAGGTTCCCACCAAAACGAGGGGAAAGGCTCACGCAGTCGGTGGCATGGGTTCACGGATGTCTTCTCCACGCATGGCGCCGCCACCGTGGCATCCAGCAACCAAAGATCTCGTGCGGATGACAGCAATGATGAGCTTGAGCTGCTCGAGGAACCAGGGGCGCAAGATATGTATCATAATGAGCGTACACACTCCTCAGACCGAGTGGTGTAGCATGAGTACCATATACATCAAGCCTATCCACCTCACAGAGAGATGACTCGGAGGCCAATGTAATTAAGCTATTGGTCTGATTCTGGCGGCCACATGTGGTTAAAAGAATGTTATGCAAAGTTCTTAGGAAGTACCTAATGGAGGCACACGATCGCCCTATGATTCCTGTCACTTCTCCCCGAAAGAATTTTGGCGACCTGATCCGCGCCCCAGGGGGCGGGGGGGGGGGGGGTTTACAGCAGCATACGATCTCGAGGGTTTCAATTTTAAGGCTACCTGGAGCTCAAAATCCCTACGATTCCTGTGATTTGAGCACACCGACGTTTTGTCTTCCAAGTTCCGTTTAGGTACTTACGTTGCTGACCGGCCCCTGGACGGAAGCCGCGGACGCATTGCTCACCCTCACCGAGAAATCTGACCTCAATGCTCTCTCTTTACGACTTTGGGGCCAAAAGAATATCTACTCGTACGGGCCTACAATCCCTCCGAAGCAACCCCACCGGAGCTCGCTAGCAGGCTCATGTGCAGGGCGATATCTTGGAATACACAGCCGCGAAAGCGGGACTCGACCCCCCTGCGTGAGTAAGCACTGCATAGTATTTTCTAGTGTAGCTCGTGCTGCCCTGCCGCGGCCCTACCACGGAGGGTGGGTTACTGGGAAGGATACGAATCCTGCCTTGCCTGCTACGCCGCCCAGGTGCGTATCTATCTGCAAATGCCAGCAGACTGCCCACCTACCCACCACAGTACGCGCGGTTCTTCTTCTGAGCGCCGCCCCCCTCCTCCCACTTGATGTTCTCGAATGATGCAAGACTGCGGCTAAGCAGCCCGCCAATAGTCACGGACGAGCCTGCTCCCGGGGACGTGGGCCTGGGTCCATCATGTAGGTGTATAAATATGGAAGTCAGGGTGGTCAGCACCGTATGTGGATATTCCTGCGGCCGGTAACTCAGGGGATCTGGCAATACCGCCGATTTTCCAAGGGGCGAGTGGCATACGATCAAGGACGATGCCGTCTTGAGGCAGTTACTCGATAGTTGTGGCCAGGACGCTGGTCGCGGCCCGTGGTCCTCTATAGAAGCTATCGTCTAGGTTGGGATGTTTAGCTTCAATATGTTAGTGACAAAAGTGAACCGATCCGGCTACCGGCTAGAGCCGTCCCCACGTTGTCGACAGGGCTGGCGAATCCTTTAAGCGGCAGGAGACACAACGGGCGGCCATCGTGGGAGGCTCGGTTACCAGGTGGCATCCTACGCCGTGGGCGGTGTGAGCTGGCGACAAGGCCCAAACCCCCAAGAATTAGCTGGGGTGAGGTTGACAAACCGTTTACTGTATAGGAGTCCCGGGCCGAGGGAGACGATGGGAAGCGAGCGAGATATGACGATATATCTCGTTAGATCTTGTAAATTTTTACAAGTAAGCGATCACTTCAGGGTATTAGGTTTTCGACGCGAGCGCGGAATGACGATACGAGGGATTCGGCGTGCATTCACAGGCGCAACATTGGGCCAGGATTCTGTAGCACGGCAGGTTGCAACCCCCCTGCGTGCATTCTAGGACGACAAGAGCCGTGCTTGGCTTTGCACATGGGGCCTTGCTTTGCTGGTGCTGCGCCGTTGGAATGCAGCATGATGCCCGATCGCTTGGAAATCTCCTTTTCCAGCCGTCAAATGTCCGTACGCGAGTTGCTTTTTGTGAAGAACTAATAACTTTTAATGTGTACTCACCCAATTCCACCTGTTCCCACCTCCGCGTTTTGCCTCGAGAAAGGGTCCTCCAGAAAGGGTCCTCCTTTTCCCGATTTCCCCTCCGCCATCGAGTCGAGTCTGGAAGAAGCTCGGTAGGTTTGACGCGGTCGAGACGGGCGACCGACCCCTCAGCGCCCAGCCAGCTTCACCCCACACGAGCTAAAGCTCTCTGGGCCCAAAGCGCTCGAATCGGACGCAGCTCCTCGGCAGTTTAGTCGACAACAGCAGCAGCGGTGGGGGATCACCTACTGCCCCCTGACCACAAACGTCTCCCTCAAAAGACCTGATTGAGAGACCACACATACGAGAGCACGCCGTCGAAGTCTGTCTACAGGAGTCACCTGTAGTCGACCCAGGTCCTGGCAGAAGAGATCTGCAGGGACAATAAAGCGACGAGACCCGCCCCCCACACGCCATGGGCTGGGAACGGGTTGCCGGGTGAAATAAAACCAAATCAGGACGACGACCCAGTTTTTGGCCACACCAGTACAAATCAATGGAGGCGGGAAAAGAGCCCACCACGGCTGGAGCCCCAGCAGCAGCAGCAGCAGCAGCATCCACCTCGGCTGCTGGTGGACCAAGCTCCGTCGGCGAGCCTCCCTTGTCCGCACCCGCTCAGGCGCAACCGAGTCGAGGTGAAAATGCCATGACGACCCACGGCGATGGGCCGCTTCCGAGCCGGGAACCACTGCGGCTCCCTGAGGATCGGAGTGCCGGAGAACAGAGCCTGCACCCCGTTCCGGCGAAGGATCCTTCGCACCTCGAGCAGACTGATACAGGAGACGGTGCGGACGAATCTTCCGTCGAGAGACAGGCAGCCATGGATATGGTAGATCGGGCCAACGCCGGCCAGCCGGTACTATCGGGGCCAGACCCGTTGGGGCTGGAAAAGGGCGACCCGCACCAACAGGATAGGAAAACAGACGAGGGTACCGCGCAGGACAGCTCGGGCCAGCTCCAAGCCCGGGGGCAGGACCACAAGGTCTCGCCCAAGCCAGCTGGGTCGAACCTGTAAGCTAACCAATCCGTCCGACGCTTCCGCATGACGAGGTGCCTGGCTGACTGACTTGCGATAGGTGGGGCACTTCGACCTATGACCCGGACGACGAGACTGACATGTACTGGGAGCACGGGCGGAGGTATGCCCGGGATTACTTCATGCCCAACGACGAGGACGAGCAGGACCGGCTGCGGATCCTGCACCAGATCTACCTCAACATCTTCAACCTGGAGCTGACGACGATACCCCTCGAGGACCCCACGGCGGTCCTGGACGTCGGGACCGGGACCGGCGAGTGGTCCATGGCCATGGCGGAGAGGTGGCCGGAGTGCAAGGTGACGGGCATCGACCTGTCGCCGACCTTCGAGAGGGCGGTGCCGCTGAACTGCCACTTCGAGGTCATGGACGGCGAGGACCCCTGGCCGTGGGACGACGACACGTTCGACATGGTGCACTACCGGCACATGTCGGGCGCCTTCCGCGACTGGAACTACGTCTACGGCCAGGCGCTGCGGTGCCTCAAGCCGGGCGGGTGGGTCGAGATACTCGAGTTCCACGACCACGAGGGCGAGAAGAACTTCTACGACCGCTTCCCGCCGCACTCGCTCATGCACAAGGCGGCCAAGGGCATCGAGGAGGCCGAGCAGATGCACGGCAAGCACAGGGGCATCGACCACATGGAGCCCGACCTGCTCGAGGACAACGGCTTCGTCGACTGCGAGGTCCACGAGCACATCATCCCGCTCGACCCGTCCAACTCGCCCCTCGGCAAGCTGTGGCTCGTCACCCTGCGCGCCGGCTTCGAGAGCTACGCCCTCAGGCTCCTGACAAAGTACCTGGGCTGGGACGCCGCCTCGGTCCGCATGGCCTGCGAGTCCGTCGGCCAGCAGATGATCGCCATGGCCACCAACCCCGCGCTGAACAAGGGCTTCCAGATCCGGCTGAGGGTCACCATCGCGCGGAAGCCGCTGGTGCCCAAGGCCGAGCACGCTCCCGGCGGTGTCGCCGAAGTGCCCCAGCCGGGCCCCTCGTTGTCGGCATCGCTGTCACCTCCTGGGCCCTCGGCCCCGACGGCGACAGCGCCTGGGACGCAGTATCTTGGGGGCCAAGAGCCCTATACGAACGAGGCCGCCCAGCCGCGGCCGTCCGGTTGAGCGAATCAAGGTGTTTGTCGTGCTTCCCGCTGGTGGTTGCGTGTGTTCGATGAACCGTGTAGATACCCATCCTGGAGCCCACCTAAATTGCTCTGTACCTTGCTGCAAAATGATGGGAGTAGCAGAAAACCGAGGCTTCGGACTCACTCTGGGCGATTAGCCCTAATACACAGCGTCTGCCATTGCTCTTGATAGTATTTGTTGTGTTGCCAGGCCACTGCCTTTTCTTTGAGAAATCGTAGACTCACGTCTTGTTTTGGGTTGGACATGGGTGAGACGTTGAGGAAGTGCTGATGATCGAGCGTGATGATGACCCGAAAAGGTTGCTTCAAAGAGGCAGAAATGAGGATCGAATCAGTACACTGTGAGCGTCTTGAGAGAACCGTTCCTTCCTATCGCGTGGATGTGAATACAAGTTGCAAGTGCCTTGGTTACACTCAATTAGTGAAGGACGAAGTTGAGAGCCTGAACGGAGTTCAGATTTTCAGATATCCTACCTCCGACACACTTTTGTCACCAGAGCTACTAGCCTACACTTGGATTTGAAGTCTCTTCTGTCCTCGAGTCGAATGGAACAGAACAAATACCTCACTACGTCACCAGCACTTCATCAACGGTGTCACTGACTCTTGCACATTCGCCAAGACGAGAGAGAGAATATAAAAATCCCATCATAAATTCTACCTGATTTCAAGCCGTTGTAAATGCCCAGTGCTTTAAGGCACTGCATACCCGGATGCAAAGTCGGGGTTCTGAAAGATGGGTTCAAGGTTCTCATCCTTCATTGATCATACGAAAAATAATGTTTCCAATCCTGGTCTTAAAACGACCCTCTCGATAACGCCATATGTCAAAAAACGCCTGGAGCCCGAGCCCATTTTACGGAATAGATCGGTTTCCCCTTTCGACACATAATAAAAACTTTCACGCTCGCGCCTCTCATGCTCTCTCATGCTTGTTGTTTGAACACCCCCAGCCGGAAGTGGGGACCGCTTACGCCACCTGGAAGGACTCCCTGGTGGAGGATCCGTTGGTGCCGGCGGCGGCCGCCTGCTTCTGCTTGGGCTGGGGCATGTCCGTGACCTCCTCCTTGTCGCTGAGGACCTCCTTGTTCTTGACGACGGGGAAGGGCGACAGCACCTTTGAGATGTCGCCCCACCAGTGCTCGCCGAAGCGGCGGTACCACTCGACGGTGATGCGCAGGCCGTCGGCGAAGGACGTCTTCTGGTCCCAGCCCAGCTGCCGCAGCTTGGTGCCGTCGACGGCGTAGCGGTGGTCGTTGAAGGGCCGGTCGTGCGTGTACTTGACCCACTTCTGCACGTCGTCGGGCGTCGCGCTGGGGATGCCGAACTGCTCGATCAGCCTCACGCAGAGGTCCCGGTTCGCCACCTCGTCGTACGACCCGACGTTGTAGATCTGGCCCAGCTGGCCCTTGTGCAGGATCGTGTCGAAGGCGTCGGCCGCGTCCCCGGCAAACAGGTACCGCCGCGTCGGCGTGCCGTCGCCGTGCAGCACCACCGGCTGGCCCCGGTTCAGCAGGCACGTGAACTTGGGGATGATCTTCTCCGGGTACTGGTGCGGGCCGTACACGTTGTTGCTGCGCACGATGATGACGGGCAGCTTGAAGCTCTTCTGGTACGAGTGCACCAGCATCTCGGCCGCCGCCTTGGACGCCGCGTAGGGGTTGGTCGGGGCCAGGATGCTCGACTCGAGCAGGTCGTCGTCGTCGTCCTTGACCTCGCCGTACACCTCGTCCGTCGAGATGTGGATGAACCGCTTGATGTTCACCTTCTTGGCGCTCTCCAGCAGCACGTGAGTCCCGTACACGTTGGTGTGCGTGAAGCCGTACGAGTTGCCGAAGCTCAGGTCGACGTGCGACTGTGCCGCAAAGTGGAAGATGGTGTCGATGTTGTACCTCTCCAGGCAGTCCACCACCTCTGTGGGGTTGGTGATGTCGCCCTGATAAAAGGTGAAATTCCGCTTGTCGTTCAACATGCGCGTGTTGTTGAGCGACGAGCAGTAGTCCAGCTTGTCGAAAGACACGATGTTGTACGCATGGGGATACGTCAACGTCAGGTGTCGCACAAGCCAGCACGCACTAAGCTTCCGTGTCAGCGGGGAGGGGGTCTCGTGTCGCGGGCACCGAAGAACCTCGGGAAATGAGGGACTTACATGAAGCCAGCTCCTCCGGTGATCATGATGTTCTTGACATCTGGCAGAGGCTCGAACTTCGTTGTCCCCGTCAGTACTGGGGCCTCCTTCCATACGCCAAAGTCCTCGAAGAAGTTCTGGCGGGTGCCGTTCATGCCTTTTCAACGCGGTCAGTTCTAGTACAAGCCGGGGGTGCGTCACGATTCACGTACCATTTGAGGACCCATTGGTGCCGTTGGTGTGAGGAGCCATCTTCTCGACTTTCCGCCTGAAGCGATTTCTTTACGCGGGGAATTCAAACGAGAGAAAGACTGCGGGAGAAAAGGCGCCGCGCAGGTGTGTCTCTGCTGCTCTGTGTGGCCGTCACGGGGGATGTTCGTGGGAGCGCCTGGTTCAAGCTCACTGCAGGCAGGCTCGCAGTGAAGTACTCAACACTGAGTCGAAGAAATGTGGAGACGGATTGAGAGCAACGGCTATCTGGCGAACAGATTGTGCCGACGACTGTCCAAATAAGGTCGTGACTCGCGCTTTGCCCCTGACTTGCGATAAGTCTACCGTGTATGTAAAGGAGTGAGACTGAATGAAAAAAAAAAAAAGTTGTCTTAGAAGAGGCTCGGCAAAGGAATGTCGTCCGTCAATCAAGGGATCCGGAACCCAGCAGCCACTGACAAGAACTCGTTAGCCCGAAAAGCAAAGAGGTGAGATCGCCTGCAGCCGAGTTCAGGGAGAGCCGGGCAAATCAGACGGGACGAGGCTGCAGGATTGTCTCTGCGTTATAAAATATGCTGTATGAAGGGGACTAGATCAAGAGAGAGTCTGTCTGGCATGGCCATGTCTCTCAATTATACGGCCGCATCGACAAAGGGGTGGAGGGGGGGGAGTGGTTTAACTTTCTTTTTGAAGGCTCGAGTTGAGCCAAAACCACGCGGCCCTGCGTTGTGGACACGCTCGCCTGCAAGGTACCGGTACAAGGGACGTCCAGTCCCCACGGGTGCGGTGCGGAATGGGATGCCAGAACAACCCCCCCAGGCGGGGACCCCTGGAGCGAGCTATACTCGACGCGCGCGTTTTAGTCAGGGGAGATGAGGCTTGCGCATTGCGAGGCCGGGACGACAAGCGGCTCAGCCGGGGGGATTGACCTTTTCTTCCCAAAGCACACACATGATTAATCGCTTTGGACGGTGGTTTCTACGGGGTGGCACTACAGCTCGTGACACGGGCGTGTCCTAGCTCAGGCCTATCGGGCAGCGTGGTTTTTTTTTGGTGGAGGGGGGGGGGGGCACATCGCTGACTGACTGAACAGACTTGGGAGGGAGACCGGTCCAGGAACAATACCGTGGTAGACGACCGTGCCATGACACCACTAGGCATCCGTCCCATGCGGACGGTGCGCCTACAATAGAAAAAAGTGCCCACATCACGAACTTTCGGCTTACCGCGCCGAGCTAGCAGCATCGTATCACGGCCAGCTCGCTCTCGCTAGCGCTGTCAACTAATAATAAGGATCCTTCCTGCGCTCTTGGGCGCGGGCCGGGTGGTCAGCATTTTCCCTCTTCTGGACTCAATAAGGCCTCTAGCTGCAGCCTGCAGCCTCGGCGAGGGCCACTTTCCGCAGCCCCAAATCTTAACCACCATGCGCGGCGAAGGGGTCCTGCTGTGATATGCGAGGGCAACGTCGGAAGGGTCCCGCAGCTGGCGAATCGGCAGCCGCACACCCGAGTACGCGGGCGCCATGGCTGACAGGTCGTTTGTTCGCATACCTCGTCGCCCACCGAGTTGCCCTCTTGGTGATAACGTCTCCTGCGGGATGTTTGAACCCACGCTCAATGGCATGATAGGCCCCATTCGGAGGCCGCAGCGTGGCCGTATCGAGGCCTATGTCCTGGCCCGTACCGTACAGTCAGACAATATAGTCGAGCTACTACTACCCTGGATATTTCCGCTATCAAAGTTATCACGGGGCGAAAGGATGCTGTGCTCTTGGCGGCGGATGTGCTTGGCGGCCTATCAGCCTGGCTCGATCAAACGACGTCCCCACACGCCGCCTGCCAGTGTCAGCCGTCGGGTACCTACAGCCAGGGCCCGTCTGACGGCATTGCGTTTTGCCCCTTCGAGCGGCAGTCTGTGCAGTCCTTATCGACCATGCCGTGCATGCCTGTGTTTGTCGATGCGTGTGTGTGTGTTTATGTTTGTGACTGTGTTTGTGTCTGTATCTCTGTCTTGGCCTATGCTGTAGATCGTGATGCGGTGCGACGAGGGCTCCCACATATATGTACGCAAGCTGCGCCGCCGTTTTGCAGCAGGACCCCACGGAGCCGCAGCCTGGGTAAACAGATCTTCTGGACTTGCAGGCAACGCAGGTACTGGGCTGATGGCGGAGCAGCATTCTCTTCGTCGCTCCAGTCGGGGCCGGTCCAGTAACAGTTCCTGAGAATAGCCCAAAAGAAGTGGGCTTTGCATTCGTCAACCGCACCCCACGCAGATGACGCAGTTGCAGGGACCATCGCAGTACGCTTGGGGGAGGGTTGGTTGCGGGTGGGGCGCGAAATGCGTGTTTGAGATCTGGAGTGCTCCCCTTTTTGTTTCAAAGAGCCCTCTGGCCCTACGACAGCGAGTGCTACGCAGAGTCGCATAGCGGCCCTGGACCCTTCGGCAAGACATCCAGCATCATCATGAACCGCAAGCCCGCGATCGCGATAGGCTTCCCGCCCACTATGCACGACCTATCGCTCGGCTCGCGTTGCTGGTGGCGAATTCGAGCGCTCATCTTTTTGATGCTCGCCAAGACATGTCGTTAAGTTTGTTTCTGGTGCTTGCTCTTCGTGCTGCTGTTACTGGTGTATATGCACAGATCCTGGGGGAGCACCAACAGTGCTTCTGTTCCACCTGACAGCTCCACCGCACGCACAACCATGTAGGGCTGTTGGGGTACTAAAGCCGTGCGAGCGAAACCAATGTTAGGGGCACCTGCGCAACGAAACACGCGCATATCGCACGACAGTAAAGGAGTCCAGTGACTTACTGGACTATATGCTTTCGGCATATCTCTCGTTGTCGAAGCCTATTTACCCGACTCGTAGGCTCTCGACAAATAGTGTCTTGACCGAAATAGCATCAGTCACAAGCTGGAGTCTTGCTTCCCCACGACGGCACCGCCCACGCGCCCGGGCACCCGCTTTATTAGCATTGGGACAAAGTCTCTTGGCGCATGCTCTCGCCTCCCACTTGGCACATGGGAAGCTCAGGCCAGCAAGCCCAACTCAGCTCAGATCGATGCCTTGACTTTTTAGCCTCTAAGCAATTTAATAACTCAGCTCAGTCGCCCCCCGAAGCCCTTTGATACCAAGAGGGCAATCTTAATGAATCGTCTGATGCCGGGCAGCTTCCGGCCCTGGCCCCCCGGGCGAACATGAAGCTTTCCGCAGCCTCCGGAGGGCATTGATGATCTTCGACGCGGAAGGCCAGGTTCGGTTCGATTGAGATTGCTCAACCTTTCGTCTCATCTTTAGGCATGGGTGGGATGTCGTGGGAGCCAAACAAAAAGTCAAGGGGACAGGCTTTACTTGGCATGTCAGAGGCGCCGAGCTTGTTGCCCGTCTGCGTTCGAGATACCTTCCCCTGTCCTCGGGCGCTTCAATCGTCCCGTCCTATTGCCCGTTGGAACTATTGTGTTTGGTATGCATATGGTGGGTGCAATGACTCCATGTTCGAGCCCTTTTCATCGCTGGCACTTAACATCGTTAGTGGACAGAATAGATCCCGAGCTGTGGGATCAATAGGGTGTGTCTGTGTACTGCGCCGCCTCGGTGCACTAACACGACGCCGTTGGCATCCAGCTTTTGTTATGCTCTGGAAATGCCACGCTACAAAGCCCCTTTTCCAGCCGTAGTATAGTCCACGAACTACAAACGTAGGTTTGCCTTTCGCTTGTGGACTATGCTTTGTGGGAACTGCGATCCCTTCCCCTTGGAGAGTTTGGGACTGGGGTGGGGCCCTGGGGCCTGGGCCTCGCTGGGTGGGCGGCGGCGTACCGAAGCTCTGGGCGGGTTGTTTACTCATCTTCTTTGTTGGTCTGTTCTGCATCTTATTGGGCACGAGTAAGTTTTGGTGACGCTCGGCGATGCGCGACAGGCGGTGGGATAGTGCCAGGCTGTCACAGGTGCGGGCTGCGACGCTGGGTTGAAGGGGGTTTCAAGCTGGCATATCATCAGGCCGTTGCAGAGTCAAGAGTTCAGCGGAAGCGACGAGGCCAGACACGCTGTGTGATGAGATGTGACCCGTTGAAGACCTGGCCCACTCGTCCTGTGGTACGTGTGTTCGCCTCAGCCACCAGTGGGTGATGGGCTCATTTTATGACGTCTCCAGTGGAATTGGCTGACGCGGAATGCTCTCTTATTGCTGGCGAGGGAGGGTTTCGATGTTCAGACGGAGGGTGGGAGGGAATTCCAGCCCTAGCGAGGAGCCGCGCTTGCTGCATGCGCCTACAATGTAACGAGCACCAGCGCACGTACGGGGTGGTGCGTGGTACGTGGAGCACACGCACAACAGCAGTGTAGCAGCAGTAACCTCGATCTGCTCAGCCACACGGCGGATCGGGAGCGACGGGGGCACCGCCCAGGCTGCACTTGACACAAGGATCCGTGGCCTAGTCGGCGCCCGGGATGCCAGACATCCTTCAGGTCGGCGCCCACTACTGCGGACAGCGCTCAGTCAGTGCGCCGTGAATTCCGGCAGACGATCAGAGGAGGATCAAGAGGATCAGAAAATCTGGAGTATAGGACGGCGCTTTCAATGCAGCCTGCTGACTGGCAAATTGGCAGGGCTGGAGGGATCAAAGAGGCCAAGCGAGCGAGCAGGCGAAGAGCGAATCGGCGGGTGACATCTGACAGCCTGACAGCAATATCGCCAGATTTCAAGATATGTCTTTGTTTGGCGAGATCAGCGGCTGAGTAACGACCATGTCTGACTGAGCTGCGTTGGGTGGTGCTGCAGGATTGGAAGTGGAATGGTGTGTCGGTTGCGAGTGTGGTTCGTACCGATACATGCAAGCATGAGTGCATGGCGCACACCCACCTTCCTCAACCAGGCCTGCCAGGCCCCCGTCTCCCCGTCTGCCCGTCTCTCCATTCCGCTGGGCAGCCACGGGCCAAAAGTCAGTCAAGTCAGGTATCCCTGCCGAGGCTCTCGTTCCCTATTCTGGCCCCTCCCCTCCATGAACCCCTGCATGCCAGGGCAGGGGCATGGAGGACCCTTCAGCAGGGATTGGGAATTCTTCCTTTGACCTGAGCACGTTCCTTTGTCGCTCTGCTCATCAGCCGTCACTGTTCTAATAACTCACTGCTGACGGGACCACCCACTACACAGTACGATGCATGGTGGCCTGCCCAGACAAATACAAAGTCATCCTCACCGGCCTACACCTCCCAAGCGACTCCTTCCTGCACCTGCTGTCTTCCATTTTACTTTTCATATGAGATCTGCTTGCGTCTACTGTACTTTGCACCCAACGGTCCTTTCCCCTCCCTAATAGACGCTCTCTTATGTGTTCATGCTCCCGACGAGCCTAGGACGTATCATCGACCTTGACCACTCCCTTCGTCTGTTTCAGCTGAGCTGACCGTCATCCTCAAAATCCTTTCAACCGGACACCGACTCTTCTACTTCCTCTGTCTCGAATTGGCATCACTTTGTAAAGTTGCAGACGTCCACAGCAACAGCAACAGCAGCGCCCATCATGTCTTCAGAATCTGGCCGGTCCGAAAGGGCGGGCTCAATTGCCTCGTCCCACACTGAGGCGGGAGGCTACGATGAGCACAACGAGAAGATGGCACCGAGAGATGAGGAGAGCCTGAACGCCCTCAAGTCACCGACATCCGACTACCACGACAGTGATCATGAGCGCGAGGACGAGGAGCTTCTGCCACAGCCGCAGGAGAAGGTGGAGCCACCCAAGAGCGGCATGGCATCCTCGATAGTATGGATGGTCGTCAACACGTTGGCTACCATTGGCATCGTGAGTAATTCCCGAGCACCGCTCCTCCAGCGACCGTAACGAAAGTGTACCCGAGCTGACACTCACGCCATCCAAAAAGGTCTTCGTCAACAAAGCCATCTTCTCCGATCCGTCGCTCAAGCTGGCCCAGCTCACATTCGCCGCATTCCACTTCAGCATCACCTTCCTCACCCTGTATATCCTCTCGCGGCCTCGCTTCGCCTTCTTCGTGCCGCGCCGCGCCTCCATCCGCGATATCCTGCCGCTCTCCATCGCAATGGCGCTGAACGTCATCCTGCCGAACCTGTCGCTCGCCTTCTCCACCGTCACCTTCTACCAGGTCGCGCGCATCCTGCTCACGCCCTGCGTGGCGCTCATGAACTACGTGCTGTACCACCAGACACTGCCCACCAACGCCATCTTCGCCCTCGTGCCCGCCTGTGCTGGTGTTGGTATTGTCAGCTACTACGACAGCCTGCCCGCCGCCGACGCCAACATCAAGACCACCAGCGGCCTGGGCGTCTTCTTTGCCTTCGCCGGCATCTTCGCCAGCTCCCTCTACACCGTGTGGATCGCCTCGTACCACCGCAAGCTCCAGATGAGCTCCATGCAGCTGCTGTTCAACCAGGCCCCCGTCTCCGCCTTTATGCTGCTCTACGTGATCCCCTTCGTGGACACCTTCCCCGTGTGGTCCACCGTGAGCGTCAGCCGCTGGGTGATGATCCTGATGGTGAGTTCCCACAGCCTCCGGGTCCTTTTCTTCCCCCACTTCCCCATGCGCTGCTGAGCTCTAGCTCTTGCTTGCACTTTGCCATTCAATCAAACTCTATACCTTTTTGTGTTTTGAGTTTGATCGGCAGTGCCTTATCTCGGAGCTCGCGCGAGGGAAGAAAGTCCGAGAATAGCAACCAGCTCCAGCCCCTGTCGTGAATGACTCGACTGACATGTGTGTGCCTGCAGTCCGGCGGCTTCGCCTCGCTCATCAACATCTCCCAATTCTTCATTATTGCCCAGACAGGGCCTGTCTCCAGCACCGTTGTCGGCCACGTCAAGACGTGTTCCATCGTCGCCCTCGGCTGGGCCACCTCCGGCCGGGCCATCGGTGACAAGTCTGTACTCGGTGTGATGATTGCCATCGGGGGTATCATGGCGTAAGTTTACCTGCTCCAAGTTCATAATACAAACTACGCTCGGATGTGTCTTGACTACAATGCTGACCATGTACCAGATACTCTTATGTGATGCTCAAGGAGAAGAAAAAGCAGCAGCAGGGCAAATAAGCTCTCGACTGACTGGTTCCAACAGCCGGCGTTATGTTTCTTTGATTTCAATCTAATATACCACAAGAATCTACATGTCACAACATCGAACTGGGTTACGAGGGACTGAACCCGCCCACAAGGATAGCACCAGAAAAACAACACAAAAAAAATACAAATTAGAAACAGGTGAAACTTGCAGAGTCACTTCGGAAGTTCGCTGCCAATAGATCAATTGAATCTGAACAGCACGATATTGTGCCTCATGCACGGATTCGCATCCCCGTACGTTGACAACAGGCTAAGCTTTTTTACCAACACCCCGGAAGTGAAACTGCATGTACAGCTATTGATTCCAGCCGCATCAACCAAGGGAGGCACACGGATCATTGAGATAAGGGAGACACACCATTGAATGTCTCAGACACGATGTGCGGAAAAAGTACACAGTGCATCAGTAGACCTGCACGCCTGGAAAAACCAAACAAAAAGATAAGGGTATCGATTTCGACGACATCTATTACAGGTTGAACCTCGTCCGCTCCTTCTCCATCTTGGCCTTCCACTCCCACGAAAGCGCGTCGTCGCCCTCGCTGCCCGCCCGGCCGATGCCCTTGTCGACCCTGCGCAGCTTGAGGGTGCACCGAGGCTGTGAAAAATACCAAACACGTCAGCGGTTCAATTCTCATCTACGTGCGCCTTCTTGGGCAGGGTTCGTTGACATTAAAGTAAGGGTGTTTGTGTGCGTGTGTGTATGACGTTGCCCTGAGCCCACATGTTTTGCATGACCACCGCCCGTCCAGCCGGTGGATCGGGCTATTGTTGGTGGTGCTGCTGGGTTGTGGTCGTGGGCACGTCCGAGCCCACATGTTCGTTGTACGCGTGTTGTGCGTGGAGAGAGTTACATGATCGACAGGCGCCGTGAGGGGGAAGGGAAAGTGGGGAGGAAAATGTGTCCCTGCGGCACACAGGGGGGTGGAGTTCTGGGTGTGAGTGTAGGTTGTAAGGTGTGCATGTACTTACGCCGAGTTCTTGCAGACCGACTCTTACGCCTTCCACGCCCTGCAGTTCTTTGCCGTCCGCTGCTTGGACGCTCTTTTCTGTCTCCTTTTTATCCCGGAATCTGTACGGCCGATTGTGTCAGCGGTTTTCGAGAGTGGGGGAGTACGTGATTGCACAGTTCAGGTCTGGGTTCTGACGCTGATGCATGCAGCTTTGTTACTTACATATATCTGTGCCGGCGAAGGAAGATGTAATCTCGCTGGTTGTGTAATGTGACCACCTGCCGCATCTCGATATCTGGCTGCGGTGGGAACAGCGTCTGGAAGCTCTTCGCCGACAGCAGGCCGAGACTGCTCTTGAAGTTGTTGAGCAGGAGTTCCGGGTAGTAAGCATCCTGGGCTTTTCCGTGGCCCGGCAGCTTCGAGCCCTCTATCCAGTTGTTGACCGAGTATGTCAGCGTCGGCCCGTGGGGCAGGTGCACGATCGTGAGCCGGTTGGGCTTCTTCTGGTCCTCGTTCAACACGAGCACCGCGTTGTACTCCCTGTTGTGCGCGAACTTGCAGATCTCCCTGACGCTGTACTTGTGCCCGTACCGGCCCGCCGACCGCCGTATGTACTCGGAGTTGGGGAACAGCGACGTCAGGATTTCTGCCTCTTTGTGGAGTGTCGAGTTGAGGGATGTCGTGACGAGGACTTTGGGTACTTTCGGCGGCTCGTCGCTGAACAGGTTCGGGAACTTTGTTGATAGCACGGCGGGCGTCATGTCGAAGTTTGTGCTTGTCGTGGAGGGTGCTGCGCTCGGCTGGCGCTCTGCCCGTTTCGCGCGCATCTTTTCTATCCGCTCCTGCACTGCATCCTCGTCTGCCTCCTCGTCGTCATCGGATCCCAGCATGCTGTCCACATCGTCGTCGTCCTCATCCTTCTCGTCGAGAGGCTCATCCGGGACGCCGTTCTGCTCCTCCTCCAGCTTTCGCCGTTTCATCGCCGCCACATCGGCGCTTGTGTAAAGGCTGTCCTCATCTGCATCGTCCCATTTTCGCTTCTGGTCGAGGGTCCTGGTCTGGTTTCGTGCAAGGCGTTCTTTTTTCAGTTCGGGTTCCTTAGCCTCTACCTTCCTCCTGCGCATGCGCTCCTCGCGTTTTTCCTTGCTCGATTTTCGCTTATCCTGGATATGACGCTCTTGGCGATAGATCTTGTTCATAGCTAGCTTAGACCCAGCCATCTTTGCAATTGGTGTGGGATTAGTTGTCTTGCAGGTGTTGGAAAGCAGGCGGACCCTGAGAAGGCCCTTGAAGACGACGCTCTCAAGAAATTTCCTGGGCGAGTCGGGCGCTGATAAGATAAGAAATTGTTTTTGCCTGCCCGGGAACCCGCAGTGCAGGAGCTGCTCTGCCCCTCACTAGGAGCTTCAAGCAATGCCTTGGTACATTGCGACGCAGACCAAAATGCCCATGTGTTTGGAGAACGGTTTTTGAGTCACCCACCCCAGAAGCAGCCAACGTTGACTTCTCCTGCCACCGGCCACCTACCAACGTTGTCGCCGTTTGACTCACCCCGCAACTCGAGACTCTCAATTGCCTGTTTATGAAGGCTTTTAAACTCATAAATCCTCTCAGACCACTTGTTGGTGCTAACCCCACCTCAAACTTCTGGAAAGTTACCGCGAAAACCACATCCGCGCGACCGTTTACGTCCTCCCACCATTTGTACAGAGCTGTTGTAGCGCATGATTCAAGCAAGAAAGACATGGCGACCCTCACGACGAAGACCGGCCAGACCATTGACCGCCAGGCCATGGAGTCCATGCTGCGTCGGCGCATGTTCTACACCCCGTCCTTCGAGATCTACGGGAGTGTGGCTGGCCTGTTCGACTACGGTCCCTCCGGCTGTGGTCTGCAGGCAAACATCATCGAGACATGGCGGAAGCACTTTGTGCTCGAGGAGGACATGCTCGAGGTCGACTGCACCGTCCTGACCCCCCACGAGGTCTTCAAGACGAGTGGCCACGTCGACAAGTTCGCCGACTGGATGTGCAAGGACCCCAAGAACGGCGAGATCCTGCGGGCGGACCACTTTGTCGAGGCCATACTCGAGGCGAGGCTAAAGGGTGACAAGGAGGCGCGTGGACAGACGGTGGAGGAGAAAGAGGCGGACCCAAAGAAGAAGAAGAAGAAGGTCAAGTCCGAGGCCGTGAAGCTGGATGACGCCGTGGTCAAGGAGTACGAGGAGGTGCTGGCTCAGATCGACAACTACGATGGCGACGACCTTGGCAAGCTGATCAGCAAGTATGAGCTCAAGAACCCCGAGACTGGTGTCCAGCCTTCGCCCCCAGTACCATTCAACCTGATGTTCCAGACTGCAATCGGCCCGTCCGGCCAGCTGGCTGGCTTCCTGAGACCAGAAACAGCCCAGGGCCAGTTTACCAACTTCGCCAAGCTGCTTGAGTTCAACATGGGCAACATGCCTTTCGCGTCTGCCTCGATTGGCAAGTCTTACCGAAACGAAATCTCTCCTCGAGCGGGCCTGTTGCGCGTGCGAGAATTCCTGATGGCTGAGATCGAGCACTACGTTGATCCCGAAGGTGGCAAGAAGCACGACAGGTTTCCCGAGGTTGAGAACATTGAGCTCACGCTGCTGGACAAGCATACTCAACTCTCCGGCAAGACGGACCTGAAGACCATGAGCATTCGGAAGGCAGTTGAGACCAAGGTTGTGGACAATGAGACCCTTGGTTACTTCCTCGCACGTATCCATCTGTTCCTCGAAAAGATTGGTGTAGACATGACCAAGGTCCGTTTCCGGCAACACATGGCCAACGAGATGGCCCACTACGCTTGCGACTGCTGGGACGCCGAGCTCCTCACATCGTACGGCTGGATTGAGTGTGTTGGTTGTGCTGACCGTTCGGCCTACGATCTCACGGTGCACAAGAACAAGACCGGCGCACCGCTGGTCGTGCGCCAGAAGCTGGACACGCCAAATGTTAGGCAAGAGTGGACACTGGAGTTCAACAAGAAGAAGTTCGGCCCCGCCTTCAAGAAGGATGGCAAGACAGTGGAGGCTGCCCTCGTGGCGACAACACAGGAGCAACGAGAGGCTTTCGCCAAGCAATTGGAAGGCAGCGGCAGCTTCACCGTTGACGTTCCCGGTGTGGCAGACGGCAAGGCCACTGTCAGCAAGGACTTGATTGAGATCAAGTACTCTACCATCACAGAGCACATCCGGGAATACACACCAAACGTTATCGAGCCCTCGTTTGGTATTGGCAGAATCCTGTATGCCCTGCTGGAGCACAGCTTCTGGACTCGCGGTGACGGTGCTGATGAAGCTCGCGGCGTAAGTAGCACCCACTTCATCGCCACTTCCCCTGGTTCGACGCCCATCTCACTGACAATACGAAACAATAGGTCCTCTCCTTCCCGCCGACCATCGCCCCGACAAAGGTCCTCATCGTGCCCCTCTCCAGCAACAAGGACTTCACCCCCATCGCGCGCAAGCTGGGCCAGAAGCTGCGGGCGCTTGGTGTGTCCAGCAGGGTGGACGACTCGTCGGCCACCATCGGCAAGCGCTACTCGCGCAACGACGAGCTCGGCACGCCCTTCGGCATCACCATTGACTTCCAGACCGTCAAGGACGGCTCCATCACGCTGCGTGAGCGCGACAGCACCAAGCAGGTGCGCGCCGACCAGGCCAAGGTCCTCGAGGCCGTGCGCGAGATGGTCACGGGCGTCAAGACGTGGAAGGACATCCAGGGCGAGCTGCCGGCCTTTGAGAGCCAGGAGCTGGAGGTCAGGACCGCCTAGATTTTGGAGGAGAACGGGAAGGGCTTGTTGTGTTCGGGTCTCTTTGGCGGGTTAAAAGTAGAAGAAGGTATGGTGCAGCATGCGGCGTCGCGCTGGCTGATGTAGCTTTGTCAGGGGGGCTGGCATAGATATTAAGAGACATATTACCGATTCCTGTCAAGCGCTGGTAGAAGCCATCGCAGTAAATATGGTCGTGGCGCACGTTCTTGACATTGAGTAACTCCGTGTCACTGTTTTTACCTATACCTACTTATACAAAGCTCTATATCAGAACAACGCCCGACTCTCGGGCATCAGAAGATAATTCTTCCCCGTACATGAATCCTCGTGAGTAAGCATCTCCAACAAGTCGATACTTTTGGCCCTTCTCATCAGCTTTTAAATCAGACGCTATTGGTCTGAGGATCAGTGGAACAGCACCACCCCGCATAACGAAAATCTTGTCCCCGGGCTTGCAAGCGGGCGGCGATCAGCTCCCTGAGGCTCTCAGTCTTGTCGAATGATGGCAACACCTGTCCCCAGACTGACTTGGCTTGCTGGTATATCCGACCCATCTGGGGGATCTGCGTCTTCTTCTCCTCCGGGTCGGCTTGATTTATGCAGATCGCGTCGACACAAAATTTGACGGCTTCCTTGGAACGACGTATTGTTGTCAGTGCCGCCATCAGATTCCTGGTGACCAGGAAATCTTCATCTTCAAGCTTGATGGTCTGCAGGTCGGACGCGTCGCCCAATACATATGACAAGGCTTTGTACCGTTGGAAAGGATGTAGGCGCTGTCATGGTGCACCTTGGGCATCTTCGAGGATGATGTGGCAAGTCACGAGGAAGTTTTGACATGTCGCTTTGTTCTCTGCGATGGTCTTTGCCTCGAGCGGTCTCGGGTACTCTGGGAATGTGTCATGATCGGCGTTCAGATCACAAGGAAGGAACTGACAATGTATGGCGTCGTTGTCACGAATCTAATTACTGTTAGCAAATTAGACCGCTCGGCCAAAAGACCAGAATTTCCAATCGACATTGGAATTCCATAGCAGTATATAAGCCCCAGCCGTCACAGTCATCCGCTGTCCCGGGGTTGATGGGGGGCACCCGGATCGAGGTCGAGTTCAAGAGCGGCTCATATCTGAATAGAGGGTTGAAAGACATGTGGGCTGCTAGAAACGCAGGTAGTGCTGGGAAGGGAAAAGGGATAATAGGGGTGGGGTCTAGTTGAATCAGTGCTGTTTTAGAAGTTGCGCAATTGAGCTCGTCTCACGAGGCTCTAAGAAAATGTGTTGCTTACCGAGGACAGTCTGATAGTAATGAAGTAAGGAGTTTTGAATTCTGATAGGCAGGGACCGTGTTGAACACAGCATAGCGCTAAAACGATGTGAATGGACTCAGATGTCTCAGAGGTCTCTGACCGCTCCATGCGGGGCTGAGGGATGCCAACAGTCGAGTTTTCTCCTTGGTAATTTGGACTGACCGCTCCTGAGCAAGGGATCTTAATCGTTCGGCTATGCGTCTCCTGGATACTGAAAAGCTCGAGGTCGTCTTCGTTCGGGATGATGCAGTCCCGCCCTACGCTATTCTCTCTCATACCTGGGGCACCAATGAGATCTCGTTGCAGGATATGCAGGGCTTCAGCGCCAGGGACACGCTGAGCAAGAATCAGGGCCTCAAAAAAGTCATCGATGCTGCAAAGCTCGCCGCCTCCCATGGCTACTGTTGGATCTGGATTGACACGTGTTGCATCGACAAAACCAGCAGCGCGGAACTCTCCGAGGCAATCAATTCCATGTACAAATGGTATGAGAACGCCGGCGTGTGCTATGTTTACTTCGAGGACTATCCCACACATCAGCAAGAAGCGATTTCAAATTTCGGAGAGCATTCGGATACATGGATTCTGCACGAAACTCGTTGGGTTACAAGAGGTTGGACATTACAGGAGCTTGTAGCCCCAAAGGTCGTTCAATTTTACACCAAGGACTGGCGATTTATGGGTGAGAAGCGCGATGCCTCCGTTTGCGAAGCTTTGATGAGGGCAACTGGTATTCAAGCCGGAGTCTTGTCCGGTCAGATCATGGTGACAGAGATCAGTGTCGCAAGTCGAATGAAGTGGGCATCAAAAAGACTCACAACGCGGCCCGAGGATATTGCATATTGTCTGATGGGTCTTTTCGGGGTCAATATGCCGTTATTGTACGGCGAAGGCGGTGCTCGTTCCTTCATCAGACTACAAGAGCAAATCCTAGCGGAAACTGAGGACCAAAGCATATTCGCCTGGCAGCTTCAATCCGAGGAGTCAGAGGAGAAGATGTACGGACTTTTGGCCACCTCACCATTATGCTTTCAGAACATCCGGAGCACCTACCTTATATCGACGATGTTTCAGTCTTCAAGCAGCGTGCCGTGGAGTATGACGAACAAAGGCCTGAATGTGCAGCTCTATATTCGTCCCGAGCTTGGTACTACTGGGGAGCAGTACCTGGCGATTCTAGACTGCTTTCAAGACCACGAAAAGTCTGACGAGGACCCCAACACCGATTTTCAGCCTTACGTTCCTGCAATTCACCTTCGGAGGCTTTGGGGAGATCAATACACACGGATTCGTGCGCACGTTTGCGAATCGCTTGGCGAAGATGCTAGGTATGGTGGCCGTCACGAGACCTTCTTTGTCAAACAGAATCCGAGTCAAGTACTTCCAAGCCTGGAAATACACGACTATCAGCGTTTTCGGCAGGCTGCGCACAGCTGGATACTTCAAGATATTTTCCCTAGTGACCGATGGGATGGTGAGGAGGGGGTATTCCATTTGAGTCTGTATAGGGCTCGAGGCATTCAGGTTATGTTCCGCTTCACGCGGAACCAGCATGCTCATCGTCATGTTGTACAGCTCGAACCTGAGGACGAGAGGTTGGATGTTGCAGTTGTCCTACACAGGACGGCGCGGGCCGATTTGGAAGCTGTCTGTTTTCCTAGGCGCCCGAATGACAGCACCATGGAGCAGGCATACTACGAGTTGAATATGATGTGGACCAATGCATCCAGGGAAGAGCAAGACCGGCTCTTTGGAGAGCATCAAGAGCGTATCATGTTCGTGCCTGAAATGATAAAAGCCGTGAAGGCTGGCCGCGGCCTATACCTCCTCAAACTTCGAGAGAGATTTGAGCTGGAGAACGACCTCAGCGACAATCGGCGCGTGATGGTGGAACCTCAGCAAAGCATGGTCGAACTTGACAGCAGGCCACTAGACAAGGAATCCCTCAAACGAGCACAGTCAGGGGCTCCTCTCGAAAATCTGGGCTCTTCATACCCGCGGTTCGAAACGATAGAGAAAAAGCTGAAATGGCTTCTGCAGCCTCTACATCCATGGTCATATTCCAAACGTGGTATCTTTCGGCAACGATTGGAGGACGGCGCCAATGATACTGCAAATATAGTTGCTCCCGCCGCCGTTGAGATATGCCAAGCCATTATCAAAGGAAACGCGCTGGAGCTGGGAAGTTTACTGGAACACGTCAAAATATCTGACATCACGGGACCTGTTTCGACTTTTGAGCGATTCCACATGATACATCTGGCAACTTTCACGAACGATTCTCTAATCATCTCGGCTTTGCTCGAGAAAGGTTTGGACCCTTTAGCTGTGACGAGTCAAGGTCTCAATGCGTTCCATTTGGCATCGATATGTGGCAAAAGCAGGGTGTTGGCATTACTACTGCAAATCATCCCTAAGGCTGAGAAGAATCAAGCCGTGATCACAGAGTACCAGGGGCCAGCTTACGAGAAGGCGGTCTCAAAGCTCAGGTCGTACTTCGGCTCGGAAACCCAACTTCAAGACACTGCTCTTCACCTCGCGGCAGTATACTGTGATACAGGAGAATTTGAGACTATCGTTGAAGAAATCCTGAAAGCAACAGCCATCACGAATCCAAGATGGACCTCCTCGAAAATCACACAAGAGCGGGAAGATCTCGCCTGTTTGAGAAACAGTCTTGGCGAGACCGTCCTTCAACGAGCCGCCGCCGCCGCAAATTGTGAAGTCGTCAGGCTCATTTGCGACTTGACTCCTGAGGTATCGACTCGCTTGGATTCAAGGCGTCGATCGACTTTGTGGTATGCGGCATATGGAGGAGATCGGGAGATTGTACAACTTGTTGCAGCTGCATGCTCTCGCTCAATCGGCGCGCCTATATTGCACATATCGGATGAGAACGGCGTCACCCCGCTACATGTTGCATGCTGGCAGGGACATGGCGAGTGCGTCAAGGAACTACTGAAGCTTGGAGCGACTCCACTTTCCAGGACACGGGAATTTGATTTGACACCACTTCACTATGCTGCCCTGTTCGGACACGACGAATGCCTAAGGATCATGGCCCACGGCACATGGCGAGGGACGCGACAGCTCGAGGACTTCTACACGGCGATGAATATGAGAGCGTCGAATGGATCACTGGTGATGTTCGCTCCGATACACCTGGCCGCTGCGAATGGCTGGCTGAAATGCGTCCGAGTTCTCGCTATGAGTAGCGCGTTCACATCCACAAAAGCTGGCTTTTACTGCCAATTGTCCCACGGGGATCCAGAAGATGAACTACAAAGGTCTTTCAAGGGTTTGGTTCAAGTTGGTCCCTCCTCCCCATCTGAAATGGCAAGGAGAGAAGGTCATGAGAAAGTTTGCAGATTTCTACAAGGTTTTGAGCCACCAAATATCGACGGTAGAACAAGACGGCTCTGATGGATACAAAGTATTTGTTTGAGGATATGAAAGATTTCATGGTCAGTTGGACGCAGTGTAGCAAAAAGGATTGAAAGGACCACTGGTATCACGAATAGCGCACGCAATGTGACATTTCCGTATTAATCACGAGCACGTTGGCATGAGAATAGTCATCAGCATACGTTACAAACTTTCGGAAACTCTTCCTTCGAGAAAGACTAATATGATTGGTACTAGGGCTCACGAAGCTAATACGAAGGTAAGATTGTGATTTCCTCGCCACTGTTTCAAAGGCTGAATACGTTATCTTCGAAAAGAATATTGGACGAGAAGCTGTCTCACTGGTGGCAGGTGTATAAGTATAGACGGCGGGATGCGCGGAAGTTGGGAATGTGGAGAGAATCCTTTCAGCTCCAAGGTTTGTACTGTATAGTTTCATAGAAGTAGTTACAATTCAACGAGTCGCGAACTCAATATAAAGAAATCTATCCAGGACTGCGGTGAGCAATTCAAGCGCCACATCCAGGAGACCTGTAAAAATTGACCGCGTAATTCCAGCATCTCTAGCAAGATATAGCCGTACCGTCACACTGTTGAAATTAGCAATTCCTCAAAGTTAGTATCAAGCAACCTAGTTCCCAATTTCCAACATTAGCTGTTCAAATTCGGCATCGTGACCGGTAGTCTCTGGCCGCCGAGCCTGCCTGTCTTTCCTCCATGGCGGCAGTTTCGCAAGTCCCATGCTCTTCTGCGGGCAATCGCGGGCAATATGGCCGGGGTTCTTGCAGGTGTAGCAAGTAACGTTGGCCACAAATCTCGTAGGCATTGTGCAAGAGTACTGGCGGTGACCGGTCTGGCCGCAGTTCTCGCAGGCTCGGCACTCATCATCGCGGAACGTCCCGTTCATGACAGCCAGCTGGCGGAGCTGGTCGCGCTTTCGCTTGTTCTGGTCCTCGGGCGCGCAGACGGCAGCCTCGATGGCCTCGTTGACGAGTTTCTTGGCGTGGTTTACCTTTTCCTGTGTGTCAGCTCTGATTAGACAATGAAGTGGCCCCTGCTGGTCGTTGTTAGTGGCGGTATTGGTGTTCCTGTGGTCGCGGGAGTGGCCTGCTCTGCCTTCCTTGACTGAGCCCTTGCCACGGATAGCGATGTTGGCACCGGACTGGCTGCTCATGTCGGCGAGGCTCTGGCCGCGGGGTCCAAGAATTTGGCCGATAAAGTTTATGCTGGGAAAGTCTTGGACCGGGATGTAAACTTTCTCAATAATGGGGGAGCGCTTGCGAATATGGAAGTCATGAGGGGACTGGTAGCCCTGGATAGTGTATGATGCGGCACCCACAAGGGCCTGGCGTTCTTCCTCTAAACGTTGGTGGCAACGACGCTCGCGGGTATTGGTGCGGCGACCCGAGGCGTCATACTCGGGGTCTGGCGATGGCGATCTTTTTGAGTTAGAAGATGGTACCGTGTCACCGGCATGTAGCTTCTGGCCGATTTCCTCGATTCGGAAGCGAAGAGCGTAGGCTTCGAGCTGTTCAGGCGTCATGGATGTGGTGATGGCAGTCTTCAGGCCATTGAGTTCTGGGATCTGACTTTCTGGGCCCCAGCGTGTTCTTCGTTCGCTTTTTGAGCATCCCGTAGTCAGCACGTGCGCGTTGGGAGAATTCATCAAGAAATGATGCTTGATGGAGTCGTCAAAGGATGATCCGAGTGATGGGGACCAATATAATGAGCTTGAGTGGTTGGTAGTCTGTAAGTGCAAGGCTTTGGCAGGTTAGTGTTCTGTGACAGAGTGAGGTTCGATGTTAGTAGAGTCAGGTTAAGTAGTAGTAGAGGGGGGAAGAAAAAAGAAGGGGGGAGGGGGGAAAGGCCATGACTATTTATATATACCTACTAGCAAGTCATGGCTTGTTTACTACCGTAATTTAGGTCGTGTGACTCATTGGGAACTAGTCGCCATGTCCCTCAATATAGTAATACGCTATTTATCGCTAGGGAGTGACGGACCGGGCGTAAGACTTGAGTTGGTGAAGTCTGGATATCGACTAGCTAGATACATAGTTACCACCGCCTAGGTCGACCTTGGCCAGTAGTCGAGAAAAAGACTATCAGATACAGCATTTCAACACTGCCACATTTCCATAAGTGCGAGAACGTGATAGTAGAGTCCCCATAGCTTGCCTACGTCTTGCTCGGTTACTCTATCGGAGGTAATCTCACAGGAATCTATCCTATAGGAGGTTGTCCTACAGGAGTTTATCCCACAGGAGTTTGTCCTACAGGAGGTTGTCCCACAGGAGGTTATCCCACAGGAGGTCATCCCATAGGAGGCTATACCACAGGAGGCTAGACCATAGGAATTTATCGCGCAGTAGTTGGAGAATATACGGGTATAGGACTTGAGAATACAGGGGTGCAAACGGACGACCTCTTCCGGAAGGTTATCACACAAATGGAAGCACAACGTGGCTCCCAAACTCTGTGCCAAAGTGCACATGGTGCCTGCCTCTGTTCAATGTCCGATCAACCCCAAAGTTGCTCACCCCAAAGTTACACCCACTGATCACAATCCTTATTCCCTCACCTTGCTCGAACTCGATCCCCGTGGCCCAGATTCCAATGTCCAGCCTAACCACCTTGCCCGGCTCGATCTTTTCCTCCACCTCGTGCGGATGGTACGGCCAGTGAGGATGCATGCTTTTCCCCTCGTCAATCGCCCGGTGTGAGGCCCGGAGGATGCCGACCGGGCCCTTGTACAGCACGACCTCTGTCTCTTGCTCGGGTTTGAATTCGTCAAAGGACTTGATTGGTAGGCCTTTCCAGGGGATATTGAGGCTCTTCATCTGATTGCCCTGCTCATCTAGCTTCTGGATCATGACGTAGACATCCATGTCATCATGGTCCGGACACGACATGTAGAGCACAGCCTTGGGCATTCCCATGATGCGCGTCGTCTCTGGAAAGGTATATGTGAATTCAGCGCTCTCGCCAGCGGTCGAAAGGTAGCTGACGCTGGTGGTGTTCTTCTGCTGCTCACCAGGCAAAAGCTTCTCTCCGCTTCCCAGGTAGAACTTCTTGTATTCCGTCCTCGGAGGTGGGAAGTCCTCTTCGATGATGTTGTCGATGGCCTGCGGTACTTTGTTTCCGAACCTCAACAGTGCCATTCGTACCTTTGGAGTCTTCTCCCATCCATTGTCAGCGCCCTTGAGGTAGTGGTCGAAGAAGGCGTGTAACTCCTCCTTGGCTTGTGCGTTGCCCCATAGGTCGTACCATTCCTGCCAGGGATGCCAGCGCAACCACTTGGACTCAGTGTCAACCTCCATCCAAGCTCTGATCGCGCCCATCCCGTGCATTGTGTTCGTCCAAGTGCCCGTGATGTAGGTAGGCACATTGATCTTCTTCATATCCGGCCTCTTGTCGTTCCACCACTCGTTGGCCAGGGGGTGCTCCTCGTACATCCGACGAAAGCTCTCCAGCCCGTTGCGGCCCTTGAGAGTATACTTGACAATAAGCTTGTCGAACATGTCTCCGGCATAAATGCCACCTCGGGCAAATTGTTCACGGTACAAGTCACCGCAGCCCTCCCACGGGGCAATGGCAGCGAGGCTGGGCGGTCGGAGCGCTGCGATGAACCACTGCGCTATCGCGAGGTGAGAATTGCCTGCGAGTCCGACTTTGCCGCTGCACCATTCCATCCCGGCGATGGCCTCGATTGTATCGTAACCATCCTCGGCCTCCTGAGTTCCTAGAATCGTCATAGTGCCTCCGCTGTCAAAAGCCCCTCTGGTATCGACATTGACGATGGCATAGCCACGAGGGACCCAGTCCGCCGGGTCCGGTGCCTCGAACTTTTCGAGGCCTGAGAGTGTGCCAGGGGGGATTCCCAGATTCCAGGGCGTCATGAGTCCTAATGATGCTACCCCATTGAACTTTTTGCCGAATGGAGACCAGCAGATGATGGCAGGGACTTTATCAGATGACGAGGTGGGGCGGAGGATGTCAGCGTTGAGAGTTGTCCCGTCGCGTACTTTGATGGCTACATCGTGCTCGATCAGGATGGGGCACGGTAGAGGGCGGCAGTCTGGATACTCCGGGTGTTTCCAGCCTTCTGGGAGAGTCTCTGTGTGGGGATTGAGACCAGTATAGCCATCCGTTCCGGCGATGGGCGGATTAAGCGGTTCTATGGGCACGTTGACTTTTGAGTGCCCCATGATAACTTATAAGACAAAATGCTTTTCAATTATTGCCTCACCAAGGTGCATATGTCTTCCTCTTGTGGACGAATCAGGGATGGACAAGAGCTCGACATCTAGATCAAAAGGAACCCACGCCGATCATGTGTGTATTATATTGGCTCCAGGGTCATTTTTGTACATTGCTCGGTCTTGATTGCGGCCCCGTCTTGAAAGACCTGATACTCTCTTGTACTATAGAGACCAAGCATGGGCTCTGCCTGGCCTTAGCTATCAAATGACCGTTTCATACAGAGATCGTTAGGTGCTGAGCCCAAAAGCTCATGGTCCATCGGCACCGCTCCGGTCAGTGGTGGAGCCGAAGACCCACTAACTCCCGAGCCGATTCCGCGTGATACAGAGCCTGTCCCGAACCGACCCATTCCGGGCCGAACTACATGAAGTTCAGCCATAACGATATCCGTCCCGAACCGAGTCGATCTTGTTGGCACGGGCAGATTAATGCGACAGTGATGGTATTGTTTGATATATGTGCCAGGGATAAGTCAAGTGGCAATGCTTGTATGTAAACATGAGCCGTCTTGTAATTATAACCTCCATCATCTCACGCCAGCCAACAGCTCTTAACTCTAGAAATATTCCCTTGCTTTTCCTAGGTCAGGTGTGAATTCTAACATTTGATCCAAAAGTTCATCGTCGGAATACTAGAGTAAAAAGTCGTCATTATGGTCATCGCCACAGACTACGCCTCTGCTCCCGCCCCGACAGTGACTGTCTCGGCAAACAAGCATGCACAGACTTCTCCAAAGTCCCTGGTTCCCAGGCCAGCGGGACCGCACAAGCTGTTCTCAGAGAAGGGTGTTGTCCACGGCGACTTTCGTGATGACCTCATCCGGGACGGATATGTCGTTGTCAAAGGTGCCATCCCGCGCGAGAGGGCGGACAAGTACGGCGAGGAAATGATGTCCTATCTGGAAAATTTGTAAGTTGCCCATCATTCCATCCATCTCTTATCTTCTTGAGTCTTTTAATCAGCTAACCTCGCATAGCGCTGGCGGTCTCGGCTTCAACCGCAACGATCCTTCCACGGTCAAGGAGTCCAATCTCCCAGTAATCACGGAGAAAGGAATGTGCCTAGGCTACGGTATCGCCCATGAGTCCTTCGCATGGTCGATCCGCCAGGAACCAGGCGTCGTCGCTGCATTTGAGAAAGTTTATGACACGCCTGACCTTATTGTCTCTTTCGACGCCGTCAACATGGCCTTCCCCAACCGCAGCGACATTAAGCCCAACAAGCCCTGGCCGCATCAAGACCAGGACCCTGAAAAGCCCGGGTTCAGGTGCCTCCAGGGGCTCGTCAACATATTCCCCAATGGGGCCAACGACGGCGGGTTGATCGTGTGCAAAGGGGCGCATTTACTGAGCGAAGAGTTCCACGCGGAGTTTAAAAATGAGCCGAACAAGATCTGGGCATGGACGAAGGAGTGGTACGGCTTCACAGAGGAGGGTATGCAATGGCTGAAGAACAAGGGGTGCGAGTGGGTCAAGATCAACGCTGAACCTGGAGATTTGTTGCTCTGGGACAGCCGCACGCCGCATTTCAACCTCAGCCCCGAGGGCGACAGGCCCCGATTCTGTGCCTACACTTGCTACATGCCTGCTGCTGACGCCAGCCAGGAGGATCTGGTACGGAAGAAGGGGGCATTTGAGAACACGCAGTCTACGACACATTGGCCGAATGCCATGCATGTTGGCGGTATTCCGGTCTTGAGGAACAATGAGCCTTGCCCATATAATACCGGAAAGCCAAGGGAGGCACCAAAGTTGGGAGAAAAGGGTTTTGCATTGACCGGTATTCCATATATCCAGGCCGAGTCTATTGAGGTTTGAGGAGGCATTGAAGATGTTGTGTTAGCTAGATTATCAACACGTTCATTCAGTTGTGTGCCTGTATAAATTTTATTCATGTCATGGGACAGGCATCCTGACGTCGCTGCAGTTCGCCAAAAGGCTTACTTTGATCGTCTATATTACTAGGAAGAGCACTTAGTTGTGATTTCAAGTATATCCTTGGGTTTGACAATCTCTTCAATTTGCAGGTGACAAAACGTATCGCAATCTGCGTCATCAGAAGTGTCATGGAGATATCTCTATTCACCAGTAGAGCAAGGCCATCTTCACGAGAAATCGGAGCAGACATGCCTGAACTTTGGGTCTTGAAAGCACACTACCTGGGTAGAAGAGAGTGACTCTAATCCAAGTGCGGTCTCTCGTACTGGAGAACTTCATAATGAAGGGTAGACGGAAGACCATTCAAACGCTTTGGATGACTCGTGGCTACACAGATGTTTCAACTGACTTGATCAGGGCATAAGACAGTTGTACTGGCAGAAAAGGCTTTATTCTTTTGTCTTGAACTTTGTTCTCGAGGACACAAAGCTTCTGCTGTTAGTGCCAAAAGGTCACCCCGAAGTTCTGACCGCAGTTGCTGTACAACTTCTTTCTGATCATTTTAGCCCGAACAGTGTCGTATGAGGACCTTGAGAAGCTCACGGCATGGATCCGGATAAAAAGGTTCCCATACCGTCAGGTATCCCGGGAGGCCACCCATCACCAAGTATCGACATGGCCGAGTATAATGAGTCATAGCCAAAGTCGTTGTTTCCCGGAATGATGTCGTTGATGTTTAAAAGCTCCGCCTCGGGCACATCATATGTAACACCAGTGCTGCTGGGCCTGTTGCCGGCCTGCGCTGGTGTGTGTGCCGAGCTGCGACTGGGGACAGCCCGTGGAATATTTGGGCCAGTTGAAATCACAGGCGCCGTGAATGAGCCTGAATGTGTACCCAAGAGAGCCGGCGGTGGACTCACTTGTTGAGCCAGGATCCCGTCGACCTTCCGAAGCAGAGAATTCAGGGTTTCATCGTCGCACATTCGGGATCCTACGCCCTTCAGAAAATCGGTGGCGGCTTGCATCAACTGAGCGATAAGAACATAAATCAGCCTAGACCAATGTCGTGGGAAGAGTCGCGGGGGCACTTTACGTGAAAGTCCATGGTCGAGATGCGCGAACCAGGATGTGTGATGATGTGGATAGCCAAGGTGGCAAAGGCATGGAGCATGCCCAGCCAGCTCGAGAATATGGAGATCGACTGGGAGTCCAGGGTCTCCACAAGGATACGGAGGATCTTCCGGGCGGCATTGGCCGCGATGGTCTGTCCATTTCGTACGACGTAGCCCCAAGGCTTGTCTTTCGCTATAATGTCGGCACCGGTTGACATCGCTTCTTTGCTGATCAGAAGAGTATTGCGGGCGAGGACAAGGAGACTGTGATCTTGTATCAACATGATATTACACGCTGCAAGCTGACAGAAACAACAGAGCCACTCACGCGTTGTTGTAATGCACGGCGATGTATGATGCGAATGGACAGATTTTGGAGTCTGTCACCGCATCTGACGTTGGTCTTCGACGATCTTTAGTCAGCCTTGGAAGCATATTCACAAGTAAACGACCCATATGGAAGCCAAAGCACATCTCTTAATCAAACACTGACGTACCTGAGTCCCTCCGGTACGGTTTCTACCCAATGCGTCAGAAGAAGTGTCGACTCAGCGACCGTTTGAACCTTCTCCGCGATGACGGCCTGCAACTCATTCCCAGAAACCCGCTCTTCCTTCCTGCTGACTACCACAGACTTTCGCCCGATCTCACCTAGGACTCTGGCCAGATCCAGAATCACGGCAAATACCTTACTGTCGGCAGATTCCTGAAGGTCGGTGTTCGCGGCAAGGTCGTGGACGTCGGGAAGATAACAGTCCTCGTCTTGTACTAGCGATGGGCGACTCAGCTCGAAAGACAAAAGCTTCTCGTAAGCATAGATTGCCAACCAAAGTAGTCGCCGCTCGTCGTGGTCTGTCGTATCTGGTCTGTCATGAATACCTCGGCGCCGGCTTGAGCACAGTTGATGCAGGCCTAGTGTCGTGGCCATGGAGACCCCGACGCTGAAGGCATTGCACGCTCCAGCGCAGTCGTCGTAGGTGTTGAGACAAATAGCTAACAATACAATAGCACGCACGTTTTCAACAGAATTGGACACTAGAAGATGGCCCAATAAAGTCTTGCAGCAGTCGAGGTATTCCCTGGGATCGAACACCCCGTCAAGCCGCGGTTCTGCGGCAAAGCCGATGGCCCAGATGGAATACATCTGAGCCAGGACAGCAATGCCCCTTGCTTCGGCAAAGGCTCGTGGGCCTAGCTCCAGTGCCACTCCAATGTCCTTTTCGGACTGGTCACGGCTGACAAGGGGGAAGAGGACGTTGATACCGTCCAAAAACCTCGCTGCAAGGAGGCGGGCAATGTCAACCGGCGGGAACTGGCAGGGCTCAGAGGACGGAAAGAGCACAGGTATTCGGAAAGGTGGCTGTTTCCTTGAACTCGGAGGCAGTCCGCAGCTATGCTGGAGGCACAAGCGACGAGAAGCGAGGTCTAGCCAGTCAGCTATAATCTCCACTGAGTTGCTCCCACGGCAGGGAATGAACACCGGCAACTTCCCCTGAAACCTGGTATGTTCTGGCTCATCCAGCTGTGCCCCATCTTCTGGAAAGATGCTCCTTGTAGAACCAGACCCGATCGACTCCATGTTGGTGTGTCCTGGCCGGTTTGTCAGGTCACCGTCAAGGCTAATACCTCCTCCCCGAAAGGAGCTGAGCTCTGGCCTTGCAACATCATCGAGGTGCTCTTCGCCAACAACGATATTGTCCCTTGATACCGGCGATGAGTTCAGTCTTCTTGAGGAAGTCGGCGTGGTCAGAGACGATGTGGAAGTCCGTGATGCACGGCGCCGCGTCTCGGAGCGCAACACTTCGACGCCGGGCCGTCGGCGGTCCGTGGTTATGCACTCAACACCCGCAGTGATACATGCCATGCATGATGGCTTCTGCTCGTCGCAGCGCGTCTTGCGGTTGCGGCAGTAGTTGCAGGCAAAGTTGATGCGTCTCCTCTTGGCCGGCCGCCCTACTCCATGTGCTGTGCCGTCCCGGTCCGGAACTGCGGGGCCGATCGACGAGTTCGCCAATGTGATATCGGAGGTTTCGTGAGACTGCGAAGGCATCTGTTGCTGCTGTGGGATAATGCTCTTCTGTGTGATAAATGCTACTATCGCCCGGGTCTGTGCTTGTGTGAGTTATCGTTTGCCGAGCCGAAGTGTTCTTGCCTGGGAATTCTTGCAGATACCGAGACATGTTGACAGCTGCCGCCGCTTCGGCCCCTCCTTCAAGTCACGCCCGCGTGTTGTTTAATTACTTGGGGTTTCCGGAATAGTGGAGGGCCCTGGCGCCAAAACAATAACGCCCACCCACCGGATTGTGCCCTTACCGGTCCTACCACACCAAGTCCAGCAGGGGAGTCAACGCCAAGAACTAAAAACGCGGGGGGAAAAGCCGGGGTTATGGGGTGAAAACGTGGGGAACTTGTCCAGTCGACTCCCGAGCATCTTGTACCTCAATGATCGGCATCTAACACCGTATTCTCACCCGAGCCGATAAATCAAATATTCAGGGTAGCGTAGTTTTTCAGAGTTCGAGGCTCAAACCTCTCATTAAAAATAGGCTGGCTTCAGTGGCTAGGTTCATGTATATACGTGAATTCCCATGCTGAATTTTCATGCCTCACGGGCACGGCTTGGACACACTCCTCGGAGTACTGATTATCACGAATCGAATATTTTTGTACACTGCGAATCAATGCTTTTCTTGTGGACCTTCTTCACCTGAAATCTCGCTAGGATCGCACTTCCATTAGCGACAATGGCTGATTCTTCTGGCGTCAAAGACATCAGGTCCTCTGTTGACGCCATTCATGTAGAGAGAGCCGACCGTCGATGTGAACCGAGAACAGAACCACAAGCACATGGCACTGTCCAGCTCCTGCAAGGCGGCTCACTCGTGCTGATTCCGACCCCAAGCCCAGACCCAAAAGGTAAGATAAGATTCAGCTACTCGCCCTGTTCTGGCGGTCTGGGAGGCTCCCATGATTTTCTCCTGCAATTGTCTAACTGACGCTATGAAATGGATAGACCCGCTGAATCTCCCAAGATGGCACAAGTTCTTGATCATCTTCATTGTGGCCTCGTATTCGGCGACTTCGGTCCTGTGCACCTCTGGCATGGGATCTGTCTTTCCATCTGTTCTAAAAGAATACGCACCTTCTGAAGCAAGCCGAGCTACGGACCTCCTCACTTACCCAACGTTGTTTATGGCGATTGGTAATCTCCTGTCGATGCCACTCTCCGTCACGGTAGGCCGGAGGCCTGTATTTTTGGCCTCACTGGTTCTGCTGGTGGTCTCTGGTATCTGGTGTGCCTTCCCGGGCTCGCTGAGCAGTCACATTGCTGGGCGTAACTTCTACAGTATCGCCGCTGGCCAGAGTGAAGCCTTGGCGCCGTATATCATTGAAGAGATTCACTTCCTTCATGAACGTAGCGCAAAGCTCTCTTGGTTCATTGGGATACAGACTGCTCTGACGGCCGGTATGTTTGTCGCCACTACATACATTGTTCCAGCATGGGGCACGAAGTGGTGGTACCTCATCATCACCTTCCTCAACGCCGCCGTCCTTTTATTGTCGGTTCCTTTTGTGGTCGAGACCAAGTATGACCGTCCCGAAGACGCTGATAGTGAGTCGAGCTAAGACCCATCATTCTGCCATTGACCAGGTTATTAACATGTTCTTTAGGAGGGGAAGTCCATCTCAAGCTGGATGAAGCTGGCCAAGTCTGTGGAAACGGCACCGCAGAGAAAACTGTCAGAGTCACGACCGGGAATACCCACCAGCTACAGCCTGAAGTATTTGGACCACGAACCTGGAGACATGATCTAAAGATATTCCATTTCAGGCCCGAGTGGAAGAGAACACTCCTATTTTACAAGGAAACCTTCCAATCGCTCTGCCTGCTGAATATTGTCTGGATCCTCATCTTGAACGGTACATTTTTGGGTATATATGTATACCAGGCATCCACTTTTGCTACTATTCTGATATCACCGCCTTATTCCTTCGAGTCGGGATGGCTTGGATATGTCCAGCTTGTGCAGGTGCTGGATTGTGTCATCATGGTCCCAGTTTTGGGCTATGGGTCTGACGTTGTTGCGCGGGTTATGAGCACGCGGAGGAATGGCCTCTTTCAGGTATGCCCCTATACTTCACCGGTTGGAGAAGTGCAAGAGTTAATGCAGTGCTAATGTGGTGATCTCCGCAGCCCGAATACCGTCTCATAACCTTGAGCCTCCCCATAGCCTTGGCAGTCTTGAGTTGTGTTCTCTACGGTCAAGCTGGGGCACATCCTGACCGCTGGCATTGGATGACAATTGTGGCCCCGTACAATCTCGGCTTCTTCTCTTTCCTCGGCGCAAATCTTATTGGAATCACCTACGTGGTCGACAGTTTTCCCAGCAAGGCTGGGCCCTTGCTGCTAGTCATCTGTGCCGGTCGAGGGTTTATCTCCTTCGGTCTCAGCTATTCAACAGTTCCCCTAATCAACTTGACAGGTCATGATGGAGCCATGAACATATTTGCCATCATATCTGGCGTCATTGGGGCTTTCGCGATTCCAGTATACTTTTTGGGAGCTCGGATCCGGATGTGGGCGACGAACAAGCTTTGGCCGGAAGTGGCAGGCTGATGGAATAAGTATCTTCGGTTCAATAAATATCCACAAGTATACGTGACCTTCTGTGTTGATTTAGAAATCCACGAACCGCACTTCACAAAATTTGTTCTAGATTACCTCACGGCTGTAGTGATTTTAGGAAGCTAAAACCCCAACCAGATTGAGTCTATTTATTGCAGGCTGCGTGGATTTGTCCACACGGAATTTGAATACGCTCAGACACTGAATAATGTCTTGTGTTTCAAAAATGAGCAAGCTCATAAAGTGCGCCAACTTCCTTGAGAAGCTCGGCCTGGTAAATAGAATTAAGCTAGCGGGGAAAATCTATTCAGTTGGCAAATCTTGCCATGTCTTGGCCATCTTTGTTAGTCACACCAACACGGGACATTGCAGATATCGAGTCTACTATCTCTTATGTTTGCCTCATTCACAGATTCCCAAATCTCAGGATCTTGAGGAATCAGTCGTCGCAAACCGTTCCTTGGAAAGCACTGATACCCGTGAAGTATCTGGACGCATTGTTTTCCACAATCTCTTTGTTTCATCCCCAAACATCTCCATACTGATTACAATTGAACAAAATCTCAGCATGGGCTTTTGATTGATTGGGTATTGAAGCTTTATCCTCGATTTACGTTTGTCCTTTCAGGACAGCTGCTAGCTGTATGTACACATGAAGAGGACCTTAATCGGATGTTGGGACGTGTTGCATCTGCCTCCCTTGTTCCGTCATTAAAACTTCATCATTCAGCTTCGCAAATCAATAGGTATAATCAGTTTCGAGCAGTCGAAAGCGGTAAATCCGTTAGGCGGGGAAGTGGTCGGCGTCGATATTGACGGTGCCGGTCCAAGTCTTGCCGCTGTCTGAGGTTGAGAAGCTTCCGCTGGCGCCAGTAAGCTGGATCGACTTGCCGAAGTTCTCGTCGGCCTTGTTGAGGATGATGGTCACATTGTCCCAGGCTGGTAGAAGGACATGTTAGTCAAGCAGCCAACCTAGAAAGTGGCATGCATCGATATTTCCTCACAAGCACGCTGGGCCATAAGGTCAGATTACTTACAGTACGAGTTGATAGAGCCACATTGGTTTTTGTAACACTCATTGCTGGAATACAGGTAGGCCGGGGACCCTTCCATAGCATCCGTCTGGGAAGATACGAGCTCGCCGTCGATCCAGACTTTCTGAGATGCATTCTTGTCCTCCGTGGTGTTGACTAAACTCGGCTTAACTAGTTGTGCCGACCAAGAGAGCCTCAAGCGACTCGTGTAAATTAAAGGTGAACTCACTCTCGAAGCTGATCGATGAGGCTTTGGGCACCGGTACGTAGGGCTGAGCAACCTGCTCCTCTAGAGCAAAGAGTTAGCGTTCGCTCAAGTGCTGTGGATGTTCTGGGCCTTTGACCAAGTAACATACCACCAGTGAACGTGCTAGCGTTCACACACCACTCATCGTCGGCAGCGTCGCAGCCTTGGGACTTCTGATTGACAGACCAATTCAGAAGCGGCTGCACGAGAGTGCCAGTGGAAACTGTCTGGGAGATGCCGATCCAGATCGAGGCAAACATGTCATCACCATTCGGCGCGGTGGAATCGGTGGGCGGCGGTGGAGGTGTGATGGACCAGGTGGCCTTCTCGATCCAGTTGCTGCTGCTCGAGACAGGGCCGATAGTGAACATGTTGCCGAAAGACCAATCATCGTATTGGGCCATGGCCCCGTGGGTGGCCAGGGCGAGAGCAGAGAGCACGACTTTGGAATGCATCTTTGGGTTGTGAAGTGCTGCGAGCAGTGTCCTGGATCTTGCTCACGAAGGTTCAAGCAAGTGTGTGTGTGTGCAGTGAACGAAAGGATCATTGGCAGAAAAGCAGTAGCCAGGCTATTTTGAGGACGGAAAAGAGTGTGACACTTGGATTCCACAGTCGGAGAAACGATGAATCGTCGGGAATTTCATCATTGTTCATCATGGGGTCCCTTATATGCCACCTATCGGGGGAAGGGGCAGGTTTGACCCGCCGTTGACAGCATCTTTCCTAAAGGAGCCCAAAGTAGACACATCAAATTAGATGTCACCACTCCAATTCCCTTAGAACTGTACGGCATCGCATGGAAAAGGAGAAAGAAATCAATTGCTACTTTATTCCTTTTAAACCTGAAGGCCTGCCCAGATGACTACATCGATGGAGTGGGCGAGAGATCAGGATGGCGGATTGTTATTCTGTAGCAGAGCAAAACATGAAGAGAACAAAGAGAACAAGATATTCGTAGTCCCTCCTCGCTGCGTTTAATAAGATCAGTCGCTCGCCGTACACAGTCTAGACACTTGCGAAAGTGCTCTCGAAATAGCTGGGATGTTGATAGATGATCTTGGCACCCTCCACACATGGACATCGTGTAGGTGAAACAAAACATGGGCCAGGGTCACATAGTGGGCGAAATTGGTTCTGGGCTGAGCATGAAATCTCAAAACATGTCATGTCACGCTGGACCTTACCCAATTATTGGAAATGAGGCGAAGTTGACCGAGAATGGGTCGATATTATCAGCGTTCATGTCGGTACCCACTACTAAACCATGATCGAGGTCGATCTCGGAACCGCCCGCGGAATTGTCCGTAGTCTCTGGGCGATTTCTGAAAAGGGAAGGTTGATTTGTTTGCATGGCTTTATTTGAAAGTTCCTCATTTTCTCAACTGTCGTGTGGCATAATTTATAGAATAAATATGCAAACGTTTTGCTCTATTGCATGAAGCTGTTTATTGGAGCTGAAACAAGCGTCGATATCGCGCGGTGCTAAACTCAAGATATGCAGATTGAAGGAGATGATTCCATTAGGGACGATGATCCTGCTACAAATTGCAATTTTTATAATCTCACAATCTTTTACGCTTCTTCTTCTTGTTCTGCGACGAATCAGAGACTGACGAAGAAGATGACAGCTCACTAGACGAGTCAGACGAGGACTCGTTCCTTTTACGTCTTTTCGAAGTTTTGCGTTTCCTACGCTTCTCCTTCGGCAATTTTCTGTCGGAACTATTCCTGTCCGATGCTGATACTTCGAAATCGTCGTACCGAAGGGTATACTCCTTAGCAAGTTGACTTTCGTTCGCGCCCGAGTTGAGGTCTATCAGGTAGCGGTCGAACTGTCTCGCGCTTTTCGCCACCTTCTTGAAGTGTGCGACGCCCAAGTGCGGGATCACGACGCGGTCAGTTCCGTCCGCGAGCTGGGGCTTGTTTTTGTTCTTCTGTCTTGCTTCGTAAGTGGCAATGGCGATAGCTGTCTGGAAAGAATTCCGGATTTGTCTGGAGTGGCCACAAGGTCAGAGAATTTGATGGCCTCGTAAAATAACTGCACTAGTGACGGATGCCTACCTTCCATTCCATACTCCGAGAGTTTTGTCCTTATTCAACCACTTATAGTGATTCCCCGCGAACTTCATGATCTCTGCATCTTCACAAAAGATCTCCTTGTTTTCTTTTGCAAACTCGTCCTTCACTCGCTTCAGATTGTTTTCCCAGATCTGGAGAGTGCTTTCTTCGTCCAGCCTCCGATAGTACAGACTGAGATGAATACGGGATTTGAATGCCGAGTCAATCTTTCCGACTCTGTTCGTTGTGAGAAAAAGAATGCCCTAGACTCTGTCAGCGGCAGACAATGCCTTCTCAGATACAGTTGTAAGACTCACGCTATAATATTCCAAAGTCCTGAGAAACACTTCCATCTGTCAATATGGGTCCGATTTCTCGTAAGCTCAAAGAGTCACATACCTGACACAATGGCATTTCTCTGAATATCATCATCAGTCCTTGTGCTCAAGAAGATGCTGTAGAAATGGTTAGCTTATAAGCATTCGTCAAAAGGGGCGGCTTACACTATAAACAGTAGTTGGACTCACTCGGCTTCGTCTAGTAATAGAACACAGCCCCACTTATGTGCTAGTTGAAAGTTCTGTTCTAGGTTCGCCTCGACATCCTCCGCCAGATGTCCGATATCACCACAGGTTATTGGGAAAAGCGGCCGATGTGTATGAGCCGCGACACACTCCGCGGTACTCGTCTTACCCACACCCGGCTCACCATGGAGCAGGATGATCAAGCCCTTTCCTTTGCCTTGGACAAGATCGACTGAAGATAATACGCCTAGTTCGGATCCCACGCTGTCGCGGGGACGCTCGTGATTGTCCACCAGTGCCAGGACTGAATCCTTGGTTTCCGGGTTGATGACAAGCTGGTTCCACCCGTTTCCGTACTCTGGCGCACTGATGAGATCGATATCGAAAGTGGCCCACTTCCTAGTGCGCAAAACAAACCCATAAACACAAGGTGGCAGCAAAATCTTGTGGTCTGGAGTCAATTGCTCCGGGCTATCGAGAGACTCCAGAAGGTGCGGCTTGCTGTCCCTGAATGCCTTGCGAGCTTTCACATCTACGTCGTAGTCTCTGTGGGTAACGTCATTCCCACAGCAGCCCCCTTCGCTGCATTTAGGACCGGTGCTGAATGACACATCTTGAATGCTGTCATGAGAAGGCGGACAGTATTCCTCGGGGTCGTCCAGCAAAAGGTCTTCTAGCCCAATCGTGGGTTTGGATCCCTTTAATCGCAAGAATGCAAGCTGGAAATCAACAATGATCTCCGACTCAACCTACACCGCCGTGTTAGTGGTAGACCTCGCATTAGCTGTATCACATGCAAGTGAATACACCCACCAATTCCTGTGTTCTATCAAGAGTAAGGCCCCGATACTTTCGATGTGCGGCAGCTTTCGCATTAGAAAGACTCGAAAACTCTTGTCCCCTTTTCAGTAACTCGTCGCGAGTATTCTGCTCATTCTTGTCGCAATCAAGTGGGAATATGGGGAGGGACGTGATCTCTTTTTTGCCATCGAACTTTCGGACCTGGAATGTGATGTTCACCGGTCCGTAACGAAGACCATCGAAATGTATGTAGAAACATTCTATCAAGAATGATCCTGGCGAGTAACCCTGATCCTGAAGTTTGCGAGATGCAACTGCTCGTGGGTCAGAATCATTATCTCGACCGCGTGCTCTCCATGGAGCTGCCGCGCATGGTCGACCCCCAGTTACATTGAGGACTCGATAACTGATCATGTTAGAAAGACTGGAGTGAATTACCAGGTTGATTTCATGGAGATGGTGAACTCACACTTGAACTTGGCGAGTATCGCGAGTCCTGACCTCACATCCAGGTCTGAAGATGTACCACAGATCGTGGAATCCCACCTTCGTGGTATTTGCATTCAAGCGTCCACGAAGAAGGATTTTCGGCTGCAGGTAGGTTTCCATCATATCGCAAAGACATTTCAGCTGGTCCCTTGCCTCAATTGATTCTGTTTCTTTGACAGGTCCGAACTCCTCTCCCTGTCGCTCTGCAATGAGCTCAGGGTTTAGCTCTGACTCGCCTCCAACATGTTCGGATTCTGTTACTTGTGTAAGTATCGAAGTCCTCGGTTTAATTTTCAAGTCAACACATTCTGTTTGTTATGGTTACATACCACGTTGAATGCCATCGGCGGGGTGGAGATCTTCGAGTCTTTTCAGCCGGTCCTTTAAAGCGTCCTCAAAATACACGAGCAACTTGAACGGTCGGAGGAACACAATCTTATGCTTCCAAGGTCCAACTGCGGTATTGCAGCCAGTAAGCTCCTCCAGAATCTGCAATAGAAGCCTGGAACGAACGCGGATCTGATGAGGGTCAAACTCAACTGGGCGTATATTCAGTTCCGGTGCTTGTCGCGGTAGAACGCCCCTTGCGTCGTTCACACCAGGTGACTGCGGGTCATGGTCGGGAGAGATGGAAACCTTCGAATAGCTAGGCTCGTCGCGAAGAATTTCGATCATATTTTTGCGAGTGAGATCAAATTCTGGCCGATGGGCACGGATCGTGGGTGCAGCGGTGAGAGTGACCCTGAATTCAACCCAGCTCAGGACGCTTATTGAGACGTGACTCTGTGGAGCAACTTCATCCTCTTCATTGTTCTCAGCAAGTGTTTTGCGACCTTCAGGCTGCAGCTCCGCAACGGATTTCTCCAGCAGAACAAGTCGCTCTTCAATCAGTTCAGCATACGCCTTTGACTGTGCAAGCCTTAATACTGCTTGCTTTCGTCGTTGTTGTGGCGTGCTGGTTGAAAGTGTCGGAAAATTGCCAGATTCATAATATAAATTCGTACCATACTCGAGCTGGTCGCCAGTTGCCTCAAGGACGTCACCCGGACAGTCAATGGTCTTGTCTCCTTCGTTCTGCGACTTCGAAATCTCTGGCGCGTTATTTTCCCTGACGGTCATGAAATTCTGGGCCTCATTTTCTCTTTTCTTGTCTGCGACCTTGAATTCCCCCGCAGCAGGACTGGTTGGGGTCAGACTGTGCGTTGCGCTGGTCCGGTTCAATACCTCCATGTTAAGTATGGTTCCGGGATGCAAAATGGCTCGAAAAAGACAATTGATCAACAACAGTACAAGAGTTGGAAGTCTGGTAGGATAGCAAGGACTAGAAGCAATGGCATGCCAGAAGGGATCATTTCCCGAGGGCAACAACCGTCTTGGAGAAGCTGATTGTTTCTGGAGGAATGTGTTTAACTTAGGAGCGGGTGGCTCATGCACTCAACAAGCAAAAGAAAAGCTTGCCCAGGATACTCGAAATTCACAGCTGAACTTTTGAAGCCACAATTCATACGGCTGCGTGACCGAGTTTGGGCCGAAATCCCTCGCACTGTGCAAGTGTAGGCCCGGAACAGGACGACAAGGCTCCAAGATATGCAGTCAGGCTGCGGTCACACACAAAGATGCTCACCGACATTGATGATGACAATCGGCCTGCAGGTGGCTGGACATTGTGATCACTACGCCTCCATTGTGCAACCGCACCAACAAATTGATTACTTCAGCTTCTCTGCATCCTTGATGTATCAATCATTCTCCAATTACCATTGTGTTGCCCTCCCTATATCCTCATATTGCCATTCTTGCGCCATTTGCAAACAAAGCCATACCTGTCCCAGCATGTTAATTTAACTGATTACAGGTTATTGGTCTGATTTTCCACAATAATATTGCCGTTCGATACGTTGACAGCCTTCCCTAGCACATTAATCGTGTTCGTTGTTCCGGCCTATTTCAACTGAGCATGAGTAGGCTGCAGAGTTTCAAAGCTAATTGGTCTGTGAATCTCACCTTATCTGGCTCCGCCACAAGAAGAAGCATGGCTTTCCTGATGGATGCAACCACCAAGACGTATCCGTCGTCCTTGTCGGTTCCGAATTTGCATATTTCACGGTGATCCGCTCTGATAGGGGCCGCGTCACCACACCCGGGCAGCTGAGCAGACTCTGGTTCAACAATCTGGATTGCGAGGAGTCAGTTTCGTTGAGAGCCTTGTACATGATGTCTCAATGTCTTACCTGAATGGAGCCCACAGCCACCCTTGTCTTTTTAGTCTCGTAGAAGAAAAATGCCTCAATCGCGTCAGAAACATCCTTGGATGATCGTCTCTTGTTCAGCACATTAGCAAAAGCCCTTGTCAGCTCGTCCAGGGGCTTGGAGTCGACGCCCAGGAGCTTCAGCGTCTCTGTCTGAGTATTGACGCCAAAGGACTCGAGGATCCTCCTGGCGATTTCCCCAGGCTTTGCCGCCTTGGAGCCCCTGAACGGGGTTCCCAGAAATATGAGACCCCGCAAGTTCTTGCTGATGGCTCTTGCTCCAGATTTGCCGCTGCTTTGCTCTCCATGGACTAGAATTTGTGCCGCCACCAGGCCACCAAGGCTGTGAGCAATGAAGATAATTGGTCGATCGAGCTGGTCTCAATCAGCATTTGTAGGAGTCTATCGGGCAGTGCATGACAGACTGTATTAGTGGATGATCTTTCTGCAGCCAACTTCGCACATAGATCATCAGCATCACTGTGGATTTCCGTCTTTGTCACATTGGCTTGGTCTCGATGGGTGATTCCGCTGTCATAGCCAAACAGGTAGATCCTAGCCTTTGGGACATCCTGTGGGAGTAGTTCTTGAGGCCAGAAGACCTTGTCCTTCGACCACGTGCTCTCCATGCTTCCTCGAAGTCCATGTAGAAACACGATACTGTCATAAAGAGTGAGAATATGCAAAGTATCCAATATTGAGTCGTACTCACTCTACCTCGGCATTGTCACCATTGAAGATCTCAAAAAGCCCGTATTTGGCCATGGCTGCTTCTTGCTTGTCGGTATGGTGTGTGTGTTTGGATTTTGGATGGAGACGGATGGACAGTGGGCTGTGATTTTGCGACATCATTGTCATATCCATCAAGCAGTCCCTTTTTGTATTTGCGGGTGAAAGGCTATTCAGGGCTCAAGTGCTTGATCCTCGACTAGTGATCTTCACTGGAGCATTGACTGGGCTTGAACTCGTATCCCACATGCAGGTCTCAAATTGGCGGAGTATCCGACAAGCTGAAAACTGCATATAAAAGTAAGATGGAGGTTGACAGTGAAGATGTCCCATTTCTAGCACTGTGACGCCGCACCTTGGCATTCGGTGCTTGGCATATGCAAGTGACCCAAGGCAGATTCAAAAACTTCAATAAAGCCTCAGGACACGTCAAGGTGCGGTCAGATGCGACCATCGTTATCTTCTGTCACCGATGGGTTCTAAGACTGCACATCGCCACTGAAGTCTGACATTGCGCTAGTGGCAGCCTACCTACAATTGATTGTTCTGAAGCTCCATCGTGGCGTCCCAGGGCATCTTCCTCCTGATTCGCCATCTTCGTCGGCCCAGACAAGCACCTTTCTTTAGGTTCCAGTTGTTTAGTTGAATCTTCGCCGACTGGGTTCCTAAGTCGAGAAAATGGCAACCAATGAGACAGGAGGCGTCGAAATAAACACTCATGCAAGCGCTACAAATGTAGCGGGCTCATCCGTAAACATTGACAATCAGGAAAACAAAATTGGTTCAGCGCAGTCGTCGTGGGAGAACAGCAACAACCAAGTCCATCACACAGTGAACAACAACTACACCTTTCCGATGCCATGGCCACGGAATCCGGCAATCACATACAGCCTCAATCACAGTCCACCTCCCTATGCTGCTTTCTGGAGTTATGAGCAGCGAAGACTCGTATCCCAGGATGAGGATGTACAGGAGCAACACACAACGTGAGCTCATCCAATTACATGGGACATTTTGGGGATGCATTCTGCACGCTGTATACCGGGACAGCTCATTCTAACGCTATACTAGAATAGAACGCTGGAACCAGACCCTACCCATGGTAGATGCCCTGGGCCAAGCAACCAACTCATTCGAATCAAAGTTTGGACAAGCGTCATCATGCACACAAGACAGCCAAATGACACTGGAAGAGTTACAGATTTCCACCCAAAAAGAATTGAAACGTGCAAGAGAGGCCTACAAGCGCGGCAGCAGAATTCATGACGGAATGTCGACAATTCTCAGGCGCCTGGATAAAGACTTGACAGCCTTCTTCTCATGGTTGAGCTGTCTCTTTCATGAAGTACACGGGTGCAAGCTGTGCGGTGAGCCAAAACTCATATTGGATGCCGTGGAGTATTTATCTGACACTATTGTAGTTGCGATCAGGACCATGCTGGCTGTATGTTGCTATGACTGTAAGGCTGCATTGGTTTAGTCGACTGCTAATCCTTATATGTGCCAGAGGGTCGCTGATGACGAGCCTTCGCCTGCTTCTGCTGTCAAATTGATGGCAGAAATGATTTCTAAGTTCTCTCCTCACGAAGACTATCCGAAAAGGGACAAGAAAGTTTGCAGTATGATGTACGAGACAATCGAAGCCTTCGAAATAATTGCAAAGTTCTTCATCAAACTTTTAAACAATGGAAAGAATCCCATGAAAGGTGAGAGAATTTATGGTCATTATCACTGTGATTCGCCTCTTTAACAACATACTAGACAAGGAGATTTACAATATGGAATTCCAAATCGAAGATGTTGCCACAATCCTCAGTGCAGCGAATACCAAGGCAAGAAACATGGATAAGGTGGATCCGGATACCAGAAGCCTTCATGCCCCACAGATGAGTGACCATTCGCAACTATGCATCCACAATGCTCAGCTGCTTCTGCACGCTGCCAGTGTCTTGATGGATCCACGACTTGTTGACGGGTTTCTGAATCCGAGTCGCAGAGAAGGCCGTCTGATTCGGGACCTCGACGAGGTGACCCGGCCCAGCGTGTCAAGACCGGTGTCAAATTTCAAATATGAAGGTAACAATTCAAAGCTGTCTTCCCCTAATGACCTCAGTTTGAAAACTGACGATAACAAATCTTCAGGACTCAGTATTTCTGATTTATCGAGCCACATTGCATTCGACAGAATCGCATTGGAAAGGGATCTAGAGCGTTGCTCTGCAATTTCTGTCGTCAAGCCACCTAAGATGATGCAGCGTCTGTCGACACTGACCAGACGGCCCGCATTCAAGAGCTGGTTATCAGAGACTTCTCAGTCTTCTGCAATTCTCATTCATGGAAATTTTCAAACACGAATCCCCATGACGCCTCTATCGCATCTATGTAGTAGGTTCTCCAACGACTACACGGGGAAGCCGGGAATCATGATAGTGTCTTATTTCTGTGGCCTCCACGCCAGTGTTGGAACGGATGGCGCAGATGCAAAAGCCTTGCTCTCATGCATGATAGGACAACTCCTGGAGTATCCTGACATGGGCAAAAACTATGGACCTGATTCTTTTGACAGACACATCGTTAAAGGCCTCAAAAAGAAGGATATCAATGTTTTAGGCAAGGTCTTCAGAGTTCTAATCGACCAGTTGCGCTCGACGAGCATTGTCGTGTTCTGCCTTATTGATTCGATTTCGTATTACGAGGACTCTGGTCGCAGCAAGGATACACAAAAGGTGCTGTCGCTTTTGCACGAGATAGTTGCATCGCATCGTGGGAGACGCAGACAAGACGATGACAAATTTGTGTTCAAATTGATGGTGACTGCTGGGACTAAAAGCGTGAAGGCCTATAGGTACTTCAACCGCGAGGATATTCTTGAGATGAACGAGTCAGTCGATGGTAATACCAGATTAAAGCTTGCAAGTGTGTAGTTTTGCGTCTTATATATAAATATTCTGCACTTCATCAGTACCTAGTTATGATAGAGTTCCGTTGAAAACATACATGGAAGCCTGTCATTAGAATTAATCGCTGGCAGGATCACCGCTTTACTGCATCAGGGGCAATGGTAAAAACATTCAATTCTCCCATCGGACTGATACCGATTGCATTCGGTTGACTTGGCGTGAAACTGTCTTGAGCGTTTAGACGAGGCAATAATTGGTCATTCCCGCTGGGAATGATATGCTAAGTGGTTTCGTCTTTAATCCAGTATATCCTCCTATAGAGTAATATATGGTCCCTTCATACAGTGGTAAACACTTGAACACCCAGTGTTTAATAGTACACAATGTCGATAACAGTAGGTATGATATGCTAATCATTGACCGGACAGCAGGTCATGGCTGCATGATGAATGATCTACTAACATCGCATTCTTTTGTTTATTCAGCAGCTTTCCCCATCAACATGGCGCCACACATGCTAGTGTGTAAGACTTTGTACGCGCATGCACTCGAACTGTTGAGCACGGTTCAACTGTCAGGGTTACGGAGTGTAGGTCTCGGGCTCTCTGGCGGAATAGCAAACAACTCACATCTACCACGGCCATGAACTGTCCGTAGGCTCTCTTCTAACACTTGTTTCTCGACGAAGTTTTTCAGCCAGGCGGCAGGGCTATCCCATATCAAAACTGTATCAACAAATTCAAATAACATGAACACAAATGAGCCAATCTAAGATGTACAATACCGGCGATATGAGGTGTCTCTGAACCGTGCCTGTACCCCCTTGAACCGTACTTGCACTTCTCCCAAGAATGAACTGTACAAATCTTAGAACGGCTTTGTCAGAGTTCCAAGCTGGGAACTGATTGAATTGAAAACGGAGATTCGCACACCCTGAATCGGAGGGCGGACACCCAAAATGACTGATTACCTACCTTAGCAGCTTTAGCCTATAAATGTTAAATTAAACGCCTACTATTAATGATTGTTAAATCGAGCAAATATTCGTCATAATTGATAGCTGAAAGTAGCTTATAGGGGTAAGGAGGACTTTTAATTAATTACTATAGGTGCAGCTGATCGCTGGGGATATCTTTGGTGACGATAATAGCGAGCAGAGAACTTAGGATACATATGATTTTGTTCTATAGACTGTTCTGAAGGCTAGGTATATGGGCACAAGATAGGTTTAAGTACGCCCTGTATGTACTAAATTCGAGACTCATTGCCTTCGAGTATATGAATGATAGTTTATGTAGTCAAATTCATGTGTTCTGTGGGCTGCATTTGTACCGGTGTACCCTATGTTTTTGCAGGTGCGAATCTCCATTATCTATAATAAACATATCAAGTTTCAGCAGATGTAGAGGGCAATTAGCAAAATTGTACGTAGTGAATAACGCTTCTACTACTTTGTTCAAGTGATTCGATTATCCAATCTGTAACAGGGTATGATTGACGTGGTGGTCTCATTTCCGCGACTCGCTTCATCTCGCACCGAAAGCTAGCACGGTCCCGCTTCTAGCACTTCGAGGCCCGGATATCCCGGCCCGCACCGACAGAACTGGGGTACAGTGTAGCACACGGAGAGAAAAAACACGATGCCGGATCGGATGCTACACTGGCTACGGAGGTATACGTATATTAGCCGGCTTTCGCTTGGAATCAATTTCCTTCTTCCGCTTATGGAACCTTCCCCGCGAGAGTGACGTGATTGGAAGACGCCCCCTCTCGAATTGGTGCATTGAATCAAGTGCTATTTCATTCATACTCTGCCACCTTGGCCTCCTAACATGATAGACTTTTGTGATTTGAGCGTCCTTTGTATCGCACAGTCGACTGTTTATTCTCAACATGCTTCTCGTCACGCTCTTCACCTCTTTGATTGGTGCCAGCTCTTTGGCCCAAGCACAGGGAAATTCGTTCACTAATCCCATATTGCCGGGTTGGCATTCTGACCCTTCCTGCACCGGCGTTATTGCCGAGCTTAACAACACAAACTTCTGCGTGGCATCAACCTTCTTAGCAACACCGGGCCTTCCAATCTACGCCAGCCAGGATTTCGTGAACTGGAAACTCGTCAGCAGCGCCCTCACCCGAGAGTCACAACTACCAGAACTTGGGGACTCAAGCCCAGGGCAACAAAATGGTATTTTCGCCCCTACGTTCCGCTACCGGAACGGCACATTTTATATTGTAGTCGTTTCCGTACTTGGTGTGGATTTCCAATCGACCGTGGGGACGATATACACAACATCCGACCCGTACTCCGATGATGCATGGTCTGAGGCGCTCCGTTTTCAACCAGCGAGCATCGACCCAGACCTCTTCTGGGACGATGACGTGGATGGCCAAGTCTACATCTCGTTTGCGGGAATCCAGCAGGCCAAGATAGACCTCAGCACCGGGGAAATCGGCTCGACGTACTATATATGGAACGGCACCGGTGGATCCAGCCCAGAGGGCCCTCACATCTACAAGCCCTGGAAGGATGGATACTACTACCTCATGATAGCTGAGGGCGGCACAGAGCTGGGCCATGCGGTGACAATTGCGCGAGCAACCGCCGTCGACGGACCCTACGAAGCCTTTGAAGGAAACCCAATCCTGACGAATCGCAACACAAGCGAATACTTCCAGACCGTTGGGCACGCAGATCTGTGGCAGGACGCCGATGGAAACTGGTGGGGTGTCGCGCTTTCGACGAGGTCCGGCCCGGAATGGCTCAATTATCCAATGGGCCGTGAGTCGGTGCTGTTCAATGCCACTTGGGAGGAGGGAGAATGGCCAATCTGCCAGAACCCTATCCAGGGGCGGATGAACGGGTGGGACTTGCCGGCTCCGTCAGCCGACATACCCGGAGATGGTCCTCTGGTGACTGACCCGGACGTGGTGGACTTTGAGGCCCTCACATCAATGCCAAAGCACTTCGTGTACTGGCGATTCCCAAAGACTGAGAATTACGAGGTGTCCCCGGAGGAGAAGCCGAACGCCCTCAAGTTGGTGCCGAGCGTCGCTAACTTGACCGGTGGCGCGGACTTTGAACCGGCAGACGGGATCACGTTCGTCAGTCGGCGGCAAACGTATACCGTGTTTAACTATTCTGTTGACGTGGAGCTCAACGCAACTGCGGCCGAGGAGGAAGTCGGAGTGACGGCTTTTCTGACCCAGTACCAGCATATCGATCTCGGTCTCTTCGCACTGAATACTACGGCGGGACTGGATTACTATCTTCGATTCCGTGTTACTGGGACTGGCAATTATGACGGTCCAACCATTGAGACTGTCGTCAAACCCGTTCCGACTGCTTGGTCCCAGCCCGTGCGGCTCGGCATTCAAGCTGTCAATGATACGCATTATGCTTTCTCCGCGGCTTCGTCTGTTGGTGGTGACAACGCAGACGCCATCTGGTATGCACCAAGCACCTTGCTCAGTGGAGGCACTGGCCCTTTCACCGGTATGTAATCCCTTTGATGGCCCATGTGTGTGCTTAATGTGTGGCGAGACTCATTTCATCCCAGGTACTTTGATCGGGGCGTATGCTACAAGCAATGGTGGCACGACGAGCTCGCCGGCATACGTGAGCAGATGGAGATATCAGGGCTTGGAACAGAAAATCGAGTAAAATAACTAGGTCAGGTCCACGGTACTCGTGATCACGGATGGCTCTACTTGCAAAGCTCCACCACCTTCTTTGAAGATTCTACTTTGGTATGGAGCATGAACCTTCTCGCATCTCTCGTAGAGGGGAAGTGGTAAGTGTGCGATCATGAAAGAGCCGCAAACGCCGCAGCCTGGAGCGAGATGATAATGCAAAATGTGTACATATATGCAAGCTCCAATTATTTCTATGGCGTGAGCAGCAGTAGCCGTGAATACCAAATGCTTGTCATCCAGTTCTCTACAGTTGAACGTCCGCTTGCAAGCCACTTTCAGTTCGGGTGCTACATCCTCGCCCTTAGCTTCCACCCCGTCCTCGATATTCTCGCCGCGACGAGCATGATCCCCCCAATCATGAGCAGCGACGCGGCAAACATTTCCATGCCCAGGTAGCGGCCGCCGTTAGCGCTGATGAGGGCCCCAGCGATGGGCGTGCCGGTCAGGGTGGCGAAGCTGATGACGGTGAATACCATCCCCATGCGAACTCCCATTTTGGTCATATCGGTGGTCAGGGAGGAGAGGGCCGTGGGAAATAGACTGTTAACACCGGAACTGAAGAGGCCGTATATGGTGGCAAAGGCCCACAAGCCGCCCTGGGTGTAGATGGCGGCCCAGCAGTAGAGCGACACCGCGGACAACACGACGAAGGGGATCATCATATTGGTCGGCCCGGTCCACTTGTCGGAGAGGTAGGGCGGCAAGAGCCGGCCAACAATGCCGATGCCGTTCATGATGATGAGAAGATTAATGGAGTCGCCCTGGGAGACGCCGATGACACTGCTTGCGTACTCTCCGACGTAGTAGTAGGCGGGGTATATGCCCCAGAAACAGAAGAATATTCCTATGGCAAAGAGCAGGTAAGGTATTTCCTTGAACGCCGAGAACTCCACGAGGGGCCCGACGGCTCGGGGTGGCACTCTGGTCCTCGCCAGGAGGAAGCATATCACCTGTAATACCAGCATGACAAGCCCGAGCACGCGCAGAGTCCAACCGAAGCCCACTCGGGGAAGGAGGGCCTCGAAGATGCCCGGGATAATCATGCCCCCCGTGGTGGTCCCCGAGGCAGCAAGCCCGACAGCTATGGCCCTTTTCTTGTTGAAGTAGGTAGGGATGATGGCCAATGTGGGGCAGAACAGGAGGCCGTTCCCGATCCCCGTGCAGACGCCCTGCGCGAGGAACAGCTGCCAGTACTGGGTGCACACGGAGGTCGTGAAGACGCCGACCAGGATCAGGACGGTGCCGATGACGAATGTGTGCCGGAAGTAGCCTGCGTCCGTGGCTCGGCCGGAGAAGGTCCCGATGAAAAAGAGGAGGAAGACTTGGACGGAGCCAATCCACGAGATCTGCGATGGGGACTGCTCGAGGGTGCTGAGATAGTACGTCTGGAACACGCCGAACGAGTTGATATAGCCCCAGGTGTTGAAGATGACTAGGTGGGCGATGAGCACCTGCAGCCAGGCCTGGATACCTCCATCTGGCGGAGGAGCGGCTGACCCATTCTTTGGCTCGCTTCCACTGCTTTCGATATCTGAATGAGGCTGCTCGACTTGTAGGTTCAGTGCGCTGGATTCACCCAATGCTTTGCTGGTTGAGGCGGAAACTTCATGGGAAACCTCCTTATCCTTCTCGGTAGGATTGTCGAAGATTTGGAGGGCGACTGGTGCAGCGTGAGTATTTCCCCTGGAATCACATGGAATGGCGTTGGGAGGGTTCATCGTTCGTGCGGTGGCAAGTACAAGCAGTGTCTAGCACAGATGAAGGAGGAGATTCGCCGTGTGGAAGGTCAAACCGACGAGCGCTGGATATTGAAGAGGTGATTCCAGTTAACATACGTATGTGACGAGTGTGTATGATATATATCTAGTGAAGTACAGTATGGTGACTCAGAGGGCATAGAGGTTGGATATGTTCTCAGAACAGAAAATTACTCCCAGGAGTCAGTAGCCCAACAAATGTTGCTCTCTCTGCTCCATTGCTCATGTAACCCTATGCGACAGCCAACAGACAACTTGGGAATCTGCAGGGCAGGGCTATTCCTTATCAAAACCATAAGGCTGCAATTGGTCAGCTCACTTGGTTGTTTTCAATTGTGACCGTTCGCACTAGCGAAGGGCGTACATGAGCGACCCGTCTGTCAACCTAGCCGAATCAAGACTCTGCTCTGGTGCTGTGTTGGTTCAAGGGTTGATGCATGGAACTGGGGACCAGCCAATATCCGGACAATATCCGAGTGAGTCAACAGAGTCGATAGCTTGGCCTCCGATTCCCCTGACTCCCACGCCCCTCATCACTAATGTTGGTCTCAAATTCATCCCACTTCCTACACAGCGAGCAAATTCGGCCAAGGCTGCAATCGATGCTTGACAGGACTCTGTCTTGGCAGACTCGATAGTCCACTCGAATCCTCGTCGAAATGTAATGCGATTGCTGGGGAATTCTGATACCTTGGAAGCGGTAACGGAGTATTTGCTCGCAGACAAGAGATTCTTCGGGACTACAACGTTGCCAAAGCCCAAAATACACGAAACGCGAGGCCGATTTTGGTGAACAATGGGTCAATTCGGACGGGAGATGATTCAAAGAAATTAATGTATCATGCTGAATTACCAGTCTAGGTTTGAAGTTGACTTAATATTCAGTCTATTCACAAGATGCACTCTGAGTCCTTACTGCTCGCCCCCTCTACCAACCGGAAACAGACTATTTCTAAGCAATATGGCGGCTCGGCGGCTCGCTTGTCCAACCTGAGCTTGTTGGCTATTATCGCCCAGCCGTAGAGGCGGTTTCAGTTTGTCTTTATTTGTTCCCGGCCATTCTTGTCGTGGCCAGTAAACCATCGAGACAGCTGAATTCGTTAATGACGCGATCGGACTTTCTGACCATTGACATGGTCGCTGGGCCAACATGATACTACAACGGCTCCTGACCTATGCCCGGCCTGAATTGATTTTATGAGGACGGAGTAATATGATATGAAAGTCATTACAAGCTGTCTTACTACGCTTTGAAGCACTACGACCACTCCAGAACTCCCGGTCTACTAGTTTACCTGCGCTCTTCCAGACACTTCTGCAGCATCAATCCGACCACTGCTAGGGATTCCGACTTCGAAGTTTCCTACGTAGCTGTTGGGCAGTGTCCCAGGTCAGAGCAGCAAAATTATCTGTTGCAAGTGGAAAAGGGAGTGAATTATAAACAATCTTTCTGCCATCGAGTGACAGGTTGTGGAATTCGCCAAAGCTGAGAAGCTTCATGTTTCTCCGACCTCTGGCAAATAGTAAACTTTTGGTGGCCGCTTCCGCACGTGGAATACTGTAGTTCGAACCGAATGAATGAGACTACTTTTGACTCAAGGAGTTTTCCTACTGGATGGGTAGTTCTTCTAATTACGATTCCACCATTTGAAACATGTAGATAAAAGAAATCCACTGGCATGATATCCATGTCGAAGTTCTTGGAAAGACTTCTCAAATATAAAATCCACTGCCAAGTATCCAATTAGCTACCCCGTTTCTGCCTTCAACGAATCGACCACCTACCGGCTATCGCTTAAAGAGCTTTGAATCGATAACCGGGACACATGCCATAAAGGTTTATAGCAATAAGAGACCAGTACAGTCTCACTGATGCCTTCGTCTTCCAATCAGATAGCACTATTTTGGCGATCGATTCGGCCCAGCTCGTTTTGGTATGGTTCGTGATCGACACGAAAATGGCACCACCACACTCATATATGTCATACTCGTGGGGGAGTGCTGAGAGCATCACGATGGAGACTGGGCAATCAAATTAAAATGCGTATTGCAAACAAGGGATTCGGACGAAGAAGACCAATCTCTGTGTTATCTGTCGCCTACGAGAATGCCGAAAACCACCTTCAGGCAATGGAACTACAGATGACGCAATCCGACCTCCAATGTTCACCAGCCAGGCTTGCAGCATGCTCCGCGTGGATAAATATGCTGCTCACATGTTAAACGCAATGTTTCGGCCACTGAATTCTCAGATCGGACCTTGGCCAACAGGTCATGGGCCATACATCGGCGTGCACAGGATTGCGTGATCGTTCCCGCCATAGCTTGGAGAAATAGCTGCAGGACGTTTCGTTGAGGCCTATATAAAGACCAGAGGAATCCTGTCTCTAACAAACTCAGAATATAACTTTTCTCGATCCTAATGTGGGAAAATTGGTGCTGTTCCTCGTCCAGACTGTGACCGAAATCGAACATTAGTACCCTCTTCGCTCCCGCTCAAATTTCCACCATGTCCCCATCCGCCACCGAGACAACCACCACGGTTGTTGAGAGCATCAAAGGCGCACTGAAGACTTCGGAACACGAGGAGAATGGAAATACCAATGAACAGTCGTCTGAGCTTGATGGGCCGCCGAAGCTGGAGGTCAACCATCGCGAACCACTCAAACTCAGCGGTGCTCTAGACCAGTTCAAGGCATTCGATGTGACGCCAGTCATCGGGCGCGAGTTTATCGACGTTGACCTCGCCGAATGGCTTCGGGCCCCAAATTCGGACGAGCTGATTAGAGACCTTGGCATTACCAGTATGTACATTTCCCTCCTAATCTAGCCTCATTGTCATTTCTGCACTGTACTGCAGCGTCGGTCGTCATCGGGCATCGAGCAACTCAACACTGACTTGGCTGCCTCTCTGCCACAGTCTCACAGCGGGGTGTTGTCTTCTTCCGCAAACAGGACAACATCACCGATGATCTCCAAAAGGAGCTCGTGCAGCGTCTGGGTGAACTGACAGGGAAGCCAACCACTTCCAAGCTGCACATCCATCCGGTGAACAACGCAGCTAGGGAACACGGCGGCAAGGACGATGAGATCAGCGTCATCTCCTCCGAACAAGCCAAGAAGCTCTATTCTGATCGCTATAAGTCGATTAACAATAACAATCGACAGTCTGCAAAGAACCTTTGGCACTCAGACATTACGTTTGAGAAGGTTCCCAGCGACTATGCCTTGCTGAGACTGACCCAACTGCCAAAGACTGGTGGAGGTAAGATAATACTTCTCATGCCAATGAAACCATTGGTCCGCCAAGATACGAGTGCCAGCTGACAGAACTTCCCAGATACCCTTTGGGCCTCGGGCTACGAGCTCTATGACCGCATCTCGCCAACACTCAGGAGCTTCTTGGACACGCTCACGGCCTACTATGCCCAACCAGACTTCAACGCAGCAGCCGAGAAGAACAACTTCAAGCTCTTCGCCTCCGCACGCGGCGCTCCAGAGAATATCGGCGAAGTCCTCGAGGCCATCCATCCCGTTGTGCGCACCAACCCCGTGACCGGCTGGAAGTCGGTCTTCGCCGTGGGCCACCACGTGAAGCACATCCACGGTCTCTCTGACGACGAGTCCAAGCACTTCTTGGACTGGTTCGTCCGCTTGATTGTCGAGAACCATGACCTGCAGGTCCGCCACCGGTGGAGCAATGTCAATGATCTCGCAATTTGGGACAATCGCAGTGTCTATCACTCTGCGACGCCCGACTATGTTGGTGACGTAAACCTGGGGGAGAGGAAGGGGTCACGGGCCGTCAGTCTAGGGGAGAAGCCTTATTTTGATCCGGAAAGTAAGAGCAGACGGGAGGCCGTAACGACCGCTTGATCCACCAAGATTCGGAGACTGGTAAAGCCGCCAACCTGAAGATATCTACGGCGATGTCGTCGGCTGGGAGTTTCGTTGTGAATGCGCGTCCACAGTTATGTCGAGTTCCAGTGCCACACAATATTTGCCAATTCCTTCTTTTACAAGGTAAAAACTAGTGACTGCATGTTTGGTGTACCAACTCGCGCTTCGAAGTCCAAGGTTGTTTTCGTCATGCCAAATATTCAGAGATGCCTCACGCTTTGCAACCTAACTCAGCCCTAGCTGCTGTACACACGAGGTCGGGTGTATAAGAAGAGCGCTGATTAGAAAAGAACCTCGGAAGGGAGCTTATGATCCAAATTTCACTGCACAAGATTCCTCTCTCATACCCACTTTGGATCGTGAGTACTTAATGGCCCCTTGTGCGGTTTGATCCCTCCATGAACCGGCACGTAATCGAAATTCCCGAACCTCTGCGTAAACACCACTTCTGCAGGCCCCCTTGGAATGGTCCCCCCTCCGAGAAAGTCGTATGGAAATCCAACATCAAAGTCATAGCCGGTCTCGATCACTTCCACGTCCTCATCTGTGAGTTCTAACCACAAAGCCTCGATATTGCCCTTCAGGTGCTCGATCTTCCGCCCTCCGACAATAGGGAAAACATACGGCGCTTTATGCATGACATAGGCCATCGCAACGCTGGTCACAGATGCCCCAACATGCTTGCTCACCCTCCCCAAAACCGCCGCCACGCCCTCTTCTCTCCCGGTTTTGACATTCATCGTCCTCCCCTCCGTCGGAGCACTAGTCTCAGCTTTGGGCTTGAAATAACCGCCGCCAAGACATCCCCACGGCGCGATCGCCATGCCCTGGTCTCTGCACATCCCAATGACTTCCCTCTCAAGATCCCTCGCCGCCGCACTCCAGCGGCCTTGGTAGACACTAAATGCCCTGAGACCGTGATGCTTTGCGTAGTCATTGCATTTAACAACCCACCACGCCGGTGCGTCCGATACGCCGAGGTATAACACTTTCCGGGCCTGGACGAGCGCATTGAGGCTCTGCATCAACTCCTCTGCTGTCGTGGCGAGATCCCAGTAGTGGACGTAGAGGAGGTCAACGTAGGTGGTGCACAACTTGCTGAGACTGGCCTCCACGGATAAGTGCAGGCTCTTGCTGCCGTTGCCGCCGAAGTTGCTTTGGATCTTGGTCGGTGAAGAATTCACCTTGTACCCGGAAGAGTACTTGGTCGCCAAGACAATTTCATCCCGAACGCCGCGCGCTTCGAGCCACTCTCCTATCCACTTCTCGGATTCTTCATCCTGGTATTGATTTGCTCTGCAGAGTGTGTTAGAATTATGGACACAGCGAATGAGTAGTTAAATTAACAACGCCAAAGGGAGGGAATCGAAACCCCAGAGCTTGAAAGATTGTGTAGAGACCCACGTGTCGATGAAGTTCCCACCCTGCTCGTAGAAATAATCAAGAATCTCAAATGCAGTCTGCTTGCTGCACGCTCCCAGCCGATCCTTCCATGCCTGACCGAAATTCATACCGCCCAAGCATATTGGGCTCACGTAAACCGAAGCTGTCGGCGAGAGCAGCCGATGCCGGCCAAGGAGGGACTTTGGCGGTGGGCAGGGCGGCGCAGTCATAGCTGAAACAATCACGAGCTTGTTCCAAAATATCCTTCTCAGTAATGCTTCGAGAATATTGTCAGTGCTCACAATATCTGTCCGCACCAAACGATTATCCAGATATTCTGCATATTTATATTCGGGCAACACCCGGAGAATGCCAATAAACGCCGAACTCTAGACCGTGCTCCGCACCAACAGTATCTCAATGTCAGAATTGATCTGCAACTCATCGCACAGTGGGTGACGTAGCCCAAGCCATAAACCCCGAATACACGTCTTCAATCACCGTAAAGTCCGCGTTGAAGTACAGTTCTTGGCCTGCATGTCAATCTTGGCGTGGGTTGCTTTTGTGGGATGGGACCTAAATCTTGCGCTGCGCCAGCTGTTTTGCAGGGTTCGGTGGAACGAAATCCTTTCCCCAAGTAAACTGTGCGACTATGTAGTCTATACACTACTAGACGGGTAATACAATACGACAATGACTGCGGATGTGAAGGAGTGAAAAGCGGATTTGGCCAAAGAATAAGACATCGTGTATGAGGAAAGGGAAAACGGAGCTGACCAGACAGACCCAAGGTACACAGATAGATTGGAAGAATGGCCTGGGTTACTTAGTGGCTTGCACACGCCTGCACTCCTTGCTAAGAAAATCACATGGTAGTTGTTCGAGTTCAATTTCTGCTCCAGCAGGGTCCTTGGTCACCCTTGACATCCGCTGTTTGACCAAGATCCTTCATCCGTTTCCTCGTTGTACCTCCTCATGAAATGCCCTCTTCGTGCGCAAGTTTCGCGAGGGCGTTGACTCTGCGACCAAGTGTCAAGAGTGCCTGCCGGATGCATAGGTGTTCCCAGACTCGACACTATCGATTGCTTGAGCGACATCCGTATTCGCCAAACTCTCAAATGTGGAACTGCTTCCTGTGCGAGGTGCACAAATCTTTGCACTAACCAAGTTTCACCTGAGAGAAATTATGATGGAGCTGTGAGGGCTTGGTCGTTCGGTCCACGGCTTTGAGTTAGCAAATTACAAGTCCCTACCTCTTGAGCTTGGGGGGTCAAGTGGAGCCTGGCTTCCAAGGTTCTGACTGCATGGTTGTAGGAGGTTGGGGGCGGGGGGGGGGGGGGTAAGCCAGGGAGTGAGTAACTCGTATAGTTAGCAGATCAACTGTCAACAGATCCATGTAGACCTAACAGGGGATGGAGTACCTACCACACAAAGAAGCCAGTACCTGGGTGGGTCATTAAATGAGTGTTTGGGGTAAGAAATAAATAAATAAAAGCAAGTAGGTATTAGTAGATACGGTGTAGTCATGCTAGATGACTATCAACTTATTGCAGTCCGGAATTTGAAGCACCTGAGTTCCAGGATTGAGGTTACCAGCTTCCCTGACAAGCGCCTGCAGCCTTTCGAGGTCATTTCGACCATGTGTGACCGTAGCACGCTGCCTAGAAGTACAGTCACAAGACTTTCTTAGATCATCAAGCCTTGTACATATTACCCAGCTTGCCAGGAGGCATAAAACGAATTACACCACAGACACCAGCTTCCAAGGCTCGCGAGCTTAAGCATCCAAGTTCAATGGCGACTGGCACGTGAAGGAATTTACTTGGGGGTTTTCAAATGCGTCGATCATGCCTAGTCAAAAAGGTCAGCGTGAAAGTGCAAGTGGATAAAAGAATACTACATCCTCGTCTTCGACGTACCTTCAACCGCAGCATAGAGGCCGAGCCCAGCGGTGGCCCAGGCCCCAATGGCATATAGCACGTGCAAGATATTCAGATACCACCTACCCCGGAAGAAGCCTCTCACCCAGCGCTTGATGCCATGGTCCTTGCGCACCACGGCACCAGTCACGGGGTCGAAGCCCTCCCCATCGGTCATGGCGTTCAAGTGGATGTCGTACGCCAGGGCAATCATGGGAGGAAAGCAGTAGGTGAACTCGAGGAGTGTAGCCGACGCGATGACGGAGACGAAACCGAAGTAGTCCGGGATGGCGGCTGCTATGATATAGGCGATGGACCACCAGATAGGGACGATGATGGCATAGACGATCTTTCCCGACTTGGTAGTTAGGGGAGGTGCCGAGAAAAGATCCATCAAGACGTTGTTATAGAGAACCTTGATCCCAATGTTTCCGTATAGTGCAGCGGCGATGAGGCCACTGACAAAGGCGATCATGTTGCCGGCGGTCTGCAGGCCGTAGAGAGATACACCTTGGTAGGAGATCTGGTAGGAGTACTGTCCCTGCCAATAATAGACGTAGCAGCCGTAGATCACTAGTAGTAACGGATGTTAGTCTCGAACGTTGGTTCAGAAGAGGCGGGCTTGCCTCTTGGCTTTCTTGGCTCTCTCTTGGCTCCCGAAGTCTCTTGGCGAGGAATAAGGTGCTTACTATAAACACTGTAAATAAAGAACTGCGCACCCCACATGGCCTTCAGAAAGTCATGGGGCCTACGCATCTCGGCCATGAACTCGACAAACAACTGAGCTCCACCGTAGGCAAGGACACCCGACATGAGACCATTGAGAGATCCCACCAGGCTGCTAGCATCTGGCAAGTAACTGTAGTGCTTGACCGGCGGATAATTCCCATTCGTGTCCGGCGTAATCGAGTCCGGATCAACGAGCGCACCGGCCGAACCCAACACAGAGATGGCATAGTTGGGCGGGCTATGCGCCATGATACCCATCGTGATGAAGATGACAAGCAGATTCAGCCAAATCGCCAGGTTAGCGATCAGCCCGAACCGCCGGAGGGTACGGACCTGGCCCAAGGCAAAGCCCGCCGCGATGAAGATAATCGGACACACGGCGTAGCAGATGCGAAACTTCGACACCTGCGACAGCGCCTGGCCGTTCTGGATCGTCACCTGGCCAAGGACAAGCAGCAGGGACAGCGCCTGCAGGACGTTGAGGACGTGCCGCGCCCAGGAACCAAACAGGCGGAATCCCAGGTCGCCGTAGTTGCGCAAGGGGAACTGGTGCGAGTCCAGCCCCAGGAAGCTGTGCCAGATCAAGTATCCGCTGTAGCCCGCCATGAACGCGAAGACGCTGTACAGGATAATTCCTGGCATCCAGCCCAACGTCCCCATTGCGAACCCGACGCCGTACGGCCCCAGGATGTCCGTCGTGATGAGGTAGAAGCACGCGCCCGCCGAGGCCGTCCGGAACGCCCGCGACGCGTTGGACCACTCCTCGTCGGTGATCTCGGCGCGGTTGGCGCGGTGGGCGAAGTTGATGTTGTTGGCTGTGATGTCGCCCACGGGAACGTCGCTAGGGTCGTTGTTGTGCGCCTCGGGCTTCTTTCGCAGGACGACCTCGCGCCATATCGATGTTTTGGGCTTGGGCGTGGCGCGCTCCTCCTCGCGGGTCTGCAGCGCGTAGTAGTGGTATTCCTCGAAAGTGACGTCCGGGTCGTGCAGCTTGCGCGCTTGCGGTCTGATATAGCCAGGGCCATTGGGCCTTGTCAGGCCGTCTGACTTGTTTGGCGAGTCACCGAGCGCTGGTGACCGCTTCTCATCGTCTGAGGCCATGTTGCTGATGTGAACAGCTATATACTTAGGTACCTACGTATGTATGTAGAACGGCAGCTACCCAGGTGGTATGCCGGAATTCTTCCGCTTCGTGAAGATTGTGAAAGGAGAACAGAATCAAAGTGTACGTGAGTGACAGTGATCTCACATGCCAAGACTTGGTTTTATATATTGGAGAACGCTCCCAATGCGAAGCCCGGATAGATCGGCACACGTTCAAGTGAACGTAGCATCGTCTCTGCCGGTAGCGCTGACGAGAGAATGCCACCTTGAATCCACCCTGAATCTACTGATGTGACGAGGTACGCTAATAGGTCATCGACTGGATCCTGCTGGAAGAGCTGTCAACGCTGTTCTGGCCTCGTGGGTGTGCGCTCAAGTGCGGAGAAGAATGACATCTACCCATCGGCACAATAGATGCCCGCAAAGGTGCCGTATTACGACCGACGCCTATGTGTACATAGATAAAGTGCTAAGATTGGCTCACTGAGCATGTTTTCAACTAAACATTCACGTACCTCATTAGGTATATCATTAAGCATCAAAGTCCCATTTGATGTAATTAAATTTACAAAGCATGTTGTTTGCAATTGAATCTATGTTCAACCACAATACCAACTACTTTCCACATTAGGGTCCGCAGCTCCACCGATGAAGACCGCCCTCTTTGGCCACGCACAAATCGGCCTCTGGCGAAGAACATCTCCGGAGGTGTACACCGTGGCATTGCCTCGTTTCCACATCGTGGCCACGACACTGTCGACCGCGATATCCTGCTCGACCCAGTCCATCAGAGCAACTAACGCGTCGTACCGAGAATTGTTCTCAAAGCCGGGTACCGACCAACCGTTGCCGAAGCTGAAGTCCTGGAGATATCCTGCCTGTCCTCCTCCACCAAACATCCAAGGCGCGTCGACGGTGGTCTTACTAGGCGTGAAGGCCAGAGGCGAGGGCGTATCCCACTAAATTAACTCACTCTCAATCTCGGGATCTTGACGGTTGGGAGACGGGGGTCACTCACACAATGCTGCATCCCAGGGACAGAGAAGAAGCGAAAGAAATTCGTGACGTTCACTCCAGACATGGCGCTCTGGGTGCGGTTGTAGTACAGCTCCGAGGACTTGAAGGGGATGACACCGTCCGCCATTCCGTGATACACTACAGCATTTCGAGTGAGCTGTCAAAGAACCAAACAAGTAGCTTCACGCCAATACGGTAAGGATTAAGCAAGAAGGTGGTCATAGCCTTTCTCAAAGCCTGCACTCCATAAAGCTTTTGTTACGTAGGCTAGAGATGGGGTATGTTTGTTCTGGAAGGAGTAAGGATTGTATGCAGAAGCTGCTTACTGAAGATCTTGGGATACACCCCCTTGCTGTTGGTTCTCAGCTCAAACTTATCAGCAGTGGCAACGCCGTTCTCCCGTGCTCGCGAGTCCAGTACAGTCGACGAATTATAGCTTGTGGTCTGCCAGTCCGGCCCATAGTTCAAGAAATACCGCTCGTAGTCCCCATCGAAGCCGGTCGTGCTCGACCCCGTGAGAAAAGTCGGCCACTGCTCTTCGGAGCTGGCCTCGAAGCCGTTGTGGACAAAGTCGGCTCCCCCGTCGATGTAGTAGTCGCCGTAGACGAGCTGCGCGATCTCGACTTGCCCACTGCTGAGACACGGGCTCGGGTTGCTGGACGACCCGCACTGAATATCGTCCCAGTTGATGAGACAAGTCTCAGGTGAGCTGACAATGCCGTCCTCGAGGCCGTCCTGGGCATCGCACTGGGCCTGCACGAAGGCCGCCAGGGTGCCAAAGTCGGAGTCGTTCAGCCTGGTCGCGTTGCTCGCGTGGTTCCAGACGCCGATCTGCGTCAGCCACGGCATGTAGTCCTTGGTGTCCCACGCGGGGGCGCCTATCATGAGCCCGTCGAAACTGTCAGGGTGCTCCTGGATCTCCTTGAGCCCCTGCCTCCCGCCCGTCGAGCAGCCGCTGTAGTAAGACCCAGTGACACCCGAGCCGTAGAACGCCTCGGTGAGTATCTTGCCGTACGTCACGGCGCCGTGCATCGCGACCGAGCCCCACTCCGCCCGCAAGCCCGGGTCAGCAGCCCAGGACTGGTCCGCGGCCGCGGAGAGATGGCCCGTGTCGGTCGTGACCGTCGCCATGCCGTACCAAGGCCCCGGGCTCATGTCGTGCCAGTTGATGCCCCCGGCGAACGAGTAGCCGCCCACCACGAGGAATTTCCCGCCCCATTGGTTCGGCAGGAATAGGCCAAGATTGTAAGACGAGTTCCCCTCATCCACGCTGGCGATGACGGCGCAGAGGGCGGGGAAGTTCCAGGCGTAGGCCGGGTTGTAACCTGGGTCGTCTGCAGCTGACTGCCCGTAGATGTTTGTTGGCGAAGACGAGGGAAATGCCGTGGTGTTCAAAATTGATACGCCTGCTGGGAGTGCGCCGAAGCTTTCAGGGGAGCAGGACCCCGCCGCGCTGGTTTGCGAGGCTAGGTTCCATGATGTCCACAGGACTGACTGTAAACGCATGGTTTGACCGCAGTTCCATGATGGAAGTGAAGAAAAAGGCGGTGGTTCTCCAACGTGGGCGGTTATCCAAGTGCCTAGACGTCATCTACCGGTATGTCCGGATGTGATTAGGCCCCGCCCAGAAGCTACCGAGGAAAGGCAGTCGAAATTCCCTAAAACAGAAGAGTCCGAGCACCTCGCATTTATACTTGGTGCTTACTCGCTGTAGAGCACCACGACCTCCTCTTCGCTATGGGTATAGATTTCTGGTCCGCAGGCCGCTCTAATGTGCCTGGTTGGATGCTGGGTGAAGACGCATTGAGCTGTTGTCTTGTGCTATGTATGTACTCTTCAACACGTGTGGACCGAAGCAATTCTGGACTCCGGAGTATTGAGGAAGTCCCATAATCCTCAGGAATGCAGGCGACCCCGGTCTAGTGCTACCATGCTGCAGTAGGTAGTAGGCGGCACTAGAAGTAAACGGCGCCCATAACGTCTACTGGAATCAGGCAGGGAGCTAAAATTATTTGCCTTTAAGATCCGTGTAGCTATCCTAACTAGATGACCATGAAGGTATGGAAATGGCAGTACTTAAGGCCTGTTAATGTGGCTGTTTCCGGGTGTATTCTTCATTAGGGCCTTACCTATCGGACAATGCACCTGAAAGTCGCTCATAGCTGTTAATCTTGTAACTCGCCAGTGGCAACTCTACCATTGTGAATATCGACCGAAGCATGTGCGTTGGCGAAGAGAGTGGCGGCCAAGCCTGCTGTGGGCCGCTCAAATATCCGCGATCTTTTCGCCCTTGTGAAACGCCTGCAGAGTGTCGGCATTGCCTTCCCATGATACCGGGCTGCTAGTCGTTGGTCCGCCGGCCCTTCACTGACACATATCGTCCTACGCTACAAGCTGGGGCTGGTCCATTGACCGGTAAAATCAGCGGTTAAGCATTACCCTATCTAGGGATTTCAGGAATTGTTATGAGCTACTAACCTTGCGACCAACTCTTCTAGTTTGAACGGAGGAATAACATACCTTTGAAAAGTGTTATGAGGTCTCGAATCAGGGGTAACCTGGTCGGCGGGATGCGTGTAGTCGGCGAACCCCTCGCCGGCTGAGCACTACCCTATCTCGCCATATGTTTTTTGTCGGTGCATCCTGGTCTGTATAACCTCAGTCTTCTCCTACCAGCTTAGACCTGTGAGACATTGTCTAAGTGATAACCCTGCATCCCCGCTCACCAAGATTCAATTAGAAGGTGGCTTCCAAAGTCTACATTGCGGCCTTTAAAGTCTGCGTTGATTATTTATAAATTCAGTCAGGTGTCGTCACGTTTGTTTGATCCATTAGGTATTATCTATTGAGTCTTCTTATTCGTTGCCCGCGTATTCTCGTTTGGGTTGAGATCAGGTGAATAGAAACCATGATGAACATGGAGCTCGAATCCGCCATCCCAGAACGGCTCCGAAAGGACCGAACCGTACCATCCAGAATGCCGCCTGGGTTCAAGCCCTCGTTCGAAATATACACCTGCCGCTTTCCAGAATCTATCAAAGACATAGTGATGGCCGTCATCGGCGCCCAGTACGCATCAGCCGACCGCAACGATGGTGCAGGTCTCAGGAAGATATCTTCATTCATCTCCTCGAATCTGGTCGACCCGACCTCACGCCCAGCTTTCCACGAGGTCGCCGCCGTGACGGATAACCGTGGGTTCTACAATGTTGCCCTGTTTGCGTACTGGCCTAGCACGGAGACCTACAAGGCGTGGTCAACATGCAGCGGCTTCGACGCGTGGTGGAGCAAGCTCGAGCCGGGAGGAGATGGAACGGCTGGGCACGGGTGGTTCTTCGAGGCCTTTTTGCCGACAGCGGACCGGTTCGAGACTGTGTTTAATACAGCCGAGCCCGAGGGAGCGGCGCACATGAGAGACAGCTTGAGCGGTCCGATTAAGGAGCATGTGTACTGGGGGAGTATGCGAGACCGCCTGCCAGTATCACAAACAGACGAGCTCCTTGGGCAGGAGGATGACCAAACACATGACAAGGGGCTCGTTAGAAGTGACACAACTTTCTCACGACGAGTCCGCGTGCCCGGAAAGAAGAACTTGACCGTCATCCGTTCCGGACAGGACTGGTCAGCAGCGCTCGACGAGGAGCGACAGCTCTATCTTGACTCGATGCAGCCACCCCTCATCAAGGGAATGGAGTATCTCCGCGACCACGGCGACGAGGTCGGCTGTTTCAGCTGCCGATTTATGGAAATTGTCGATCCCCTGACGGGTAGAGTAGAAGGCGCCGGTTCTGATCGGACATTTGCGCTGGCATATTTTGATAACCTCGCCTCCTTGGAGCGCTGGAGCAAAGAGCACAAGACGCACCTCGCAATATTTGGGGAGTTTGCAAAGTACGCGAAGAGGCTGGGCGACCAAATGAGCCTGAGGTTGTTTCACGAGGTGTTGGTGCTCGAGGTGGAGCAGCAGTTCTTTGAGTATATTGGGTGCCATGGGGAGACTGGAATGCTGAGGTCTTTGTAGGCTGTTGTTTCTGCTACTGGAGCTTTAGCGTTATTGCCAGCCAGGCTTTTGCATTATGGCACAAGGACTTGGACACAGGCGCCTTGCAACCACAGGCCCACGAATGACTGTGGGATACGCGACCCTCCATCATGTTGTGCGACATCGCTGCGCAATTTGATTGATTCTACCATGAAACTAATCCATTCAGAGCTGCCGACCCCGCAAAATGACTGCCCAGGCTGGGTAGACCTGAGATCTTTTCTCTCTTGCACCGCTTCACGAAACCAGCGTCTACTAATTTCTTTGCGACTCGATTCCGATTCGAAGAAATTCCAAAACTATTCAATCGTATTGATCTTGCTCTTGACAAGTCTCTAATCATATTCCGGAGGTTTTAGCTTTTCCTTGGTAGGAGGCGAGTTTCAACATAATGACCACGTCTCATGGTACGTTTACTACGTTGGGTGTTTGTGCCGAAGAATATGCGAAGACGCATCTTGAAAACTGGCCATTCTCAGATGCCGCGGATGATGCCAAAATCCTTCGAGCTTTGTATCTGGCGATAAGGTATGGAGGAAGCGCGTCCAAGGATCGAGACGAAGGGTTTCTGCAGGCTCTGCCGGCAATGGAGAGACATGCCCTCAAACTTCTTGAGGAATGGTGGACTACGCCACGCATGGACACTATCCTGGAAACCAAGACCAAGACTTTGATCATCCTCCAGGCTATCTTCAAGGGGCCTTGTACGACAAGAGATGACCGCAGCAGATGGATCCAGCACCTGGGAGAGCTTGCTCCTGCCTCTGATCAACCCTATTTCCAGGTATCGGAACACATGCTATCGGGCCGAGACGACTTTTTGAAGGACACTGAGGATTCAGCCCTACTTTGGGTTCAGAAATCCCTGGAATGGGCCTATCACGTACTGGTAACAGACAAGATGCCAGAGGGTGTCTACGACCCTGCTGAATATGCACTCCGAGGCATATCCTACTATCACATGAGGATGCTACTTCTGTCTAAGATACTCGCGCGATCGAGCTACGACAGTATTTGGCTGGCATGGGCTGTAAACACAATCAGCTCTAGGGCTGCGGCTGAGCGAATGGGCCACTCTTGCTGGTGCAAATGGGAAAACGCCATAGAATTAGCCCACCCGGGAACACAAGGCGAGCGGACCTTGATCAAGGACATACATCGCGGTCTGGACGCCGTTCCTAACCCTTGCTTCTGGTTGGAGGATACCTCGAAAGATCCAGCTGAAGGGAGACCACATTTTCTGTGGGACATCGAGCAAGAACGCACTATCGAAACATCCAATCTCGACCAGCCAGAAATCTCGTATGCTATAGTCAGCTACAGCTGGGGAAGGTGGCGGAAGCCAGGAGATGGAGCTCTCATGCCGGGTGTTCCAAATTGGCGTGTGCCGGAAAACACACGATTCGAAGTCACGTCCCTCCCAAGGACCTTCAAGAAGCTCGGTTTGCGTGAGCGGTATATCTGGTTCGACATATTGTGCATCCCACAGGATGTGACAACAGATGAAACACTGGCAAGAATATGTCAGCGCGAGCTCGCTAGGCAGGCAGCTATCTTTCAGGGAGCGAATACTGCCCTGGCTTGGATCAACGATGTCTCGGACTGGGCCGACCTCCACTCAAATCTTGAGTATATGGCTCTGAGGTACCTGAGAAATTCCGTGAGCTACGAGTACTCAATCAAGAGGTCTGAGACATTGGAGCGGATGGTATCGATGGCCACAAGAGATCCAGGCTTCACCTCTGCTGCCAGTGGCCTTACTGTCGTCAGCGAAAATGGAAATGAATCACCAGCAGCTTGGTTTAATTCACTTTGGACCTTGCAGGAGGCTATAATGCGCCCAAATATGATTCTGTGCAACCAGGATTGGGAGCCGCTCTGCATCGGCGCTGACAACATTCCTGTGTCTTTCAACTATATGCTATCACTCGGCGATGCAGAAATCAGTGTGCGTGGCGCACACCTGTATGGCCTCAACTCGTCGAATGGTGTTGCATCCGAAATTCAATGGAATGAGAACAGGCCTAGTGGTGTGCGCGCTTTGGAAAGGTTCACCATGGACATGGGCCTTGAAAACTTTGACGACCTTACACCCATCTCTCCTCTTGTACTCGGATCGACTAGGAAATGCACGAACTCACGCGCCGAAGCCATAATGTCTGTGTGCGGAGCAACGAAATGGCATCTAGGCAAGACAGTCGCCCAGTTTCAACAAGGTCATGAATCAACTGGGGAAAGGAACAGTCTGGTGGGCGGTCTCTATCCCGTGGAATTTATCCGCGAGCTCTACACCAAGATAGGGGCGGACTTCTTCCTGCATATGCATAGGGTTGTCACCCTGAAATTGGAACGGTCACAGAGCGGCAACATGCTGCCGACTGTGGTCCGGGGCAGTATGCTACCGTTTATATCGGAAAGCCTGGGCGAGTCTGATGGGCCGAGCGGCTTCATGTCCCGTGCCTCAGCTTCGATGTTTACTACCGAGGTCCACCCGGCGCTCAAGGAGTGGACTATCCAAACAGACGGCAGCGTAAGGATTCTGACAGCCGGAGTGGTGGCCTCGAAGTCTCGAATAGCCACGGCCTTGCCATGTCTTTACAAGTTGCCAGACGCTGCAGAGTTTACGATCATTGGCAACCCACCAGACGACACGTATGGACAAAAGATTCTCCTTCGCAGATCCGAGGAATTATTGGACTGGGTTCGCCGCTACGATGGTGAGGTCCACGCAATCTGTTGCAAGTGGAACAAGTATCAGATCCGGGGGATTATCATTCAGCATATCGACGGTATGGAATCGTCGACGTTCGTTAGGGTTGCAACATTCAAGCCGAATCCCTTCCTCCATAAAGATAAGGAGTTCGAGCTTCCTGAATCGATCCCAGTCGACTGGTGTGTTCTTTAACACAATTGTTCTATGTTAGGCACTTGAATCTAGGTGCTAGGCAGAGGGCACGGGTCGAAACGTCCATGCGGTTGAGTTGAGTAACGACTACTTAAATTTTGATGCATGTCTTTAAAGAAATCTTCGATGACTTGACTTCGGGACCCAAGCAATTTTGAACAAATCTCGCTTTAATGAAGATGGACAAGCATTCCCAAAACTTCTCATCGCAATTAAAATCAAGCGGTTAGCTGCAGCTCTCCACCCATCTACAACCTGCTTTGAATGACTGTCGATCCCACATATACACAAGTGATCAAAATCACCTTCTGACCAACCTTGTCACTTCTTTGCAAAAGATGAGTCCTTGTTTGTTGCCCCGACTAAACTCGCTTCACTCCCTTGGTCCAACCCCAATACCTCAGACACTCGGTCGTCTTCCAAATCTAGCAAGGCCAGCTTGCTTCCTAAATTATCAGTTCTCCAAGCAAAAGCTTTCCTATTCACCATTACTACATACGAAGCTGATCTTGATCCCGTAAATGGGATCATTGTACAAGTTGATCCACTTCTGAAAACGCGACAAGCCACTCCAGACACGATTCGTCATCCTCTTCTACAATTGAATTCATTCGGCTCTGCTTCGCGGAAAAGACCTGAGGATTTTGTGCTGTGGTGGGCTCCAATCCTGATTCAGCGAAGAATAATTCCCACTCTTCAGAGCGAGTGTGAGCACTTGGGATAATTGCGGATTGGATGGCATCAGCTTCTCCTGACTCGACAAGAGACCGAAGTGCGGCGACTGCGTGGTTGGCATCTACCACCTCGTCTTCCCCATTCTCGAATGAGAACTTCTTCCTCAGGGGCAGCCGATCTTCTGCAGGTCGCTGGTTTTGGCGTGATTTCCCATCCCGTGATGGTAGGGCGGGTGAGTTGCATGACCTCGCAGCGGGGTTTCCTCGCATTCTGGCCTTTTCGGGACGTCTGTGCAGAGCCCGGGCGTAGTCTGCAAAAGGCGACTTAACCTTGGGAACTTTAACCCTTTTTTCGACTGGCTTAGGCTTTCTCTTCTCCTCTTCCCTCTCCTTGGCGCTCCCCAAGGACTCGTAACCGGAATCATCGTTGTCATTCCGCGGAACAGTGATGGCATCGCCCTCAAGCGAGTCGATTGCCCTCTGCAGGTCTTGATTGACCAGCCCGTCGCGGAAGCGCTTCTTGAACTCGAGCGCCATGATCTCGAGATCAAGCTTCACGGCGTGCCGACCTTCGGCGTCGGAGATCTCACTGAGTGAGGCTAGCACCGAGGATATCGACTGCAGGAGCGGGTCCGCTGGTTCGGTGGCTTTGCGACGTGCCTTGAAGGCTGCTTTAGTACCTGGATTGTGCGTCTGGGAGGCGCTTGTGGCCGCTGTATTGGATATGATGTTCTCAAAATTGCCAGGCTTGTGCTCCAGTATCAAGATCACTCGGGCTTCGTTTTCCCCGATGTTTATCCCAGCCGGAGTGATGCTCTCAAGGACCGCATTGCGTGAGTTGACACCACTTGGTCTCGCCCGCATAGCAGTTTCCCAGTACTCTTTGACCTCAAACTCAGTTCGGCAGAGATATGGGTCACAGAGAATCGGTGTCTTGGAATGGTGATCCCTCTCGACAGACAGTTCCGCTATGGGACGTGGTTGTGTTGTCTCGGCCTCGTCGTCATCTTCGCTGACGTCGCCATCTTCCTCCTGGACACCCTTCAGTTGAGGACGAGGGCGTCTGAGTCCTGTCATATCAACATACGGAACACCGTTCTTGAAGGTGAAGTTTCCTCCTCCGGCACTGTACTTGGGAACTACCACCAAAGGTCTTCGAGCTCCGCGACTCGAATCATCATCACTACTGGCATCCGTGTCCTTTGCGCTGGCATCGTTCTTCCCAAAGCTCTCCGGCGACCAGTACTGGCGCCTGTACTTTGTATCACTCACTTGCTCAGCGTTCTCGGGCGTCATACGCTCCATGTATAGAAGCTTGAATTCCTTTGGTGTGCCCGGATCTCCAGGTGCGTTGTCTGGGGGCTCGTCGCAATGAGATACTCTCCGTAGTCTGTTCCTGGACTTCTTAAATCCAAGCATCGCGTTTACCCAGCCAGACTTTGGGGTCGACTTGATTGGCGCATAGATAGGAATGTCAGCACTCTTGGCTGGCAGTGTTGCAGGCGCTTTAGCAGGCCGCATTGGTTGGGCTCTTCTCCCACCGAACATGCGAGAGAGTCGCCGCTTGACTGGGGATTCTGGCTCCTCTGATGTGATTGGAGAAACTTCGTCGTCGGCGTCATCGTTGCTGCTCGAGTCACAGCTAGGTGCGGGAGAACTGTTCACTGTCGATGCAGGCTCCATTACACAGGCTATCTTGCTTGTATCGGCTTCGTATATCAGTTGCTGTGCAAACTTTACCTTCAGCGGGGAAGCACCGCTGTAGGTGTGGTTCCTCCTGAGAGTTTGTGTTGGGTGAGCAGTTGGACATGTGTCAGGCCCTGACCCATCCAGTTCGTAAAGGCCTGGCATAATACTGAGCACAGGAGTAGAGAAGTCAGGGACGTAATCCCCGAGGATGGTGGCCAAAAAGCTTGGATGAGAAGTGGCGAATTCAACTTCATCCTTAGGGTGCTTGTAGGCGAAGTTCGGGGGTATCTGTGACCGGTATACCTCGGCGTGCATCCAGTCACCCTTAGTTTCGTATATCATCACCAACAGACCTTGTGTCAGGGCATAGTCGTTGGCATCCGTCTTTTCTCTCTTGAGCAGCTTCTTCTTGGCCAAAAGAGCCTCCCGACAGATGGTCAGGGCCTTGTCAAAATGATAGAGCGCCAGGTGGGCGAGGGCCATGCAGTGAAGTAGATTGCAGACGACGGCATCCGCGGCTGTCTTGTTCTTCGCTAGCCCAGTGATGATAGGCTCTGCCATCTCCCACCGACGCTGGAGAAGGTAGCATAGCGCGAGCTGTACCTGCAGGTTGCGGAAGCCCTCGTTGTCGGACTTGCTGCCAACCTCGCGCTTCATGGCCGCCTGGAGGAACTCTATTGCCTTGTTAAAGTCACGCTCCTTTATGCGGTCTTTGGCGAGCTCCTCTAAACCATCGAGGAAGAGCCGCTCGAATTCTACTTCGTCGTCTTCGTCGTCCTCGACGGTGGCTACTGTCACTGATGCTGCCACCGTGACATTTTCCGCCGCTCTAGAGAAGGACAGGGGCCGGGGGCTGTGTAAGCCCGTTGGGCGTGGAGGTGATCGGGACCCTCTTCGTAGCCGTGATGTACCGGTCTGCTCGCCGGCTGGGGAAACACTTGGGCTTGTCAGCCCTGAAGAAGATGACCTGCGATGCCGGCGCCACTCGCGAACGTATTCTTCGACGCGCTCCCTCCTGAATGAGGGCAGGTCACCCATGAGGCTAACGTCAATGTCCGGTCCCGGATAAGCCTGGCGCGGTGCCCCGCCGCGAGAGCCGTTTTGTATCGTGCTAGCCGTCGAGCTTGCTGCGCCGTGGAAGTGCCTTGCCGCCTGGGCAAGGTTTCTGAGGTTCCGGGCCACGCGCGCGTCAGAGTGGTCAGCGGGCCGGTGGGTGAACCCGCCTACAGGGCGGATGGATGCCCTCAGGGCTTCGTCGATGGATGAGTTGAGGCGGTCAAGCTCGAACAGGATCGCCTCCTGCGAGGCATTATTCCTCAGGGATAGGGAGACGTTGATCGTCTGGAGCATTGTCTGAAGAGCCCAGTTCGACTTGTGCACCTTGTCCCGGAATGCGGCGAGTTCACCGCCATATACATTGAGATTTACCACTGCCTTTACCCTCCACGCCCATGCCTTGGTTTTCACCGTCTCCTTGATCTTCTGCACCAGCACGTTCAGAGAATTCAGCGTAACATGACAGTCGTCCAAGGCAAGCTCGCACTGTTTCCATAGGTCGTCTTCTACCAGCGCCAGGTCAAGTGCGTTGCGGCCCTTGAGCGTGCGGTCTATGGCCTCGAGACCTGAGGTCAGGCCCTCGAGCTCATCGCACAGGCTTGTGATGCGGGTCTCGGCTCCGCGGCATTGGTTGATAAAACCGCATAATGAGCTTGTGATCTAAGAATTGGTGAGCAATTCTGCCTAGTCATGATGCCAACCTCGCGGGCTATGACTTCTAGGGCTGCATATGCCTTGCATCTGTTCAAGGAGGGTAAGATGCCGGTGGTTGCGGGGAGCCTTACGGAGCCAGCTGCCTGGATGAGCGTGATCGCAGAGGTGGTGATTGAGAGCGGATCCATGTTGAAATCCCGCTTCGGGGTTGCCCTGCCTCTCTGCTCGGAGTCCTTGATATGATAGCTTGCAATTCAGAGGGCACGGCAATAGCACTGAGTGCCATCAAATTGAATCTCAAAATTGCAAAGACTGCCCAGATCGATTTGTGATGCCAGCTTCGGATATCAAAAGATGGAATTGAAACGAAACAATCCCGATGCAGTCGGGGAACCACACAAAACCCCTCAGCAGCTGCTCACTGCAAAAACCTGAATGTCTCAGCCCCCGACTGCGCATTCTCACCCCAGACATGTTGCGGGCGTAGGCGTTCCTCACAGTCCCATTGGGGCGGAGCAGATGCACACCGAAGAGTTCGCTAGGCTTATTGCTAGGCTTATCGCTCATCCCTAGGCACTACGGCGGCCTCAGCTGGACATCCTAAAAGAAATGGGAGGGTGTGCCTGCATTAGTCGCTGTAAGTGCTGACGGTGTGGACCAAAGGGGGTATAGTGCAATTGGGCCCAAGGTTGCAATTGAGTGCACAGCTGGCAGCCAGCTGGCAACGGCCATGCGCCGCCGTAAGGCTGCACTGAATTGTCTACGTGTTCTGGACAATTCTGGTCTTTTGGTGGGTGAGCTATGGTGTAGCGATGTATGGCGTCGTCTGAAGAGCCATTACTAGCTAGAGGTATTAAAGTGTGAGCCTAGTGCTTTGGTAGTTCGATATTGTGGCTGCTGATTCTTTACTCCATATTCCCTGCTAAGTTAAGGATATATCAAGGTGCTGCTTATATGAATCTCGAAGATGTTGCTAGTACGGTATCTATCTTAAGTATACAACTGTCTTTTACCTATTGTAGATAGTAACAGATAGTAGGGTTATAGGAAGCGTAGTATTTGTAACGCTCTCGGCTAACTTGAAATGAATTATACATGTGTCTCAAGAAACTTAAAGCCATCCTTCACCGCCTTCACACAGTCAGGGTTTCGTTTAGATTTCGGATACATGTCGAAGAGATGCAAGGCGTCTTTCAAGAGTGCTAATCCAGCTGGAACGCCTCTTTCCACGAGTGCTTTGTAAGTCCGCTGTGTCGCCTCCCAGGGAACGTGGTCGTCACGCATGCCGTGAATGAAGAAGGTCGGCGTCATGTAGTGGCCAGCACGAATCTGTGCAAGAGGGCTGACATTCCGAGTCTGTTCGGCCGTAGGGTTCGAAGGGCTCTTCACGTGCCTCGACTCCGGATTGCCGGTGCGCGTCAGCCCGTTGAGAAGCACCGGCAGGGCTTTGCCTTCCCAATTCATGTGGAGAATGATCCGAGAGCGTGGATCATCGAGGGACATCCAACCACCCAGGGCACGCAGAGACGCATCTGGGGAATAACCAGTGACGGGGCTGTCGTGGAGTCCTTGGTAGAGATGATCGTACCCTACGTCGGGAGATGGAATGGCGTCAACACCGAATGGGAAGTTAGGTTGAGACCAAAACACATCTTCGTAATCCGTGGCGCCGTAGAATGCGAGAACCGCATCCGGCGCCCGGACCCCCAAAGCTGTGGCAGTCCATCCCAGCGTCATGGCTAAATGTGCACCTGACGACCAGCCCACAGCTACGACTCTGTCCCCGTCAGGTCGAATGTCCGGGCGTCTGAGTGCGAGGGTGGGCAGTGTGTTTCGCGCCCAGCAGAAGGCAGCACAAACATCTCGCATTGGTCCTTCTGTCAATGTGACCTCAGGACAGAGTCGATAATCGACGCTCACAGGCAGAAAGCCGCTCTGCAGAAGAATCTGGATTTGGTCATCGCGGATGTCTTTGCGAGTGGACATGATGTGGCCTCCGCCGTGAATCATGAGAGCTACCCTGGGCAATGATCAGTTAGTGGCCATCCGGAAACGCTCGCATCAGTTGAGGAGAAATATCGACTTACCAATTGGGCGAGGCCTCTCTCGTCGTTCATCAGCCCCGGAAGGATAGTATATGTCAGCCGACAGAGGTATCCCATCTCCATTACCATATATGACAGTCTCCATCTCGACGGCAGTAGTCGACGAGGCCTTGGCGGATAGTTGCGTCGAATTTGAAGCTTGCGGGAGAGAACTTGAGACCAGGAGCGTTAGGCCCTGAACGTCCGAGATTGTCGCAAATTCCGAATGTGAGACCGTGGCATTGAATCGTCCTCTCATTTCGGTGAAAAGCTCCGTGGCTAGAAGAGAGTCGACACCAAGATCTGCGAGAATTGAATCGGGAGAGATGTCTCCTAGAGGAATCTCCAAAACGTCCCTCAGCATTTCTCGGATCTTCTGAAGTAAGTTGGGACCACTTTCACTGGTCACTACGACACCGTTGGTCTCCTCCGGCTGTGATTGCTGCTGTTCAACAGCGGCAGTTCTCGGCATGTTGTCGGGCATTTTCTGTGCTTGAATAGGCAGCCGTGACAGCGCAGTAGCAGGCTTGTTGTGGTCAAATGTGAAGTCGGCCTCAGCCCGCTCAGAGCTTGCCTTTACGGGAGCACACACAGCAGGAGGCTTTTGACTGTTCAACTTCCCGAGAACTCTTTTCAAAGACTTGACTGAGGCCTTCTGAAATGAGCATGCCATCATGGCCAGGACCAGACTCTCCGAGTCATGGTCGAAGACGAATATGTCGCACTGCAGCTTCTTGGGAGCCGGTTTCACATACTTCGAGTATGCAGTCCATGACTGCTTGTTACGCCCCGTCTCGAGGAATTTCTGGGTATACTGAATGTCTCCCATGAAGTTGCAGATCCACATCTCTCCCTCCTCGTCGATGCAGAAGCAATTTGCGAGGACGCCGGCGACCTGGGCGACGCTGTCTGTGAGCACAGGATCGCAGAAGCTCGTACCCATGTTCTCTGGCCGTGCAATTGGCATAGCTATGCGAGCCACAGCCTCGTTGCCTGACGTGTAGAAGCTCCGAATGCCGTGGAAGTAGTCGGCATAAGTGACCAGCGGGTGCATTGCCTGGTATACAGTCGGCCCTTTGAAACCGATCGATGTGGAGCTGCTCTCGATGTCCGTGCATCGTTGAAGCATGAGGCTGCTGAGGGACTGGAAGTTGCTGATCATGGGCGGCGTACCACACTCCGAAAGTGTCACATTTCCTGAGCCATGCGTTACAGAATCACCATCGTTGTGCTCGTCATGACTGAAGATCGTGAAATCCCAAGATCTCGATAGTGATCCTTGCCCCACCAATCTCAAGAGAACACGCTTCGTGGGATTCAGCACAAGCGGCGAAGACATGGTCAAGTCCCTGACCTGTGGGACAAGAGTGAACCCAGTATCTGACAACAGGCGAGAGGCCATCAAAACGAACTCGACGTACAAAGACGCTGGACAGAGAGTCTGATCGACAACTTCATGTCCTGACGTGTGTAGCTGGTAGAGTTCGTGCTTGGGATTAATCTCGAAGAGAGTTTCGCCTTTCTTGGTTTGACCAGGAAGCATCCTGACCAATTCAGCAGGCAAGTCCACAGAACTTGGTTCGGGAGCTTCCTGGACAGAACTTGTGGGCTTGTAGTCCAGCCAATGCTTCGTCTTTGCAAATTGGTACGGGGGCAGATTGATCCAGCTGTATGACGAGCGCTGGAGCTTGTGGAACAGCCAAAACTGCACTTTAACCCCGGTTGACCAGAGGCGGCAGACAGCCTTTGCAAGATTGACCTGGGCGTCTGGGCCTCGAAGAGAAGTAGGGATGTATACATGGTGGCTAGGAGATCGAGGCTGAACGGCGCGTTTCACCATCGGAATGATTGGTGAACCCGAACCTGCCTCGAGCCAAATCAGCGGCCCGTCGAATTGCTGCTCAACTCGTCTGACAGCATCCATGAAGTGGACTGGCATGCGTGTATGCCGTACAATTTTCTCCGCGGTGATCTCGGACCAGTTGTCAATATTGGAGCACGCCTCGATAGGAGTGTGTGGTGCGGCAAATTGCATGTCTTTCGCCGTGCGTAGGAGACCAGGCATAATGCAATCAAGGATCCTGGAGTGGAACGCATGACTGTTTTCCAGACGCTTCATCCGGACCGTGGTCGAGAGAGCCTCTGAAGCTCCCTCGATTGCCTGTATGGAGGCGAGATCGCCAGCGATGACAAAGCTCTTCGGCCCATTGTAGCATGCAATATCAGCGGAAAAGTGTCGACACTGCTGTTCAGCTTGATGAAGGAGACGATCCAAATCAGCATTCGTTGCCTCTACTACAAGCATGAGCGAAGTCTCAGAGCTGCAGAGGGTGTTGATCAATCGAGCGCGCTCTGCAACGAGACGCAGTGCATCCGAAAGGGAGACAGACCCGGCGACGCACAGCCCAGTCAATTGACCAAAGCTGTGGCCTATGATCCTGTCGACCTCGAGCCCACAGTCCAGCCAGGACTTGGCACACGAATACTGAATCGTGAAGAGTACGCAATGGAGTCTCACGATGTCTTCGATTGGTTCAGGATCGAATATGGTCGGGAATAGACTTGGTAGACGCAATTCTTCCGTACAGATCGACTCGCAATCAGCCTTTAGAAGTTTATATTAGTATTAGCGAGACAAAACCTCAGGTAAAGCAGAATCAGAGAATGTTACTCACAATATGATGTTGTAGAAGACTGGAGCTCTCGTACAGTCCCTTCGAAATGTGCGCTGTCTTACCGTCCTGGCCCCCAAAGCAGAGGACTATATGAGGCTTGAGGTTCGAATGAACCTGGAGCTTGGTAGCGCCAGATGCAGCCAACTTGAGCTGGTTTGAAAGGTCTTGAATGTCGCTGGCCGCAAGAACCAATGAGTTCTCGAAATCTCTGTTTTGCTTTGTGGCCAGATTGTATGCAACATCGGCCAGATTGGCAGTCGTGGTAGATTGACTCAGGGACGCATTGAGCTGATGACAATAGGACTGCACCGCTTCCGCGGTTCTTCCAGATATGAATATCGGGAATGATGGTCCCATCGGATCAGAACACAATATATGAGAAAGTGCTGGAATTTCAGTTCGTCCTTCTTCAACGATCATGGCTGCGTTGTTCCCCCCCGCACCGTAGTTGTTGATCAAAGCAATGCGCCTCGCGGCATTCCACTCTGCGGTGTTGAGTGGAATGGCTACATGATCTTTGTCGAGTGGTTCGATCTTCGGGTTGAGGCGTTTGAAATTCGCTTGCTTTGGGATAATTTTCTTCTGCATCATCAGGATGGTTTTGATCAAGGAGGCTGCCCCGGAGGAAGCTTCCGTGTGGCCAATGTTGTCTTTGACAGAGCCAACAAGGACGTCGGTATCACGGTGATGCCCACCAAACGTCTCCCGGATGCTTTTCAACTCGACCGGATCCCCAACCTGGGTACCTGTGCCATGTGCTTCGACGTAGGTGACATCTGCTGGGCCAGTCTGGGACACATCCAGCACCTTTTTGTAGAGTGCAAGTTGTGATATCGTATCAGGTACCTGAATGGCGGAAGTGTTTGATCCCTGATTTACAGCAGATCCGGTGATGACGCCGAGAATAGAATCCCCGTGCTCTAATGCGTCTTTCAGGCGCCTCAGAACGACGAGGCCCGTTCCTTCGCCGCGACAATATCCGTCAGCATCCGCGTCGAAAGCTTTTGACGCCCCTGTGGGACTCAGAAACCCAGCACCCATCAGACTCTGAGACATCCTGGAGCTTGACATGTTGCAAGTACCACCTGCCAGGGCAACTGAACAGTCATTTGTTTGAAGTGCCTTGATATGTGTCAATTTCGGGAATGCATTTTAAATTGTATTATGGGACTCACCTTGCAAGCAGTGTGGATGGCGACGGCTGAAGCTGAACATGCCGTATCCAGGGTCATCGAAGGGCCGCTCCATCCAAAATGGTGGCTGATCCGACCACTGATGTAAGTTCGTAGCGTCCCAGTGAGCGAGAAGGCGTTGACTGGGTGTGAAGCAACGTTGCAGTCATAATCGTCATTGGCTACTCCGATGTAGCACCCTATTTCATTATCGAATTCTTGTGAGCGAAGGCCGCAGTATCCAGATGATTCCATTGCTTCGTAGGCAACTTGCAGACACATTCTCTGCTGAGGGTCCATGGACTTTGCTTCGCGTCCAGAGATGCCAAAGAAGCGGTGATCAAACATGCCTGGCTCTCGCAAATAACCACCCATAAACGGTCCTTTTGGCTCACGGACAAGCTCAGAAGGTTTGAACCGATCTTCAGGAAGTGGTCTGACAACGCATGTCCCGGCCTCGATCAGGCTCCAGAACTCTTCCAATGAATCCGCTTCCGGATATCTGCAAGCCATACCGATTATGGCAATTGAAGACTCGGGAAGATCATCATATTGAGCATATTGTTTGTCTGGCAGGGTCGACGTAGTTTGTGGCGTTGATATACCAGAGCTTGCTTGGCCATCGGAGCTGTCGCCCTCATGGTCTCCGCTGATGTTGGCTTGAGACACCCCAGTGGTGGAGGCGCCATTGATAGCTCGTGGAACAATAACCTTTTCGCCGACGTTGATGTATCGAAAGTCAGCATGTCGTGCCTTCATCATGTTGAATGAGGTCTCAAGCAGTATATCCAATCGTGCTTGATCAGTCAGAATGGATCGCAGGGCAAGGTCATGTAAGGCGCCTTGCGTGATGGCTTTGCCATCGATGCTGGACAGTAGAGGACTTTGCAAGACATCAGCTCCTGGTAAATTGAAGCGTACATCCCGCTCGCAAAGACTCAGCATTGCATCAAGTCCTTGAGCGTTATCCTGGTGATGCCAGCGTCCTCGTGGCGCGAGGCGCATCGCCGGCATATTGGCCTTGGCCAATTCGGACATGAAAGCTGCCAAGTCGCGGTCGGACAACGTGATCGTTACAGTTCTGGGGGCGGTGATGCACGAGATGTAAGACTATTTGTGCCATTAGCAAAGTGCTTTCTCAACAGAATGGACGCATTCGCATCGGCTTGAACTTACTCCGGGGTACAGGCTCATGATTTGCTCCAAGTCCTCAAGACACGAACTCGGTTTCCATCTCACTGCGATTGCCGAAGCCTCGTCAAGTCCGTCGGTGACTTTGAGAGTATTGAGATCAACGACGGCTCCAACGCAAAGGGCCAGCCGCACAGCCTTTGTAGCCAAGACCTGATATTGAGTCTCGTCTTTCGCGCAGGAAATGGCAACCGCCGTCAGGAACCCAAGGCAGAAGCCTTGAACATCTTGCATGGAGGACTCAATGATGGATGTTTCCCCATCACCATGACCAAGCTTCCAAAAGTCGACGATTTGAGCAAGCACTGTGAGTGGGCACAAGACCGTGTTGTTCACGGGCTCCAGTAACCTCAGATTCGAGCCTCCCTGGAAGAAGTGGCTTAGTTCTTCCAGTTTCTCCTTTGCTGAAACCTTTGCCAGGTCAGGCCAGGCATCTGAAACGGTGGTCCAGAGAGACGGTAGTTCCGAGATTGTCTCTGAAAGAAACTTCAAGTCCGGGTTTTCTCTTATCAATCGACGAACCTCAAGCATTCCGTCTATGGTAAGTGTGCCCTGGGGACCAAAGAGGACTGATGTGGCTTGCTTAGAACCATTGCGTGTGGGGTCCTGCCCACTGACACTTCCGATGGCCATGATGATTGTGTGAGGTGGGAAATTATTCAGAGAGGATGGGATGAGGAAAAAGATGGTTGACTGTCATGCAAATGCCTCTGCGAAGACCTACGGCCTGTTGTTGTTCAGGCCAGTGGTGGCGAATCTTGGCTGTTCTTTATATACATGGCTTGACAAAAGCACTGCTCGCCGTTGCGTTCTAGGAGGATTTACTGGTGAGACTGGACACTAGTTGCATTACAAGTCACATCTGGTATCAGATGAGTGATGACATCTGTTGCACTAAACCAATGAGGTCCTCCTCGTTGCGACCTTACAATGGCACCATATCCGTGAAACCTCAAATACCCATATATCCTACTAAGAGATATTTACGACTCTCTATAGTGATATTATGGATCATGCAATATCCTACTGTTGATGGAATTTACAAAACTCAAACTGAATATTCTTCTTATGCCACTATTACTCTGGTCAAATTCTACCCTGTATGCCAAGCCGATCCTTCGATCCTTATGGAGTTCTGATCGCGTCCCGAGAATATCTGTGAGCATATGTGAACTGATACAATGGATCTCACAAAGAGGATCGACTTCGAGAGGCTAATGAGATGGCATCATGCCGGCGTCTCTAGCTACCAGCCTCACATCCACCTACTAATGAATATGGAATCCTGATACCCACAGTAAGCATTGTTGGGATTGCCAATTGCGACCCTATCGCAGCTCACCATTCGGGGTTGAGGCTCTTTTCGTGGTGTTAGGCAGACCGCAACTTGGAAGCGAAAGGCTCCAGGCCCAATACGCGTGGCGCGTCCCACTTTTGACGGTACTTATGCGAACTTTTCAATTCGAGCTGGTATGATCAAGCAGTGAAAAGTACATACTGTGTGGACAAGTGACTCCTCTAGGAAGGTCTTGTCAACTCTACACTACTAACGTTGTGGGGCTTTCGGGCGTCTCGAGTCTCGACTCACGCTGTGAAGTGGAGGGCAAAAAGTCCCTGAATCCCACCATCCGACGACCCACAGCTCGCAACACCGTTGCAGTCTGACAGTATGGTCTCATGGGTCGATTAAGCCCCGAACCTTTTTGTGGGTCAATAAGGCCGCTCGCAGCATTGAAGGGCGAGAGTGAGTTGGCCAACTACGCCGCACGATCCACTTGCAGTACAAGGCCCGTGAGGATACGAAACAAAGGCATCCACTGAAACTGACCATTTAGCAATTGCCGGCCTGGCGGCCTGGCGGAAACAGCCGCACAAGTACGGAGTAGATTGGAACGGGCCATCCCACTAGTGTCGATCCTCCGGGGACTAGTGTAACGTCAATCCTCCGAGGGTCAGTCCGGACGAACCATGCAGCCGCGGTACTGAATCATTGTGGGGGATCCTTCGGGCTCGAATTGTGTCAATGATATGACACATCCCTAGGGGTTGCTTACATCCTTTCACCAGCGTTACAGTGAGTTGGCATGTTTCTTGCGAAGGGGAGACGCTCTCATGGCTTGAGATTGTCCACAGGATTCCAACAACCTGCTGAAAAAAAAAGTCACAACCTGTCAGCCCCATTGCATCCGTATATCTTCATAGTGTTGTCCAAACCGCAATTGATCCGGAAATCACATTTATTATCTCTGGACACTGTTGATCAACCGTCAGTCTCTGTTATTCAAGTACGGCAACAATCCGATTGTATTAAATTTGAGCAGTCTTTGTGTGTCACTTGCGCGTATCGTCAGATATGGGGAGTATTAATATGGACACGCTGGGCTTCGTACTTGCCAAAGTTGGTGAGAATACTCAAGGTAAGGCCATACCATAATCACACCTGACACCTTTGCCTTATTAACAAAATATCTCAGCTCGTTTCGAGTGCACCTTGAGTCTTGGTGACACCCATGCGCAGGATGCATCTACCTCTTGGCAGGCCATCGACATCAAGTTCAAGGAGATAGCAAAGTCCCAAGACTTTGCATGGCCGGACGTCTCCAGGGATGTCCAAATTCTCGCCGAGTCTTCCTCGACTCAAAGTCACCATATCGGCGACGATGAGTTTATTATGCCAGCAATGTTCGACTTTTTGCTCGAGTGTCTCTCGGCTGCCAACAAAGGGACCGAAAGCATTGCCAGGCTCATCGTGCCACGAGACCGCGGATATATCGCACGCAGCGATATCATCCCATTGCGGTTGCTAGGCTGCTCGCTGGTGAATCACACCGTGAGCTTCTCCAAGCCGCACCAATACTTCTCCGGGGATCCTGTCACCGTCGAGAGCTTGAAACAACTTCCGACCATCTTTTCAGCGTCCGCTGCGGGCATGATGTTGAATCGCACAGAAGCCAAGGGCGCGGACATTCTCCAATCCCCATTAAGCTCCCTTGATCTGGAATTGAGCAATCGACTCGCATTTTCCTGGCTTTCTTCGCAAGAACCGAGGCGCCCAACCTTGGCTATTGTAGATGGTGGTATTTCCGGCCCAGACAATGGGGGTACCGGAGGATGCATCTACACGGCTGCCGACGCTTTGGGAATTGACATGGTCGTCTTCGACACCCCGGATCATTGGGTCAACGGCCCTCGGTTCTCACATTGGCGCAAAGACACTGTTGCCCTTGAAACTCCGTTGAAACCCGATGCCGGCTTCTCCAGCCGGATTGTGGACGCAGTGCGTTCATATCCCGGTCAGATCGATGGTATCATCACTTTCCGCGACCACTACAAGCTCCCTGTCGCGGAAGCAGCTTTGCAACTCTCGTTGGCCACGTATCCTCCTTCGGCGTACGAAGTTGCCACGGACAAGTTCAAGACTAGTGTGTCGGTGGGGCATCTCGCGTATTGCGCCTCAAGTGCCGAGGAAGCTTCCAAGATCGTGGAGGAGAACCATCTCGAGTTTCCCCTGATCATGAAGCCCACCAACGGCTTTCTGTCTGAGGGCGTTTGCAGAGTGGACAATCTCGCACAACTCGAGGCCGGGGTACATCAAATCAACTCAGACAGGCATGGCGAAGAATTTGTAATTGAGAAGTACTGCGAGGGCCCAGAGGTCGACGCCAACTTCGTACTCTGCGACGGAGAGGTCTTGTTCTTCGAAGCATCCGACGATTTCCCCAAGACAGGAGACGTGAACGGCAAAGGCAGTGTCAAGAGCTTCATCGAGCTGGCCAATGTTCTCCCCTCCAAACTGCCAGAGAACGAGCTCGCCATCCTCAGAGACTCGCTGCATCAGAACTTGGTCCAGATGGGGTTCGAGGACGGATTCTACCACCTCGAGGCCCGAGTCGAAAACTCCAGCATGGAGTACGCGACAGTCAACGGCGTCTTGGATCTGACCGAGCGCGCTGTACCCAACCCTGGCCAACCGTCTGCCTGGCTGATCGAAGTCAACCCCAGGCCGCCGGGAATCCAAGCCGCGGAGGCAGTCAGACACACGTACGGTCTTGATTACTTCGGCCTCGCTCTGCTCTTCGCCCTCGGCGACAAGCAGCGTGCAAAACAGCTGTCGCGGCCTTTCGCGCAGGGCGCACAGTACTGGTGCGAGATGGTATTCATCCCCGTCGAAAAAGGTGGCGTGTTCGACTCCGGGAACGTTTGCGAGGAGCTTTTCTCCAGGCGCCCGGATCTTGCGGCCTCTGTCTCAGCAAGTTTCTGTTTCTTGCGGAAAGGCGACAAGGTCAATGATCCTTCGACGGGTGTGAACTCCTGGGTGGCATACTTCAACGTTTTCTCACGAGACAGCCGTGCTCATTTGTTGGAGCTTGCTGACACCGTCAGACAAGAGGTCAGATTCTCAATTTTGTAACGACTAGGTGGACCAAACTGGCAGAAATAGAGCATGGTCGTAGTCGAAATACAAGCACTTAGCCTGACTGCAAAGGCCACCGGCGCGAGATCCTGACACCCAGGTTGCGTCAACCTGGCCCATGGTTAGTTAGATGAGTTACCCGAGGGAATACTGTGGAACAGTCAAGTCGCTTACAGAAAGGCTTCGAGAATGAAGAATAAGAACAATCATGATCTGTATATTACAATGTGGGTGACTTGAACCCAGGGTTGGGGCTTGCGTTCCACAAATACCACCTGATGCGGTCAACTACATACCTATGTAATGCAAGTCGCTTAGTCGCATCCTGCGGTACTTTTCTTATCTCCCAACATGCCAGTATATAAGCATCGCTTAGCCGAGCGGTCAGTGTCCCCTTCAGAAGACATATAAGCCTTAGCCCTTCACCTTCCTTCACATTTTTTGAAACTTGCGTCCTCAACTCCCTTTTACTTCATATTCTCACGCGACTTGTGTACCAAACATGGCCGAACATCTGGATGCAGACACCACCGCTCTGCATAATACCAAGCAACCTCATTCTGCAAGGACGTCTGTCTGGCCCGATGACAAAGTTACCAGCTCTGCAGTCTTTTCACCCGACAACAGCGAGCAGCAGCCCAGTGTAATGTCAACCAGCCAGGAGCTCCCACCTTCCAAAGAGTCAGATCCCGCAGTTGGCAATGTGGAGCCGATGGAATCATGCGAGCCCGGGCCACAAAGAAATGTCGTCCTCATCATGACTGCCCTCTGCGTACGTTCTTACGGTTTTCAAAGTAAAAAGCACGGTTGTGAAATTTGACTAACTAACAATGTGCCTGCGGTTTAGCTCGTGGTGTTCTTGTCGGCGCTCGACCAGACCATCGTCTCCACGGCTGCCCCCTCAATTTCAGCCGACCTGCACGATGCAGTTGGCTATACCTGGATCGGTGGCGCCTACCTCCTGGCGTATGCCGTGGCAGGCCCAATCTGGGCCAAGATCAGCGACATCTGGGGCCGCAAGCCTGCCCTCATGGGCTCCATCGCCCTTTTCGCCGTCGCCAGCGTCATCGCCGCAACGAGCGTCAACATGGCCATGCTGATTGCCGGACGGGCACTGCAGGGTGCGGCCGGCGGCGGCCTGATGCAGCTGGTTAACATCACCATCTCCGACCTTTTCAGCATGCGGAAACGAGCTTTGTACCTCAGTTGGATTGGAGGGGTCTGGGTGCTGGCCGGAACCATTGGTCCTTTGATCGGAGGAGCTCTGTCTGAGTATGCGAGCTGGCGATGGTGCTTTTGGATCAACCTACCATTCTGTGCCGTCGCCTTTGTGGTCATACTGTTCTTCCTGCGTGTCCACAACCCGCGCACCAAGCTGAGTGATGGTCTGAGGGCCGTTGACTGGTTTGGCACCATTTCGATTCTCGGCGTCACCCTTTTGCTTCTCCTGGGATTGGAATTTGGCGGTGTGACGTTCCCATGGAACAGTCCAAAGGTCATCTGCCTGATCGTTTTTGGGACCCTGATGATCGGTTTCTTCTTGTACAGCGAGAAGCGTTTGGCCAAGTATCCTCTTATATTACTGAGCGTTTTCGAGGGCCGAGCCAACATTGCCATCGTCGTCGTCACCCTTACACACAGCATAGCTATGTTTGGCGCTGAGTACTATCTGCCGCTCTATTTCCAGAGCGTCAGAGGAGCCAAGCCTCTCCAGAGTGGACTCTTATTGTTGCCACTGATCATCACGTGTGCGATCGTGGACGTACTGGGCGGTATCTTCATGCATCGGGTTGGCCGCTACAGGGAGCTCATTTGGGCTGGGACAGCACTTCTAACGCTTGGGACTGGCCTTTACATGATACTTGGGGCAGAAGCAAACCTGGGGAAAATCATCGGATTCCAGATTATCGCCGCCACAGGAGTGGCCCTCTTGTTCCAGACGCCCAGCATAGCGATCCAGAACAACGTCAGCCAGGCAGACACTTCCACGGCCATGGCGACCCTGAGCTTCGTGCGCAGCTTGGGAACGGTCCTATCCACGGTGCTCGGCGGCGTGGTCTTTCAGAACAGTATGAACTCAAGGTCATCGGCCCTCGCCGCGGGTGGCCTGAGCAAGTCCTACCTTGAAGCATTTTCTGGGTACGATGCTGCGGCCAACGTGGCCCTTGTTGAGACTGTTTCTGACCCTGCGCAGCATCAGTTGGTGGTCGATGCCTTCGCATGGAGCATCAAGAACATGTTCCTGATGTACACTTGCATAGCTGCCGTCGGGGTGTTGGCAGGGGCGTTCATTAAGCATCGGGATATGAGCAACGAGCATGTGGAGACCAAGACCGGGACAGAAAACATGAAGGAGAGGAACACCTGAGGCAAGATGTATCGAGATCACTTCACCGATGGTTGGGAAGAAACTCTACGGCATGACAAGCGACCACGTAGACTTGCGCCCGGCGTGGAACATCGTGTCACTCGGCTTCTCAAAGGAACACGGGATGCCAAAACGGTACAACAAGACTTCAATATCGCTTTTCGAATCAATATAGATTCTCTACCTAGACTAGGATCTCCAAAGAATAGCTACAAATAACGAACCAAAAGCCAGATTGCCGTATGTAATAACACGTTCATACAACCGGCATGCGACATTTTCAACATGTTAATCCCCACATCCCCAAGACCGCTTAGGGAGACAGCCCTATTCAGATAGAAGCATTGGCAAACCATTCCACCAGGCAGGTGCAAACTTCCAAGTCTTTTGTACCGTGGAGTCTGATCGGACCTTGATGACACCCCGCGAACCCTTTCCAAGCTGCACCTTGGTCATAGATGCCATCTGCCGGATGGTCATCGTGGTGTTGGTCTCGAGGACATCCCGTACGGTGAGCGTGATGCCCTCTGCCTTACAGGACGCGACAAGGTCCATAGCCGAGAACGAGTCGCCCCCGAGGTCGAAGAATGACTGCTCGGGGCCAATATCTGTGACATTTTTGTCTAAAGCGCGGGCCCAAATATTGCGAAGGCGGATTTCCACGGGATCGTCAAGGTCTATGCTCGAGTCCGCTCCTTGGTCCACATCCTCATGGCTTTCATCAGACAAGCTCTCCACGAACTTCCTCACCAGTGGACGATTCATCTTCGCGGAGACAAGTGTCGGGATATTTTCGACTACAATCCAGCATTGCGGGATCATATATGATGGCACTTTCGACGCAAGGAATTGTGTCACCTCCGCCACAGTCGAGTTGGATGCTTTTTTCGCGGCGCCTGTCAGCATCTTGAGCTCTGCGGCTCCGAGTTTGGGCACTTGGCTGGTCTCAAGAACAACCACGGCTACGAGGTGTTGCGAATACCTTCCCTCGCTGGGTAGCATAACCATCGACTGCCTGAGGAGACTGTGCGAGGCCAAGTGATGTTCGATCTCGCCCAGCTCGATTCGGCGGCCATGAAATTTGACTTGAGTATCTTTGCGGCCCACGAATCTCACGGTTCCGTTGTTGGTCCACCTAGCCAGATCACCGGTCTTGTAGAATCGCCGACATTGACCAGGTTCTACCTTGGCCCAGCGTGGATTCTCCACAAACGCCAGTTTGGTCTGCTCGGCATCCAGATAGCCCCTCGCGAGCATAGGACCCTCAATGAGCAACTCGCCAATGCAACCGATTGGCATGAGATGGTCGTGGTCGGTGCTAGCCGTGATCCACAGGCGTGAGGCAACCCCGTGGCCAATGTCACCAACAGCGCTGTCGGCTGCCATGTCCGTCTGCGCAGTACACCAGATTGTTGCTTCAGAAGGTCCATATACTTGAGTCAAGCAGACCTTTCCCGCCCACGCCATCAAACAGTCTTGCAGGAGTGCCTCTCCGCCCAGTACCAGACTCTTTAGGCACGGCACATCCTCAGGTCGCAACATGCGCGCGACGCTTGGTATTAGACAAGCAGTGTTGACATTCATGCGCACAATGGCCCCGGCCAAATCGTTGACTCTTTCGTCTTCTGACGGTATGCAGATACATCCACCCTGGAATAACGTGACGAATATGTCACCGTAGCTGACGTCGAACGTATATGCTGCAAATTGCAAGAACCTGGACATCGAACTGACGCGCATCGGACCGGCAAGAGAGAGGGCCGCAGTGCAGAGGGCGCGATGCTCCACCACTATGCCTTTCGGGGAACCAGTGCTGCCAGACGTGAAGACAGCGTATGCGGCATTGCTCGGGCTGACTTGCGGCTTGGGCATGTCGAACGGTAGAGGGAGGTTATCGATCGAGGCCCGGTCGAGAGCAACGACATTCTCCACGATGCCTTCGAAGAGTTGGCAGTGCGCCGGCTCAGCCAGAACCACAGTAGCACCGGTGGCCTTTTTGATAGCCTGAATCCTGGCATCGGGGTAGGCAGGGTCCATGGCAACGAAAGCGCAACCGGCCTTGAGTATCCCCAGCATAGAGACCATCGCCATGGAAGATTTGTTGAAGCAAAATAGAACGAACATGTCTGGCAGCACACCCAGGCTCGTAATATGCGCCGCAACCCTCGATGAAAGTTCATCAAGCTCATTGTACGAGAAATTGCCATCCCATGAGCATATTGCTGGGGCATCTGGGATCTTTCCTACGAGAGTCTGGAAGTGGTGGTGGAAGCAAGTTTCGTTGGGTGTCGGTGAGGGCATGTTCCACCTCTCGAGCTGCTCGTGGTCGTGTTTGCTAAGGAGTTCCAGGTCTCCAATCAAGGAATGAGGCCTGATATTGAGGATTTCGCGCACAGTTTTCCCAAAGGTATGGGCGATGTTGGATGTCTGGGCAGCGGAGAACTTGAGTGTGCTTGTGCGCATCGAAACTGAGAGGGAGCCATCATCATTCAATAGCAAGCACGCCAGAATGTCACACTGCCAATAATGTCAGGCCAAGACCAAAATTGAGCGCAGAGAACTTGTCAAAAGGGAAGATGCATACCTCCATCAACTCCCCAGTCCTTTGATTATGACTCGAAAACACATCTTCGGTCAATCCGCTCTGGCGCCGGACAAGAAGTCCTGAGCGAAAGAGTGGCTGCCCTTCAAGCCCCAAGGCTTTCTGAATCTCTGCGATTGGGAGGCCTCGATGAGACAGAGTACGGTCGAGAGACTTCATCACGTCGATCATGGTGTCAAGTAGACGATGGTCTGGGGTAATTTGTGCGCGGCAAATCAAGGAGTCTTCGGATAGCCCCTTGACCGAAGATCTAGCGTCTTCTGCCGAGTATGCGAAGGCAACATCTTCGACGCCAGCGTAACATCCGATCACAATTGCCCAGGCTGTCTGGAAAAGACTGGCTGGTGTGATGTGATGCTCTGAGCAGAACTCTTGAACCGTCGAATTTCTCACGTCGAGTTTGACCGGAAAGATTTCCTGAAACCCCTTTTCAGGTGAACTGTTGTTGTCCAGCAGATTTGGGAACTGAAAGGGCTTGAGGCCTTGTAGGAAAGTTTTCCAATAGTTGATAGCAACCGCGTGCGAATTTATGTCTGTGTTCGATGCCATGGCTGTTGTGCTTCAGGGTTTTGTTTATCGTTACGTATAAAGAAAGAGTAACGACGATGGCTTTAGATTTCTTGGCCCTTGAAGTTGGATCAGAATCAATTTTGGGTGATTGGGTCCGAGGTTCCAGGCTTCGAACGTCCATTTATGTTCCTGTCACATATCCTTCCATGCATGCGTGAATGCCTCGGAAGGCAAGCGAAAGATGGAACACGGAGAGTATGACTTTACACGTCGCTGTGCCTGTGCCTTCTAACCGATCTCATAAAGCTGATTCCTGATACCTGGGTATGCAATGCATCGGTAACGAGGTAGATATGCATCTACTAAGGTTCCCCAGCTCGTTGCCCGACAATGCGTTTAAGAGGACTTAATACACCCCGTTGATACGATAAACCGTTGATGCATAAAGTTCACCCCAGGAAACGAATACTGTACGTGCCAAATGGGCCCCTGTTGGATCTAGACACAAATTTCAACGAAATCTTTGGAAGTTGCCTACCAAGCGGAGCCCATAGGCTGGAAGCCGAGGCATAGCGAAGCACAGAGTTGCATGCTGCGGCACAGCGTCCTTCGGTTACAAGCCAAGGCAGCGGCACAGCGCACTGTGGCTATGAGACCGTCAAAGGGCTAGAACACTTGTTAGTAGCTATGCTCACATCAGCTACTTACGAGACTATGTGGAATCAGACTTGTGTGTAGGATCAGACTTGTGTGTAGGATCAGACTTGTGTGGAACTGGGAGGCGTATTGCAGTGTCTAGCTGAATTAAGTGGGTAATTTACTACCTCTACGTCCCATTGTAGGTGGGTAATGATCGTCCTTAGGCCCCTGCCCTATGAAGCCCATCGGCTCGAACCGCATCGTACGATAACTCAGGAGCAATTGCTCCTGGTGCTTACGGTACTATGGGTCAATTATGCGGACCTATCGTTACTGTAAGAGCGAAACAGTGCTAAGCGGGCCACCAGCTCGCAAAGTTGCCGTGCGTAGAGTAAGACTGTGTACGTGGTGGATTTTAACGAATTCTGCTGAATCCTGCTGAATCCTATTGAATCCTTTGATGGCGCGTATATGGATCTCGAACGAGGAAACACTTTGTCGAAGGATCACGAACTGTGCAAGGCTGGCTGTGATTGTCATTCCATGGCCTCGGAAAGGATTATGGAGAAAGGGTCTGGCGCACGCCCCAGATTCACGCGAGACACGGGCGCCCGTCTTGGTAACAGTTACGGATCACGATAGGGCATCGCGATAGGGCATTTTGATGGTATGCTGTCGCAATGAGGATTCATTCGGATAATAAGAGTACGTACAGCTTTTGACGGCTACCACAGTAGAACAAAATTTTGATCCAATAGCCTGAACCCGATCGAACACTTCGATCAATCAGCTTTGTGCCCTCAACAGTTCTTCTCTTTTGTTTTTTTCGTTGTCACTGCCTCAAATCTATTGCCATCGTGCATGTCAACGGCCGTTTTTGCTGCTTCTGTGACTGCCCGGCAAAGCACCAATGGACCTTCAGTGTCTCCCCCTGGGAGAATCCCTACCGCCTAAAGACAAGCATGTACGTTATTACATCCTGGACGGCTTGCTGAGATGAAATGCCAATGTGAGACTTAGGCTGTGAGCGTGTCCATTCCAACATGGGACGGCATCGTACGGTATATGTCAGGCGACAAGGAGATTCATCAGAAGCTACAATGTGATTACCCAAGGTATGGATCCCAGTTGCATGAGCCCTCATCTACGCGATTTTTCTGGTATTTAATCGTCTATGATTTTTTTCAGGTTCTTTCAGCACAATTGCGTCCAAAAGCTCAATGAAGCCGTCCTTGCCCGGGTCAATGACCAAAGATATACACGGTGCATGATCTTTCCATCTTCAGATGGCATGAAGCGATGCGTTCAATATTTTCGCAGGGCAGCAGAAATAGAGTACCCCATCGGAGAGGTCTCATTCAGTCTCACTCAACAGGCTTTGCAAGACGACTCCTCTGTCTGGGCATGCTTCTGTGCTGTGCTTTTCCATGAGCAGCTCGTGGACACTGCCAATTCGTTCTGGGCCTTCATGGGAGACGGTATCTCCAGTCGCCATGCAGAGTTCTGTTTGGAGAGATTTCCATTCATGGGGTCAGTGTCACCAGATCTATCTTTACAAACTGCCGCGACGTGTGTCGATGTCGAGAAGTTCCCAACGGCATCGTGTGACCACTCCGACCTTGGCGCCAAGCGCGAAATCAGACAGGTTATAGCGAGGCTTGTGGCCTCACAGAGGCAGACTCGGGCGATCGTGAGACCCGAGGACGTCTTCCTTTACCCTAAGGGCATGTGCGCCATCGGAACTGTGGCAAGGCAGCTTGTTCCGAACACTGTGCAAAACTCTGAGGCGGTAGTTTTCGGGTTAGTCTTGCCGCCTTTACATCATCCCAAATTGTCTGTGTCAAGGCTAATGGAGCTGAAGATGGCCGTACGGATCAACGCCGAAGTCTGTCCAAGCATCCGGCTACGAAAGATTCACGTTTCTGAATCAAGGCACGACTGAGGAACTCGACAAGCTAGAGTCGTCGATGGCATCTGGTCACAGGATCGCTTGCCTTTTCTGTGAGATACCATCAAATCCTCTATGCGCGACGCCGGACCTGCAGCGTATTCGCAATCTCGCAGACCAATACAATTTTATTGTGGTCTGCGATGAGACGATCGGGACTTACATCAATGTCGATGTCCTGCCATTGGTCGATGTTGTTATAACCAGTCTCACCAAGATGTTCAGTGGAGGATGCAATGTGATGGCCGGGAGGTATGTTTCTAAAGTTGATTAACTATCCCTGCCCAAAATCTGAAAACCAACGAACGCTAAGCCACCGTTGACAGTGTTGTTCTGAACCCTCAGTCAGCTTTTTATGACGAGCTCCAAACAAATCTAAGCAGTGTCTATGAAGACCTTTTGTTTCCACTGGATGCGAAGGTGCTCCTTGAAAACTGTCGCGACTTTCCAAGTCGGGTTCGAAAAGCGAACAGCAACGCGTTGGCAATCACCAACTTCCTTCAAACTCAAGATTCGATTGATCACATCAATTATCCTACCATGGTAGCTAGCGCAGCCCTTTACGAACAGTATCGCCGTCCCGACGGTGGCTACGGATCGTTGGTCAGCCTCGTCTTCAACAAGCCCGAAAGCGCTGTTTACTTTTACAACACTATCGATCTTTGTAAAGGTCCTAGTTTCGGAGCTAACTTCACGCTGGTGCTACCGTATTCCCAGGTCGCGCACGCATTCGAATTAGACTGGGCAGAGTCACAGGGCATATCGAAGCATATGGTGAGGATTAGTGTCGGATTGGAGGACGAGAATACATTGATAAAGAAATTCGATCAAGCTTTGCAGGCAGTCAAGGCTTTTGAATGCCAATAGGGTCGGGAAGGGCACTTTTCGCTCGATGGATAGAATTAGCATTTCTTCGGTATTCTATACACGCATGCCAGATAGCTATGGGCTACACTGCTCCAGGTTGCGTTCGTAGTGTGAGGTTTCTTAGGTGTGTTCTGTACTCACAACCCCTCCTGCGCCTCAGCCAAGGCGGAAGCCGTTGCTTGCGGGAAGCTCAGGTCCAAGTGCGTCGGGTTCACGGGTGGGAATGACACCGTTTGTGCCATCCACAAATCAGATCAAACCCGCTCTGCCCACTGGCACGCATTCAAAAGTCCAGGGACGGGAAACAATGTGCTGATAGGCCATAGCAGTGACGGGATCGCTCTCGGCTGATACATGTCATGTTTCTTGCGACGGTAGCGCGATCCGTTGCTGGTGTGCATGACGGGATGAAGACTGCCGATCTCTTGGCACATCTTCGCACTGCATTCAATAAGAAGCGGTGCCTCTGTCGCCGCTCTGTTACCACATCATAACCATCTACTTCAAAGAATTAGTATCAGTAAAGCAACTGTTGGTCACGATGATGATCACGTCCTACAAACTCATCGCCCTCGCCCTTGCGGCATGCCCTGGCCTGGCCATCCCGCCGCCGGAATTCGGGTTCGTGGACAGCGGCAACCACACCGAACTCAGCGTAGCTTTCACCTTCGATGGCAACACAACAGTGGTCCAAGAGGGCCAGCTCTTCGGAGGAAACAGTAAGCTAAACAGCCGCGACGGCCCGCGCATATCATCTCATGCCACTAACGCACTTCCTCAGTCACCAGCCAACAGCCGGCGCTCGCCGTAAATCCGGCCGCCTATCAGTCCATCGCCGACTACAACGGCAATTATGTCATCCTCATGGTGGACCCGGACGCGCCATCGCCAGATAACCCCACGAGGCGGTTTATCCTTCACTGGCTGGCCGCAAACGTGACCCAAGGCACTGAGGCGCAGGCGCCTCTCACCGGCCAGAGGGCACTGACAAACAGCACGCCAGCCCTCGTCCCGTACCGCCCGCCCATGCCCCCGACCAACTCCAGCGCGCACCGCTACATCATCTACGCCTTCGCGCAGCCGGACAACTTCGCCATCCCCGAGACCTTCTCCGGCTTCAGCGACCAGAACCGGTCCATGTTCAGCCTCGACCGCTTCATCTCCGAGGCCGGGCTCGAGCGGCCCGCCGCCGGCGAGTTCTGGTACGTGAGCCGCGAGGACGAGGTGCCGGGTACCTTCGTCGCACTTGCCGGCGGCGCGTACCCCGGTGGGAATGGCGCCGCCATCTTCTCGTCGGGTTCGGAGAGCGCGACGGCCACGGCGACGTCGTCTGCGGATGGTACGGCGAGCACGGATGGGGCCGCCAGCACTGGGACTTCGGATGCCAGCATGGTAACAAAGGCGTCTTTCTCGGGGCTTTTCACTTGGATTATCGGTGCTGGTGGGCTTCTAGGGTTGGCTATTATGCTTTAATTTCTTTGGAAGTATGCGACTGCAATGCGTTGCCCGGGGCTTTCGATTCGGCAGTTGGCGGGTGTCAGCAGCAATATAGTGCACTTCTACTGCACAAGTAAGGCGACCCAGACAAAAGTTTTGCGTGGTGGACTATGTGGTGATCATGATTAATCGAGGAAGTTTGTTACCAATGCCATCGGGAATGGGGTAATATACAGCTGGATAAGGTTACAATAGGACTTTAATACACTGCCATGAAAATACCTTAGGGTACTCTTGACTAAGCATATCTTCTAGCACATAATGTCCGTTCCTTTCTTGCAGACTGCTTGGATTTGGGGTCCTGTTTGACATACTTTCCTATCCAATCCGGCCTGGATATTCAAAACAATACTGTGCTATTCTGGCTTATAATGTCTAGATCCTATCTGGTGCAGAAATTCTCAAATGGCCAGACCATTTCAGCCAAGCCCATCCTCTTGATGCTAGATAATTTGTGGAAGACAACAATCCGCTATTCGATGTGAAGAATGTTTCCATATTCTGAAAACCTTGGTCTTGAATTCAAGTCTTCGCAACATCTTTGCATCGTTTATATATAATCACACCACACAGTCAGACTCGGTTGTGCCAGTATCACCATTGTGGTTGGCACCGTTCATGGAAAGGTAGTCTACGCTCGCATAAGATCCATTGCTCCATGTTCGCCACCTTTAAGCCGCGAGTACCTAGAGGAAATCGCCATGTTGTCATGCTAGGCATCCCCGTACCCATAATAGCGAGAAGACCACTCAATCTTTCACGGTCTTTAGAATTTCCGCCACATTTGCAAATGACAACTCTTCAATCGTCTCCTTCCAGAGTCGGTCCGAAACGTTCTTTCCCTGCTCAGAAGAGACAATGGGAGCCATGCTGTGTACAAACGTGTTCATTAGTTCCAATGCCTTAATACAGCTAAACTTGCACAAGAATGTTGAGGCGATATAGTAAACTCACCTTGCGACTTTCTGGAGGGACAAGAATTTCCCATGGATCTCGTCGCCATGGTTGACGATAGCATCCGTCATCGCCCAGGCGGCCATCTCGGATGAGTTACCGAGGTGATTCAGGACCAGCTTCCCGAAAACGGCCCCAGCGAAAGTATTCCTGAAGTCACGGTTGAATTCGGAATCATAGACGGCTCCTGGAGACGCCCCATTGATCAAAGCCACCGATGGAGGCACCACAGCCGCGAGTTGCACGAGCAGAAACTGCCCCAGTAGCTTGGATACCCACATGCGATCCAGCATATCTACATTGCCCTTCTTGCTGTCTAGTGCCTCGATAAGGGAGCCTGGTTCATTTTGTTCGTTGAAGCTGGTCCAGGACGCCACCTCAGATAACGTCAAGGTGATACGACTGGGCCGCGGCTGATGAGGTCTTTTCTCTTTCACGACGGGCAAGAGCAGGATCGCCAATAGTGCCGTGGAGAGATAGTTCACCTGGATGACCTCGTCATGGCCCGTGTTTGGATTAAAGACGCGCTTGGCCGGCGCAATAGCCGCGTTGAGATTCACAATATCCAGGCGTTCGAGACTCCGTGTGCGTTGAGCGAAGGCTACGACCGAGTCGTACGATGAGAGGTCGAGTGGCCAGACCTCGATGACACTGCCCTCGGCCAGCTTACACGTGTCAGACAGCCGGGTAGCGGCCGCCCGACCCTTTGCCTCGTCCCTGACGGCAAGGATGAGCCTCGCCAGGCCCAGATTGAGCAGGTGCACGGCGGTATAGAAACCAACGCCGGCGTTGGAGCCGGTAATGATGGCCGTTTGTCCATGCAGGTCGGCACCTCGGACCTCGACCGGCTTGAAGTAGGCCTGCTGTTTCCAAAAATGGAGCATCTTGGACTGGTATACAGGAGTGGCTATGGATTTGCGGCGATGAGTCGTCTTTTTCGTTGGGGACGTGGGAGTGAAGGTGGGTGGTTTGCGTTCGGTTTCTGGAATCGCCATATGCTCTTTAGCGTCTTGGATAAGAAGCTGCCTAATTGTGTGCCATCACAGCTCTTGTGAACCGGCAGCAGCAAGGATTCGCGTCCTTCGCGGACCAACATTGGACGCCAAGATCTGTTGGGGCGGCATTATCTGCAGTCGCAATGTTGTCCCTGACTTTCTTCACAAGGATACGGCTCCCACAAGAAAAGGATCCACCGAACGTGCAGCCTCCGATTACGTTTCAATCTGGGGGAAATATGGTGCGAATCTGGCTGTCTCAACCCGCACTGCAGTTGAATCTACCGGGCCGATTCCGAAGAAAGGTCCATGCATGATACAAATGCCGATGCACTCGGCCAATATCATTCCGTTCATACGCGTATATCTATCATTATTACATGCCGTCTTTGTACCGGGTACACAGAAATAGTTCTATGCCTCCTTCCCAACCAGCGCGGTCCCCCGTCTCCGCGGCTTTGGTTCAAGTTTACGCTCTTCGACGACAACTCAGCAAATTGATTCGTTCCTGTAGTGGATGATATCATAAAAGCTAGCGGATTCCGCCACCCCTCGCAATTTGGTCGTCCGAAAAGCCCTCCTGCACGTTCTTCAGGTACGAATCGAACTTGCTAGACACCTTGATGACATGCCGGAGGTGGTGATATGCCATGAGCTCGCCTTTGAACTTTGCTAGCTGGCGTGCCGTGGTGATAGCGTTGCGAATCTGGCGCCCGTTCAAATCGACCCGGGCAAGGTCGCTCAGGTAACACTCGACGTCGTCGAAGTCAATGCCCATCGAGTGCGACCCCTTGTCCGACAGCGACTGTTCGCCGTTGACGGAAACAGTGGTATTCTGCCTCTCTAAGTCCTTGAGCCTGCTGAGGAAGTTCTTCCAAATCTTGCCGCGCTGGCCCTCGGTCAGGTTCTCGTAGTGCAGCGAGAGCTGGATACGCGACTTGAAAGCCTCGTCGAACGTCCCAACCCGGTTGGACGTAAGGATCAGAATGCCCTCGTAGTACTCGAGCACGCGTAGGAAGACGGAGACCAGGGCGTTACGCTCTAAGTCCGTAAGTGTACGCTGCTCAAGGAAGACGTCGGCCTCGTCCAAGAGCACGACACAGCCCCAGTTCTTACCCAGGTGCAACACCGACTCGAGGTATTTCTCCACCTCTTCTGGTTTAGTCCCAATATCACCACAGGTTACCCGAAAAAGCGGCTTTTCAGCCATCTCGGCAACGCTCTCAGCTGTAAACGTCTTGCCGGTCCCGGGCCCTCCGTGTAGCAGAATAATAAGCCCGTTCCCCTTACCGTCGATCGTGTCGGTGCCCTGGCCTCTGGCTATCTGGTTCGTAATCAGGGCCTGAATCAGATCTTTAGTCTCGATGTCGACGACAAGGTGCTCAAATGACTTTTTGTTCCAAGTGACATCTCGGATTTGGTCAACTTCCAGGTCGACTGTCCGATTCAAAGCGTCAGCGTCCCGGTTTGGAATTTCAACAAATCGTTCCAGAGCTGAATCACAGCTCGGTATCTGTCACTCACCCCATTTTTTGCTCCGCAAGTTGTAGGCGGGGATTGTGTTTGGGAAGACATATAAGTCCGGGACGGGAGGAGGGGTGTCAGATTCCATGACCTCTGGATCCATGCGCTTGATCTTCGGGTCATCTATGGTAGCATATGACTTCTTGAAGCTATTCGAGTCGGAGTGCAGCTGCTCGTAAGTGTGGAAATCAACCATGAATCGCTCGCTATTCTGAACATTGGTTAGCCTTCAAAGCGATGGTGATGTAACTACGCCCCGGCATCTTCAATGAAGTTATGAGTGTCCTGATCTTTGGAGATTTGGGAACTCGACATACCCCGTACAAGCCTCGATCATCTTCATAAGAAGCAATGCGCTGATTTCGGCAGCTCCAGAACATCGTTCCACGTGCATCTAACGTCTCCTTCCACGTCTCAGGTGCGTACTGTAGTGGGTAAGCACTAAGCTTTGTGATAGGAACCTCTTCTTCCTGATCCTCGGCTTCAAAGGAGATCTCGAGCGTCCGTTCTCTGCGATAGAAAGAGCCATCAAATCCGTATTGCCAGCATTTGATACTCGATTTCCATAGCGGAATGGCCTCTTCGTCTCTATTCTTCGTTCCCCACTCGTCTCGTCTAGAATCTGACAAGAAGCCTTGCCGTTGCTGCGGTATATTGGTAACAAGAGGCCAGGACTCGACAACGACGGCTGTCAGGTCTCTCTTCTCTTTCCACGCGACAACATCGCCTGGTTTGACCAAGAACTTGACGGTCTTGGCAGATATTACGCCCCTTCGTAGCTGGTCCTCAACCAGGTCATAGAGTTCGCCGTAGCTCTCCTCGATCCAGGACGTTAGAAGCGTCATGGCCGTAAGACTTGTGGGACTCAGCCCCTCCAACGCATTCTTGGATCGGTAGTAGTACCAGAACAGGTAGGGAGCTCCAACACCGTGCGAAAGGTTAATTCCCGGGAATTCCTCGGCGAATTTAGGCTGCTGGCTGATAAACTCTTCCGCGGCCTGGATCATCTCAAATGACTGGAGGCGCACAGTCTCTTGTGAACATTCTGCGCGAGGAAGAGTGCGCTTGTCTCGAATGGCTGCCCGAACTTCCTGGTTCTGGTAACCGATATCGTAGTATTTGCTTATAACGAATGCGATATCCTTTTTCTGCCGAAGGAATCCATTGATGTCGTGGATCACGAAATGAGACTTCAATACGGTCTCGCCACTGGGCCCGGCAGCCCAGGTCGGTTCATCTAGATACGCCAGATAAGGCACCGGTCCCCTGCGGTCGACTTGGATGAAATAGACTGTCTCAGACCTTGCCACAGTTCGGTTTGCCTCCTTCAAGTCTCTGTTCTCCGTCTCCAGAGACGCAAGGCGACCCATCAGCTGGCCGAGAGAGCCATCCATTGTGAGGTTGAGGTCGGAGCCAGATCCACGCACACCGTGACCACGATCAAGTTTGCGACCACTCATCTCGGGTGGCGAAACTCCACCTGACGCATTGGTCTGAGGTTGATCTTTCATCTTGGTGCCCAATCTCCCGTGCATCGGAACGTCTCTCTCCAAGCCAGCGTCGTTTCCTAGAAGTGGCGGGACAAGCGCAGGTTCTAAGTAGTCGTTGGGTCGTGTTGATATTACCCCTTCGCTTTCTAGCTTCTCCTTGGGCGGAACCGAAGTCCTTACGAGGCTGCCACGCCAATCGGCGTCTGAATTGGACGACTCGCTGTCCGTTCCGTCAGGGGATTGATCTGTAATTAAGCTGTCGGCTACTTCGCTGCTTCTGGAGATGCGGAAAATCTTCAAAAGTTCTTTAGTGAAATCGCTGGCTCGTGTCTGGTCTCTTGATATTGTGAAATGATTCCATACACGCTTTTCATCACCTGAGCCAACGGTTTTATTGACTTGTTGGGCGTCCTTTGGCTCACAGCTAGGGTCAATCGATTGCTGCTGCGATGATGCGTTGGGTCCCCGTTCCTGTTGTTGGAGCTTAGAGCTTTGTCGAGGAATCAGTGCTGATGAAGGTTTTGCCCGCGTTAATATCACAGGAGGAGGCCCAGGGGGGGGCCGTTTATCACGACACTTGATCCAAAGGTTGTTGAAAGAGACTTGTGCTCTGCGCTCTTCCTCGCTGATAGCACGGCGCAAAGATCGACTCAATACGTATGATTTGGAGCCATAAAACGTGTATAGGCAAGAGGAAGCTTGGTCCCGCAATTTTGAGTAAAATAAAGCCAAGCAGTTCTCTAATTCCGACCGGTTCTCAATTCGAAGCTCCTCGAGCGGGAGACTCTTGGTTTGAGCTCTAAGATCCGCGCCAAACCTGTCGCAAGCTTTCCAAACGAGACGTGCCAGGCGCAGATCTAATTCGTCCAGTTTAAAATCTAGTTCGGAGTCCGCGTCGTCTTCTTCATCTTCATATTCGTCACTCGAGGAGTCGTAGGTTCCTGATTCGCTCTCGCTGGCAGAATCGTCGCGCCTAGAGTCGATATTCCCTGTAGGACTATTTGAGTTGTCTTCTTTGCTGTCGTTTCCTCTGGATGAAGCGTCGTCAGAGTGGCTGCTCCCAGACTCAGAAGATGAGTCCGACAGGTTCTCCAATAGATCAGATATCAAATTAGGGTCAACACTTAAACGTGCTCCAATGTCCATTACAGTGATGGTGATATTTCAAAAGAAGATAATAAGGCTCGGTCGATGTGTCCGGAGGTCGATCGAAGTTCCAGGCTCCAAGACATTCCAAGGCAGATCTTGCCAGGACACGGCGAGCCGCTACCAATCAATCTCGCAGTGAGCCAGAATACGTGGCAAGCTGCCAAGTTGCTTTATCTCGTATCTGCACAACAGCGCTTTGGGTTAGCAGAATCGGGTAGGACAGACGCAGCCACAATCCGTCTCCTCGGTTGATACCAATCAGCCCGCGCCGCTGGACACCCTCCCAGCTGACTTCAGCTCACAACCACTCGCTAGACCTCAGCTACTAAACAGGCAGGAAGCTGTAATCGCTTGGTCAGGATTCACGGTAAGAGGGCTGGGCAAGGCATTTTTGCATTCCGTGGTGATCTGACCGTCAATTTCATTCCACGGTCACAGGGGTGGTGTTTTCCCCACTTTGTAGGCTCTCATATATTTACCCGAGAACCAGCATGCTGGACATGATTAAGTCACCATGGGGGAGGCACTGGCAAGCATACTATAAGCATGGGTCAAAAGCCGAGCTGCTCGCAGATGTGTGTGTAAAAAGTGATCATGTAAGTCGTCATTCTTCGGCCTCAGGCAACACTCAACGGTGTCTAGGTAAGTAGCTATCCATAATCCCCAAACTTTTTCAAAATAACTTTTTCGGAGGCCAGTAACCTCATATCAGACGTCGCTAATCACATTTTTAAAGGCCATCACCAGCATGACGCCACCGTCCAGATTCGCTTCGACCAGCTGTATTGACATTTCCTTGGCACTTCTCACACCACTGTGGCCGCATTGTGCGCAAGGCTCCCGCGATATAAGGTAACAATGGCGTCTCTGCAACAGTGGTACAAGACAGGCAATTCTAGTCAACACAGTGAAGACAATACTAGGTTAGCTTCATGTTTTCTGTTCCAGTTCCACATTCGATGTTCTTCATTTAGACTTCAAAGTTCCAGTGCGACCATATATCATTCCATGCTGCCTATCTCGGAGGAGACGGCAACAAGGCTATGTAAGTATGATAGTATTAAAATATTAACAAGCCTGTTTGAAGTGGCGATGTTCTCCAAGCTGTGTTCAACGAAGCTTGCGAAAAGTTCTCGTTAGACATGACCAAAGACGGAAAGAAAAAAGATTTCACCTGCTCTTTAGATACCATCCACGACGTCCAGGACGCTGTGAACAAGTCAATGGCAAAATACGAGTCACATCGAAAAGCCTCAGTGGCTGGAACTTGGCTAGCCTGCTTTTCTCAAAGAATCAAATTCTATGGAGAGATCCTTGACGTCTTCGTACAACACCACCCAGAATATGTGTCTTTAGCGTGGGGAGCAATGAAGTTTCTGTTCACGGTGCGTATCTCAATGTCATTGATGGTTGTTTTGCATTACAGCAGCACAAGCAATGAGACGTTGTACTCAATACCCCTTTCGTGCTGTGTCATCTTTACCTACGCTGACTTTTGGAAATATGAACTTGTGCAGTCCGTGATCAACCACGAGAAGACAACAGCGACTCTAGCAAAAGCCTTATCAGAGATTGCCGAAAATCTTCCGAGGATGCAGCTAGCTACCGAGCTCTACCCGACAGAGAAGATGAAAAGCAGTCTGTGTCAGCTATACGCGCATATCTTGAGGTTTCTTATCCGAGCCCGTGACTGGTACAAAGAAGGAACTTTCAAACATATCGTCCACAGCATAACAAGGCCAGTTGAGCTTCGGTACGATGACCTTCTCCAGAACATTGCTCAAAGCTCGCGAGTTATTGAGCAGCTCGCCTCATCTGGGCACCAGGCCGAATTCCGGGATATGCACAACGAGATTGACACCAGCTTGAAGCATTCTACCCACCAGCTGACTGAGATCCAAACTGCAGTATCAAGTATGTCCACGTGCTCTTACTGGCGCACCGAGCTATGACCAAAATTGCTAAGAACTATATTTCCGTAGATCACTCTGTCGTTTTATCTGTGACTGCGGAACATCTGAGTGATTTGCAGATCTCTCAGGACAAAAGATTTGAGGGGATTAGCACGACACTAGATGATCTCAGCAATAAATTGGAGCAACTCAGCACAGCCGTCTCCCGTAAGTCAGAGCATCAGCAACCACGCCATCTGCTTAAGACCTTGGGAAATGTAGTACATCCATTGATCTACACTTTGCCGTCTTTCGTAATGATAATCCTAGCTAACAAAAATGAGGGACAGTCCACTCCACAGCATTGGTCGACACAAATCAGCCAGTGACGGGCTTCCAGTTCACGCAGATTATGGCAATGTTGGCCCAACCTTCCATCTATGACCCCATCAAGACGTTCCGCTACCACCAGTTGGTACGCCACAGACCATCTCATAACCCCCTTCGGCCCCTGTCCAGCCGTTTCTGGCAGTCGCCTGTCCTCCGCAGATGGTCCGGCTTGCAAGAGAGCGATATAGCCTTAATACTGGGAAATTATCATTCGCGCTTCGCCCTGAGAAACCTGGTTGTCGATGTCATCAAACAGCTCCAAACAGCCCGCGTTCCCGTTCTGCTGGCGACGAAGCCAGTGGCGCAGGTCGAGACGACTAGCAGCACCAGTAGCACTAATGATTCTATTTCATCATCGGAACTCATCAAGAGCCTTGTCCTTCAAGCTCTGCCGGTCGCCCGGCAACAGCAGCAGCAGGGGCGCTGCAGTCGGGGAGGCGGCGGCAAGGTGCAGACGGAGCGGTCGATGGCACACAACTGTGCACACTACCTCGGCACCGAGTCTCCAGAGGGGCTGTTCCAACTTCTGGAGACGGTGTTGTGCGAAATCCACGCGCCGATTTACCTTGTCGTCGACCTGGGCGTGCTAACGTCGGAGCAGCAGCAACGAGATCCTACAGGCCTGACAACAAGGACTGACAGAGAGAAGGGCTTTATGTGGTTAGAGTCCTTTTTGGCGTTCTTTTCGGAGCTTTCAGAGAGGAGAAAAAATGTGAGTGCGCTCTTAAAGCAGACGGTCAAGGTGTTGCTTGTGAGCTACGATGCATTCCCACCTTTCTGCCTCTCTACAGAATTGCAGTCTGGCTACGTCGTCCAAGCCCGGACAGAAGTAGTTACTGCGCGCAATAGAAAGTCCAGAAGGCATATTACGGGTAATCAAAGCCAACTGGGACTCAATCTGTCTAAATTCCAGCAAGGCAGGAAATCTTTGGGAGGAAAAGAATCAGTCTTGAGAAAACTCAGGGGTTGAATTGTTAATACCTTGGGTATAAAGCTTAGCTAAACAGTTTATAATTCAAAACTGCTTATTTGCTTCTCAAGTTTAATTACGAATGCTGATATGGTGGTGCGAACGACTGGTTTATTTCTATGGCTGCTAGCAGGGAGTACCCGTTAATTACTGCTCGTGAATACCTGGGTAACAGGGGTGTAGGCCTGCACTCGGTATGCAACTATCAATTACATGCGAGCGGAGAGGTGATTAGCGGTACGACAAAGTCCCTCCATGTATTTAGACCTGGATAATCTCTACGTGCCTATTTTGCAACGGCATTCAAATGATACACCCAGCTATTCCAAGATACCTACGGGTCACGACATAAGTAACATAGTCTCCACAGCACCGGGGAAGGAGCATAAGATTGAGAAGTGCACCACACTCACAATGTCCTCATTCTGGCGCCCGCAGCAAGCCCGCCAGCGAATGAAAAACAACTTCGACACACCGGCCGAGGTCTTACACGCAGCCGTGCGCGATGATGACCTGGACAGACTGCAATGCCTACTGGTTCAAGGACACATCCAGGATCTGAATCGGGAGAATTACGCATGGGGCACACCGCTTCACATCGCCACGTGGTGCGACAACATCCAAGCCGTTCGCCTCCTGCTCCACGCCGGCGCCAACCCTCTAATCGAATGGGAGCAAGCCAATTCCTCCATATCAGCGATCCAGCTCGCCGCAAGCACTGGCAACCACACCATCCTGCGTGAGTTCTGGGTCGCTCTGGAACCTCGCGCCCACGCCAACGACAAGCATGGCTCGTGTCTTGTGAATGCCTCTCAACATGGACATGCGACCATCGTCGAGTGGCTGCTCACCGCCTGGAACGGGTGGGATGCCGACACCACGCGACGGGCGCTCCTGGCGGCTGTGAATCACTGGCAGGCGCAGGCTGTCGACATTCTGCTGCGGCATGTCGAATACGAGGAAGTGGTGCGGTATCAGATGCTGGAGAAGGCGTGCGGGTTGAGGGCGCTGTTGCCTGATGGCAGGAAGCCGGGGTATGGGCCCGAAGACCAGGAGAGGCAGCGCTCACTTGTTTTGAGATTGATCAGTACCGGGCTGGATCCGAACCATCGCGATCACGTCTCTGGTCTGCCAGTTTTACATACAACAGCTAGTAATAGTGCTCTCGGTGGCGCTCTCGGTGGGTTGCTGGCCAGTGGTGAGCTAAGAACCCCTTCACTATCCCGAGCCAGATATGTACAAGCTAACAAGCATATTTTCAATAGGTGCTGACCCCAACATGCAAGACAGAAGAGGGCAGACTGTGATGCACAAGCTCACTTCTCCCATTCCCGCAGGGAATATGAGCAGCCACCTCACGCTCCATAGCAGACACGCCTCGACACTCCTCAACTATGGAGCGTCTGTCTCCATTGGTGATGATAATGGCGAGACGCCCTTGCATCTGGCTTCATTTTCATTTCCTCGGGAGACTTTTGAGTCGTGGCTCAGCCACAAGCGAGAGACTCAGTACGAGTCTCTTTTGCAATCCAACAACCAGGGCGAATCACTCCTCCACTACGCCGCCGCCGGTGCCAATGTCGAAGTATTGCAGTACCTTCTCGAGCTGGACGTGAATGCACCCACATTTTCAGAAGGTGCCGAGCGCATTGATGCCGAGACTCTGAGACAGATTCGTGAACAAGGCGGCCTCGAAGTAAATTCAGCCAACACCAACGGCTGGACACCCTTCCTTTGTGCACTCACACGCACAGTTCAGGCACCAACAGAACGAAGGCTAGGCTCCAGGTCCATACTCCACGAAAAGTCTGGAGCGGGTGCCCTACGGGCAGCACAAGACTTGCTCTCAGCCGGCGCAGACCCCAGCCTCGTCTCTGCGGAGGGCTGGACCCCCCTGCACAGCCTCGCAGGCCATGACTTCCCAGACACCCTGGATGCCAAAGCCGCTGCCGCGCTGGCAGAGGACTTGATAGCCAGAGGCGCCGACGTCAACGCACGGGCGCCCGCGTTCTCCCACGGCTGGGAGGGTGGCGCGAGCTACAAGAGCGTACCATGGCAGTGGCGGCTCCCGTGGGGGTTCCGTGGGCCCGAGCTGATGGCTACGTTCCCCGGTGCGGCGAGGCGAGGCATCACGCCGCTTCATTGGGCCGCGGAGAATGGGTGTGTCTGTGTGGCTAGGGTGCTGTTAGCCCATGGGGCTGATCCACTGGCGAAAGATGAGAACGGTGCTACGCCGGAGACGACGGCGAGGTATTCCATGAGGACTGGGGCGTTGACGAAAGATGAAATGGCGCAGTTACTGAAATGAGCATGAGGCAAAAGTACTAGTAGTACTCTCTACTTGGTCGAGGCTCTGCGCCAATTCCAGGTTCAGACTCGGACGGTTCTGGGAGTTGATTTGTGCATCATATCAAAGCGCATCGTCGGTGGTTGTGTGAATGGTCTATCGTTCATAATATCCGCAGATGAAGTGTGCTCGTGGGTGGAGCTGTACGGTAGTAAAAGCAAGTTGGTAAGATGGTCTTGTGTCAGCGTGATAGAGCAGGAATAAATAAAGGAAGGCACATTGCACGGCTTTTTCATTGCACAGGCATAAATTCATGTATGGAGAAAATATTTACTGCTACTACGGCCCTTCCACCACCTCCCCGGTAGCAAGCAGCCTCGCACCGCCAGAAAGAGGGAGCGCACAGCTCGGCGGCCGCTGCCACGCCATAAACCCCGCGCCACGCCGGATCATCTCCTGCCTCATCTGCGTCGCCCTGCGCATTATCGGCCCGCAAAACGGCACCTCCGGAAACTCGGGAAGCGGCGGCCAGTCGACCGCACTGGGGGCCTGGCTCCGGCTCGTCACCTGGTCCTCCGCGTCCGCCTCGGCGCGTTGCGCCATCCACTCGTTGAGGTGCCGCTTGTATTCTGCCACTGGGGCGTCAAGCACGACATCTTCGTGCTTTTCCCAAGCTAGCGCCGAGCTGTTGGTATCAAGGATCATAGAGGCGTCTAGCTCGGATGGGTAGTTTTCGTCTCGAAGGTGTGTATCGCGGGTGATAATCTCATAGAGGGTAAAGGCGGCAAACTTGACATCGTTACGCGCTGGGTCGTAGCTCTCACTGCTGATATTGTCGGCGCCCAGCCTATAGGCGAGGTTAAAGTCGAAAATGAGGAGGTTGTCTGTAGCAGCGTCGATAAGGAGGTTGTAAGGTGTGATATCGCCGTGGACAATACCCAGTGTAAGATTGAGGTAGTCGATGGTTGATAGAAGCTGTATAAGGTGCTTAACTTTGAAGGGCCTTGAGATATTATCTAGTATAGTGCCGCCTGGTATAAAGGGTGTTGTAAAGCCCTAGTGTGACTTTAGTTCTGCTACGGATCCTGAAGTGTTGCATTCTAGAACATTGCGAAACATCAAAGGTTGGGGATCCATTGCGAGAGAAAGGTGACACTTACGACTACTTTATCTTTGCCCTCAACTTGGTCGATAACAAGAGTATTGAAGGGGACGATGTTTGGGTGCTTTGGTATCCGAAGGAGGCAGTTTGATTCATCCCATATAATACTGATATTTCCCTCGTTTGTGTAATACTTGTAAACAACTTGTTTCGGCTCTGTACCAGTTGCTGATGTATTCTCGCATAGATCAACCTGGACACCCATTCGATCCAGTTCTATAAGCTGCTCGCGCCGGATCTGGGGCAGAGGTGGATAGTCTGACGGGGAGGGGTAGAATGGGATCATAGTCCAATCGTTATCCAGGTCAGCTGTAGAGTTAAGCAGCTCACCCCGCTCTCCGACTTCAATCTGGACGATATCGGACGGGATATCGTCAATGTGCTCGGCGAGGGCATCGAAGAAGAACGCTTCATCCTCCTCCTCCCAGGCCGTTGCGACGGCGATGGTCCGGCGCTGGTCCCAGTCGATAATGACTTTGATGGTGCCGACGCCATTATACATGGACTCAAGAGCCGTCTTCGTGAAGCGCTGGTCTGGGGTGCAGTCATCAAAGTGGCCCATCTCAAATCCCAATTCAAAAACACAAGAGGAAATGGAGAAATGAAGGGGAATACTAGTGTGTCGCCGAGATGGCGAAAAATGTTGAATCCGGTAATTTCTGGCATGCAGAGCTTAAGAGATTGACAAACAAGTAAGTAGAGGTTGAAAGAGTGCAAATCTGTCTGATCTCTCAGTCTAATAAAGCGCCATGGCTGAAGTGGGTCCGGCGGCATGTCATCACCCATCCTGGTCACGTGGTTTCTATTATTATTCCTCAAAAGATGCAGTCGCTAGACTACGATATCATGATCTTGATCTATCCTAAGTACATCGTGGATGCATCGTACTTGGTGACTGTCCCGTTCCAGCCTCCGCCTCGATCCGGTATCCAATCTGGGTACTTCACGGCAGTCTCCGTCGGTGTTGTTTTCCCTGTAGCGGCTGACGTTTTGCCTTCCGAATCACGCATCTTCGCAGCCTCGGGCTTGGTTTCAGGCTCGGTTAATTTCCCGAATTTTGGCGTATTCTGTGTAGTTTCTGTAGTTATGGCAGTGGGTTCGGATTCTTGTAATGGCTGTGGCGGCGGTTTGTTGTCGAACCGTTCGAGTTGCGCATGGGTGGCAGGTCGGAATTTGACTGGGGTGCCGTAGCGGATGGGTCTGGCCGCCATTTGATAATTAATGCAGGTATGCTTCCCGAATTGAGATCAAGGCTATCCAATTTGTAGAAGAGACGATCATTTGTGTTTGATGGTCAGTTTGTGGTTGGTGGAACAGAGCTCTAGAGGTGTTTGCAATCTGATGTTGTCGAGAAAGTCTTGGCATAGATGTTGGATTTAAGGTGACCATGTCAGAGAGATTCCAAGACTGGAGGCCTAATAGAAGAGTTGGACCCGTTCCATTTGGCCTAATTCACGGCTCCTAGCTGATGAGCTACGTGGTGATGATCAGTTCGTAATTTATTGCGCAACCCAAACTAAGTAGACACTAGGTAAGTATAAGTTCCAAGGTTGACATACCGTGGTTAGTTCTAGTTCAAGTGTGTTGAGTTTCAGCACACGTGCTGGCAAATTCACGCCCAATCGTCTTGATACTAAATTTCTGAACAAGGCAGCTCATTCAATTTATCTGTTAGAAATTCCTCGCATAGAAGAAGAACATTACCATCGGTGGAGCTTTCTGTGGTATTTTGATTTCAGCGCAGCGTGGGTAATGAATGTATATCTGGCCCGAACCTAGCAGCGATGGATTTATAAATATTGAAGAAAAATGACTATCAGCTTGAAGCAGCTTAGAACTGAGTATATATTTTTGAGCTCATTGATGCACAACCGGAGGACCTCGACGCTATATTTGTCAGGTAGTGGCCCGGGTTGTGCTCAATAGCATCAGCCAATTATACCGTACATAGTCGGCCATCCGCGGCAATATCCCATTCTTCACTCCCTACAGCTGTCTTCCCCCACAGGATACCATGTGGATCATATTTCCGCTTGATCGACAAAAGCCGTGGATAATTGGGGCCGTAGAATGTTTCCTGCCAATTAGGCTCATTGAAATCCGCCTCGTTGAGGTAAGCAGCTCCGTTTGGAGTTAATTCTGCCAAAGCCGGCACCAAGACGTTGGTCACAGTTTGTTGGAAAATATGGTTTGCTGTGAGATTGTAGTTATCGTATATACTAGAGGAATTGTTATATTAGTTTTCAATCAAAATCGTTGAAAGCTCTGAGACATCTACAAGGCTTTGCTAGTCTCGATAGAAGAAGTTCATATGGCAGAACTTCTCAGAGATCATTTGCACCAAGGATTCCAATGTCCTGACCTGGGTATGTGTTTGTGTTGGATGGTATCGCAAATGAAATTAGGAAAACGTACATGCCAATGAATGCCATGAACAGCGTCTCGCGCCAGTAAGGATTGACGGAATTTGGAGATATCGGGGACATGCCGACGTTCTGAGAGACGCCCACGAATATGCCCTTGTTATCGAGGATATACTCGATAGCATCGACTAGACGAGCAGCAGAGCTATTAGATGAGGCCAGAGATCGCGGGATGAGACGACCACCACTGTTCCATTCAAAAATCTTCGTGTCCGGGTTCATCGCGAAGAATGCATCTCGGAAAGAGGGATGATCTTGGGAAGAAAAGACTATTTTGTCTTATGTCAGTGCCACAGTCGAGTCACTCAGCTCTGAGAGTTGGTGAGAAGGACAATGCTAATACCGTAAGTGATATCACTCTGATTGAGGGCAAGGAGTGTAGGCTGTAGTAATCGTTCCAAGTCTTGTGACGTTCCGTTCGGCAGGTATGACTGCGGGATCATGAAGGTATTCCCTGTGATAACCTGCCAATACACAACAGCCCCAGCGTCCACCATCGCAGGAAGGTTCATCAAGAAAACTTGAAGGACATCCCAGAGCTTTTCTGTGGGTTCTGTGAAGGAAAGCGTGATTCCGCCGGTTGGCATATCGGGGTGCAATTTCACCGTCATTGACAGCACGACGCCGTATGTGCCACCGCCCCCGCCGGAAAGAGCCCAATACAAGTCCGGATTCTGGTCAGGCGTGGCTGCAAGTATTTGGCCAGTAGGAGTGACTACTTCCCACTCCAATACTTGGTCGGCCGCGAGCCCAAACTTGGACGCAAGCGGGCTGGTCCCGGCTCCCTGGGTGTAGCCGCCAGCAATGCCAACTGACGGGCAAGCTCCCTCGACGACGAGAAGACCTAGTGCATTGGCTACAGACTGTGCCTCGAAAGCCTGTACGCCTGCGCCAAGTTTCATGGCCTTCCCTGTGTATGCATCCGAGCTATAATCGAGCACGGCGATTTCTTTCAGGTGATGAGTCCACAAAGCTAGAGCACCTGCCCCGGTCGATTTGCCCAGGTAGTCGTGTCCGGTATTCCGAATGACAAGGCGTATGTTCCGCTCCTTTGCAAAAGCCAACATCTCAATGTAATCTGAGGCGCCGGTTGCGTTGACGGCGTACTGCACATATGATCCTATAATACATTGGGCGTCGCGGTCTGTGAAGGGGTCGCAGCTCTTGTTGGCGAATATTGGCGCCATTGTGGAGTGGCTGGTGTTATAATGAAGGGCTGGGCGCCGCCAATTCGCTTGTATATCAGCGCAAGTGGCGGCGTCGTAGTTGACCCCGGGAAAGTTATCATGGCAGGGGCTCGCAATGGGCACCGTCTGTATCAGCCGTCCACCTATGGTTTGGTTAAAAGAGTCCCATTCGGCGGCAGATGGCCAGCACTGATCGCCTGGGAAACAGCGACAAATCCGCGATTGATCGCTAGACGACTGAGTCGCTGTAGTCCATGCTGCTCCAAGGAGAGCGATACCAGGTGTATAAGTGGCTACCAAGGCCTTGATTCTGGCGAGTGCTTGGTCGAACATAGTGCATTGGGATCCAGGAGCAATCAGAATGGATGTTAAGGAAACCAGCTGGCCACCGCGCGATACTTATCTAAAGTACCCCGTCGTGGGCTCGGGGTGGTTGAGGAGAACCAAACACCAGCAGACGGTGACATGACATGCGCCTAGGCCGATGTGCGTTCTTGTATGATCACATCAGCACTTGTGTGGATGCAACGATCGACAAGGTATTTGCTCCAACCGACCTTGACCACTCCGCACACCGGAACATCGAGCTGTCACAAATCATATGTGCCGGCTTTCCGATGAAGCTGACATGGCAAGTAGATTTGTGTCCAAGTTATTGCTAACTCGAGTGCCAAATATTGAGTGCAGGCGGGTCCAGGCGGTTGGATGACTGACAAGCTGCACCAGTCCGTTGCATCCCTCATTTTCCAGATGTGCATAGGGATTAGTTGGAACTTCCTGAATGAACTGTTATGACGGCCACTCACTACTGGCGGAGGCAAGCTCTTCGTTTTCTGCCCCATTGAGCCAATGCTTCCCATGCGTCAGAAATGCACCGCAAAACTTCAAAGCGGTTGCTTGCCCAACCGGCGGAATTGTGAGCTTGATGAGCTGGGCTTCCGTTCCGGCCTTTGTTTTTTTTTCGGAATCCGCGATGTTTCCTAGTTGTTCACCCGAATGTGGGCCGGTGACTGGAAACCTCGTCGCACACTCACATACGTAATTACAGTGACTGTGTCATAATGTCAAAAAATGCCAATACGTCTTGGCGGAGTCCCCTGTGACTTGAATATCTTCTATCCAATTATCCTGCAGGTGGTGATGACACAGGGGTTTTCATAATAAATTACTCTATAGGAGTTACTCTGTAGGAGGTTACTCTGTAGGAGAATTCCATAAGAGCTTATTTCATAGAAAGTTATTTCATAAGAGGTCATTCTATAAGAGGTTTTCTCTTGGATATTATTCTATAGAAGGTTAGGCAGTAAGCACTTCTCAGGTAGTCCGCTATGTAGATGCTGTGGCCGTATAGCAGACGCGCGAGAAAAGCTCGTCTTTGGATAGAGGCCGAGAGCTAACTTCCCTCGTCACGAGCTCGTCACGAGCCCGGACCAGCGATACCAATCGACGTTAGCTCAGACGTTGTTCGTCAACGTGAATGTCTTCAAGATGGGAAAGCCACACTTTCTCTTGTAATGCACATTGAATCGATAATTTATAATCAGCGGACGTTAACCGTAGTGCTTCATTTTAGGGGCACTTCGGATTCCATGATGTTGAATCTTACTGATGCTATCATGCTTCCTTTTCTTCAATTCCCTTTGATGAGAACAATGGTTGATGTAATCAACTGACCTCGACCTGAATTGAATTCAAGTTAGCGCCACAGACGAAAAAGCAGCTTGGGGAGCCGATCCGCAAAGTTTGGCGGTCTGTTTGATGCATGCTGGGCGGGCGTAATGTCCCTGATAGTAGAAATAGAGTAATATTCGCCGTCCAACTAAAGCTTAAGGGGGGCATTATCGTAAGGCAATACGGTTATTACATAAACGGGAAATTATACGCCGTCTGTTGCGGAGTCATAGGTTCCGGGTGGAGGGGACTACATGCTCCTTTGCCAATACGAGCGGTTTCGAATACACGGCCATGGCCTATCTGCTACACTTATTTGCATTTAACACCGCCAAAAACATACTAAATAATACATAATTATACCCCCCTACTAAAATTTAGTATACACTATTAATTTAATAGTATTTTTAACTAAATACTTTATTATTATTATCCCTACTTACTACTATTTATACTTAAAATTATCCTAATTAATTATTATATATAGGAACTATTCCTAAATATAAATTCCCCCCCCTTAAGCTATAATTTAGTAATATAGCTATTATTAATATATTATTAGCCCTTTATATTAATATATTTTAAGCTAAATATCTATTATATACTATTTAAAATTAATAAAGTAATTATATCTTTATAGAGCTAATAAGCTATATTATTAACTTAAAATTAATTTTTTATATTAATTATA